>OY728159.1:1892820974-1894070974 GCA_963277665.1 Viscum album
AAAGACTTATCAAGGTAAAAATGCAATTTGGGTTTTTATTAATCGATTGACTAGATCTTTACATTTTCTTCCCGTTGGAGATACGATGAATATAGAAAATATTTATATACTAATTCTAAAATATATTATATGATTATATGGATTGACTCTCTCTATTGTATTAGACATTGATCCTAGGTTCCCATCGAATTTTTTGAAAGGACTTCAAAAGTTGTTGGGTACTAAATTAAATTTCAGTATTGATTTTCATCCTCAATCTAATGGAAAAACTGAGTAGATAATTTAGACCTTGGAGGATATATATTATTTATAATCAATGGATTATCAGGGATGTTTGGATTGAAATCCTTATTTGGTTTAGTTTTCTTATAATTATAGTTTCCATTGTAGTATATAGATGGTACCATTTGAGGCATTATATGCAAAAAGGTTTCAAGCACTGGCTCTTTGGATGATGTCGGAGAAAGGATATTTATGGGACTATAGTTGGTCAAGGAAGCAACATAGAAATTTTAGTTTATTCTATAATAAATGATGATATATCATAGTAGTAAACATAGTTTTTTAGATAACTAGAGGAAATATCATTCTTTCGAGGTAGGTGATCATGTCTTTTTAAAAGTTTCTCTATAGAATAGTGTGATGTGTTTTAGTAAGAATGGAAAGCTAAGTAAATGGTTCATTAGAACATATGAAATATTAGAGAATGTTGGATTAGTTTCCTACCAAGTTTATTTACTTCCATATTTTTCCCAGGTACACAATATATTTCATGTTTCAATGTTATGGATGTATGTACGATATTCTTCTCATGTTTTTAGTCTTGAAGTATTTCATATGTAAGTGAATCATACTTATGAGGAAAAACAATTTAGGTTATTAACTAAATATAGAATGTGTTGTGGAATAAATTGATTCACCATATTATGTTTTTATGTAAAAACAATATGGTTGAAGTTGCAACATGGTAATATGAAAATACTATGAAGGAAAAATTTCCCCACATAGTTTATAAGTGAATAAAATTGAGAGGACTCAATTTCTAAAAGTGGAAGGATGTAGCATCCCTTGTATAAATATAATAATTATTTTCATATTTATTAATATTTATGAGCTAAATAGAAATTTTTCCAAAAATTAGATGTTATTTTTTGATAGCATATCGGACTCACAACAATGAGTTCCTTCGAAATCATACATTGCACACAAGAAAGAGTTGTAATGAAATATAATATATTTTAAATATTATAATTTAAAGTGGTAGTTATTCAATATCCATTATGTATGTGGGAATTAATATGAATAAATTTATTATGTTTACACATGTTTATTAATTTTTTATATTTATCCAATTTTAAGCATAAAAAGAACTATATTTTCTAAAGGTTGTTTTACCGACTTTTAATGATGAAACCATTTTAAAAATAATTTTTAACACTTACAATTTTTATATGACACAATAATATTAATTTTTTAATGTATTTTATATAAATTTACATTGTGTTTATTTTTGGTTTTTTTTTTGAGAACTTTCACTTTTTGATGAATAATGAATAATACAAAATTTTAGTTTGAAACATCTTTTATTTTTATAATTTTTTTTCTAGTTAAAATATGTTTTTATTTTTTTTTAAATTATAATTAATTCAATATTATTTCATTTAAACTAATTTAGTTTATTTGAAAAAAAATCACATTGAATGTTGATATAAAAACTTTGCAAAATGTTGAACATTTTTACTTTAAAAACCCTATTTGTCATCCTGTCTAAGGGGTTAAATTTAAATAAATTTATACCCATTAAGTGATTTTAATTTTGAGTAATGGATTATGTATTTATAATTGTCATAATTTATAATTTCTAACATGGTGAAATTAGTTTTTGACATAAAATATTGCTGAATGTAATTATAATTAATTTCAGTGATTATGAAGAAAGTTAGCTTCACAAGGGACTAAACCGTCAACTTATGATCCATAATGACATTGAAACTTCTCCATAATACATTTTATAGTAATCTGTAGTCCCTATCATCCATTAGGTATAATGTTTACTATTACTGGAGGCACATGACATCGTAAAAACAAGGGTGAAATTCCCTTTTAAAAAATTTACAAGAATATCCCTCCTCCTCCACTATAAAAAGGAAAACAAACTTAGTATTTCTTGACACCTATAAATCCATTTTTACGTCCAAAAATATGTTCAAATAAATTCATAACATCCATAACATCATCATATAATCCTCTCTTTGGACAGAAATCCTTCCAAATAATCCCTTTGGTGCAAACCAAAATGAGTTCTCCAAAGAAGAGGTAACATCCTTCCTCCAACTCAATTGTTTTATTTTCATTATCCACCACAAGAATTATTATTATTCCATGCATAAATAATAAAATAATTATAATAAATATACATATATGTCATTTTTAATGGGTATTACCTACACTTTCACACACTTCCATAAATTGGGTAACAAACATAACGTTTATGAGTATGACGAAATACCGCATCTCAAAACAATATCGTTAATTTTTTACACTACCACCTCTCATGGATAGTTAATATGATTAAAAATATATTTATATATTATATATATGATATTTATTATGAATTTATGATTCTATATTTTTATATAAAACATATCTCTACTCTTTCCATTTGGTGGGAATACGATTACATCGTTTGTGGACGTGTGGAATACCACCTCTTCGATGTGATGTGATTCATTTTACATAACTAAAATTATATATCAAAGTATATATGATTAAATAATATTTTATTTATTATATAATGGTCAATCAGTAATTATATATGTTACATACCTTTTTTCTGTAATGATCATTGAGAAATGGGAATGTTACTCATGCGTACATATGTCCCACCTCTCCATGATTGCAACGTTAGTTAATTTTTACTAACAATCATTCATTAATGTTTTAAAAAAAATTGAATGAATTGGATAATTATTTAATTACCATTTTTTTATATGTATATATAATTACACCTTTGACCATAGATGACCTACCAAAGTTGTTTTTTATACATAAACCGAATATATTCAAAACAGATGACATAAACTTAATTGTTTAAGTAGTTTTTTTATAAAATTTTAATAACTGAAATATAAATATTTTGAAACATGAAAAACTTTCTCAAATAATTATGTAATTAACATATGTTTATTATTTAGGAATATAAATACCCATGTGGAAAGTTGAAGTCAAGGTAAGGGATTTCATCTTAATCACAGTTCACTAAGATATTTCTTAATGATATACACCCTTTTCATTTTTTAAGGTGTATATACATCCCATTTGATGCTTTATATCCATATTTTATCGATTTTAATTTTATTAAATGTTTTATTAAATTTCATTATTTCATGGTTTTTATCATTTAAATTTTCAGAGTGGCATGAGACGCCTTGAATGTTTAAAGATTTAATCCTTTCATTTCAATATTCATGGTATTATATTACATATTTCTTTATATGGATATAAAAGGTTTATAAATGAAATTTTATATCTATTTTTAATTTTATAAAAAAAATTCAATAAAAGAATCTTTTTATCTATTTTAATTAGAACATTTTGACAAATGAAATAAGGAATGTTTTATTTTTAACTTACATGGTGACAATGAATTTTCCACCTTCGTGGCTATTATTTTATTTTTTGATTCCTTTTCACAATTTATTCTTTTATTAAATGAAAACAAAACACTATATTTTGGATATTTTGGTATTTAAAATGTTTTTCCAAAATAAAGGTTTATTTTGTATTAAAAATGGTAATTTTTAAATAAAATCATATCTTAATATCTGAAACTATTTTTATATGAGTTTAAAAGAGTATTTAAAATGTTGTCTTGTTTTATTTAATTTTGTGGTTCTTGGAAAATATAATGATTGGTGTGCCCAGATAGTGTTGGGTTATCCCATTCTAGATTAAATAATGGGTGTTCCCATATTGTTCTTCAATGCATTGGATAATGATTATATTATTGAGAGAATTATATTAGAAATTTTCTATAGGGTTATTCCAATCTATAAGGGTTCTATAAGGGTTCAATGTGATGATGTCTCAAGGTACCAACATGAATTTCTGATATTTCTAATAAGTTTTCAAGGATATGAGTTGTTTTTAAATTGTAAAGTAAATTATACTTTTTAAACAATGATATTTTCCATTTTGGGTAAAATATTATGTTTTCAAGAAATGGGGTTTCATGAGTTCTAATGTTTATCAATGGACTAAAATTTTTCTTCTTTTTATATCCATTACTGAGATTTTTATGCTCATCCCTCATTTTTTAATTTTTTTCATAGGACTTAATGATGATTAAGGGATTAGAAAAGATCTTGTGGTTATTCTTAAATATTTTAATAAAAGAGAATATGATTTATTTTAAATTTTTTAGATTACAGAAAAATTGATACTATTTGGATGTTTTAGTTTTGTATTTATGGTTTTATTGAGTATGTTATGGCCTAATTCTCAAAAAATCTAAACATGGAAAGATCCTAAATGTGAATGAAAGTAATATTATTTAATAAACTCAATATTTTATAGTGTATAAGGATGGGGCCTTATAAATATCCTTCCCCTTATCTATGGGATCGAACATCGTGTGCAAGGGATAATCCATCCACTTCCTTTGGCCATGCTTTGGTATCTAAAATTGGGGGTGGGGAATCATTTAATTAATTTATTTATTTTTGAAATACAATTTTGATAATCATGCAATGTCCCAGAACCTAAAGTGGCTTTATAACTCACCTTGGACACCCCCCCCCCATTATGGAATCAACTGCAAAGTCAGAATATCAATCCAACATTTCATTCAAAAGATATTTCCTCCTGAACTCACTTGATTAATTTAATATTTAATAATTTAATTATTAAATATTCTACCAATAATCGAATGACTCTGAATTCCAAAAAACTCATGTCCTAGTTCAAATTCACTATTTTGAGTTTAACAGAGTGTTTATAATAATTACCTGAGAAAATTTAATATTTTAAAATGACCATATTACCCCTCATGAGGACCTGAATGTAAATATTGAAATTTCTTCCAAAAAAATATAGAAAACACGGGTCTTTATAACATCCAAAAAAGTTTTCATCGACGAGAAACCCCTATGGTAATTCAACCATACATCTCCATCCACTATAGTAATCAACTTATAATCATCTCATTGTGTTCTAATTTGGGACAAAAAATGAGTTCATCTACATAAATTCAATGATATGCTGAAAAAACCATCAAAGGACAAGCCATTAATTCCATCCCTTGACATCTATCTAGATGTTACTTGAATGTATCCATCTATCACAATACGCCATAGTGTTATAAAAAATCCATTATAAGTTTAATGGTTCTACCCACCATACAACTCAATACATAATGACTAATTTTCATCAACAACATTTTCTCCTACTAGAGTCACCTTTCCAGACAAATCCAAAGTTTTCTAATAACTTGATCAATGTGACTCCCATGACATCATCAACCCTACCTATAGAATGGTCACATTATAAAAAATGATATAAAACTTCCCAAAAAAGAAGTATCTTAACTTTTTCATAAAAAATGAACAACATCTCCATGACCCATACCATAAACACAACGAAACCTCATAATTGTACTTGGTCATCTTTCTCTGACAACAGAGAAAAAATGAAACATTAAAAATCCCCCATTCCCAACAATTAAGAAAAAAACACATGGTAATCACGAATAGATGACCCATCATAAGGACCTCACTCAGAAATGAATAATAGTACACTCCCACTATACAAAATCATATACACTACTTCGTGATCCCAACCTCATAGGAGTACATTAGACAAACTAAAGTGACATTATATATCTTGGTGTATATCTGATGTCCAATCAGTGTACCAAAGATGGTTTTAAGATATGGGGTATGATTTTATCTAGATTAAAAGTATGCCAATATTTTCCCAATAAATACCACCATAGAACCATACATTTTTATGTCACCTCTAACTAGAAGGACATGTCAAACCCATTAAAAGGTCCCATGCCTCTCTCCCTATAATTTTCGTATGACATGAACATTTATCTTCAACATACACATGGATTCTTTCTCAACTTAAGAATGAAAATGTATAATTCCATAGAATCCCATCCAAAATTTAAATGAAATAGTGTTTTATAATGTTTTCATGCCTCCATGATACATTAGAAACCTATAATCACACTCTCTTGTGTATCCCAAACAAAAAACCTTCTCTTAATCAATTGAGTCAAATCCCACGAAAATTCAACTCACAATCCCTATATATAGAACCTCATGCACCTAATATCTCCTATATGAAACTCAAAACCATTACGAATGGCCTTACACTACAACCATTCCCTAGGCTATGAACCAAAATAAAAATTCACCTCTCGAAGCCAACCACAAGTGTGGAGCATGAGCACAAAAGTGATCCTTCTCAAAAACAAATGGCATCCTATGTGCATAACCCCAATATTAGGTATCAACCTTTATAAATAACTCTCATATGGTCTCACAATATCAACCCATGCCTCTCTATCCCAACAACACACATAACTCGGTCAACCCTCTATTTAGATGATGATGTTTAAGAGTCAATGTTCTAATTGGTTCATGGCATTTTGTTTTTGTGATGTTCTATTCTGGATTAGTGGCCAAAAATTCAAATTTATGGATAGTAGATGGTCTTATCAATGATAATGTGATTAGAAGTTGTCTTGTAGTTTAAATTGAGTTCATAGATGTTTCAAAATTCATTAATCTAATCCTTGGAGATCCAGAGATATTTAATTTGAATTGTTGGGTGTTTAAAATTAAATTTGGGGTGTTTTTGATTTGATGTTTTGTACTTGTTACCACATTACTGATTTAAGTGTTTTTTAGAAACTATCTAAAAATTGGATTCGAAAGATGGGGATAAACCAAAATCTTGTTCCAACATCAGAAGAAATTAACATTCCAAAACACCCATCTCTAGGGCCCCACATCCAAAATACAGCATAGGTCAAACCACCTTCCCAAAACCAGGGCACTTGTACTCTCTAAGAATATTCATGTCATACCACACTATAAAGGACATGGACATGAAAGAAAAGCTGAACACAAACCACTGAAATAGGTACAACTAAAATATAATTATACAATGAGAAGACACCATGTTCATTAAGCCAACTATTCAAGACAATTGACTCAGTGACCTCATCATTGAGTATCTCACCATGGATCCACATAACCTATGATCATAATGAGATCCATGTAAATATTATCCCAACTGAGTAAAATTAAACCAAATACTTATATTGGATAACACTATATGAAATTTAATTTAAAAATTAAACAACTAATCCATAGTCAATAAAAATTTCAAACACTAGAAGACCTATAACATGTGGATTGAAGGTTCCAGGCGTAGTGGAAGCTCATGGGTGGATGTTCCCACTTGGATTTTTGTCATTAGAAATGATCAATCCGGGATCTATACAATGATAAATGCCAGTCTCCACGGATCGATTCATAGAAATAGATAATGAAGAAGAAAGGTCTCAGAACCACAAAAGTGGATCATCACAGGTTGATTATAATTAATTTACTTAATTAACAAGAAGTTCCTTTTGGGTGTTCTTTCTTCGTCGATATTATTGATCACGTTCCGATGTGACTCTTCTATGCGTTTTAGAAGGCAAGTGTAGACTTACACTAGAAGTGATCCACACGTGCACCTCGTATCATTGGACGTCTCCAAAGGAGTCTCTGGGTGCAAGCGTGGAGAAACCTTTGCTTGCATTTTCTGCCTTAGATTGTCTTGATCCAATTGAAGAGGATCTCTCTATGTCTTGAGAGATTTTTTGGAGGAATAGGTTCTTTCGGCCTTTAAATAATTCTCCAGAATTATTGTGCACAATGATTCTCTTGTTAGGAAAAGAGTTGGCGTTGTGAGGACATTTATAATCGGGTTTGAGTTTGTATATTTACGACAATAAATAAGCGTGTTACGCATTTTATTTATTTCATTGACTCTTATTGAAAACCCCATGTCGAATAATTAATTTCTTGACATGCGCCCATGCTGATTATAATAAATATCATTTAATAAAACAATATTATATCCTCAAAACCCCGACTGGAAAACTACACAGAGTGTAATCATTAATACACGACATGTACTTGTTTTCCATAAAACTACACAGCCTGTAATCATAAATACACAGTATGTGCTTGATTTTCATTTCCTTCTTCCTCAATAATTAAAACGATTTAGGCTTAATTGAATAATTATTAAACCATGTACGAGAATAATCTTTATTCTACTTGAGATACTTGTATACAATTCGTGTGTGACCCTCTAGGCCTCTTTATCGTTGGAATTAGGCAGTCTTGCATAAAGTTAAAGATTACTGTCTATAAATGGGCCAAGGCACTCAAGAGAAAGAATTTGACGCCGCAATGACGTGTCACCTCATATGAACACGTACAGTGTAATTTAATTCCTTTGTCTCAATATCTCATCATGTAGGTTTCATGGGAGTTTCATAAACCTATATACTAGATCTGTCATTCTTTGACTTCCAGAAATAAACTCATCATGTCACCATGGCCATGGAATTTGTTCGAAAGTTCTATTTCAATCAAATGGCCCGTGATATCTACTACCATAAATATGTAAGGGACAAATCCTTCCTTGACTTATCCATTAACAACATGTCATTCGTGATGCACCCAACGTACCCTACTTCCCGCCAACTGTCTTCGTGATGGTTTTCATCAGCAAATCTAAGTTTGTGAGTCATGACATGAGGTAATGATAATCTTCCAGTTTATGGACCATTACACATGGTCGTATATAGTAATGTTTGATGACACCAAAACATGCAGAATTACTACTGGTGGGTATGTTCTCATAATCTCCCATCTTGGAGATTACCAAGTGCGAACTCCAAGAGAGAGAGTCTCATTTTCTTACTAGTACTCACACATGACGGTCTGTATACTATGTGTCCAATTGTAGTATTTCATCCAACCTTAGAACTTTATTTAAGAATATTGTAATAGAATTTCAAGTTTATCATTATAGCGGGGATCTGCCATGACCTTATCAATGCAACAAATATTCCAGGACATCATTATATTATAGTCATGTAGAACATTGAACAATATATAATAAGTGAATATTCATGTAATCAAAGTACAAAATAGTTGGTTATTAGGACACCAACCCTAACAAGCTCCCACTTGGACTGGAGCCAACTGCCTATGAATTTTAGTCTGCTAGACCTCACCTGATGATCATGTTTCTGCTGAGTCAAGGCTTTAGTCAAGGGATCTTCCACGTTGTCTTCTGTGGAAATACTGCTCACTACAACATCACCTCTCTGATAAAAATCCCTCAACAGATGATACTTCTGAAGTATGTTCTTTGTCCGCTGATGTGACCTTGGATCTTTTGCAAGTTCAACCACTACAGTATTATCACAATAGAGTGTGATGGGATATTTTCTACTAGGTACTACATACAGCTCTTGGATGAAGCTTCGCATCCATACATCTTCTTTAGATACCTCAGAAGCTACTATATACTCACACTCCGTTGTAGAATCTTCCACCACAATTTTCTTTGAGCTCTTCCAGCTCACTGCACCTCCATTCAAAATGAAGATTTAACCAGTCTATGACTTCATGTCATCTTGATCAGTCTAGAAACTAGCATCTACATGTCCTATAATGACTAGTTTCTCATCTCCTCCATAAACTAGGAACATATCCTTAGTACACCTCAGATACTTAAGGATAGTCTTGACTGCCATCCAATGGTGGTCTCCTGGATCAGCTTGATATCTGCCTACTACACTTAATGCGTAAGAAACATCTAGACTTGTACATAGCATATCATACATGACAGACCCAATTGAGAATGTGTAAGGGATCCTTTCCATTTTCACTCTTTCTTTATGTGTCTGAGGACACATTTTCATGGAAAGATGAATGCCATGTGACACTGGCAACAATCCCCTCTTGAACTGTTCCATACTTAATCTCTTCAGTGTCTTGTCAACGTATTTACTTTGACCTAGGCCCATCATTATCTTAGATCTATCATGATGGATCTTGATCCCAAGAATATAAGCTACCTCTCCCAAGTCTTTCATAAAGAAGCATTTATCCAACCATGCCTTAACTGACTGTAAGAAAGGTACTTCGTTTCCAATTAGTAATATGTCATCAACATATACTATTAGGAAAACAACTGCACTTACACCAAACCTTTTGTGGGCACAAGGATCACATTCATTATAAACAAAGCCAAATTCTGTTATGGATTCATCAAAATGAATGTTCCAGGACCTTGATGCTTTCTTTAATCCATAAATGGATTTCTGCAAATTACATACCTTGTTGGAATACCTTGGAGTCACAAAACCTTCAGGTTGTGTCATGTAGACATCTTTCTGGAGGTTCCCATTATGGAATGTAGTTTTGACATCCATTTTCCAAATTTCATAGTCATGGTAAGAGGAAATGGCCAATAGGATACTGATGGATTTTAGCATCGAAACCAGTGAAAATGTCTCATCATAGTCAATTACTTGATGCTATCTAAAACCATTTTCAACCAGTCATGCCTTATAGGTGCTGACTTTCCTATCCATGTCCAGTTTCTTCTTGAATACCCATTTATTACCAATAGCCTTTACATCAACTGGAAGATCTACCAAAATCCAGACCTGGTTTTGGTACATGGAATCCACTTCAGAATTCATGTCTTCTTTCCACTTGGCAGTGTTTGTTCCTTCAACTGCTTCCTTATAGGTAATAGGATCATTATTGTCAACCAATAATGAGTCACCATCCTCAGTGAAAAGAAAACCATATCATTCTGGTTCTCTCACATCTCTCATGCTCCTACACAGTTCTTGTGTCTCTGGAACAGATTGTTCTTCCATGGGGATTTGTGGAATCTATTCTTATTCCAACTCTTGTGTATCTTGAGCCCCGACTTCATCGAAGTCTATCTCGCTCCCACAATCTCTTTTAAAGATGTGCTCCCTCTCCAGGAATATATTTTGTCATTCCACTATTACCTTTTTATCTGAGGGGTTGTATAGGTAATATCCCCTTGTTTCCTTGGTATATCCTATAAAGATACACTTGGTGCCTCAAGGTGAAAGCTTGTTACTTGAAGAGGCCTTAACAAATTCTTCGCTACCCCACACATGTAAATTTGATGACATGGCTTTGCGTCCACTCCATAATTCGTATGGAATACCATTTATCAATTTAGTTGGTACTTGGTTTAGTATATGTGTTTATGTTTGTAATTAATATCCCCAAAAGGATAATGGTTGACTCGCATGACTCATTATTGATCTCACCATGTCCAATAGGGTGTGGGTCCTCCTTTCACATACACCATTCCACTGAGGTGTTTAAGGAGGAGTGAGTTGAGAAATAATCCCAAACTCCTGTAAGAAATCAATGAAGTCCTGATTAAGATATTATCCTCCTCTATCTGAGTGAAGTTTCTTAATCTTCTTACCAAGCTGGTTCTCAACTTCATTCTTGTATTCTTTGAACTGTTAAAAAGAATCTGACTTATACCTCATTAAGTAAATATATCCATATCTAATAAAATCATCAGTAAAAGTTGTGAATTACGAGAACCCACCCCTTACTTCAACTGGAAATAGTCCACACACATCTGTGTGAACTAATTCTAGAATATATTTATCCATTTCACCTTTCCCACTAAATGGGGCTTTGGTTATTTTTCCTTGTAGACACGCATGACATACACCATGTGGTTTTAGTTAGAAAGAATATAAATACTCATCTTGATGTAATTTTGTCAATCGTTTCTCATTAACATGACCTAGCCGGTGATGCAAAAGTTGGGTGTGGTATGAGTCACGTGAATTAACTTTTTCATCGATTTCCATTACTTGGCTTGTGTAGTCTAACACATAAAGGTTGTTATATAAATGTACCCTACTAAAAAAATGCTATCTTTATAAAAGTAGCAACATCCACTTCCAAAATTGAATATGAATCCATCAGTATCTAATCTGGATACTGAAATAATAATTTTGGTTACAGAGGGTACACAATAACATCCTTTAAAAACCAAGACCATCCCAGTAGGCAATGTGAGGTGGTAGTCTCTAAAAGCAATAATAGTGAGTCTAGCTCCTTTGGCTACTCGTAGATCCACCTCACCTAGGTCAATATTTCTGAATCTACATGGTTACTATATATGGATAAAGATGTGAGCACCACAAGAAGTATATAATACCCAATTGGTAGAAATAGATAGACTGTATTCGATAACAAACGCACCTAAAGCATCCCCTTGCTTCCTTGGCTGGGTGTAGTTTTTCTTCCAGTGGCCCTTCTTACCACATGAAAAACAAATATCCTCTTATTCTCTTGCCTCCCCTTTGATCTTCCTTTTCTTGGAAGGCCTTGAAGAATATTTGGGCATAAATCTCTTCACCTTCCTTTTCCTTTTATTCACCATGAGGACAGAAGTCTTTTCATGCTTCATGTCATTTTCCACTTGGAGAATGAGGATAATAAGATCGGACAGAGACTTCTCCATGTTTTTCATGTTGAAGTTCACAAAACATTTTGAGAATCTATGGGGGATTGATGCAAGAATGAGATTGTTACCCAGTTATTTGGGGAGTTTAAACCCTAGAACCTCCAAGCGCTCAATGTATCCAATGATCTTGACCACATGAGGCCCATCTGGGGCACCCTTTCTAATATTGCACTGAAATAGAGACTTGGAGATCTCAAACCTTTCATGTCTTTCTCTCTCCTAGTATAGACCATAGAGGTTTTCAATAATGCTATATGAATCCATGTCTTCATGAGACTTCATGAGCTCACTATACATTGATGATAGCATCAAACATTGAACGTCGAGTGCATCATTAAAATGTTGATCATAGACTAGGAAATCTTCATCACTCACCCCTTGGGAAAACGAATCAGGAAGTGAGGACTCTAGAACGTAAAACTTTTGTTCATGGCATAGGATAACCCGAAGGTTCCTAAACCATTCTTGGAAGTTACTGCTGATGATGATATTGTCTTTGTCCAGAATTGATTGCAGAGAAAATGTGGTTGACGAGTTTGTCATATTGATTGTACAAATTAAAAGAGCAGATTTATCAGTACCTTTTGATTACATTTTATGAATAATAAATGAATTTATTAATTCTCCCAATATTTTATCAAGTCCCAATGGCCCTCAACATTAAACTCAGAATGTCCAGTTTCTTTGACATTCTAGTGGAAGATATCCATATTCCCCTTCGAATAACCCCAACAAGGGTTGGTCAAGCTATTTGAAGGTATTTAGGAAGGTAGGTCTTTGCCAATTGTGATCTTATAGTTCCTTGATCTGTTGAGTGGACTCCTGAATCATGAAATCCTGAATTGGGTTTCCTCAAATATTGCCTCTAATATTACATCAAGTCTAGAAAGGGCTACTCCTCTTGATATAATATGGTTAATTCAACCTGAAACCTTTCATAAGGGCATCCTTTATAAAATTAAGTGTCCCAAAAAGGGTTGGTCAAACACATAGTTTTATTGTGTCTTTCCCTTAATCAAGTAACAAAAGGCTTGGTCTGACTTAATATTGTATTGGTGAATTTTAATCCTTTATGCGTAGTTTCACATTATCACATGATTTTTAATATTAAGAGATGCTTGCTTAACAGATTTACCATGTTCTGATAGTATTTATGCATAGTCCGGTTTTTATTTTATTCCATAATTTCATGATTGTTCATTTTATTGACTATGTGATCGTGACAACACATACATAACAAATAAACCATGAAATCAGACAGAAATAAAATAAGATGGCATGATCATGAAATTTTATTGGTTAGCTTATCTAGCAGTTTGATAAGCTAACCCTGACATAGGGAAAAACACCTTGAACCAATGGTTCGTGTTTTGCAGCTCCCACTTGTACACATTTGTATATTCTAGGGTTTGTTTCACCTCAGCTTTAGGTTTTGATCCGTCTCCTCTAGATTGGGAGATCCTACATTACATGGGTTTTACATTAAAGAAATGATGTCCATGTAGGCCCTACATTTTATTGGAAGAAGGCTCATAGACCAACAAATTTAAATTAATGAAATTTAAATGAAACCAAACACACAAACAAAGGTCTTTGGTCTAGCTCATGATCATCCACAGCATGCAACACCATTTACACATTTTAGAATTCAAATTATTTTAATTATTCTATTATTTAAGATAAGTCACACTTTAAATTAATTAATTATCAACTTATAATTAATCAATTCTTTATCATAAAATCTTTTCTGAATTTACTTGATATTCTTCTCATCCATATCCCTTGAATAGGTCTTTGTACATTTAGAGGCAACCTGGTGAAATTCCATTTATGGAAAGTACACGGCTTGTAGTTTATATTTACACAGTGTGTATTTCTTTTCACCCTTTATCCAAAGTACACACTGGGGGCTTTGGCGTGTTTTCTCTACTTTAGAAATTTTGGAGTACACGACATGTACTTCCTTGTTACGCGGTTACCGGCCCATTAATCCTGTGTACGTGGAACAAGGCTTCTCCTTGTACACGGTATCACCTGAACCGAATCGGACTACACGACATATAGATTCATCATACATGCCATGTATTCCAGTTCCTATGCGCCGTTCATTTCTAGTGAACACGACATAATACAACTTAGGTATACTCAATTCACACGGTGTGGTTTGGCAGACCAGTACCAGTTTGTTGAACCTAAGTACACGACGTGTAGTTTTCACTACACGTCGTGTATTCTTGTGTTGTACGGAGAGAAAGAGAAGCTACTCCAGATGATTTCCTTGTTTTTAATTTAATCAAAATTAAAATTAAAAGTTCATTTATGTGATGTGAATCGAGAAATGAAAGAGGAATAACAGATCTTGTTCATTCAGTTTTATAGAACGATTTATCTTGAATTGAACTGAATATAAATGCCTAAATTATCAACAAAAATTAAATAACTATAATCAACAATGTAACCTCCCTCTGATACCAATTGAAGGTTCTAGGCGCAACAGAAGCTCATGGGTGGATGATCCCACTTGGATTTTTGTCATTATCAATGATCAATCCGGGATCAATACGATGATAAATTCCAGTCTCCACGGATCGATTCATAGAAATAGACAAAGAATAATAAAGGTCCTGAAACCACAAAATTGGATCATCACAGGTTGATTATAATTAATTTAATTAATTAACAAGAAGTACCTTTTGGGTGTTCTTTCTTCATTGATAATCTTGATCACATTCTGATGTGATTCGTCATTGCATCACATAAGCCAAGTGTAGACTTCTTCTAGCAGTGATCCACATGTGCACCTCATATCCTTAGACGTCACCAAAGGAGTATCCAGGTGCTAGAGTGGATAAACCTTTGCTTGCGTTGTCCGCCTTAGATCATCTTGATCCAATGGAAGAGGATATCTCTTGGTCTTGAGAGCATTTTTGTAGGAAGGGGTTATTTTGGGCTTGAAATAATTCTCTATAATTTTTGTGCACAACGATTCTCTTATTATGAAAAGAGTTGGGGTTGTGAGAATATTTATAATCGGGTTTGAGGTTGTAGAGTTATGATAATAAATAAGAGCGTTACGCGTTTTATTTATTTCATTGACTCCTATTGAAAACCCACATGTCGAATAATTAATTCTTTGACATGAGCCCATGCTGATTATAATAAATATCATGTAATAAAAAATATTATATCCTAAAAATTCCAACAGGAAAACTACATGGCATGTAATCATTAATACACAACATGTACTTGTTTTCCATAAAACTACACGGCGTGTAATAATTAATACACGGCGTGTATTTGTTTTTCATTTCCTTGTTGCTCCATCATTAAATGATTTAGGATTACTTTAATAATGATTAAACCACGTATGAGAATTATCTTTATTCTACTTGAGATACATGGATACACTTAGTATGTGACCCTCTAGGCCTCTTTCTCGTTGGCATTAGGTGGGCTTTCCTAAAGTCCAAGATTACTACCTAGCAATGGGTCAAGGCACCCAAGAGAATGAAGTTGATGCCGCATTGACGTGTCACCTCATACGAATTCTTACTATGTAATTTAATCCCTTTGTCTCAATATCTCTTCAAGCAGGTTTCATGGTAGTTTCATAAACCTATATGCTTGATCTGTCATTCTTTGACTTCAAAAAATAAACTCGTCGTGTCACCATGGCCATGGAATTTGTTTGAAAGTTATATTTAAATCAAAGGGCCGGAGATATCTACTTGCGTAAATATGGAAGGGAAAAATCCTTCCTTGACTTATCCATTAACAACATGTCATTCGTGGCGCACCCAACGGACCCTACATCCCGCCAACTGTCTTCATGATGGTTTTCATCAGCAAATCTAAGTGTGTGAGTCATGACATGAGTTAATGATAATCTTCTAGTCTAAGGATAATTACACACGCTCGTAGATTGTATTGTTTAATGACACCAAAACATGCGGAATTACTACTGATGGGTCTATTCTCATAATCTCCCATCTTGGAGATTATGAAGTGCGAACTCCATGAGAGAGAGTCTCATCTTCTTATGAGTACTCACACATGATGGTCTGTATACTATGTGTCCTATCATAGTATATCATCCAACCATAGAACTTTATTTAAGAATATTGTTATATAATTTCAAGGTCCTCATCATAGCGCTAATCTGTCATGACCTTTTCAATGCAAAAAACATTCTGAGACATCATTATATTATAGTCATGCAGAATAATGAACGATATGTAATAAGTAAACATTCATTTAATGAAAGTAAAAAACATTTGGTTCTTAGGACACCAACCCTAACAAACTCCCACTTAGACTAGAGCCAATTGCCTATGACTTTTAGTCCGTAAGACCTCACATGATGATCATGTTTCTGCTGAGTCAAGGCTTTATTTAAGGGGTCTTCCATATACTTCCGAAGTATGTGCTTTTTCTGTTGATGTTACCATGGATCTTTTGCAAGTACCACTGCTGTAGTATTATCACAATATAGTGTGATAGGATATTTACTTCTAGGTACTACATCGAGCTCATGGATGAAGCTTCACATCCATACTCCTTCTTTATCTACCTCAGAAGCTGTGATATACTCGGACATCGCAATATAATCTACCACCACACATTGCTCTGAGATCTTCCAGATCACTTCACCTCCATTCAAAGTGAAGATGTAACTAGTCTGTGACTTCATGTCATCTTGATCAGTCTGGAATCTAGCATATACATGTCCTCTGATGACTAGTTCCTAATCTCCTCCATAAACCAGGAACATATCCTTAATATGCCTCAGATACTTAAGGATAGTCTTGACTGCCATCCAATGTCAGTCTCCTGGATCAGCTTGATATATTCCTACCGCACTTAATGCGTAAGCAACATCTATCCTTTTACATAGCATATCATACATGACTGACCCAATAGATGATGCGTAAGGGATCCTTTCCATTTTCACTCTTTCTTCATGTGTCTGAGGAAACATTTTCTTGGAAAGATGAATTCCATCTGACACTGGAAACAATCCCCTCTTGGATTGTTTCATACTGAATTTCTTCAGTATCTTGTCAATGTATGTACTTTGACTTAGGCCCAACATTCTGTTGGATTGATAATGATGGATCTTAATCCCAAGAATATATGCTGCCTCTCCCAAGTCTTTCATAGAGAAGCATTTATCCAACCATACCTTAACTAAATGTAAGACATGTACTTCGTTTCCAATTAGTAATATGTCATCAACATATACTATTAAGGAAACAACTACACTTCCACTAAACCTTTTGTAGACACATGTCTCACACTCGTTCTTAACAAATCCAAATTCTGTTATAGCTTCATCAAAATGAATGTTCCAAGACCTTGATGTAACACCCCAGGTAAATAAAGAATATGACATTTTTATATTTATCCATATTCATTAACAAAATATTAATATGACTTTAAAGGGGATGCTATGCTCGATGGCATACCCAACACGCAACAACGAGTTTCTTGGGAATCTTGTGTTGCACTCTAATAATAAAATAATATTATTTTAAATGGTAGTTAACATGTAGTCGTTGTATTGGCGAGAATGGATAGAAATAACTAAAATATGATTATATATGTTCTTAAATGTTTTTACATTTATCCAATAAAGTATAAAGGCTTAAAATACGGAAAGAATTCAATTTTAGGTGTATATGCCCTAGTTTTCACTAAAGGTTCACTTATCGCCTTTTGATGGTGAACCGTCATTAAATATAGTTTTGTTCACTATTAAACATTCTTTTGGACCAAATAAAACTCTTATTAAGAATCGGGACATCAAAATTTACTTTGTGTAAATTTTTGGTATCTTTCTGATAAAGTTCATTTTTTTAAATGAATAGTGTAAAATGTTGTATTTTAATTCAAAACCTCTTTTTAATCTAATTTATTTATATGATTAGATTATCTTATGAATTGGTTTTAAAGTGAAATTAGAATGTATTTTTACCATTAAATCCAATAGTGTTCATTGGAATTAATTTCACTTTGAAATCAGACTTAAACTATAGTCAATCTTTTGATACTTATTGTTTCATAAAAACACGCTATTTTCTCTGACAGCGGGAATTAATTATTAAATTAATTAATGCGACTTATATGTTTTGAATTTTGTAAAATAGACTTCATTTTTGAATTAGGAATATCAAATATAGCTTAGGGTGAATTTTTGGTATTTTTCTGAAAAACATCAATTTTTGATGAATAGTGACACCACTAAGTGGTACTTATAAAAACTGATTTTTCCGTTAAAATGAAAATTTTCCATCTTTGTGTTTTGAATTTCAAAAATCCGACATACATGGTTTTCATTATGAAGTAAAATGTGGTTCAATGGGATGAAAATAATTTTTTGGTGAATAGTAACTTATTAAGTTTTTAATCGCAATTAGATGTAATTAGTGTAGTTTAAGGTAAAAATAATGTTTTAATAATATGAAATGAACTTGACACATGTCCTAACCTCATTTTATGTGTCATGGCCGACCAAGACAAGACATGGGTCAACCTGGGGACCCCATGGAGCCACTTTGGTTGGGAAATGACATAAATAACTTTTTATTTAATGTAAAAGTAAAAATGACACAAACATGAGTTGTTTACTAAAACAATTTTTAAGTGGGGTTATAAAAGTAAGATTTTTAATTATAAATATTCATTGGAAATCTAAAAAGATTTCCTACATCATAGTAATTTTTGTATAATTTTTAGACATTAAATATAGTAAATTATTTATGACATCATAATGATGCAGCGATGACTTCATTATCTGACGATTTAAATAAAATGAGAAGATAATGTAAACTCTATGACCTAAACATGTCCAAAACTTATTGGATTGGTGGTTTCGAACCCTTATCACCTTATCCACGAATTATATCAATGTGGGACCTTTTAAAACCGAAACACATTTTCAAATAAAGTAATATTTCTTACTTTCCAAAAGCGCCCCTCCTCTCCTCTTATAAAAGGCCCCCACCTCTACCTCCTTACCCACACTCCCAAAGCCTTTGTATCGGCCAAAAACTACCCATTTTGTCTCTCCACTTCCCTATATTACTCATTGAAGCCTCACTTTGTGCATAAGTCTTCCCAAGAAAGCCTTTGAGCTCTAACCAAAGGGAGTTACCCGATTTTAAGGTAATGTCTTCACTTGAGTCATTTCGTTTTATTTTGCTTCTCCAACCCCCTAAACTCTTCTTATTCATTTCTTTTATAACAAATACAGTATCTAAAATATACTAGGATGTTTTTATAAGAATTATTCGAGCTACACTTACACACACCTACATATAATGGTTAAAGAACATATTGTTTCTGTGGATGGCGATTTTCTGCCTCACGAAACGATGATTGTTCAACATTCTTATAACACCTTAATAGGTGGCCATTAAGATGAAACTATATTTATATATGATATATAATATGTTTATGTTTTTCTTAATCTTATTTATTTTTAATTTATTTAATACCTTTATGGTTTCCATTATGGGTAAACGCGATATCTTCATTTAACTCAAAGTGATTTGATTCGTTAATACCATATGTGGTACATATAAAGGATATATTTAATAATATTATATATGATACCATACTGTAATTAAAATACTATTATTTATAATTATGTCTTCATTCCATTAAATATGAAATGGAAATGGAAGTAGCGTTCATGCGTACGTACGGCTTACCGTCTCCATGAATGGTACATTTCATTTCTTATCTCAAAATGTTATGTACTATTATAAGTACATATATATAATGGATATATATGTAATATATTACATCTAAATTATGGATATCATTCTGGAATTATAAAATATATATATATATATATATATATATCTCATTTTGTTTTAATTCCATTAATATGACAAAAAAAGAAAGTAGCGTTCATGCGTACGTACGACCTACCGTCTCCATGAACGGTGCTTTTCGTTTTTTATCTCCAAATGATATGGAATTGTATAAAATGAATATTTACTGGATATATATGATATTTTAATCATTAATACTATTCTGGAAATTATTTACTTATAACTACATGGGAAATCTTTTATCAAACAAGTTCATTTTTGACTCATGTACCAAACATCGGCAAAAACGTCTGATATGAACTAACATTATTAAACAATTATTATAACATTATAATATGTGATATGAACTGAATAATAATATATAAAGGAGGTACTTAGGAAATTATTAATTGACCAAAGTTTATTATTCAGGAATATAAAGAAACGAACAAGACAAGTTGGACTTGAGGTAAGGGATCCTACTCCTCTCTTTATTTTTAAGTACACACTTTTATGTCATTCCTTCTAAAGCTCATATTTCTTGTCATTGGGATGTTATTTTATATTACACTTACTATAATTTTTATGTTCATGTGATGAGAGACCCTATTCTCTCTCATCAATCCATTTTGGAAGCTTTGAGTGGCGCTGTTAGGCTGCCGAATTTTCGTAAGAGATCTAACCTCTCTCTTTCTTTTTAAGTACTCTCCTTTATGTCACTTCTTTTAAGCTCATCTTTGTTATTTTGGGATATGTTATAATATATCCCTATTTATGTAAATTTTATGTCCATGTGATGAGATACACTTTTTATCTCACATCAACTCATTCTGATGTGACGCCGTCAGGCTGTCAAGGGAACTTTTTAACCTAATTTCAATTTCTTTGGGTTCAACATGTAGTTATTGAATATGTCATCCTTTGAATATGCGTGAATGAACTTTTATTGTTTCACACTTAATATCCACTTATATTGGGTGTATTTATATTTTTCACACATAATATTGAGATTGATTTATCCTTAATTTAAGGATACCTTCTTTATAAGGGATTTCATCGCATTTGACATGTCTATTGAGACTTCATTGTTGTTATGCACAAATTCACTCTTATATGGTGTATATACTATCCCTTGGAATATTATATCATGAATCCATTTATTCTCATGATATTATAAAGTTCTGACTAAATGTTATTCCTTAATTATTGTATTCAAGTGTCTCTAATTTTGGTGAAACCCCTTTAACCAAAATATCGCTTTAAATGTTTAAATTATTTGTTCCTATTAATATCCATGTTTTCAAAATGGTTTTAATGATTTATTTATATGTATATTAATGGTTTAAAATTTTAAAATCTTCAAGGTGTTTTGGGACACTTTGATTAAAAAATCTCTTTATTAAATATTTTAAATGGTTTTAGAAATGGTTTATTTTTGAATGGATTCATTATTTCAATATAATAAAATGTTATATTGTGATTGAAATGTGGAAATGTTATGTTTCAATTATGCATGTTTTATGTGATACGTTTATGTTATGTTTCTTGGGCATTGTTATGAAAATGGGTGGTTCTGTGATAAACTAAGGGCGGGTGAGCCCGATATGGCTCTCCAATGCATTGGGTAATGCGAAGGAGTGAAACGTTAAGGTTTCTCCGAAGAGATTTAGGGAATATACTGTGATGGGTATTCCAAACGTAACCAAGAGGGTTACTCCCTACGTAAGAAAGTTATGAATGCCTCAAGTTACCTTTATGTCTTATGATTTCTATGATTTATTCATGGTTTGATGAGGTATGTTAAAGTGCTTATGTTTTATGGGTAATGTATGATTTCATTCTTATGTATATATGAACTCATGTTTCCTTTCCATATTTTTATAACCCTTACTGATCTTTTTATGCTCATCCCAATTTTTTGAAATGTTTTTCACAGGTCAAGGGAAAGGTACATGATGTGATGATAGTGTCAAGGATGTGTCAAGAAAGAATCCATGTTTTATTTTAAATATGTTTCCTTTGATGGGAAGAATGAATAATGTCTTTTATGTAACCATTTTCTTTAAATGTGGAATGTAATGCAAGTTTTATGATCTAATTCTATAAAACTCTAAACCTGAAAAGATCCTCAATGTGTAATATTGTATTAACACAAGATTAAGTAAGGTTTAAGGTTGGGGCCTTATAGTTGGTATCAGAGGTCGGTTTAGATAACTTTAGAGGTTAGGGTCTTCTTTAAGCATAAGTGAAATTACCATAATGGTTAAGATTTCAGAAAGAGTCCTAGTTTTAGATAAAGTGAATGAGTAAGTATATCTTTGTGTTTATCTTACTCATTAGTACACGATGGTTTTGTTGATATACTCACACTGTCCTTTTTGGTTTTAGTAAATGGCTGGATCTAGCAGGCACCAAAGTAACAGTGGATGTGAAGGAAACTGTGACAGTTTTTTGAGAAAGCAACTGAATGATATGGGAGTTGCAATGAGAACTCTTGTGATTATCCTCAACCAACTATCTGGAGTCATGATTGACCACCTAAACCTTAGATATTTCTCTGAGGCATCATATATGAAAGAAACAAATCCCTACGGAAGTACAGGTAGTACTCATAAAGGTAAGTGTGTTCAAAAACCTATGTGTCAAAGATATGGAAAGAAACACCTAGGAAAATGTTTCAAAGGGACAGAAATATGCTATAGATGTGGAGATGGAGGTCATAAAGCAAGAACCTGCCATGGAAAAAGGAAGCATCAAGTTGACTCGAGGAAAGGGATAGAAGTTCTTTCTGAGGGATTAATTGAATGTTTTAAATGTGGTGTGCATGGTCATTATGCAAACACATATCCTATGAAGAAGTTTCATGAATGGGGTCACCAAGAGCATACAAAGGTTCGTTTACCAATACCTAATGCCATTCCGATTGAGGATGAAGAAACTGACAATGACCAATCAAAGGTATGTACTATTTCATGAATATTGTTTTCCTATTTTGGAATCATAGGATGTGATTCATGATTTTGTTTGTAGGAAAGAGGTATTTCGGAATAAGTTGGAAAGGTATGGTTAATGGATCATAAAGAATGTTGAATGAGTAAGATGTCAACAGATAAGGGCTTCAAGAGTTATGGTGAAATTCTTAAGAGTATTAAGTCTCTTTTGATGATGGGGTTACATTAGAAGACTTTCTATATTATGTGTAACCCTGATGTTTAATATAAGAAAATTTTATTCAAGGAATATTTGTATTTTCTTTTGTGGACATAGTTATAAAGAACCATTTGGGTTTATATGATCCTTACTTTTGAGGTAATTATGGGATACTATATGTTATGATTGAAGTGAAAGGCATGAGATAAAATTGAGGTTAAATTATGTTATGGTTATTTTTGATGATTTTATCCCTTTTTGGGGAATGATTTGAGAATTATATAGTTTTGGAAAAAGTACAACACGTAGATCGTGTGACTACCCATCGCGTCGGACAAAGCTGCGGGAATCGAACCCACAATCAAAGTGCAACTGGTTTTTATCGCCTACCACTGGACTACGTGAAGTCCCTGGTTAGTTTGACTGATTCTTTTTAGTTAGATGATTTTATTAATTAGGATTAATTTGATTCTGGGTTATCTATGGAAATTTATTAACCTATCATGGAGGATATGTGATTAGGTTAATTAGTTTTCAATACGAGACATTAAGAGCATCTGATGTTGTTTAGAGATAAATGTTACGATTTAGCTTGGAAGACTATGTGACTAAATCCTTCAAATATTTGGGTTTCAATTTTAGTTTGGTTTACTTTGAAGAATTTTTATGGACAAATTGGTTATCGAATGGTCCTCTTTGAACTTTGTGTTTTTTTAGACAAATTTTGAGATTAAGAATAGATTTTCTTTTTATAAAGGGTTATCCTTTTTTGGATTATCTGATCTTGTAGTAACCTTTTTGGTTTTAGTTTTGGTTAAGGTTTGATGAAATGGGAAATGTATAGTTCTTTTTTTGTGGATTATGTGCTCCTCTAGAATTTATTTATAGTACTCTTAATGCGAACAAGTCTTCCTAAATACTCGTCTTTTGGAGAAAGTATGAGTCTGTGTAAGAAATCTAGTAAAAGTTGAAAGTCAACATGACAAGTAAGTATGTTTCATTATGTTTTAGTTAAGCTCAAAAATAAATTCCTCAATAAAAATTAACATAAAACAAAAATGTTGTCTATTAACTTTTCCTACTGGGGAACCCAACACCATTTAACCCATCACAAGTTTGTGATTTTCTTGTTGTTAACTTTCTCCTAAACATGTTTTCTATCACTCTCCATCAGAACATGACCCTATGTTTTCTCTTCCATGTCCATGTTTTCCTACATGGAATCCAAGTATGGGTTAACTCGGGTGACCTCTGTACTTATCTTTCTTTATTTTAAAGTGATTGTTTTACCGACTCTTGTTTCGATGTGGGGTTTTCAATGAAGTTTCAGAGCCCAATTTTAAAATTGCGAGGACGTAATTCCCAAAAGGGGGGAAGGATGTAACACCCCAGGTAAATAAAGAATATTACATTTTTATATTTATCCATATTCATGAATAAAATATTAATATGACTTTAAAGGGGATGCAATGCTCGATGGCGTACCCAACACGCAACAATGAGTTTCTTGAGAATCTTGCGTTGCACTCTAATAATAAAATAATATTATTTTAAATGGTAGTTAACATGTAGCCGTTGTATTGGCGGGAATGGATAGAAATAACTAAAATATTATTATATATGTTCTTAAATGTTTTTACATTTATCCAATAAAGGATAGAGGCTTAAAATACGGAAAGAATTCAATTTTAGGCGTATATGCCCTAGTTTTCACTAAAGGTTCACTTATCGCCTTTTGAAGGTGAACCGTCATTAAATATAGTTTTGTTCACTCTTAAACATTATTTTGGACCAAATAAAACTCTTATTAACAATTGGGAAATCAAAACTTACTTTGTGTAAATTTTTGGTATCTTTCTGATAAAGTTCATTTTTTTAATGAATAGTGTAAAATGTTGTATTTTAATTCAAAACCTATTTTTAATCTAATTTATTTATATTATTAGATTATCTTTTGAATTGGTTTTAAAGTGAAATTAGAATATATTTTTACCATTAAATCCAATAGTGGTCTTTGGAATTAATTTCACTTTGAAATCAGACTTAAACTATAGTCAATCTTTTGATACTTATTGTTTCATAAAAACACGCTATTTGCTCTGACAGCGGGAATTAATTATTAAATTAATTAATGTGACTTATATGTTTTGAATTTTGTAAAATAGACTTCATTTTTGAATTTGGAATATCAAAAATAGCTTAGGGTGAATTTTTGGTATTTTTCTGAAAAACATCAATTTTTGATGACTAGTGACACCACTAAGTGGTACTTATAAAAACTGATTTTTCCGTTTAAATGAAATTTTTCCATCTTTGTATTTTGAATTTCAAAAATCCAACATACATGGTTTTCATTAAGAAGTAAAATTTGGTTCAATGGGATAAAAATAATTGTTTGGTGAATAGTAACTTATTATGTTTTTAATCGCAATTAGAGGTAATTAGTGTAGTTTAAGGTAAAAATAATGTTTTAATAATATGAAATGAACTTGAAACATGTCCTAACATCATTGGATGTGTCATGGACGACCAAGACAAGCCATGGGTCAACTTGGGGGCCCCATGGAGCCACTTTGGTTGGGAAATGACATAAATAACTTTTTATTTAATGTAAAAGTAAATATGACACAAACATGATATGTTTTACAAAAACAATTTTTAAGTGGGGTTATACAAGTCAGATTTTTTATTATAAATAGTAATTGGAAATATAAAAATATTTCCTACATCATAGTAATTTTTTTTATAATTTTTAGACAATAAATAAATTAAATTATTTATGACATCATAATGATGCAGCGATGACATCATTATCTGACGATTTAAATAAAATGAGAAGATAATGTAAACTCTATGACCTAAACATGTCCAAAACTTATTGGATGGGTGGATTTAGAACCCTTATCACCTTATCCACGAATTATATCAATTTGGGACCTTTTAAAACCGAAACACATTTTCAAACAAAGTAATATTTCTTACTTTCCAAAAATGCCCCTCCTCTCCTCTTATAAAAGGCCCCCACCTCTACCTCCTTACCCACACTCCCAAAGCCTTTGGCTCGGCCAACCACTGCCCATTTTATCTCTCCACTTCCCTCTCTTACTCATTGAAGCCTCACTTTGGGAAGAAGTCTTCCCAAGGAAGCCTTTGAGCTCTAACCAAAGGGAGTTACCCGATTTTAAGGTAATGTCTTCACTTGAGTCATTTCGTTTTATTTTGCTTCTCCAACCCCCTAAACTCTTTTTATTCATTTATTTTATAACAAATCCAGTATCTTAAATATACTAGGATGTTTTTATAAGAATTATTATAGCTACACTTACACACACCTACATCTAATGGTTAAAGAACATATTGTTTCTATGGATGGCGGTTTTCTGCCTCACGAAACGATGATTGTTCAACATTCTTATAACACCTTCAAAGGTAGACATTAAGATGACAATATATTTATATATGATATATAATATGTTTATGTTTTACTTAAGATTCTATATTTTTAATTTATTTCATACCTTTATGGTTTCCATTATGGGTAAACGCGATATCTTCATTTAAGGAAGTGCGGACTACCGCCCCCTCAAAGTGATTTGATTCGTTAATACCATATGTGGTACGTATAAAGGATATATTTAATGATATTATATATGATACCATACTGGAATTAAAATACTATTATGTATAATTATTTTTTAATTCCATTAAATATGAAATGGAAAAGGAAGTAGCGTTCATGCGTACGTACAACTTACCGTCTCCATGAACGGTACATTTCATTTCTTATCTCAAAATGTTATGTACTATTATAAGTACATATATATAATGGATATATATGTAATATATTACATCTAAATTATGGATATCATTATGGAATTATAACATATATATATATAATATCTCATTTTGTTTTAATTCCATTAATATGACTAAAAAAAGAAAGTAGCGTTCATGCGTACGTACGGCCTACCGTCTCCATGAATGGTGCTTTTCGTTTTTTATCTCCAAATGATATGGAATAGTATAAAATGAATATTTACTGGATATATATGATATTTTAATCATTAATACTATTCTGGAAATTATTTACTTATAACTACATGGGCAATCTTTTTTCAAACAAGTTCATTTTTGACTCCTGTACCAAACATCGGCAAAAACGTCTGATATGAACTAACATTATTAAACAATTATTATAAAATTATAATATGTGATATGAACTGAATAATAATCTCTAAATTAGGTACTTAATAAATTATTAATTGACCAAAGTTTATTATTCAGGAATATAAAGAAACGAACAAGACAAGTTGGACTTGAGGTAAGGGATCCTACTCCTCTCTTTCTTTTTAAGTACACACTTTTATGTCATTCCTTATAAAGCTCATCTTTCTTGTTATTGGGATGTTATTTTATATTACACATAATTTAATTTTTATGTTCATGTTATGAGAGATCCTATTCTCTCTCATCAATCCATTTTGGATGCTTTGAGTGGCGCT
Source organism: Viscum album (assembly GCA_963277665.1). Lineage (NCBI taxonomy): Eukaryota > Viridiplantae > Streptophyta > Magnoliopsida > Santalales > Viscaceae > Viscum > Viscum album. The sequence goes on from OY728159.1 coordinate 1,892,849,071, forward strand.
ATTAGGCTGCCGAATTTTTGTAAGAGATCTAACCTCTCTCTTTCTTTTTAAGTACTCTCCTTTATGTCACTTCTTTTAAGATCCTCTTTTTTATGTTGGGATATGTTCTCATATATCCCTATTGATGTAAATTTTATTCCCAAGTGATGAGATACACTTTTTATCTCACATCAACTCATTCTGATGTGACGCCGTTAGGCTGTCAAGGGAACTTTTTAACCCAATTTCGATTTCTTTGGGTTCAACATGTAGTTATTGAATATGTAATCCTTTTAATATGTGTGAATGACCTATTATTGTTTCAAACTTAATATACACCTATATTGGGTGTATTTATATTTGTCACACATAATTTTGAGATTGATTTATCCTTAATTTAAGGATACCTTATTTATAAGGGATTTCATCGCATTTGACATGTCTATTGAGACTTCATTGTTGTTATGAACCAATTCACTCTTATATGGTGTATATACTGTCTCTTGGAATATTATATCATGAATCCATTTATTCTCATGATATTATAAAGTTTTGACTAAATTTTATTCCTCAATTATTGTATTCAAGTGTCTCTAATTTCGGTAAAACCCCTTTAACCAAAATATCGCTTTAAATGTTTAAATTATTTGTTCTTATTAATATACATGTTTTCAAAAAGTTTTTAAGGATTTATTTTTATGGATATTAGTGGTTTAAAATTTTAAAAGCATTAAGGTGGTATGGGACACTTTGATTGAAAAATCTCTTTATTAAATGTTTTAAATGGTTTTGGAAATGGTTTCTTTTTGAGTGGATTCATTATTTCAATATACTAAAATGTTATATTGTGATTGAAATGTGGAAATGTTATGTTTCAATTATGCATGTTTTATGTCATACGTTTATGTTATGGTTCTTGGGAATTGTTATGAAAACGGGTGGTTCTGTGATAAACTAAGGGAGAGTGAGCCCGATATAGCTCTCCAATGCATTGGGTAACGTGAAGGAGTGAAACGTTAAGGTTTCTCCGAAGAGATTTAGGGAATATACTGTGATGGGTATTCCAAACATAACCAAGAGGGTTACTCCCGTTGTAAGAATGTTATGAATTCCTCAAGTTACCTTTATGTCTTATGATTTCTATGATTTATTCATGGTTTGATGAGGTATGTTAAAGTGCCTATGTTTTATGGGTAAAGTATGATTTCATTCTTATGTATATATGAACTCATGTTTCCTTTCCATATTTTTATAACCCTTACTGAGCTTTTTATACTCATACCATTTTTTTGAAATGTTTTTCACAGGTCAAGGGAAAGGTACATGATGTGATGATAGTTTCAAGGATGTGTCAAGAAAGAATCCATGTTTTATTTTAAATATGTTTCCTTTGATGGGAAGAATGAATAATGTCTTTTATGTAACCATTTTTTTAAATGTGGAATGTAATGCAAGTTTTATGATCTAATTCTCTAAAACTCTAAACCTGAAAAGATCCTCAATGTGTAATCTTGTATGAACACAAGATTAAGTAAGGTTTAAGGCTAGGGCCTTATACTTGATGCTTGCTTTAATCCATAAATGTATTTATGCAACTTTCATACCTCGTTGGAATCCTTTGGACTCACAAACCCTTCAGGTTGTGTCATGTAGACATATTCTTGGAGAATCCTATTATGGAATGCTGTTTTGACATCCATTTTCCATATTTCATAGTCATGGTAAGCGACAATGGCCAATAGGATTCTGATGGATTTCAGCATTGCAACTGGTGAAAAGGGTTTATCATATTCAATTCCTTGACGCTGTCTAATGTCACAAAATCCAAACCAAATTTTCTTCACATTGCTGTAAAATCATATAAAAATGTAACAAATGAATACCAATAACATCAATCCTAGGCCCTGATAAAGTAGACATATTATTAAAATATATTTTCATGAAACAACAAAAATATCAATCATAGGCTCCAAAAAATTCTTATATCTCTACTATACCAAACCCTAAATAGTAATGTAATAGGAATGTAAGTACTCTAAGACCACTTTGTAACATCCTAGAACACATTCCTCTAAACGGGTTCCCTAATTAGGTTTCCACTATACCTCAACCATGGATCCTCATTATATAGAGTATGTTAACTAGAAATTGGGATCTAGTGTAGAAGTGTGAGATGACTATTCCCCTATATCAGAGTGAACAACTAAAAGTAAATAATCAAAAAAATTATACTTTAGATTATACAAATATAATAAATAAACTGGAATAGAAGAATTCTATAATAAAATGAAATACAGTAGAGGCCCAATCAACCATGTCCTACATAAAACATCAAACACCCACTAGGCCAATCAGATATTCAAAATAAACTAGAAAATAATACATCATTCTCTTCTACCCCTGCGATCCTTATCAAAAAATTGTACTCTAATATCCAATCGTGATGATCATGCTTAATCACTAGGATTCACATGAGAAACCCACTCAACTATATAATTATAGGCCTTTTCCATATCCATTATGAATCTATGATTAACATGAATGATGAAATATTTTATGCACATATAGGGTGATGATAAATAAATATCAGTAAACCACCCCCATAGCTGAACCTATAACCTGATTATATAAATTCATGCTCATGAAATACCATAAACTTAGTGAAAATATAACTGAGGAAAAGATGAATAAAACCAATGACGATTCCTTAGGTTCGTGACCCTGAAGACCATAACTACTTTGGACAACACTAGAGTGTCTCTATGTATATCTTGTTGATCAAGTATCCGACGTACCATGTGGACTCCACTGCTATGGAAGCCCAATTGAAGCCTCATGAATTTACTAGTTGTCACATACTCTGTACCTAAATGCACTATTACCAGGAACTCATACCAAGCTAAAATATTACCAAAACCCATATCATAATTATGAAATCTAACCAATGTGTCCTAAACTATAGTTCATTTAGCATGAATCTTTCCCCTAAAATACACATCAAGATACTATTTCATATAGAATATGTCCAACACCTAAACAATGGAAACATAGTGTCAGTCAACCATCCATTACAACTGGTGTACCATCATGGACTATAAAATTAGTCTAAATAATTTCTCATGGATCCATAGTGTACGTCCATCCACAGTGATCTATAGAATAAATGGTTCATTGAATGTCAGGAATCTATAGTCCAGAAATTAAACCATATATGTCAAATGTCACACCCCCTATTGATAACAATATCAAACAACATGCATGGAACCTCATTTAATCACTCAAACCCAAAAAATAATATCTATATCGTTATGAAGGATCATGTACAACACTAAACCCTATAATCCACATCTTATAACAATAATATTGAATGTATAAACCATGTATAAACCTTAAAAATGAAGGAAAACATAAAAGTTATTGTCAAAACCCCCATTAAAATTATTAAAATCTAATCCCCATCAACTCATATATTGGTTCTAATCCCAATAGGACACCTACAATCGTTACTACCAAAACACACACTCTCTCTTTTTCATTATATAAATAAGTCACTCATGCAGACCACTAGGTCAATATGTAAATAGAGTAACCCCTCTTTGGATCCTTATAAATGGAATCATAGCGGAGGAATACATCCTTTGATTATCTAGGCTAGAACATAAGTGGAGGCATTCCTATCCCATCCTATAACACTAAACAAACTCTCGATCTAATTCTTGTCTCTCAATGTCCCTGCATCCCACATCCCAATCACTTACATATCGCATTCTCTCTATCCTCAAAGGCAGTAAACCCTCAAAATATTGATATACATAATTCCCACCCCTTTCCTAATCACACATTATTGGCTCATACACCCAACCTATCAGCCAACATGGGTTGAAACTCAATCCTTATAACTAGGGACAATCCCATTCTAACACCAATCGAGTATTCCAACAAACTCATTCTATTTTCTCCAATAATTCTCATGACCCTCTCCTAGTTCTTATCCATTTTCTCTCTCCCATGAGAAAACTGAGCTCCCTTCCTTTAAGAAAATATCTATATTATAAGTTATTATCCCCAAACCACGTCTTAAAATTCCTCAAAACACCCCAATGCAACCCCAACATGTTATATACTGGAAAACACTGAAAATTGACTCCTCTTGTGCCAAATTTCGACTTTTGGGTGTAAAATAAAAAAACCCCACAAAATATTAACTAAGGCATAATAAATGACATATACCCGAGTACAAAATTTGTACTCTAAAATCTTTTAACTTACCATGTACTTCCATATAAACTGGGTACACTCGAGATCTGGCTATGTACTAAAATAGGTCCATGACATACTTGACGGCAGGCCGTGTTCTAATACATGACCATGTCATACCTGGAGTCTTTATGTAAACTTACTAATGCCCATTTCATCCTTATAATGGGTGTTTTACCTTATTCTTATTCACATAACCATGTCCCACTACACACCATGTAAATAGAAATAAAGGTGTGTAGTGCCAAAATTCTATATTTAGAAGTTATCGACCACATTTCCATGAACAATTACAGAGTCGATACTCCTAGTACACAACATATAGTTCTATAAAGTCAGTTTTTATTGAATAGGAAGAACACACAGCATGTGTTTCTTGACAATGTGATATCTGATCAGGATTTATGAACGGGAAACCCCTTTAATCCTCCTGATAACCTAGTTTTTCCCGACTATGCACATATCAATTCGCATGGAGACATTTACAAATATAAAATTTCTCTAAAACATTAAAATGATTATCTATTCTCTAGGTTGTATCCAACTTTTTGTCTCTCTTGAATGATAAATTCTTCATGTTTATCCACTAATTTTCCTTTAGCATTCGAATTCATCTCTTCTTTATCTATTTTCTCGAAAGTATCCAACTAACATAGATCAATCTATAAGAGTGGTTACTTTACCTCATCTTATTATTTAGGATTATCGTATATCCTTTTGAATGGATTAATATTACCTAACTCCCCTATTATATTTTTTTGGTATTCCTCTCTTTAATATCATAGTGAATACCTTACGACATTGCCATCATCCATTCCTTATCTTTATGAAATCATTTCTCACATCTATCAAAAATAAACAATATATATTCAATCTTGTTTAGTCTTATAAGATTCTGTGAATTTTTATTATTAATTCATTTCATTGAAAATGTATTCACATATACCCACAATATATCTCCATAGATTCATTTCTCGTGTCTAGAAATGAAATTTTGTACCAAAAATAGTAGGTTTTATTCATATACCTTCTATAACACTAGGAAAAACCTATAAAAAAGATATTAAACCATGATAATTATTATTCCTAGACACTTTTTGTTGTTTTACTTTATTGAATTGAGAATTATTTTTCCTAGGGGAAAACATTTTTTGACATATTTACCACTCCTTTTGAAGTAAGAGAGTGTGTTTTAATTTTATTTTTTCTATTAAAAGGTTTAGATTTAATTTTTCTTCACTTGTTTTATTAGAAATTATTATTTAACATTGAGAAAGATTAGGTGTATATTTTTCTTATCGATTTAGACCACGCATTAACACATCTTCGAAAGAGAAAAAATAAAACTTATTTTAATTGGTGAAATATTATTTTTCTCATATATAGATCAATTTTGGCTACTAAATTAACATTTTTTATATTGGATGTTTATTTTTCTATTTCAGCTATATTCCATTCAAGATAGAAAATAATCGTCTCTTGCTTAGGTTCTCTATGCTTGTGCTTCACAATATAATCAATAGAGGATTATTATTTCATGGAAATTTATTTATTTTATTCAAAAACCTTATAATTATATTTCAATATAGTCTTATTTTAATTTATAAAAATTTAAATCCATAAAAAATATTACATCTATGGTTGTGAATTTTGTAGTATGGTTTAACTTTTTATCTAGTGGATACTATGTTCAGAGAAACACATGTTGAACTAAGGTGATTATCATATTAGCATATATAATGGTTGTTTTCATATTTGTATGGAGTCTCTTTGGTCATATTAGGAATCATTGTTTTACTATAGGGGTATCATATTTGTTGGGCCATTGTAGCTTCATCGAAAAGAGGGTAGCCCCTACCAGGAATTCATTGGGGCGGGAAGAAGCCATAATGACCAAAAAGACTCAACTAACAACTACTGAGAAAAAAACACATCAATTTTGAGGTTGGTAGTAATAATTATTCCAATAATTTCTCACTAGAAAACTAGTGGACATCGAATGAGTGGCCAAGTTGTGGGTTGGGTTGTTTTATGTGAGGACTATTTTGTCATTTCATCCTCCAATTCTTGCTCTATCTCCCATGGCTCAATACTTTTAGAGTAATACATTTTTTTACATATCCTATCCTCCCTATATGGGTTCCTCATGATCTCGGTTAGACCTAGACCCAATGCATTGGTGAATCAAAGCCAGATCATTTGATCTTCTTCAACATTTTCCTCTTTCATCCTCTTATAGTGGTGGATTATGATTATGTTCATAATGGATGAGTCTTTATGATATGTCTAATCACGTGATATCCCTTTATATCACAATCATCTTTAAATATCGTCTCTTTTAATCATATTGTAAACCATTGGCTATTAGAGTGATCTTTCATAAAAGATCAGATGAAAATTCCATCAGATCTTGATGGAATTATCCGAGATCGATGGAGTGTTAGATTTTTAGGGCTATAAGATCTTCCATAATTTTGAACAATACTATTTTTTGGAATATATATGAAGTTATGTCCCTTGATTAATCATTCTATTTTTTTAAATTTTCCCTTGTAATGTTGAATTGGTTTCACTACTAGAAATATGACCTATACAAATGGATTGGCAAAAACCATTGGCATAAGTCATCAATTTGTAACTATACCAACGGTTTGGAAAATCCTATTGGTATAAGTCTGTTATATTGACCTATACTAATGGTTTGGTCAAAACCATTTCTATATTTCCTTTATAGTGACCCCATACAAACGGTTTTGGCCAAACCATTATTATAATTCAAAAAATAAATGAACCTATACCAATTATTCTCAAAACCATTGGTATAGGTACACATATTTTTTATGGAATCATTTGTTAAATAACATTAAATAAACAAAAAGTTAAAATACTTAAAAATATACATATATATATATATATATGAAATTATGTTCACAAAAAGTCATGTTAGGTTATTGGTTAGGTTATTAGATTATAAACAGGAGGTGCTAGGATGGAAACCAAGCTTCTTTTTTAAATTACTTATACCAATGGTTTTATGAAACCATTGGTGTTGGTTCTTCATATGACATATACCAACAGTTTGAAAAAATGGTTCATATAGGTCTACAACAATATTTTTGATAGAACTATTGGTATAGACTTATCCAAAAAACAAACCATTCAATGGTCCTCCAAACCATTGGTATAGGCTATACCAATGGTTTGGAGACCTATACCAATGGTTCCAAATCATTGGTATAGGGTATTTTTCTATTAGTGTTTTGGGATTTTTCCCCATTATAGAACTGAGGGTGTGTTAGGAGTAACAAAAACATTTTTGGTAGATTTTACAGATAAGGTACATCATTGGGTCAGTTTATAAAATGATTTAAAATATAATTATTTAAAATTGGACAGTGTGTCATTGTTTCACGGTGGATATTTTTCCGTCAAATAATTTAGAAGTAAACAAAAATAATTTCATTGTTTGTTTCTTATGGTGTTGACTGGGTAGTGATTTTCAAAAAATTATTTTAGCAAGTGTGCCATCTCCTCTAATACTAGTTCTTGTAATTTTTTAATTAATTATAATATAGTTATTATTAATGAATTGGAATTCTTTGGCCTCAGATATGAAATCATGGAATTTTAGGATATATTAATGGACTTGGGAGACTCCAAAAAGGTTTGTGGAATTTTATTGGTTAGGAGATGTCTTAGATATTGGTAGGTGGTCCCATGTACTCTACCAAGTGGTATTATACATTTTTTGTCATTAGAAATGGGGTTATCAACTTTTTGGGAAAGAAAATTAAATTCATATTGTGTTATAAATAACTAATAATGGTTAAATGATGAATTATTATTATGTTTTAATTAATTAAAGGAACATCCATAATGTAAATTGACAATGTGACAAGGGATATGATGGTCCCTTTTACACTAGCTTGTTTTCGACCGACGATGGCCAAGGATTGACCATTAAAATGTGAGTTTATTTATATATAAACTTTAGGGTGTATTTTGTGTTTAGGTGTAGATATTTAAACCATGTTTGAAAATTTATTTTATGAGTATTTCCGTGTATCATAATTATCCACGTGTGATGATATTCACATGTATTTTTATATTGATTATAATAATGTTAAGGATATTCTATTCTATGATTTTCTATATTATGAACTTCCATGAAATTTGTATTTACAATGCCTTTGAAGAATTTTTTTGGGACCTATAATCGGACAATATTCATTGTGTGATTTCTCATTTGAGGTGTAGTGAACATGATGCAAGATCATAATAACAAGGGATGCCTACAAAGGGAATGTGTATGAAATATTTGTGTTCAGGAGTAATATCCCACTTTTTCATAATGGCACACATGTTTTTTATTCAAGTATAAACCTTTTTCATTATTATAATTGAAATTATTAAATAGTTCATGGAAATTTTTGGAGTCTTTGGGATTAGTTTAGGGTCTGAGGTTTTGGGTTTTTGAATAAATGATTAAGGTGAACAATTAGAATATTGTTTGTAAAAACCATGATACTCAACCATGTGATCCATAGAGTATATCACATGGTTTTTTTGAATATGTAATAGAGGCTATAAATACATTAAAAATCATCAATTAATTGTAGAGGTGAAACACATGGTTCGTACACATTTTTTTTCTAAATGTGCACCTAGATTATGCTGGGCTAGGGCATGGGGTAGTTCCCAATGTGTGTCTTATGAAAGGTTTTTCCTTCCATGCATATTAACCATGGGGGATGTTGCAACCTAGACATCAATCCTCTATGGTTAATGGACGGTTTTTTAACTCTGTGATAAAACATACACTCTATTACAAACCCTTGAAATTATGGTGTTTTTTACATTTTACACCTAAAGATAACCCACATTTCTTCTCCCTAAAATGAAAAATATCTCTAGCTATGGGATCTATCCTATTATACACTGTTTTATTTATTATAACTTCTTTTTATCTCTATTTTGACTTACTTTGGTTGTGTTGGATCACCCTCGGTCGGTTTATCATTCCTCTTGCTTTCTTCCTTTGATTTCCCCATCGCCTTGAATGACATTTCCATGGTATATTATATAAAATATTATTAGTGTTTTATCTAGTTTCCCTCCATTATATCTTGAATCATAAGCTTATATTGGATAAGGATTAATCTACTAGTATAAGTTTAGTGGCCCAGTAATTTTTCATAATTTTTTTTATGTTTATAAGTTGCACCATAATGAAACACACCATAGTTTTTGTGAGTTTCCACATAAATGTGAAATTATATCAATTAATTCATAAATATTGAATTAAAAGATCCTTATACTTTAATTACATCATTAGAGGTTGTTTCCATAACTTCAAACACCTGATGATGTGTAATTTTATATGCACATAATTACTATACCATGAATATGTAACTAAAATCCCTCAATGTGGTTTGAGATTTTCACTTATAAATTAAATGGTTCAATGAATTAAATTAATGGTGATATGGCATGGATAATTCACTAATCCCATGATCACTTATTATATTATTACTTGGGTGATTCTTGGATTCCAATTCATAATTTCTTGGTTAGGATAAAAGGATAGTTTGACATAATTTAATTATAATGGTTATGGATAATTCACTTGGCCCTTGAAAACTTATTGTATTATTTCATGGTTGATACTTGGGTACCCAATTGAAATTCATTGGATGAACTCATATAAAAATGGAAATTTATTATTATTTATTATTCTTTGTACATCATCAATATTAAGGAATATATTTCCTTGATCGATACATAGATTCCATAAAAAGAATTACTTGGATGGGATTTGGATGATAACTGATTCATTGAATTACCTTCTATGGGAAATACCACACCTGGATTTAGTCAATGAATTATATACATAAATTCCATGGATAATCTAATTGGATCCTGATAGATGTTACAAATGACCTTGGATTATCTTTGTTGGCTCCAATCAAGTTTAGCACCAAGGACGCCTAATAATTTTCCCTTGTTTTGAGTATATCCCTTAGGGTAAAATTACAAGGGAAAGCCCCAAGATTATACTCATTTATTAGGATTAAAAAAAATAGGGATTTTGGGTCCCTCATATGATTATTATTATACATTTATACCTTGGTTAGATCCCTCGGTTCCTAGAAAATATTATTAATATTATATTCTCAAAGATATTCTAGTATAGGAAGAATCATATATGATTGGATTTGTAACCCATTAAGAACCACAACTGTTGTGGATTTATTTATTTTTAAATTCCTTATTTATTATACATGGAAACTACTCATTTTATATTCACAAACTTGATAGTGTTATACATTGTTGGTGGTGGCCTATATAGAGTTTCTCACTATATTTTCGGGGTTCAAATTTTTAACTTGGAAGAATTCATGGATGCAGGTAGTGAGAAGTGGAAATTTCCAACAATGGAAACATGATTTTTATTCTATTTCAGAGTATAGAAGTAGAGGACCGATCTAGAACGTTATATTTAATTAGAGTTTAGTCTTTTTATCCTTTTCAATATTATTGTATACCATGTTTTATTATATTACTTATTTTTTATTCCCCTTAATTATAGTTTTCGTACTATGAAATAACCATTATAATCATAATTAAATGATATTTTTTACTTTATTTTGTTGTTTATGGAATTTGGATGGTTGAATTATACTATTTGTTATATTACTCCCACTAATTTATTATTATTATAATTATTCAAAACTACATTTTCCTATAATATAGAGGATATAGTATCACAAAAATACCATCATAGTTCATCATGACTACTCAGTGGCATCTGGTGAATGGGGATGCATGGTTAAGGCCATGTGGTGAACCTGATTCAGTTATTTATGAGTGAACTAGGAAAAAGGCATCACATAGTGGTATAAAATATTATTTTCCTTTATCTTAGTATTTTTGGTTGGTATACAGGTGATAAAGAAGTGTTGTAAGTTGGAAATAATTGTAGCACCCCAAACATCTTATGGTATGTTTCTCTTAAATACATTGTATTCATTAGGTATCCTATATTTCAATAATCATTGAGCCCCTATGGAAAAAAACAAGGTTACTTATAGGGTATAACCATAACTTAGCCACTAAACTTAAATTTACCAGATCTGTGATTTGAATTTTAAAAATATGATATACACGGTTGTGTTTAAGATGATATTTAGAGTCTGATAGAATTAACTTATTTTTTGGTGAATAGTAACCTACCCTTATGAATAGTAAACAACCCTTAGGAATAGTGACTTACCTTTATGAATAGTAATATGACTCTTATAAATGGAATCCATACCCTTGAGTGTATAAATGAATTTAGACCCCGTAAAGATGAAGGTGAATATTCTAAGTGATTATATATTTCAATTAAACAGTAATTTAATTAAATATTTAATTAATCATATTTAAAAGAGTGTTTTTGAAAAATGGTCTTCAGTTTTGGATTCTATATGTCCAGAAATGGTTAGGGTGAATTTTTTGGATTTTTCTAAAATACTTAAATTTTTTATGAATAGTAAAATCCGATAATTCACAATAAATGCTAAATGATGGATTAATTGAGTCATTGATGATGATCTGGTGATGTAAGACCAAATGGTTCTATCACATTCATATATTACTGTTCTTGGTCATGGAATAATCACTATTGGTTGTCTTGAGAGGAAATAATAAATCAATGAGTTTTATCTTAAGAAATCCCCTCTCTCCTCCACTATAAAAACCCCCTCTCACGCCCTTCCTTTCACTCCTCTCAAGCCTTTTGCCTTCTCCAAATTTTGTCCAAATACCTCCCCAACCTCCTCCCCCACGTCCAACATGCTTTTTTCTCATAAAAAGACCAAAACCTCTCCTCTTAAGAGGTTCTTGAAGGAGGAAGTCTCAAGAGGTAAATTCCTCTTTCAAATCCCTTCTTTTCTTTTATGTTCTTTATTTTTGTTTCTTTTCTCACCTCCCTTAACAAAAATAGTATGATAAATCCAATAACATACATGTACGGGAATGTTTTCATTCTATTGTTATATATTCCATTATCTTCTCTTTTTTCCCCATTTTTATTTGGATGAAATGAAAGCACCATTTGAGATGTGCTAATTTAGCACATTCAATGACAACGATTTATCGATTTCTATTATAATCTTTAATTTTGGTCAAGAAACCATTTGTGTTATGGTTGAACCAGATTATTATGTAATATATCCTATTTTTAGTTCTTTAATACTATTGTACACATGGTATTAAGTTATAAAGCAAAAAATGTTCATCATGATCAAACCCACTGATTAAAAAAACAGTTATAACTAAGATTATATATATAAAAAAATTCGACTTCAATCAAAGAAACCCAAATTAAATTTAAAACCATATAATCTACTGTATGTTCACTAATAGTGTATTACTTCATTTCTGGACAACCGAATCCTTCTTAAATATTTATCTGAACTTGAATATAAGGGAACCAATCATTTAAAACCAAGTAAACAAACGACCCCGAACAATGAAATTGAACCTTATAACCAATCAAAAAGGCCTAGATGAACTAAAAAGGATTATAATAAATCGTTTAAATATAAAATAGGTTCTATACTTATGAATTAATTATCCTAATTTGTTTATTCAGGTGTTTAATAACAAGTCCATAACACCTTCAAGCATAAGGTAAGGGATCCTTTCTCTCACTTTTATTCAAGAATCCACCCTATCTTGTGTGATTTTGTTTTTAATTTTCTAATGATGGGGTATGTTCTTTAAACTCCCCCATTCTACAATTTTTACATATAAACAATGATACCCCTTTACCTCTCATTAAGACCTTTCAATAACACTTGTTACCGTGCCAAAATGTTTGTAAGAGGGTTTCTCATCTCACCTTCAATTCTGTGGGATTTTCATTGTTCGCCACTTATTTTTTATATGTGGTATAGTTGTATTACCATTTGACATATGTTTTCATGGTTATGATTATATTCATTTTATTATGTGACTCTTTTGGTGGTTATTAACTTTTTTCATATGACTCAATTGAATACAACACCATAACGAGCTTTGTCTTAATTTTCACTTCGTTGTGACTATCTTAGTAATTGTGCACCTACTCTTTATTATGTGGTGTACCTACTACCCATTTGAGATAAAATTTCAATTGAAATTATATTCCATTTAAATATCCAGATTCTCATTCATGGATATTATTATTGTCTATGTTGTATACCATTTTACAAACGGTATTTATTTTGAATGTTATTTTGACTGGGGAAATGTTGATGAATCTGTATCCTCTATTCTATACGGATAATGTAAATACATATTTCTATTGTATTGAATCAATTTATAAATAATTATTTGGATATATAGGTGTGTGGGGGCCACTACATCCCCTCGATGCATCGGTAGGTCTCATGAGACAAAATAGTTTGGCGACAGACCCTTCAAGTTTGTTTCCAAAAAAAATCAAACGGGTTTCTACCCATAGAACTAATCTGTCGTTACGGTATTATGGTTCATGTTACAGATACATGACATCCAATTAATAATCATTATCGTTATTCATTATCTATTATTATTAACATCTATGAGGTTTTTTCTATGAAAAAATCTACGGATGCAGTTTCATTCTCAATTTATTAATGGAATTAGTTGTTCATTTATTTTCTATGCCATTTTGATTATGTCAGATTGATTATGATTATCCTATTTTTTACTCATAATTCCACTATTTGTAACCCTTACTGAAAATTTGAGCTCACCCCTTTCATTTTTTACCTTCAAAAGTTTATGAAGAGGAGGTCATTTATTGAGTGCCTGTGGATGTTGTTTTTGTTTTTCATTATGTATTGTATCTTGTAACCATATCCAATGTAATTTGTTTTAAATCTATGTATCTAGTTTCTTCAAGACTACTAAACTAATAGTTCCTTCAGGATTTTCATTCCTTCTAACCATGCCAATATCATAAGTAATGCACCAGCTCCTGTCTAGAGGCGTCGGGGTGTTACAGTTGGTATCAGAGGAAGTTTAGTAGGAAACTTGGAAACTAGAGTAGGAAATATATAGTAGGAAACAAAGCCCTAAGGTAGTATTTGAGGATAAACATACAAGAAAATCCTGGTATTTTGGTAAGGAATATATTATGTGGATCTTTCAAGTAATACATCCCTATCTGGATATGAGTAGGTAGAGGTGGCTCTCGCACAGATGTATCTAGGGGTAAAACCCGAAAACACCGCTTTGAGCTAGACTTGAATGGGAACTGGTAAATGACAACTGGCCTTGCTGCACTCTTGGTTTCAAAACCCCTAGGGGATATGCTTAAAATAATTCATATTTTCTTTAAAAGGCATTATGAAGGGGTTTCATGTAGATTTTACCTCAGAGGAACCATTTTTATAAGATTATCTATGCATATAAATTAAATCTATGTTGGGTGATTTTATATTTAAGATTCATAAACTAATCTAGTTTATCCCATTTTTTTGAAATGGCGTCTAATGGAAGAAGGGGAATAAATACTCGTGGGAAATATAGGGATCTTTTTACTAAGAAATTCAACATAGTCATTGTTGGAGTAGATCAGATCATGACTATATTGGGAAAACTTACTCAAGTTCTAAAAAATAACCATTCCACACCTGTGTTGGATCGTTTCATGCGGCAGAAGCCCCCATATTTCAGTGGGACTACTAATACAGTGGTAGTTGAGCAGTGGATCAAGTCACTTGAGAAGATATTCATGCCATTAAGATGCAATGAGACTGAGAAGGTGGTACTGACAGTATATTATCTCAAGGGTGACGCTTACCAATGGTTGTCCCTGATTCAGAATACCTTGGAGGAAGAAGAAATAGAAGATATGGAAGGAAGGAGTTTTAAGGAAATATTCTTTGAGAAATATTTCCCTTCATGAGCAACAAACAGAAATAATGCAGAAACTCTTTAGCTTGAAACAAAGGGAAGAAGACAGTGTTGCAGAGTATGAGGATACTTTTACAAGGCTGGCCAGGTATGCTGTAGATTACCCATGTGACTTGGCAGACAAGATTGATCATTTCTTTGAAGTTCTTAAGCCAAGTCTTCGGAGGGAACTGGCTTCTCAAAAATTTTCATCATATGATGGAATTGTATCAAGTGCCATTAAAACAGAGAGGGAATTTGCTACATCAAATCTTTTGATAGGAAACCAAGATAAAAAAGCAGTACTCAGATAACAAAGGAAAAGAAGAGTCACCAAAGAAGAGAAAGGGAACGAATAGTTTCCCATTATGCAAGAACTGTGGAAAGAATAATCTTGGGAAATGCTTGAAAGGCATGGGAGTCTACTATAACTGTGGAGAAAATGTTCATCGATCCTATAAATGAAAGGGGAAGAAATGATTCAATGATGTTCAATGCTACAATTGCAGAGATATGGGACACTATAAAAATGAGTGTCCTAAATGCCAAGGAAACTTGACTTGGAAAAGGCCAAGAGATCAAGGGAGATCTTATGTGATTACAACTGTGGAGGTCGAAGTTCTTAATGATGTGGTGGCAGGTACTTTAATTGTTTTCTCAAACTTATCCAATACCTTATTTGATTCTGGATGATCTCATTCATTTATATCTTCTTAGTTTTCCATGAAAATTAGATATGTACAATTTTATTTAATACAGGAGTTGTCAGTCAAAACTCTTGGGGGATGTATCATTACAACAAAGGCATGTCATCTAGTCCCCCTCTAGTCACCAAAACGTGCTTTAGTTTCTAACCTTGTCATCATAACAATGGCTGAATTTGATATAATTATCGACATAGACTGGCTGTCAAATTATGATGAGAAGATTTCTTATAAGCAGAAGGAAGTTACAATTTTTGAAAATGGTGTAGAATCCATTGTCTTTAGGGCAGAAACATCACCACCTGATTCTTATTGAGCACCACCACTAGTATCTCTACTGAATGAAATACTTGGAGAGGAAGATAAACCGAGATCTATGGGCGAGGAAAGAAATCTTCAAATTGATGACGTTTACATAGTTCAAGAGTAAATTGATGTATTTCCATAGGATTTACCTGGACATCCTTCAGAGAGGTAATTTGAGTTCTCTATTGATTTAATTTCTGGAGTGAGACATATATCAAAGACCCCCTATAGAATGGACACATTGGAGTTAGTGGAGCTAAAGAAACAACTATAGGATTTGAGTGACAAAGGATTTATTCGACCTAGTGTTTCTCCATAGGGAGCCCTAGTCATGTTTGTCAAGAAGAAATATGGATCCATGAGGCTATGCATTGATTATAGGGAAATCAATTCTATTACAATAAATAATAAGTATCATATTCCTCATATTGATGATTTATTTGATCAACTCCAAGGATCCCAATACTTTTCAAAGATTGATCTTCGGTCCAAATATCATCAGCCGTGTGTGAGGAAGGAAGATATTCCTAAGACAACATTTCGAACCAGGTATGGGAATTACAAGTTTATGGTGATGCCATTTGTACTGACTAATGCACCCTCTATTTTCATGGATTTAATGAATATAATTTTTAAGGAATATCTTGATAAATTTGTTGTGGTGTTCATCAATGATATCCTGGTATACTCAAAAAGCTTTGAGGATCATGATAATCACTTGAGGATTATTCAAGAAACTCTTAAAAGAAATGAATTATATGGGAAGTTTAGCAATTGTGAATCCTGGCTTCAATCAGTTGATCCTTCGAAGACAAAGGAAATCCACGATTTGCCCACACCAACAAACATAACCGAGATACGCAATTTTATTGTCATAGTAGGTTACTATCGGTGTTTCATTCATAATTTCATCTGACGGGCTAACCCTCTAACCAAGCTCACACGAAAAGGAGTTAATTTGGTGTGGACAAAAGAGTGTACATAATTCTTTGAATAATTGAAAAGAAGATTGGACAATGCTCCAATTTTGACTCTTCCATCTGGAAGTGATGGGTTTGTGATATAAAACGATGCATCAAAGAATGGGCTGGGTTGAATCCTTATGCCAAATGATAAAGTTATTTCTTATGCATCAAGACAGTTGAAGACTCATGAAGAAAATTATCCAACTCATGATCTTGAGTTATCAGTCGTAATATTTGCTCCGAAAATATGGAGGCATTATCTCTACGGAGGGAGATGTGAGATCTATACGGACCACAAGAGTTTGAAATACATTTTCACACAAAAATAACTCAACATGAGGAAAAGAAGATGGATTGAGTTACTAAAAGATTAAAATTGTTCAATACACTACCACCCAGGAAAGGCGAATAAGGTAGCAGATGCATTAAGCAGGAATGATCATGGCATTCTAACTAAAATGAGGATTGAAAGAGATCCTATATTCATGGATCTACTGAAGAAGGATATGGGAATTGATAAGGAAGGGGAAACATATTTTCTCTTTCAAATTATTTCTAAACTATGTTTATTAGAGAAAATAAAAAGCTCTCAATCTGATGATGATAATCCACACAAGAAAATTAATGCTGTCAAGGATGGAAGACTGGATGACTTCGTGTATGAAGAAGAAGTTTTGAAATTTGGGAAGAGGTTATGTGTTCCATCAGTACCTGAGCTAAAAAGGTAACTATTAGACGATGCCCATAGCTCAAATTTCTTTATACACCCGGGTATCACAAAGATGTATAGAGATCTGAAGGAATATTTCTGGTTGGATAATATGAAGCGGGAAATTGCTGACAACGTATCAAGGTGTCTAGTTTGTCAACAAGTGAAGGTAGAGAGACAACATCCCAAAGGAGTGATGAAACCTCTACCCATTTCTATGTGGAAGAGGGATAACATTATGATGGATTTTATCACCGGACTACCAAGGAAACCTAGAAGGAATGATGCAATATGGGTAATTGTTGATCGTTTCACAAAATCAGCACATTTCCTTCTTATACGAGAGTATTTTCCACTCGAGCGCCTAGAAAGACTGTATATTAATGAAGTTGTAAGACTTCCTGGTGCACCTATATCAATTTTATCTGATTGAGATCCTCGGTTTACATCAATGTTTTGGAAAAGTCTCCAGAAAGCTTTTAATACTGAGCTTTATATGAGTTCTACTTATCACCCCCAAATTGATGGGCAGTCTGAAAGGACTATAAAAACTTTAGAAGACATGATGAGATCATTCTCTCTTGACTTACAAGGTATGTGGGATCAATACTTACCTTTGGTGGAATTTTCCTACAACAATAATTTCCTTTATAATATTAAAATGGATCCGTATAAAGCATTATATGGAAAGAGATGTTGAACTCCAACTTTTCGGGACGAAGTTGGTGAGAGGAAACTTATAGGCCTAGAACTTATTGAAGAGACCACGAAAAAGGTGAAGAAAATTCAATCCCATATTAAGGAATCCCAAAGTAGGTAGAAGAGTTATGCTGACAATCGGAGAAAGGATTTGGAATTCTAGGTGGGAGATCATGTCTTTCTAAAAGTATCTCCATGGATGGGTGTCCTAAGGTTTGGTAAGAAAGGGAAACTGAGCCCCAGGTATATTGGGCCATTTGAATTTCTAGAAAAAATCGGAGCTGTAGCTTATCATCTAGTGATGTCACCAAATAAATCCAGAGTTCATGATGTGTTCCACATGTCATTGCTAAATAAATACATGCCATACCCATCCCATGTTCTCACATATGAAGAAATTGAACTAGAACCTGATTTGTCATATTGTGAAAAGCCTATTGGGATTCTTGACGCAAGGGAGAAGATATTGAGAAATCGGACAACTCGCCTAGTGAAGGTTCTTTGGAGAAACCGGAATATGGAGAAAGAAACATGGGAACCTGAGGATGTTATGGAAAAGAATCACCCACATCTTTTTGGTGGTATTTATACATAAAATTTCGAGGATGAAATTTTCTAATGAGGGAATAATGTAGCACCCCAAACATCTTATGGTATGTTTCTCTTAAATACAGTGTATTCATTAGGTATCCTATATTTCAGGAATCACTGAGCCCCTATGGAACAAAACATGGTTACATATAGGGGATAACCATAACTTAGTGACTAAACTTAAATTTACCAGCTCTGTGATTTGAATTTTAAAAATCTGATATACACTGTTGCGTTCAAGATGATATTTACAGTCTGATATAATTAACTTAATTTTTAGTGAATAGTAACCTACCTTTATGAATAGTAACATACCCTTATGAATAGTAACTTACCCTTATGAATAGTAAAATGAATCTTATGAATGGTATCCATACCCTTGAGTGTATAAATGAATTTAGACACCCTAAAGATGAAGATGAATATTCTAAGTGATTATATATTCCAATTAAATAATTATTTAATTAAATATTTAATTAATCATATTTAGAAAATTATTTTTTAAAAATGGACTTCATTTTTGGATTCTACACGTCAAAAAATGGTTATGGTGAATTTTTGGGATTTTTATGAAATACTTAAATTTTTGATGAATAGTAAAATCTGATAATTCACAATAAATGCTAAATAAGGGATTAATTGAGTCATTAATGCTGATCTATTGATGTAAGCCCAATTTGTTTGAATTCAAATGCATATATTACTGTTCTTGGTCATGGAATAGTCACTATTGGTTTTCATTAGAGGAAATAATAAATTAATGAGTTTTATATTAAGAAATCCCCTCTCTCCTCCACTATAAAAAACCCCTCTCACCCCCTACCTTTCACTCCTATCAAGCCTTGTGTCTTCTCCAAATTTTGTCCAAATACCTCCCCAACCTCATCCACCACGTCCCGCAAGCTTTGGTCTCATAAAAAGACCAAACCCTCTCCCCTTAAGAAGTTCTCAAAGGAGGAAGTCTCAAGAGGTAAATTCCTCTTCCAAATCCCTTCTTTTCTTTTAAGCTCTTTTATTTTTGTTTCTTTTCTCACCTCCCTTCACCAAAATAGTATGATCAATCCAGTAACATACATGTACTGGATTTTTTTCATGCTAATGGTATATATTCCATTATCTTCTCTCCTTTCCCCACTTTTATTTGAACGAAATGAAAGCACCGTTTGAGATGTGCTAATTTAGCACATTCAAGGACAACAGTTTATTGATTTATATTATAATCTTTAATTCTGGTCAGGAAACTATATGTGTTATTATTGAACCATATTATTATGTAATATATCTTATTTTTAGTTCTTTAATATGTTTTTACACATGGTATTAAGTTATAAAGAAAAAAATGTTCATCGTGATCAAACCCACCGATTAACCGAAACAGTCATCACTAAGATTATATATATATATATAAATTAGACGTCAATATAAGAAACCCAAATTAAATATAAAACCATTTAATCTCATGTATGTTCACTAATATTGTATAAATTCATTTCTGGATAACCACATCCATCTTATATATTTATCCGAACTTGAATATATGGGAACCAATAATTTAAAACCAAGTAAACAAACGAGCCCGAACAATGAAATCGAACCTTATAACCAATCATAAAGGCCTAGAATGAAAAAAAAGGATTATAATAAATCATTTAAATATAAAAGAGGTTATTTAATTATGAATTAATAATCCTAATTTGTTTATTCAGGTCTTTAATAGCCAGTCAAGAACACCTTCAAGCATAAGGTAAGGTATCCTTTCTCTCACTTTTATTCAAGAATCCACCCTATCTTGTGTGCTTTTGTTTTTAATTTTATAATGATGGGGTATGTTATCTCACCTCCCCCATACTCTCCTTTTGACATATAAATAATTATACCCCTTTACCTCTCATTAATACCTTTCAATAACACTCGTTACCAAGCCAAAATGTTTGTAAGAGGTTTTCTAATCTCACCTTCAATTCTGTGGGATTTTCATTGTTCGCCTCTTATTTCATATATGTGGTATAGGCATACTGCCATTTGAGATATTTTATCATGGTTATCATTATATAAATTATATTTTGTGACTCTTTTGGTGGTTATGAACTTTTTTCATATGACTCAATTGAATACAACATCGTAACGAACTTTGTCTCAATTTTCACTTCGTTGTGAATTGCTTAGTAATTGTGCTCCTACTCTTTCTTATGTGGTGTACCTTCATCCCATTTGAGATTACTTTTCAATTGAAATTATATTCCATTTAAATATCCATATTCTCATATCATGGATGTTATTATTGTCAAAGCTGTATACCATTTTACATACGGTATTTATTTTAAATGTTGTTTTGACTGTGGAAATGTTGATGAATCTATATCCTCTATTCTATGGGGATGATGTAAATACATATTTATCTTTTATTGAATCTATTTATAAATAATTATTTGGATGTAGAGGTGTGTGGGGCCCACTATAGCTCCTTGATACATCAGTAGGTCAAATGAGATAGAACAGTTTGGCAACAGACCCTTCGAGTTTGTTTCCAAAAAAAATCAGACGGGTTTCTACCCATAGAACTAAACTGTTATTACAGTATTATGGTTCATGTTACAGATACAAGACGTTCAATTAATAAGCATTATCTTTATTCTATATCAGTTATTATTAATATCCATGAGGTTTTCTCTATGATAAAATTGATGGATGTAGTTTCATTCTCAGTTTATTAATGACATTAGTTGTTCATTTATTCTCTATGAAATTTTGATTATGTCAGACTGATTATGATTATCTTATTTTTGTACTCATACTTCGGCTATTTTTAACCCTTATTGATAATTTGAGATCACCCCTTTCATTGTTTACCTTCAACAGGTTATGAAGATGAGGTCATTTATTGAGTGCTTGTGGATACATTTTTTGTTTTTCATTAGGTATTGTATCTTGTAACCTTATCCAATGTAATTTGTTTTAAATATATGTATCTAGTTTCTTCAAGACTACTAAATTTATCGTTCCTTTAGTATTTTCATTCCTTATAACCATTCCAATATCACAACTAATGAAACGACTCTTATCAAGTGGGGTTGGGGTGTTACAATAATAATTTCATAGGGTTACCTAACTCATGGTTGGGGGGAAAGGAAAGTTTCCATGGTTGGGACTTGTTATTCTAGTTTTTTCAAATTAGGTTTGTATTATTTTCATCGTTGGATATTGAATAACATTTATGTCATTTTTTGTATTTATGGATTAATACCCTTGTTCTATTATGGAAATGATGAACTGTCTTATTCCTCATTTTAAGAACCCATGGATTTAAAATGTCATGCATATACCATTCCATTTTTATTTATTTTCATGAATTTCATATTTCTTGTTGTGTGTCCCTTGACTGAAATACTGTTAAATTTTACTAATGTTTCATATATGAATGTGGAGGAAATAATTGGTTACATAATGTTTCAACATAAATCTAAACAATGCTTTCCCACATAGCATGATAGTGGTACTTTAACTGGACAACTATCAGCTATTGAGCTATGTAACTATGATTACATTAGATGATATGTTTATTGACTGTGATTAAATGGATTCCAATTTTAATTTATAAATTTTTTATCTATTAATTGGGAATATTAATCTATATAATAAAATCATAATATATGGATTCCAAATTCGTAATAATATATGTTATAGGTCAATTTGTAGTTATAATGAATTCCAATTGTAATGTATAAAGCATTGTATTTATAAATTGGGAATGTTATGCATCTAACTAAATAATTGAATATCGTGTTGTAAAGATTGAAATTTATGATATTGATTATTAAGGGTTTTTATTAATTTTAGATTACAATTAAAACATAAATGGAGTTCTACTCTATATCATGGAATTGACAAATTATATAACTGAGACTCTACAATCAAAGATGAATACCACCCATAACCTAGCCTTGATAGTAATTAGTTGGGTTAGTATTTTTCTACAATATTCATGTGTTGTACTTCTTATGTCCCATATTAGTATTTTTTCCCCTATTTATCTTGATTTTATTCATATGATCGGAATTTTTGATATATTCCTCCATGAAAACATTAGTTCAAGATCATAGAAGGTGGAAATGGAAATTCTATCAAGGTGGTGAGGCCTAAACCACCAGTAATGATACTTAAATAAACTCATATATTAATACATGTTATTCCTATTTTGGGTACTGAAACTCTATTCAGAAAGGTTCCTCTATGACTAGTACAGTCCATATAGGGATTTTCATGACCTACACTGACTATTTTAGATGTGATGAGAGAGTTATAATAGTAACATCTATATAATTTATATAAAGATAGTTTCTTCAAGTATATTGAGTCATTTGTAGAGTTTGTTTACTCTATCGTTGACAATCATTAGATGCCTACAGAAGAGAGGGTCAATATCATGGTTTATATGATTTATCGAGCTTCCATGAATTTATTAGAATGTTCTGATCAAGTAGATCAATTCCTAGAAAGGTTCTAAATAGACTTTTAATCAAATTTTATAACTAATTATTCCTAACAACTTCACGTCAGTTCACCCTGTCCTACACAATGTTAAGTTGTACACCCCATTTTCATCCAGCATGGCGTTGAACTATACCCATTAAAACTATGTGGGCTTTGATACCTATCTCCTAGACATGGTACACAGGAAGCCTCCTTGAGATTCAATCCCATCTAGTGGTAATCCATTGTGATACTTATCCAACAGTAATCTGTTTTGATCCCCATCCAACAGTAAGCCATTGTGATTCTTATCTAGTGGTAAGCTATTGTGATTCTAATCTAAAATTAATCCATTGGGATCCCCATCCAGCAGTAATCCATTGGGATCCCCATCCAGTGGTAAGACGTTGTGATCTCCATCTAGCGATAAGCTGTTCTGATCCCCATCTAGCAGTAAGCATTTGCGATCCTTATCCATTAGTAAGTCATTTTGATCCTCATCTAGTTGTAAGCTATTGTGATCCCAATACATTAGTAAGGTGTCGTGATCCCCATCCATAAGTAAGCCATTGTACCCCCATAAATTGGTAAGCCATTAAAGTTCCCTCTGTTGGGACACACGTCTCTGGTTCTTAACTCAGGTGTCAGACCAACCTGGGCTACTAACCACATGTAAGCCCTAGTATATCATCAGGTCTGTGTCCTATATGCACACCACGATCTTATTCCTCATCCTGAATAATGTTTACATTGATTCCCTACCACATGGATAAGTAGGAAGCCTCCCTGAGGTTTAATCCTGTCATTCATGTCCCATCCTAGTCTCTTCCTTGATCCATTGGGTTTTGGGAAGGTCATACCCCAACTTGAAAGTTCTACTTCCTTTGGGTCCCAGCCATGCGTCCATTCTCACAGGTCTCCTCCTCAGGTGTCCCATCTACAGACCTGCTGAACTACATGGATTTGATTATCTACCATTAGGATATGTAGGAAGCCTCTCTGAGGTTTAAGTCCAGGGCTTTTGTCACTTTCACGATGGTTCCATCTCATTCCTCATCCACTTCACACAACACTCCAGCATCAATCCTGATTCCTACCCAGGCCACCACATCCTAGTGGGAACATTCCTTTTCCATTTTGTTAGATAACCATGCATAATACCCATAATATTCATAACCATCCACCCAAGAGAATCCCTCTTGCGATAGGTCTCTAACCTCATGTAATCCCCAACATGTCTCATAGTCGCTATCATATGTACACACCCCGATTCATCACCCTTTCAAACTACATGGGTTATGATCTCTATTGTCTACACAGAGTACGTTAGAAACCTCCCTAGGGTTCAATCTACGCTAATGATAATCCCCAGTGTTCCCCTTTCTGGGGTTCAAATTTCTTAATCTGCCCTTTGAGGTGTCTAAATCAACCTTCGTGGTGTGATATCTTCCCTCCATGGGACACACCACCTCGGATCCATCCTCATTGGTCGTTCTGATCTATCCATATTGTAAACCATTGAGTTTCTCCCTCCTAGGGGTGTACTAATCTGATCCACGTCCACGGGGAATTCTAATCACCATCATACCATCTCCTCAAGATTTTAAACTTGTGGCGCACCTCTTGTTAAACATGAGATGCCTGGGAAAAACCTAGGAATACATGCCTTTGGAAAAACCGTCACCGCAAGATGATAAAATTGTGGACTACCCTATGTTAAACATGGGAAGCTGAGGAAAACCTCAGAGACATGCCCCTTGGCATAAGACACCCCAAGACCTACATGGGATGCCTTGAGTTCCATGCCCTTGAGATGCACTCGTATGAGTAAGAATATAGGTTACACAATGTTCACACACCCAGAGATGCCCCGACATGACTGATGTTACCATATACTCTGACCGAAGGTTCCTGCCCTATCAAGACCCATTGGAATGTCCAAAAAGAAGCAAAGTAATTAACTGGTGTCCACAAAGATATGGCACTAAGGGTGAGATTCACAAACAACATCTTAATATTTAAGGAAGACTCGAACTCCGTCATGAGTGATGAAGAGGAATACATAGAAAAAGGAACTGACATACCATCATCCCATTTTGATCATGGAGAAAACATCCTTGAATAATCAACAGATGTCTCCCACCTTTGGAACACGGGAATGCGGGGCAACAATTAGTGCGTCCTCGACAGATGCATGTGCACCCCGATGAAAGTGTCAGAAACAAAGTTTATCACATCAACATAAACTAAATATTACTGATGGATATTAGACCATGTTGGTGGTGTACAATTGAGTTGTAATTAAACCCTATTTAGGTTGATATTGTACATGGTTACTCAAGAAATCATCACTTATGGTTGGTAGATGTTATGTTTAGACCCAGGTTCGATCGTATAGTGGGATAGATCCCAATGATTTGGGAGACTAAGATGAGATGTGCTTTTGAGTGGGAGTAGATCCTATTATAATTATATATATATTCCATTATATATGTTATCATACTAGAGTATGATCAATGATTTATTTCTAGTTGTCACTTTAAATCTATTAGTTCTAAATTCATTAATACAGTTGGTATTTAGTGGTTTTTACTAGTATGATTATATGATGGTTAAATTTTTCATTTTTTATTTACTATTTATTAATATGATTGAGGTTATATTCTCCATATTCTTCCACCAAATACCCTCACTTATAGTTGGATGCCTATGGAATACGTAGATATGTTCCTGAAGTCATGTGTTATTCTAGATCAATCCTGGTGATTCATGTTAGGATGTTACCAAATTCTATCAGAGCATGGGCTATATTTTTCATATTTTGGGGGAGTTGGTAGTTAATATGAATGTGAATATTATATAACATATGGTGAAACATTTATGGGTGTGTTATAAACACATTGGAGAACATATTCAAAGTTAGTATGGAATGTGATTAATATTCTTTCCTCGTACTATCAGCATATGTTTTCACCTTGTGTGACACACATGGATTAGATGGTTGTGATTTAAAAATGGATTTGGCTCTTATCCAAATGGAAAGATCGATCACATGCATCATCATTAACATGTCAATTTGGTATGAAATATATGTTGTGTCTATGGGATTATAATGATGTTAGAGAATTTATCTGTTTGTCTTGAACAAATTGCACTACGTTTTCACATACGAGTTCTTGGTGATGTTCTTTTCAATTGAACTTCTATTCATGTATACTTATAATAGAATTTCATTTGTACGATGGAGTGGTGCACCTAGGTGATGATGAAAAATGACAATGATAGTTATGATGATACAATCCCTCTATGAAAATATAACATATAATTCTTGGATTGGTCATTTCCAAGAAATAATTTCACTAATTATGAACCTTGCGTTGGTATCCATTAGGCAGTTAATGTTAGTTAAGGTTCCTATAATGGTATATGTGATGTTATATATGTAGAATTTAGTGAATATCTTTTTTTTCAATACATGAGTCTATATCCTCTTGATGTGTTTAGCCTAAGGATGAATCTATCTTGACATATATATAGATAGCCATTAATATGGTGTTCTATGGAGTGTGGCCCTAGTGAAACATTTTATGGGTTTTTTTGAAGACCTTGTGGCCTTAGAAATGCAACTCTCATTACTAGAAGTTCAGTTCTTTATATTTCTTCAGGGTAAGCTGACTGTGGGTGTTTATTTTGAATGGGATAGTCACGGTTAATTCCTTAATGGTGGTTATTATCATAGAAAGTTCCCTATAAAGGTTAGTAACCTATAAAAGGATTGAAGGAAGGTCTTTCAAGCTATCATCAATCTTGGTAGCACATAGCACCTAAGGTGCTAGGAATAATGATAAAAAATTTGGTTTTAGAGTGTTTTGGTTCTTGTTTTCTTAATGGTAGGATCTAGTGTGTACTAGACTACTGACTATAAATGAAACTCCCATTGGATTCCAAGTTAAAATCCTATGTGGTCGGGCCTTAGAGGGGTATAGAATAGGTGGAAACAAAATAGTTTGACCATTCAAATGTGATATGTATGTTTTGTGGACATCTTAGTAGAAACTAGTTGCCTCTTATAAAGAGGGTAACAACAAGTACTCTATTTAGTGCAGTTGTTTCCTTCTGTTAGGTGGAGACCTAGAAAGGAAAGTGTGTTCAGGACTGAATAACTAGGAATTGTAAGTAATCTCTCTATTTGGATAAATGATAGTTTTTTAGAGTACTTGATGGTAATTCCTTGATGTGTGAGAATTCATATGGTGGTTACATATGGGTATGTGAATATAGGAGAGATGTATTGACATTTTAAAAATTCCTTGTTCAATGGATGAGCCATAAGGAATTTTTGATGTAAGGATACATCCATTTTCTGATTCAATATCATAGTTGGTTTTGGTCACCAGAATGTTTAGTTTGAAGCTCAAAAGTTTGAGAGATATTGTAGTTAATTTTTATGGAGTATTATATATGAAATAATATAGAATCTATAATGAACCAGGGTTCCATATTGTGGCCAACCTGAGTAGTCATTGTTGGGGATGACATGATTTGATATACCACTGTCTATAATGGGATGAGTCATGTTCAAGGTATGAGTTATAACATATTCTTGCAGTTATGGAAAGAATAAAGAACGCCATGAATATATTATTGGATATAGTATAATTAATTCTTTGAAATCTATGTGTACACAATTCATGGTTTTATAATAGAAACCCTCTCTTTTTATACATCAAAATTACATAATATTTTCAAAATACTTACAATATTATACAAAAAGACATCCCAAGACCATACTAGTCTAGTTCCTTTAGAAACATGGAAACATAAATAATGGTACATAAATGAGATACATCATCTCCCACTAGGTTATTCCTGAATAACACCCTTATTAGACACATCAAACAAAATACATATATTCATAACCTATGTGAAGGAATCATATAAATGGGTGAGATCAAATGATCAGTAAGGGTGAATAAGAGAGATCTTAAGAATAATCATGAGCATAAGGGTATGAGAACATGATCATGAAAATAGAAGATCATACCCAACATATCAAAGATCATAGACAATAATCTTGTCCTAAAGCTTGGTAGTTCATAAGATATGAATCCTAAGGAAATAAAAAACATAAGACATGAAGAAATAACCTATAAATAAAACCTAGAATTATGGAAGACACATAAGAATATATAATTAATTTCGTAGATGTTAAGGTATAATTTTTGTGGCCGTCTTAGGGGAAAAAGTTCTTTACTAAACCAAGTTCACACCTTGTTCCATCTCTGTATTACTGAACTGAGTTCACTACTCATTCCAGCAATATAATTATGAATCGAGTTCATTTCTCATTCCATTCGTGTATATATCATGGGATATAAATCTTTACCCAATGAATTTGATGTATTTATTGGTCCCACCCAAATCATAATGAAATCATACATACATGTGCCACAATATCAAAAATAATAATATCATAACCCATGAAATGAAATGGGTTTCATAAAAATGTAATCATATCTTAAACTATGGAAAAAAGGAATTTTTCATAATCACGTCACCAAATCATATCCCATGAAAAGAATCAATTTTCATAATCATATAACCTTAAAAAAGAAACAGGTTTCATAAAAATCACGACATCAAAACAGAATACATTCATAGAAGCAATATGAATGGAAACGATGAATAATTTTAGAAAAAATTCATGATTAACACAAAATTATGTTATCTTATATGGGAAGTAATTTTTAAATATATTTTAAAAATATTTCTTGAGGAAAATATACTTTCTTCATTGATAAATTCTTTTTAAAACATAAATGGTTTGTGGAAACCTTTTTCTTTGATAATAGATTTTAACAATTCTGAAGGAATCGTTAAAAAACATAAAACATTTGTAATATAATTTTTCCCTTGAAAATGATCATCATAGATCATTTTAAAGAAATTATGTAAAAAAAATTGAAAACATTTTTGAAAACATGGTTTTTGAATAAAACAAATTTGTAACCGAAGAGAGAAATACTATTAGAATTTTATAAATACATTTTAATAAATATATTAAGTACCAAAGAGAGTAAAAATGGATCTATAAGATGAATATATCATGAATAAATATAGGATTAGAAAATTCAAGATTGTTCTTGAGATGTGGATCATAATATTTCAATAAAGGAAGCATAAATATAAACAATCTTGAAAAGTAATACGATTGTTTTTATAACCTTTTATAACATAGTAACATGGGATTATAATATCTATGTAAGAAAAGGAAATTAAATGATTATTAAAATATAATTAAATAAGTATGTTCACTATATAAAATGTAAAATGGATTTATACATTCCTCAAAAAAGAAATTTGGTGCATAAAAAAATATTAGTTTCAAAGAAGGAAAACTTAGACCAAACTATTTCACCGATTGGGTAACATTTAAAACATAAAAACCATGACAGATATATCATAAAATGGATATTTATGTACCAATAAATTTATATATAAGAATAATATAATTAATCCATTGGCATTATAATCACCACACAAATGGAATTGGTGGTGAATAAAGCATGTATATCAGAGAAATAAAAAGTGATATGAAATTCCCCAACACTGTGTCTTGAATATCTTCATACTCATACACAATTGATGCATACTAAATGTAATTTTGTTATAAATATTTTACAGAAGAATATTCTTATATCTAAGACCATCTATTTTTTTATTATGGACTTATATTACCCTCTTGTTAACAATCTCATCTTAAGGGTTCACTTCGGGTAATATTCTCTTTATTGTTCGCATGTGTCTTAACTTGTTATATATTTTAACATTATACTTATAGAATAATTTCCAGAATGTACAGCATGATATAAATAAAACTTATATTAAGTATTTTTTGTTATAATAATCTATATAATATATAAGTATGAAACGGAATATACCATTCATGGAGACAGTAATCTGTACGTATGCATGAATGCTATTTCTATTTTCATTGTCGTATTGAAAGAAAGAAGGTAAATGAAATATATGTATATATATATATATTTATTTATTCCCCTATCTATATTATATCATATATATCATATAAGTACACTAAACCCATCCTTAATACATTCCATGTAGTTTGTGAATGAATCACATCACATTGACGGGGTGGTAGTCCACACTTCCTCAAACTAAATTGTTGTATTTACACCAAATGGAAAGTATAAAGATATGTGTTTTAAAATGATTATAAAATCTTAATGACATAATAAATATAATATATAACATATATAAATATATTTTCCATCATTATTTCCACCATGAGAGGTGGTGAAGTTAAAATGAATAATCATCATTTTGTGAGGTGGTAGTTCATCGTACACATAAATAGTATGTTTGTTACCCATTAGATGGATATGTGTGTATGTGTAGGTCCAACCCTTAGTATAAAAACATAATAGTATATTTATCATATTTTTTGCAATAAAATAATTTAATAATAATTTTTTATGTTCTGGACAATTGAAATAAAATAAAATAACACAAGGAATAATGTTACTACTTATTCGAGTTACTCCTTTTACTTTTCACCAAAGGGATTATTTGTAAGTATTTCAACCAAAAGTGATGATTAAATGGGTAAGTTAGGGATTCTTATTAGTGTATTTGGTAGAAATATTTCTAACCTAACTCGTTTGAGAAGTTTGAGGAAGTGGGAGGAGAGGATTCATTTTTATAGTGGAGGAGGTGTGCCCTATTATAAATATTTAAAGAGAGAATTCCATCCAAATTTCTCATGTTTCAAGAGGATACAATAAAAAAATCGATCCAAAGGATCATAGGGTCTAAATATTTTCATCCAATGACTCTTGGACAAGTTTATAGGTCTTTTGAGGCCTTAAAATTAATGTTAAGGCCCTTATTAAGCTTGATCTTATCGTAATCGTTTTAATTAATTTTTATTACTTTTACAAAAAAAATTTGGTCAAAAACTACGTTAAACATATAAAAAATTATAAATTATTCGTATTACAAATATGGAATCTATTTGGGAAAATTTCAATCCCCGAAGTGGAATAAATAAATTTAAATTTTTTCCTACCATCGGATTGACAATATGGGTTTTTAAAGTAAAAATGTTCAAGATTTTGATATGTTTTTATATAAATATCATAGTGAAATTGATTAAAATAACAAAAATTGGGTTGATTGATAAAAATATGATCTAATTAAACATTGAAACCAAATTAAAATATAATTTATCCTTATAAATAAATTAGATGAAAAATAAATTTTGAATTAAAATTCAGTATTTTTCACTATTCATCCAAAAACAAAGTTCTCATAAAAATACAAAAAAATCACCCTAAGATAATTTCAACATTATAAATTTAAAAATGATGTTTATTTTATCAAATTAAATTCTTAAATATGTATAAAATAATTTTTATTATTTTTTATAGAAAAACATTAAAAGGATTTCATTTGAGAAGATATTATTTTTAAACATATAGGAACTTTACCAAAAACTATATAATTCATTATTAATATGTTTTAATTATATAAAACCATTATAAAAAATATTTCAAAAGTATTTATTACTATTCATATCACTAATTTTAATTTCTAGGTTATAATTATCTCATTTATATAATTATAGCAATAAAATGATGTTTCATAGAATCTCGGTGTTGCTTATAATATAAGTCAAGTCAATGTTCTTTGTAATATACGCTAAGTCGGTGCCATGTGAAAGGAATTTTTGACATAATGTATTGAAATAAATAAATTGAAATTAATTTATTCAAAAAATATATCTATAAAAACCTATGGTGTCACATTCTACCACCTTAAAATGAATTTCTCCTTCGAAATTAATCACTCAGGTAAAAAAATTAGGACAATTATGATTAATTATATCCTCATATTCCCACATAGCTTCCTCTAATTGGTGATTTATCCACAAAAATAGGACCAGGTGATTGGTCTTATTTCATAAAAGATTCATTGTATGATCTTGAATTTCAACTGCTTGTTCCTTATAAGAAAGGTCATGCTCTAGTGGTATGAACTCTGAGTTTAGTACATGTGAAAGTTCAGGTATGTACATCCTTAAGAGAGATACATGGAACACATCATGGATATGAGAGAGATTTAGAGGAAGTTGGAAATGATAGGATATCATCCAGATATGATCAAGAATCTCAAAGGTACAAATAAACCTAGGGATTAGTTTCCATTTCTTCTCAAATATCATAACCTTATTCAAGGGTGAGAATCATAGAAACAACTTTTCACCAGATAAAAATCCTAGATCACATAGATGGTTATTAGGATAACTTTTCTACTAGCATTGAGATTCTTTTAAATGCTTCTAAATAGTTCTAACATTCTCTTCCACATCTTGAGAAATCTTAGGTCCCAAAAGATTTGTTTCTCCAACTTTATCCTAGAACATTGTAGTACTTCATTTTTTCTCATAGAGGTATTCATAAGGTACCATATTAATTCTTGAGTGAAATATATTACTGTAAGAAATCTCAACTAGAATAAGTTGTTGATCCCAACATCCTTTGAGATTTATAGAATAATATCTCAATATATACTATAGGGTTTAATTATTCTTTGAGAATGACCATCCTTCTCAGGATGATAAGCAGTGATGAAACTCAATTCTACAACAAGTGCTTTCCGAAGACTTCTCCAAAACATAGTGATAGACCTTATATCTTGATCTGATATAATTGAATTAGGAACTCCATTCATCATTATTAATTCCTTAATGTATATCTTGGAAAACTAATCTAGAGTGAAGTATTTTATGATAGTGATGATTTTTGATGACTTAGTAATGTGATTGAATAGAACACATATAACAATAAACCCTTTATAGGATTTTGGTAGTTGAATGAAAAATTCCATAGTGATGTTCTCCCATTTCCATTCTGTTATGGGTAATAAATACAACATCCCATTTTCATTTTTTCTTTCAGCCTTAACAAGTTGGTATACCAAACATCAAGATACAAACATCACAATATCTCTCTTTATTCCATCACACCTGTAGTATTATTTTAACCCCCTATACATATTTATACTTCCTATATGAATAGATAACGAAGAACTATGTGATTCCTCTAATATCTCCTTATTGAAATCTGGTATGGAAGTAACACAACATGGTTCTTGATCATTATCTTTGCATCTTGATGAAGTTTAAACTTATGAATATTTATATCTTTCTTTTTAATATCTACATCTTCCGTATGTGCCTCCTTAATCATCACTTGGATAGAGGGTTGAAAATTCATTTGAGAAATATAATATTTTTTTCCTTTCCATCAAGATTTCTAGATCTATCCTTTTAAAATCAAGAAATATTTAATCTTTTTTATCCTCATCATGGATAATCTATCATGATTTTTATGAACTAAAAAATCAGCCACTTTTTTCTCTTTTCTAGGGTGGTAATGTATTGAGTAGTCATAATCTTGTATGAACAATAACTATCTTCTCAAGAACATGTTCATCTCTTTCTTTGTGAATATATATTTCAAACATTTATAATTGGTATATACATATCACAATTTTCTCCATAAAGATAATGCCTCCATATCCTAAATGAAAATATTCATACACCTAACTCTAAATCATGAGTTGGGTAATTTTTCACAAGATTATTCAACTACCATGATGCATTAGCAATAACATACAGCTAAACAGATTTCCAACTGAATAGAGAAAGGCCATCATATTTTTATAAAAAAGCATTTTATTAATTATATTTTGTTCCAAATAGTGGATGGTGATACTAAAACATGAATATATGTGGATAATAAAATTCTTGAGTGTTCTTGAGATATGGATCATAATATTTCAAAAAAGAATGCAAAAAAATAAACAATCTTGTAAAGCCATGAGATCATTTCAATAAACTCTCACTACAAAAAAATGACTTATACCAACAAATATATTTTGACAGATAATATATCTGTTGGTAAAAATGAGCAATTCCAACAGATATAAAGTTCTGTTGGTATTGATTTTATATACCAACACTTGTTTTTACCAATAGTTATATCTGTTTATATTGATCATTTAACACCAACAAATATTTTACCAACAGTTAAATCTATTGCTTTATTGTATTAACACTAAAATTTTGATATATGTATATTATAATAATTATATGTTATAAATCATATGTGTTTTAATAACATAATATAATCATATGTTTTCATTGAAAAATTATATATTTGTTGTATATAATATATATATCGGATATAAAACTGATGATAAATTATTATAATTTTTGAAAACCAGAATAAGAACGATTGTACACTAGTAAAAACTAATAAAAGAAATTCACTTATATATAATTTCATTATATGTATATAATATAATTTTTTATTCATAATATATATAAATTTAAAACATTTTTATTTATATATAATTTAAAAATAAATTTATTATATATCATGATATTTTTCAAAAAATTATCAATAATACGACTCTTCCTCAAATTAAAAGTATCGAACCACAATGATCCCATCAATGTTAGCATTTTTATTGTCATGTTCTAATCCAATTAATTTAATTTTGTACCACTAAATGGTGCGTGAGGCTTGTAAAAAAATGTTTTATTATTATTATTATTATTATTATTTTTTTATTTTATCTCATTTTAACTTTTCCTCCCCGAAATTTCCCCACCCCATCCCCTTCATGTTCGAGTCACGCGCCCTAGCAAGGAGGATCTCCGACCGCGTGCCTCCCTCCTCCTCCAAGAATGTAATCTGGTCGTCATTACTTCTAATTTTTCTCGCAGTTTCCCCAGGTTAGCATTCCTTCTCCTCTACTCTGTTCTTCTTCTCTTTTCATTGTGCTTTTAATTCTATTCCTTGCGGTGTGTGTGACCCATCCAAACCCAATCCCAATTTTGGGTGTTTTATTTATTGCTTCTTGATGATTAGGATTTGTGAGACTCTATTGAGGTTCATTTTAGCTGCGGTTGTTAAAGGAGTTTTAGGGAAGTTCATAATCTGTTCATTTTATGGTAGTGCATAATCTGTTCGATTTAGGGTAGTTCATAATCTCTTCATTTTAGCCGAATTTGTTGAAGTTGTTTTTCGCATTGGTAGTGCATAAATTGTTTTAGGGTAGTGAATAATCTATATGTTTTATCCTCAATTTAGCTGAGCTTTTTTATTCTTGTTTGGTGCTGAAATTTTCCAATTGGGAAGTGTAACATCCCGGTTCCGGGTGCCACTCAACAGGTGACCCGAACCCGGTTCGCCACGTGACCTCAAGTGCATTTCCTCAAACCCCAGAGGCTTCTGACTAGAAGCGAGGTCCCAGTTCTGATAGTGGGGAATCTATACCCTCATTTTTCAAAGTGTAGCATAGTGGAATAAAATAGGAATCATATAGCAATAATGGAAGCAATAAACCGTAAAAATTTAAAATAAACAACTGCAGTAAAAGATAATCGACAGTTATATAGATGATGATGCAACATGTCGTATGTTCTAAGAAAACATCCAGAACATGTTACACAATAGTAAAATATAGTATGACAGAGAGTACAAAAAAAACAAAACAAAACAGCTGGTAGCATCGCGAGCCTAATACCGATCCCATGATCCCCTACTCCTCAGCAGCAATCAAGTACCTATATAAGGACCCTTTCCCTTATCCACACCTGTAGAAATGTAATCTATTTGGGCTGAAGACATGACCCAAACAATGTGTGAGAAATAAATCCTAGTAGGCACCCAACAGAGGCCAGGTCCCAACTGTGTGAAAATATACAACAACATTGTGTAGTAGTAAAATGCAATAAACTAAGCAGTACTCAAAATTAACTAACATTACCAATTATATTACCATTTTGTTATTAATTATAAAGAAACCACCACAGTGAATTTCTATGTAAACAGTCAGTGTCCTCAGACATGAAAACCCTTACCCTCAAGTAATCATAAACGTAACCCACAGGTAATTTCCCACAGCCATAACAGATATTGCCCTCAGGCGTACAAAGTGTCACCCTCAGGCACAGAGTATATTTCCCACAGGCACAGAAGAAGTTACCCTCAGGCTAAAAGATGCACTTCCCTCAGGTTAAGTACAACACTTCCCTCAGGATAAACTAGTAACCGGGACATGACCAACATATAAACAAGCAATACACATACAATTACTCTCAGGAAAAAGTACTGCACAAAATAAACATGGCATACCCTCGGGTATCTTGGCCAAATGGCTAAACAGAGGAACGCACCCCTGGTGTGGTCTTGGATCCAAGCATCAATCCCAAATAGCAGTTTACTATCACATTTAATTACCTATAAAATTCTAGGTATTTTAAACAGCCAAGGCCTTATCCACACGACACCCCAACATGGGTTCGTAGATCAAAAATTCACACAAACGCACAACAGTTGGAAATTGAACACCAAGCCACCTACCTTAAATTCCCCTGAACGGTATATGCGAATGACGATCCTTGAATCATCCAAGAATGACATATATCTGAGGTAAAATAATATCTTGTTCAAACCTAAAAAACACCCCTTAGAGGAATAATTGGAAAGAACTATTTAAGGAGAGTAGAGGGCTTACCCGTGTGGTTCCAACGAGATCTTCAGAGGCGAAAACGGATTCCCGACGCTCGATCTGGAGATCCTAAAATGTCCAACCTCTTCTTTTGACTCCTTCCTCCGGTTCTAAGCCCTCCCTGGGAACAGGGGAGGCTACTTCCTATTTAAGAGAAAAAAACAAACTACACGGCGTGTACTATTGACTACACAATATGTACTTTTCTCATTTAACTATTCCTCTGGCGACACCGCCGCACTGTTCATCCATCTACATGAGTACACGACTTGTATTTCTGATTACATGGCGTATAATGTTGCTCTGCTGGTGGCTTCTTCCACCACCTTACAATTTTTTTTCCGACTAACTACATGTCTTGTAGTCATTTTTTACACCCTTCATCGCCGACAGGGCTACACAACCTATGTACTCATCCCACACGGCCAAAGTACAAGGCGTGTGGAATACTACATGGAGTGTAGTCCCAAAATTTAGGATTTCCCCCCATTTTCCTTATTTTCTCAAAAACACTTAAGGAAAAGAGAAAAGAAGAAACCTGTACCTGAAAAATAAGAACTGGGTTCTTACAGTCTTCCCCCATTTAAAGTAATTCATCCCTGAATTTCTCTTCCAATGGTGGAGAAGATAAATCTCAGAACAACTCTGGCCACTGAGCAGGTACGTCGGTCTCCCGCTCCCAATTTTTGTATTGAACTCGGAAATGCTGCCATAGCACCCGTATGAGAGGAACTGACTGGCCTCAAAGAACCTTCGTGCTCCTATAAACGATACAAATTGGATGCTCCTTAAAGGACACATCTACCTCAATCTTAACCTCCTCATGCTGAAAGACGTGAGACGAGTCTAAATGATAGCGGTGCAACTGAGATACATGGAAGAAGTCATGCATGGCTCGGTACCTCTATGGTAACTGCAACCGATAGGAAACTAGCCCGACTCTCTCTAGAATCCCAATTGGCCCCACATACCTCGGTGAAAATTTTACCCTGTCTCCTGATTCGCCTATGTCCCAACCTCGCCAAAACACGCAAGAAAATCTAATCCCTGAACATGAACTCTAAGGGTCGTCTGCAGCGATCAGCATACGATTTATGATGATACTACGCCGTAGCCATCCGCTTCTGAATCAACTGGACCAGCTCAGAAGTCTCCTGCACGAGATGTGGTCCCAGTAAAGTTGCCTTAGCTTCCTCTAACCAACACAAGGGTGATCGGCATGGCCTAACGTATAAATCCTCATATGGTTCCATCTCAATAGTTTCTTGAAAACTATTATTAAAGGAAAACTTGACTTAGGGTATATGTTTCTCCCCAGATCTCCCAAAGTCTAGGATGCATGAATGCAACATGTCCTCTAGCACCTGTATTGTATGATCTGATTGGCCGTCAGTCTGAGGGTGGTAAGTTGTGCTCCGAAGCACCTATGTACCCAGTGTCCTCTAAAAACTTTTCTAGAAGAGAGATGTAAAATGGGGTCCCTTTCTGAAACGATAGAACGAGGGACCCCATGAAGGCATACGACCTCTCAGATATACAAATTCCTGAGCCCGTCAACACCAAAGATATCCTTGATTGGAAAAAGGTGAGCTACCTTCGTGAGTCTTTCCACAACAACCCATGAGGCATCATGGCCTTGAGGTGACCTCGGCAAACTAGTCACGAAGTCTATCGTGACATAATCCCATTTCCACTCTGGGATGGGTAACTACTGCAATAGTCCGGCTGGCCTCTGATCCTCTGCCTTCACCTGCTGACAGTTGGATCTTCTCGTAACAAAACCTGCTACATCTCACTTCATACTTGGCCACCAGTACTGACGTCTCAAGTCACGGTACATCTTGGTAACTCTGGGATGAACTGCCTAGACTGAAGCATGAAATTCCCGCATCAGCTCCTCGCGTATTTCCCCTATAACCCATACTCGTCCATGGAAATGCATTACCTCATCATCGCCTATCATCCACCCAGGAGGAGGGTCCTCACTTGCCACTAACTCTTTTAGAACTAGGCCTTTTGAATCAGATAGCTGCCTCATCCTCACTCTATCTAGGAGGGTATAGGTCACAGCTAAAGATGAAAGATAGTTCTACCCTTGACTGTCGTGCACCTCCAAATGAATCTCAGAGAACAATTCCCTCAGCTTCCATTCACCACTGGCCTCCTGCACTTCCTGCATCTGATTCTTCTTGATCAGTGCATTAGCTACTGCATTACCATTACCAGGTGTATAGGCAAGCTCAAAGTTGAAGGACTGATGGTATTCAACCCACCTTCGCTACCTCAGATTCAAGTCACGATGAGTAAAAATATACTTTAGACTTTTGTGGTCGGTGAAAACCACAAAAGTCTCTCCCAAGAGATATTGTATCCAACAACACAACGCATGAAAAACTGAAGCCAACTCGAGATCATGCATCAGGTAATTCCTCTCATGTGGCCTCAACTGCCAAGACCCGTATGCAACAACTCTATCGCCCTACATCAACACAGCTCCCAGCCAAATCCCTGATGCATCACAGTAACCTGTATAGCTCTTCCCCTGATCAAGGAGTGTCAGGATTGGTGTTGATGTCAACCTTCATTTCAGGTCCTGAAAGGCTGTCTCACAAGCTTCTGACCAAATGAACTTCACACCCTTCTTAATCAAACCCGTCAATAGAACTGCTAAGTGGGAGAAGTCTCGTATAAATAGTCTGTAGTAACCAGCCAGCCCCAAGAAACTCTGTATCTCAAACAATTTCTTGGGTTGCTCCCAGGAAACTACTAATCTCACCTTCTCTAGGTCTACTGCAACTCCTTCCTCTCAGATGATATGACCCAGGAAGTGAATCTGGTCCATCCAAAAGTGGCACTTGGATAGCTTAACATATAGCCTATTCTCTCTCAGTGTACTCAATATGATCTCAAGATGGGTGGCATGGTCGTGTCGAGTGTGGGAGTACACCAAGATATCTTCAACTAATACTACAACAAAAGAATCCAAATAGGGATGGAACACATGATTCATCAGATCGATAAAAACTAATGGCACGTTCATGAGTCCGAACGGCATAACGAAGTACTCGTACATACCATACCTTCTTTAAGAAGATGTAAGTGGTATATCTGATGGTCTCATGTGCAGCTGATGATATCCTGATCTCAAGTCAATCTTTGAGAACACTCGTGCTCCACAAAGTTGATCAAAAAGATCATAAATCCTCAATAAGGGATATTGGTTCTTAATAGTCAACTGGTTCAGCTAACGATAATCCACATAGAGTCTGAGGGTACCGTCTGCCTTCTTCACAAAAAGGATCAGAGAACCCCAAGGGGAAGTACTGGGTCGGATGAAACCCTTTTCCTACAACTCCTCTAACTGCCTCCTGAGCTCCTGCAACTTTGGTGCGACCATCCTATAATGAGGAATGGACACCGGTGCTGCTCCTGGCACAAGCTCAATAGAGAAATCCACCTCACCCTCCAGAGGTAGACCTGAAAATTCAATCAGGAAGACATCCCTAAAATGATCAACCACTAGAGGGAAATCTGTCTTACAAGTCCCCTGATCATACAAATATAAACTCACAATCTGGGCTGTGACTCTACCTCGCCCATGATGCTCTGGTCTAGCTTGAATCGCCTAAACATCCCATTCTCCCTTGTATAGAAACTCCCTTCCCTCTGGTGATATGAAACCCACCATGCGACGATAGTATTCTACAAATGCATGAAAGGTAACCAACCAGTCCATTCTGAGAATGACATCATAGCTCGTCATCTCTAAGACATAGAGGTCCCAGAAAACGTTACACCCACCAACCTCAAGGGGGAACTCCTTGAACTGACGCACACATGCTGTTCTAGTCACCAATGGAGTGTCTAACTTCGTAACAGTAGAATAAGAAGAAACACAAGGCCCAAGGCTCTCCACAACAGACACAGATACCAAACTATGTATAGCACCCGTATCGAAAAAGTACTGGAGATAATACATAAGCTACTAGAATAGTACCTCTAATAGTAGAATGTTTGGGAAACTACTCCTTCTAGGTCTGTTGCACTACATATGCCTTCCCAGTGTCGTGGCCCTGTGACACATCCTGGATACCCTGAGCTATCCCGCCCTGCTGCCTCTGCGATCCTGGTGTCTGGCTACCACGGCCACGACCACCATCCCTGCATGCATACCCTAACGTATTCCAGTTTCCCGACTGGTAAGAAGCTATTGGTCCGTCTCCCGCATGCAGAGTCTGCACAGAACCCCTATCACTAGCCACTGGTGGAAACACTCGGAAAAAGTGCTACAGATGACCCATCTTGCCACAATATCAACACTCCACTAGGTCTCATGGACACTGAGGTCTCTTGTGCCCCTCCTTTCCACGTTGGTATCACCTGACATGGCCACCTGAAACATCCTTCTGGATGGTACTACCACCCTGAGATATGTCCATCTGTCTCTTCCTCTTGCCAGTAGAAATAGTACCTGAAACTACTATCGAACCACCCTGGCCTGCACCACTAGATTCCTGAAGGTTCTTTTCTATAATCAGTGCCTGGTTCACAATAGCATGTACTGTAGGAAACCTGAAAACGTTCACCAGTGCTCGAATGTCATATCGAAGAATATCCTCAAAGCGTCTAGCTCTCAACGTCTCATCACCCACCAGAACGGGTGAAAACACAGAAGCTCAGTGAAATGACCAGAATAATCCATCACTGACATAGAACCCTACTGCAGGTTCATAAACTCTCGAGCTCTATCTACCCTAAGCATATATGGAAAGAAGAATTCATAGAATACTGCCTGAAAATCTTCCCACTCCATGTCTCTGTGATGCTCTGACTGGGTGGTAACATCCCTCCACCTCTTGGCGGAATCACGCAGCATATAAGTCGCGAGCTTGACCCTCCACCCAAGAGGCATCTCAAGATTCTCAAAGATAGTATGTAAACACCCCATCCAAGACTCCACATCCTATAGTCTTCCATCCCCTAAAAATGTAGGCGGATGCTGCTGCTGGAAGATACGAGTCAGCTCGGCCATAGATGTGGTAGTCGGCGGTGCTCCCTGAAAGGTCTGCATGAACCGCATAAAGCCTTCACGAAACTGAACTTCTATGCCTGTGTCTGGTATAATAGCTGGCGCCACATCTGACTCTGCTGGAGGATCCACTGGTATCCCATGGACCACCATCTCAGGAGTATAATCATTACCGCTCTCCTAGAGTACAATGCATGGTCATCTCGGCAGCATGACTATACAAGGTCAAATGCACACCTTAGATCCAGGTTATCAAGACTGAAAATGAAGGGAACAAAAAGGGAACAGGATGAAGAAGGCATTCAAGATTTTTAAAACAAGACTACACGGTGTGTATACTGACTACACGGTGTGTACCTAACTTCTCTTCCCTGCCCGGCTCCTTCCACACGGCTAAGCCACACGGCTCCCGTTAAACAAAACTACACAGTGTGTATTTAAGCTACACGGTGTGTATGGTGTGATTTTCCAACTGCCTGTGTCGTTTGTGACATGACTTACTACTCAGCTTGATACTACATGGCGTGTTACACCCTCACACTGCATGCACACAACCCTGTTTCCCAGCCACACGACTAAGTCCTCACGGTCTATCCTTGGACGATACTACACAAAGTGTTCCATAGGTACACGACGTGTACTAGATGAGCTTCATCGACCAGTGTTGTTAGTTACACGGCTAGGTCCCCAGGTTAGCCTACACGACATGTTCCATATTGGACACGACATGTATTTCTTAAGGTCTCCTCCGTCCGTGTTTTTTAGTTACACGGGCGGACTCCAGGTCAAAACTACATGGCATGTACATTCGGTACACGGCGTGTTGGCACCAAGCATTTCCCTACCCTGTGTCCCTGCCAACACGGTCTATGACATAGAAGATACTACATGGCGTGTACTTAGGGTACACGACGTGTACTTAAAAAGTTTTCTTTTCTTCCTGAACAGAAGATCACACTGCTTGTGTCCGAGGAACTACACAACGTGTATCCTGGGTTTTCCGGATAATAAGCCTCATATACTACTCTATAACCCAGAAAGAAACTACTGAAACAAATCCTAAGTGCCAAATTATGACCCGTGAGGGCCCATAATCCCTACGAATCAATGTTTGGCATCTTATCTGAGTTATAAACATGGTAAATACCAAATGATCCACAAAATTCCGGTCAATGAGGGCTGATAATCCTCAGTAACCAATGTTTGGCATTCACTCTATCACAGGCTCACACAAAAATACCCTATCACATAGCAGGTATTTATCAAGGGAGCTATCACAACAACATGATTTTCTAGCACAACAACTATCACAGAAACATGCAATTTCTAATGCACCTACATGGCATGGAACTATTAATGGCATGCGATTTCTAGCATGTGCCTAAATGATGCATGATATGGCATACCCTCATCTCATCGGGTTGATACTAAATAAAACCCGTGGATAAAATATAAACAGTACAATCACTAGTGCGTCACCCAACGGTGAAAATCAAATCAATTGTAAAATTTGAAAATTTAGAAAAATTGAAAAAATATGAGGTAGACTGGCTTTTCCCTATACACAGGTTAGCTACGCCCAAGCACAACTTATTACCAACTACCATTCCCATTCTATCCCTGACTAAGGCTACAAATAGTAATTCAAAGAAAAGAACTCCTCTGATACAATTTTGTAACGTCCCGGTTCCAGGTGCCACTCAACGGGTGCCCCGAACCCGGTTCGCCATGTGACCTCAAGCGCATTTCCCCAAATTCCAGAGGCTTCCGACTAGAAGCGATGGCCCAGGTATGATAGTGGGGAAATTATGCCCTCATTTTTCAAAGTGTTGCATAGCAGAATAAAATAGGAAACATACATCAACAACAGACGGAATAAACCATACACATTTAAAATAAACAACTGCAGTAAAAGATAACCAACAGTTATATAGATGATGATGCAACAAGTATTAAGTTCTAAGAAAAAAGCTAGAACATGTTACACGATAATGCAGTACAGTACGATACAGAGTACAGAAAAACCAAAACAAAACAGCCAGTAGCATCGTAAGCCTAATCTCGGTCCCATTCTCCCCTACTCCTCAGCAGCAATCAAGTACCTATATAAGGACCCTTTCCCTTATCCACACCTACAGAAATGGAATCTGTTTGGGCTGAAGACATGACCCAAACAGGGTGTGATAAATAAATCCTAGTAGGAACCCACCAAAGTCTCGTTCCCAACTCTATGAAAATATGCAACAAAAGTGTGCAGTAGTAAAATGCAATAAACTAAGCAGTACTCAAATGTAACTAACTTTACCAGTTATATTGCCATTTTATTATTCATTTAATCATTAATTATAAGGAAACCACCACATTGGATTTCTATGTAAACAGTCAGTGTCCTCATACACGCAAACCCTTACCCTTAGGTAATCTGAAATGTAACCCACAGGTAATTTCCCACAGGCATAATAGATATTTCCCT
Organism: Viscum album; assembly: GCA_963277665.1. NCBI lineage: Eukaryota > Viridiplantae > Streptophyta > Magnoliopsida > Santalales > Viscaceae > Viscum > Viscum album. The sequence goes on from OY728159.1 coordinate 1,892,893,766, forward strand.
CAGGCGTACAAAGTGTCGCCCTTAGGCACAGAGTCTATTTCTCATAGGCACGAAAGAATTTTTCCTCAGGATAAAAGATGCATTTCCCTCATGATATGTAAAACACTTCCCATGGGCTAAAAAAGTAACTGGGAAATTCCCAACATATAAAAATGAAATACACATACAATTCCTCTCAAGGAAAAAGTAATGTGAAAAATAAACATGGCATACCCTTGGGTATCCTGGCCAAACAGCTAAACAGCGGAATGCAGCCCCAGGGTGGTCCTGGATCCAAGCATCGATCCCAAACAATAGTTTACTATCACATTTAATTAACTATACAATTCTAGGTATTTTAAACATCCAAGGCCTCATCCACACGACACCCCAACATGGGTTCTTAACTCAACAATTCAAACAAATGAACAACAGTTAGAAATTAAACACCAAGCCACCTACCTTAAATGCCCCTGAACGGTAAATGCGAACGACGATCCTTGAATTGTCTAAGAAAGACGTAGATCTGAAGTGAAATAAAATCTTGTTCAAACCTAAATAACATCCCTTATAGGAAGAATTGGCATGAACTGCATAAGGAGAGTGGAGGGCTTACCCGTGTGGTTCCAACGAGATCATCAGAGGCGAAAACAGATTCCCGATGCTCGATCTGGAGATCCTCGAAGGTCCGACCTCCTCTCCCGACTCCTTCCTCCAGTTCTAAGCCTTCCCTGTGAACATGGGAGGTTACTTCCAATTTAAGAGAAACAAAAAAACTACATGGAATGTACAATTGACTAAACGGTGTGTACTTTTCTCATTTAACTATTCTTCTGGCGGCACCGCTGCACTGTTCATCCGTCGACATGAGTACATGGTGTGTATTTCTGATTACACAGCATATACTGTCGCTCTACCGGTGACTTCTTCCACCGCCTTACTATTTTCATGCTGACTAACTACACGGTGTGTAAATACCCACTACATGGAGTGTAGTCAGTTTTTATACCTTTCGTCGCCGACAGGGCTACACACACTGTGTACTGATCCCACACGACCAAAGTACACGGTGTGTGGAATAGTACATGGAGTGTAGTCCCAAAATTTAGGATTTTTCCCCATTTTTCTTATTTTCTCAAAAACACTTAAGGAAAAGAGAAAACAAGATTCCCGTACCTCAAAAATAAGAACTGAGCTCTTTAAGGAAGCGTCGGCATCCATGTCCTGTACCATTTTGTAGCTAACACACCCACCATCCATGCTAGGATCAACCTTCCCCCCACTGAACAATCACCCTCTATGCACTCCTGCATCATTCCTATCCTTTAAATTCACCAGTACAATAACCTGTTCATGATTCTCACAAACCTTGATGCAGTCAACTGGATCAAGCTTCGCTCATTAATTTTTGTGTTTGCTTCAAATTCTAAACAAAGATTCATATCAGATCTATTTTCAAAAGCAGTAAGCATATAGAAAAGGATAACATTTGGAGGTATCGATAGATGGGAATCATCATAGCAAACCCATCCAAGCATTTTCTATTCAAACAGAATTCTTTTTCTCTCTTGTCCATTTGTTTACTATGAATTTGTCACATTTTTCTCAAATTTGGCTTGGTTCACTGACATGGGGGTATTTCAACCTTGTAGAAGAGGTATCCCATCCATGATCTCTATATATCAATCAACTGAAGGTTCATTAAAATATCTAACAACCGCATCACCCTTTTTTCTTCCAACTACGTTTTCAACAAAGATCCACTCAGGTTGTTTTTGTTTCAAGGTCCTATTTTATTATCCTACACTTGGAAAACACCTCCACAAACTCATCAAAAGTAACATCATCTAGAAATTAATTAACATCAACATGTGGGTTTAGTTTTACCTCAAACCAACTTTTAGGAGATAATAAGTTTCTAGTTATATTCATAGAATTTGAAATTTTCCTGTAAGACTGTCTTTGTAACTCTATCCTTAACACCTAAGGTTTTTCATTGCACTAAATGGTTTTTCAGATATTGAATAATGTTTCATTCTCAATTTAATTAGGTTTCATTCTCAATTGAATTAGGTTTCATTCTCAATTGAAAGCAGTTTTATTTATGGTGGTCTAATTTCTTGTAAATGTAACATGGAATCAGTAGTTTCTCTTTCAACCATAGATGTTGAGTACATAACCTTGACAGAATTCATTAACGAAGCTATTTGGTTGAAAGGTATTATTCATGAGTTTCCATTATCTGAATCTATTGTTGTTGTACATTGTGATAGTCCGTCTTCTTTACATGTGTTTATAAATTATTTTTTCCATGGTAGATGAAAGTATATAGACATTAGAATTAAATTTGTTAGGGATATTATTGAATCTGGTACTGTGTCTGTCACGAAGATACACATTGGGGAGAATCCAACCGATAGGTTTAAGTCTGTTCCCCTTTCTAAATTTAACCATTTTTTAAATATTATGAACCTTGTCCCATTTCAATAGTAATAACTGGGAGAAAACTATCCTTAAACAAGATCCATTTAAACACAAATATATGCATATTTTTAAACTGAATATATGCATGTTTTTAAATTGAATATAAATAAATGCATGCATACAATAGTTTTGATCTTGTAATCTCCATTTTTGTAATTAAATAATCCCATAAATACTTCTTATATTCCATATTTATTATATTTCATGAATCCTAATAGAACATCTCAGGATATTTTTTTCATTTTATATCCATTCACACGGCAGAAAATGAGTGAACCACTTCATTTAGAGTATTCTTATAATTGATTAATCCTTACAACAATTTTACATTATCCATTTCAAATTCATACATGACATGTGAGTCATATGTGTAAGTTATAAGATATGAGAGTTATATTTCACAAAGACTTATGCAGCCAGAGTATTAAAAGTGGAAGCCTTTCATTTATTTCTTCAAATTATTATTGTATTTTTCTTAAAGTCATATTTTTGTGAAAGTCAAATGCGCAAAAAAGTCTTGTATCCACCAAGTCATACACTATAAATTCTGACATGATCAAAGTTTTACGCGTATCCATGATCATCCCTTAAAAGTAATTTTTCTTATTTTAGTGTTCTAATAGTGTATATGAGCTTCCAATAATAATTTATTAGTTCCTCAAGATCTTATCTACTTCAATGGAGGGTCACATATTTCTAAAGATGTCAAGATCATGGTATGAAGAACACTTGAACAACTCGATGTTGAATATGGAGATATAAAAGGAGTTCCACTTTATTTAAACATCACATGTGTCTATATTTTTAAATGAATGAACAATGTACCACATATGTGAGTATGACATCAAAAAATATTTAGGCCTTCCATTGTTTAATAAGATAGAGTACTATCTAAGCCACTCGATAAAATATCATATGTGACTCCCCATATCGGTAGTTCATCCATGTCACTCCATATGAGATCCTTTCTACCTCACTCATGCACAGACCCATATGGGTTATTTTCTTTATCCATGCCTCCTCTGGATGGTTGGATAGCCATTGAGGTTGGTTAAATAGTCTCTTTGGGACAACCTAGCTGCTTAGGTAATCGGGTGGTATTGAGATGGATATATTTTTTCACTCAACTCTTTAATTTCCTTTGTCAAAATAAACACAGCAATTCCTAAAATTCAAGAACAAGAATCCATCTTTCCCATTTATTCTTATGATTAAATGTGTGAAGATTCTCTATAGGTTAACCAAAAAGATTCCTAGTATAATTATAATGAAGTAGAAGACACAAATGAAAATCCTAATGTGGCTTCTATGGAGGAAAGAAATTTGGGTTCTTATTAATATTTTGGTGAGAATGTTGTTACTGTGAAAAATCCAACATTGCCAACTGTTAAATGGAGGTCTCGGGAAGCAGAAGAAAACAATGATGTTTCTAAGAGGCTGCTCCAGTGGAACCAAGAAAATCTCACAGTGCCTGAGCTGAAAAAATATGATATTACACCATATACCACTCCCAAGGACCCTATTAATCTAAAAATGACCGTCCACAACATGTAAATATCTAATCATGTGGTTAGTGATGAAAAAACGAAGGAACACATTGTTCCTCCCTCACAGAAATCCCCGACTCATTCTTTACGGATTGATTGGTTTCTCTGGCCCTTTACCTTGAATGAAATGTATGAGTTTCCAGAAAAAATCAGATCTATAACCAGTTCTTGGATGGAATAAATTAAAACCCACTTCTATGTAACATTTTCATATGTAGAATAAGCTATGGAAACTCGGAATGCCGTTTTGAATCTACAATGTCCTACCAAGACAACTACAACCTGGTAATCAGGCTTACCTATCCCATGAAAATAGGATCCATCTATCTTGACAGTGGATGATTTTTTCAAGAAAACTAAAGTGCCACCTCAGATCAACTACTTTCAATTTTCTAAAGAGCAAGTTGCTGTGAAAACAGCCACGCTGGCCCAAAACTCTTAGCCGTAAAGGCCATAACATTCATCTCCATGATTTAATTTCTAAAATTTTTAATGGGACTACTTGGTATGTTGTAAGTAAATGGTTTGAGAAATTATAACATAATGTATCTTTACAGGTTTGCAGGTGTTGTCATTGGGATTAAGGTTTGTTTGTTCAGAGTTAAGGCTATGGTTGGGTTCTGAATTTTTATGTAAATCATCCCCTACTTCGTGTTGAATTTTTTATGTAGGTGCGTTATGTTGGAGACTCATTTTTCTAGAATCTTTTTATTTTGGAAAAAATTTTAGGAGACTATAGGGAGTTTATTTGTCTAGTTTCTCTTTGGTTTTTTGGAATTTGAATCGTTTTAGTTTATTTATTTCTAATACCTTCTTCACGGAGCTGAATAACCCACCATTTAACTTCATGATTCAATCATCGTCACATAATATTGGGTTGTCCGAGCTGCCTTATGTTCCGTGGTTTTTGCAGAGAGCACCCTAGATGACTCAGGTTTCTAGGTTTGGAATGGAAACGAGCTACTACATAAATCATATTTTTCTAGAGGATGCTGCAAAAATTCTTTGTTGGAACTTCATGCATGGGAAAAGGGTAACTTATATTAAACAATCGGTTATAAGATTTGATGAGTCTTGTGCATCCAATCTATTAATCCCACTAGAACCCATGCTTTTAGTGTTATTGTATTTATTTATAATTTTTAATCTTTTTGGTTTTGTTAGATTCAATAACATGTTAAACACAAATATTTTATTTTTTTGTTTGATCTGCCCTGTTGTTCTTAAACATGTTTACTCATTATGATCTTTTTATTGTTCCTAGTGTGATATTGGGGATGCACTAGTTCTATCCAAAAGTTAAAGAAAGAGTCTTGCTTATGTGTGTGGGGATGATCTACTACTTCCTGCCACATGAAACTGAAATTAGGTTTGATCTACTTCATGCTACCAATGTGGACTACTATAAGAGACCACTGCCATTTTGGTCATTCTATGACTAAGTGGGCGAATTTAATATATGGTCTCCTTCACTTGTATTGGAGCTAGCTCGATTTTTTTCTCACTAATACTGAAGCTGAGTCATGTGTGGTGGAGACCTTAGAGCTAAAGGTTGATACTTGAGGATGCTAGTGCGCTGACGGTTGCTATGAAGGCTGCTACATTAGGTTTCTGGTTGGAGTTGGCTCGCTAGTGGGGCAGGGATGGGTGGTATTGGGGGGGCATTGGGATCCTGTTGGGGTGGGGGGGGGGGGATTCTATACGTGGGCTAGTAAGAAATTTTTTCAATTATATTTCATTATTAATATAATTATTTTTTTCCAAGTTTTAAATTTCTTGTAAATCATAATCGGTTTAATAATTAAAATAGATGAATTATATATAATAAATTAGTAAATATAATATGAAATTTGAGTAGCAATAAATTAATAATTTTTATTCCAATTTAATTTATTAATAGATATAATATGATAGTAATATTTTTACTAATACAAAAAATTGTTGTAAGAATATGTTGCTAAACACTTTAACCAACATATATGTTATCTGTTGGTATTATTATAATTTTAAACGAATGATTTTTTCTATCGCAAAAACATTTAGCAACAGAGTTTTTACCAATAGTTTAGTGACAAGAAGATATATTTTGGTAAAACGTTGTACAAATATAAAACTCACTTTTACCAATAGATATGTCCCTGTTGGAAAAAGTAGCTTTTTTGTAGTGTCTTATAACATGGTAACTTGGGATCATACTTTCTATGTAAGAAATGAAAATTTCATGACGCATTACCTATATTTAATTGTAGTATATTCCTAATATAACATTTAAACTAGAAGTATATAAACCTCTAAAAATAATTTAGGTGCATAACAAAACATGAGTCTCAAAGAAAGAAAATTGTGACAAAACTATTTTACCGATTTGGTGGATTTTGTAACATAAAACCAGTGAAATAAAGATCACAAAATGAATATTTAAGTACCCATAAATTTATTTATAATAATTATATAATTCATCCATGGGAATTATACTCACCCCAAAAAAGGAATGGGTGGTGAATAAGGCATGTATCTCATAAAAATAAAAAGTAAGATGAAATTCCCCTACCTTGTGTCTTGACTCTCTTAGTACTCATACTAGATTATTATGTAATCAATGTATGTTTATTATAAAAATTTTATAGAATAATATTCTTAAATATAATACCATATATTTTTTAATTATGATTTTATATTACCCTCTTGTTAACAATCCCATGTTAAGGTTTCATTTCAGTTAATATTCACTTTGGTCTTCGCATGTGTCTTTACTTGTTATAACATTGGTCATTATATTTATATCATGATTTCAATAATTTATTGAATAATATAAGTATCATTTATTTTCAGTATATTTTTATTATAATAATCCATATAATATATAAGTATAAAATGGAATACATCATTCATTGAGATGGTAAGATGTACGTACGCATGAAGGCTATTTCCATTTTCATAGTCAAATTGAAAGAAAGAAGGTAAATGAAATATATGTATATATATTTCTTTATATAATTATTATAGTATAATTATTATATAATATATATAACATAATTTCACTAAACCCATCCTTAATATTTTTTATGTAGTTTGTGAATGAATCACATCTCTTTGAGGGGGTGATAGTCCACACTTCCTCATATAAAATTATCGTAGTCACACCAAATGTAAAGTATAAAGATATGTGTTGTAAAAGGGTTAACGAATCTAGAATACATAATAAATATAATATATAACATGTATAAATATATTTTTCAGCATAATTTCCACCATGAGAGGCAGTGAAGGTAAAATGAACAATCATCATTTCATGAGGTGTTAGTTTGCCGTACATGCAAACAGTATGATTGTTTCCCGTTAGATCATTATTTGTGTAAGTGTAGGTTGAAACCATCGAATAAAAACACTGAAGTATATCAATTATTGTGTTTTTATATAATAATTTAATAATAATTGTTTAGGGGTGGATAATTGAAATAAAATAATAAAACTCGAGGAAGAATGTGACCTCTTATTTGGGAAACTCCTTTTAGCTTGCACCAAAGATATTTCTTGGAAGTATTTATACAAAAATCGATGCATAAAAGTAGAATTTAGGGATTTTTTAAAGTTTAATTGGTAGATATATTTTATCCTAGTGGTTTGAGAGGTGTGAGGTAGTGGGATTAGAGGAGGCCTTTTTATAGTTGAGGAGGAGTGACACTCTTGTAAATATTGGAAGAGAGAATTCTACCCACGTTTTTTATATTGCAAGTGGATCCAATGATGGACCAAAGTTGATACAAGGGATCATAGTGTTGAAATATTTCTAGATAATGGCTATTGGAGAAGTATCCAGGTCGTTTGGGCCCTTAAGACAAATGTGTAGTCCCATATTAAGCTTAATCTTACCTTAATCATTTTAATTAATTTTAATTCCTTCTATAATTTTTTTTGGTTTTGAAACTAAGTTAAAGATATTATATATTATAAATTATTCTTATTTCAAATTTTGACTCCATTTTAGTAAATTAAAATCACATAAGTGGTAGAAATTAATTTAATTTTAATCTCTTAGTTGGATCGATAATGTCGTGTTTTAAAGAAAAAATGTGCAAAAGTTTACATTGTTTTTATAATCAATTTCTATGTGAAATTGATTCCAATGACACACATTGAGTTTATTGATTAAAATATAATATAATTAAAATTTTAAACCAAATTAGAATATAATTTAACCTTATAAATAAATTATATGAAAAAGATGTTTTGAATTGACATTCAGAATTTTTCACTATTCATCCAAAAATGAAGTTGTTGGGAAAATCTCAAAAATTCACCCTAATATAATTTCCACATTTTAAATTCAAAAACAATATTTATTTTATAAAATTAAAATTATAAAAATTTCTAAATTATGTTTTATTATTTTCACAAAATGGTGTTTAAAGCAGTTCATCTGAGAAAATAGTATTTTTAAATATATATGGACTTTAAAAAAATATATATTTGTCATAATAAACATGTTATATTTATATAAAACCATTATATAACATATTTTAAAATTATTTATTACTAGACATAATAATATGTTTAATAGATAGGTTATAATTACCTCATTTAATTAATTATAACAATAAAATGATGTTTTGTAGAAACTTAGTGTTGCGTGTAATATATGTCAAGTCATAGTTTTGTGTAACATATTACAAGTCTGTCCCACATTAATGGGATTTTTTAATTAGTTTATTGATTGAAATAAATTAAAATTTAGTTATTCAAGAAAAAAATGTTCCTAAAAACTTGGGGTGTAACATTTTTGCATGGAAATTTGTTGAATAGATGATGAAACATAGTATTCATGTTAAATGTTAGACTAGTTGTGGACTAGGAATATTGTTGAGAGAACTGTGTGGTGAATAATAAGGACACTCATAAGCTGTGTAACATCGAACTGGTTATATTTGAATGACCTCTCTTATGGTAAGGGTTTTGGTATATCAAAGATTGATTTTTGAATGATCACGACGACTCCAAAATATTGATGTATAGTGGACTTAAGAATATTTGGTTCAATGTTATTAATGATTTTTATTCATATGTTTAATCATGTAGAGACCATATAAAATTTTTCCTAATAATAAAATTAATTTTAACTAAGTGGGAGTCATATCATTGGTGCATTGATGCACAATTTGGAGCATTATGTGTAGTGAATACAGTTGGTGATCCAACTAGAGAAATTCATTCATAGTTAAACTAGGAATTAGAAAGGATGTGGGATTGGTTTAATGATTCCTTCATGTTTCAAGGAATTATGATTATTTTAATTATAGAGTGTTAGTTTTTAGGCCAGTTACCATTGTATGAATTTAGATTTCATTATTTTGACTGGAATTTCCATGTTAATATGAACACAATGGGTTAGAAATGCATCAGTTTCATCATATAAGGTATGAGTGAGGATTTTTAAATTTTTTCATGACCTTTAAGAAGGTTTTATTGTTTAGGATATAATTTTCTAAAAAGAATCAATAACTTTTTTTGGAATCAGGAATTAGGTTTTTGTATTGAACTAAAATTGTGTCCAATAATGAATTTTCCCTAATAGATTTAAACCAACATGGAGTGAAATTGGAAAATTATAATCCTTTTCTATATTTATATTCCTATTGTAAGAAGTACCTTTATTCTTCAGGAGAAATAGGTGGAAGAAACCATTGGATTTCAAGTTCAAGATATGTAGTGATAAAAATATTCATTATGAAGGATGGTGATTTTATGATAAGTTCTAATGTTGTTCTTGAATTTTATTAGTGGAGGAGTTGTGGAATTTCCATGTTAGTTATATCCTTGAGGTAGTGATTTTGATCTCTAGGATGAAACATAGAGTGATGCTTAAGGATTGTGACTGAGGTTGATCAAGTGTTTGATTCTTATGCCACCAAAATTTCTAAGGGATAAGAGGTGGTATGGAGAGAATATTGTAATGGCATATTCCATTAAAATTTTTAATTGAAGAGGGAAATCAATATTTTAATCTGGTATAGAAATTATTTATAAAAAATGTGTTTAGATAAGGCCCCTCTCATTTTAACATCCTCAATGGGTATTTTTCGACTTCAACGGTGGTTCAAATGTTATCTTTGAACATGTAAATTCAGTAGAGGGGGATCAGAGTAGTCGGGTAGTAGAAACAACACTGGTTATCCAATATCACCTAATGACTATCCAATGGTGTGTGAAGAAGCCTTAATACCTAGTAAGACTAACCAGACAACTTGTTAGGAAGCCAATGATCCCGTTACTGATCAAGTTTAACCGAGCGGCCAATGAACCGTAAAAGGATAACTGTTGGGGTGTGATGGGATTGGTTTAATAGGTGGTTGTTTATTCAATTTGGTAACCAAATCCACTTAGATTTGACTACATAGGGATCCCTTTTCAAGGATTAATCTGGATGTTAACTTATTCTCTTCTCCCTCCATGGGATCCTCATGATTTGGTTTGGATCTAGGCTGAAAGCATCATAGAATCTGGGATGGATCTTTTGATCATGTCCAATCTTGACCAATTTCATCATCATATGATGGTGGATTATGATTTCATTCATTTTGAATGAATCCATATAATAATAATACATCCGTGTGATACCTTAAAATCTCAATTTCCTTAATCCCTCTTTTCATAGATTATATTGTCCACCAATTTATCATTGTAATGATCTTGCATAATCGATCAGATGAAAATTCCACGAAATCATTATGAACATTTATTGGATTGATGTTGAATTGGGTATTAATGTCTAAAGGTTGTTTTATAATGATGAACATATCCTTTTGGAAGGTTCTTAAATGAAGATATTTCACTTGATAAACCATTCTATATATTTTAGTTAATTTATGATAAATTGGGCATCAAAACATGGAATCAGATTGGAGATTTTTCTAATTATATAAATAGGAGTGTTCCATGAGTGATATGAACTCTTTTGGTAGTTGATTTAACTAAGTTTTATCATTGGGTTAATTTCTCCTATGGTTTTCAATTTAATTTTATTAAATTTTAATTCATCAAATTTTTATATGATGATAATTTTTCTTGGAAAGAAGTCAGATGTTGAATATGAACCTTCCAAGGATGGTTAATTATTTTTTTAACTAGGTGGTGATATCTAGTAAGTCTTTTTACAAGTGTTCCACTGCCATGAAAATGAAATATTATAATGATTTAATTGAATATAACTTTGTTATAATTAATTAATTTGTAATCTTTATCAAAATATAAGAACACATTTTGTTTGGGGAATGAAATATGGACTGCGGTAACTCAGGAAAAGACGTTGGGAATTACATGGATTGAATTTCACTCCATTTGAGGTTCGTGGTCTGGTTTACTATACCATATGAAATTAGTCACATTTATTGGCATGAGATATGATATTTTCCACTTTGGCATAATAAACATTAAATTCATATTTTGTTATGAATAACTAATAATTATAAATTAATTAATGATCCTTAGGTATTAATTTACTAATGTAATGAGACTAATGAAATTAAAAACGTGTTAATGGCCATGAAGGTCCCTTGTGTACATTCTTGTTTCTATCTTCCAATGGTGGAGGATTCACCTCTAAAGAGAACCATTATTTACTCAAAAAATATGAGGTGTGTTATTTATGAATGTGTATCCCATGAGACTATGTATGATGATTTATTTTATGAGTATACCTATTTATCATGTTGTTCCATGTTTCATAATAATCAAATGTATTTTCATATAGCTTCTAATTGTCATGTGGGTATTCTATGATATGATTTTTCATATTATGGTCTACTATTATTTATGTGTTTAGAAAACATTTTTAGGTAATGATTTGGAACTCATAATAGCTGGAATATAGTGGTAATATTACCCATTAAAAGTGAAGTGTGAATGATGTGTGAATATTGGTAACTAGGACCCCTACATAGCATATGATCATGACAGCCTTATAGCCTGATTTGAGGACTCCATTAACCTTTTGGATACATAGTAGCATTCAAAAACATTATAAACCTTATTGATATCAACTGAAAACCCAAAACTAAATCCTCATTGAGGATACCATGTAATATTTCAAGACTCAATGCACATTCTGGATATGGATTAGTATGTTAACAACTCAATTCACCTAGGGATACCCTGTAGTATATTGATAGCTCAACACACCTAATGGATACCAATTTTCATGTCGATAGTCTTGTGGATAGTTATTGACAATTTCCATCCACCGTTATGAATTTCCATTTGACATGGGTATAAAGTAGGTATGATAGGGTTCGTGGTCGCCTGGTAAGCACATGACTGCTCGAAACATGGTAGTTATTACTTGTATGAGATTGGAGATTATATGATATGTTTCATTATTTTATTTTTATTTTTAACATTTTGTTGAGGTAATCACATGCATGTACAATAGAGAGTATTATCTATGTACTATAAAATGTTAGTTGTATCCTATTGACTTATACACACACCCTACTTGAGTGACCATGAAATATGTGTACTCGACTAGCTATCACTTTTTTTCAGTACAGGTGGGGTTGTGGCCTAGATTTGATCATCAAGTGGGATAGATAACTACTATTCTAGATACTAGGATGTGATGTTTCATTGACTATTATTAGAGAAAATTGTAATTTATTTCTTTTTCATCATGTATGAAAGATATTAGATTTGTGATCGGTGACTTTTTTCTTGTTATGAATTTCAGTCTATTGTGTTCACATTCATTCATATAGTTGGTATATATTTGTTTCTAATTTCTCTAATTATCTATTGAATATATTTTTTGTTATTAATTTGTTATTTATTACTTTGATTGAGGGTATATTATCCCCATAATTACACCATAGACCCTTATCGCTATTTGGAATCCCTTGGTGTATTAATAGATTTACTTAAGGTCATGTTGCATTTATTCTCAGACCGAGTGATTCATGTGAGTATTTTACACAATCTCTTCAATACATTATTCCAACCCCAAAATAATTATTTTTTAATGAATAAAGGAAAAAACAGAAGGGATCCTATCATGGGAGCCTGAAATGATGCAAGCCAATGTAATCCCCCCTAACAATGTTCATCCCCTCCATGGGAAAGGATAATAAACTAGAAAAAAATTAATGTTTAAAGGGAAAGAGGATTGAGAAGCTAATAAAATTTCAACCCTGTTACCCTCCCTCCAGGTGTGGAGGATACTCAACTGGCTGATGATGATCTTTTGGAATTTTCTTATAGTGTATGATATTGACCATGACATCCTTCCATTTCCTTTCAAAGACTCATAGAGGATGAGCGAATCCACTTGAACCACTAAAAAAATAGCATTCCTCTGATGACACATACTAAGGCCTATGAGAAGAGTTGAGGCCTCCACTTGGAGAGAATGGACCTATCCAAAGGAAGAACTACTAAAAAAATATAACAGAACCATAAGAATCACCTACCACACCTCCTCCATTGGCCAACCCTGCACCGCTAGATCGATCAATTTTATGCCTGAGGCCCATAGAGTGGGGATGCCAGAAAACCCAGTGTCCCTTCGCACTGTTGTGGATGAGGAGAGAAGTCAAAGCACTGATGCAAAGGGGCCTGAGTGATGGCACATTCTACCAATTCTTAACAAACCAGATCAAGTCCAGTAAAACATAGTTTTTGCAGATGATGAGAGTCTCAACCCACACATAAGCTCCCTCAAATAGATAAGAGTTTCGAGCCCTTCAGATGCACCAACAACCTGTAATCAACACAACAACTATTTCCCTTCTTTTCATTCCTACAACACTAGTACCATGAAACCACCACTCAAAAAAAGGCTCATAAGCTCCGAGGAAGAGAAGTCGGTGAAGTCCAGGAAATGATTTCAGATATCATATGGCCGCACTCTTCTAAAAAAGAGCCGGTCAATAGATCAAACCCTACACAATTCACAGAATAAGCATCAAGAGGCCAGAGGGATACCCAGACATTGGATGTTCTCAACTGACACGAAAGACCAGTTGTTAATTCTCCAATACATGACTCTGAATCACCATTCAACTTCCATTCATTATCTAATCTTTCCTCTATATAATCATTAATACTTAATGAAAAAAATCCCTTTTCAAATCTAGAAAGAAAAATAACCTCATCATTTGAAGAAATAATGTGTGATAAATTGGTTTTCTCAAGCTGTCTAATCAAATCTCTTTTCCTTCAGTTTCAATAATTCTTATTCTTATTTTCCAATTTATTTTTCCAAAATTTCTCACCATCCTCAATAGTTTCATGTTCATCAACCTTATTCTTTTGGAAGTCTTAAGAAAAGTGTCCAATGTTATTGAAATTATAGAATTTTTCTGATTATTTTCCTTTTCCTCTTTATTTAAAAATTTTCTATCCTCTTGATATAAGGGTAATTATTTCATTAATATCTTCATTTCCACCATTATTTAAATCACTTGGTTTTTCAATTTATTATACTTTTATTTTTTCATTTCTCATAACTATAAATTCCAATAATTCTCTTGATTTATTCTTAAAAGATGGAGCTTTCCACATCTCATAATATATGAGTTTTTTATGTAACCCATTTAGTCCAATGATTCTTTTAGTGTTAATAAATTTTTATTAAACAAAATTGGAAAATTTCTCATAAAATTTTTAGCAGTAATTGAATCTTATTTCTTTGAAGAAACCTCAAGATGTTACACACAATCCCACATACCATTGTCAAGTATCCATCAATACTCTCATAATGAAACATTTTTATCTTTTTGAATTGGATAATCCAGACATGTAGCTTGGATTTATTGAATTTTTTATTACCTTTATATATTATAATCAATTTTTTTACAGATCTCCAAGGAAGTCTAGAGACCGATAACCATTGTGTAGTCCATATATAATTGGGATATCAAGATGCAATTTTGTCCCTTTCCATCCAACTACATATTTCTCTTACCAACATGACTGATAGACCTTTTTTTAGAAATTAGAGAAATCCCAAATATTATAAAATCTATTATTTAATTATTTTGTGATAGGAGGTAGGGTAACATAATATTATTCCAACTATGATAATTATTTCCATAAAATGTGGGAACTCCTAAAATATTTAATGAGTTTAGATAATCTATGTTTAAAATTCATTATGGATCTTCAGAGGGGACATATTGTTACACCACAAGATTTTATGGTATGAACCTTCTTAAATTTAATTTTTTCGATAAAATTGGTTTCACACAACACCACAAATAAAAGAAAACTGATAAATAATTAAATAATATTCTTTTAAAAGGACCTTTATAACCTTGAAATTAAATTGGTGAGAATTATTATTATTATAAAATTTATATATT
Organism: Viscum album; assembly: GCA_963277665.1. Lineage (NCBI taxonomy): Eukaryota > Viridiplantae > Streptophyta > Magnoliopsida > Santalales > Viscaceae > Viscum > Viscum album. The sequence continues at coordinate 1,892,909,124 of OY728159.1, forward strand.
ATATAATTTTTTTAAAAGAATGAATTAAATTTTACATATTAAAAGGGTATATTTGTCTAAAAGAAGTTTTATCACCATATAATAGAGAACATGTTTTAAATGTAATTTTTCTACTTCTGTGAATTAAATTTAAAAAAAAGGTATATACAATATTGTTATTAGTAAGATATATAGATTTTGATTGGATCAACATAAAATTTTAGTGAATATAAACATGCCCCTTAGGAGTAGTAATGTTACCTTTATAAATAGTAATATGAACATTATGAATAGTAAATCGCCAAATGAATAGTAACCTTACCCTTGAATGTATAAATAAAAATTTGGCATATTATAAATAAAGGTATGGTATAGTTATATCATACTATAAGTAAATGAATATTTTAAAAATTGTTAAATTAAGTGTTGGTATTTTTGTAAGTCATAAATATTTATTTACACTTTTATAATTAATAAACTCATGTAAAAAATTATTTATATAAAATGTATACATAAATTAACATTTTTTTGTCTTATTATTTTAGGATAATTTTATGATACCATAGTTATTTCATGAAAGTTCTATAAATTTATTTACAGATTTCAAATCTATATTTTTCGAGAAAATCATATTTTTAATTAAAAATAAAATTTCTCACATTTAGAAAATTATTTTAATAAAATGGAGTCCATTTTTTGAATTCTACACATCGATAAATGGGTAGGTTGAATTTTTTGAATTTTTATAAAATATGTGATTTTTTTGTTAATAGTAAAATGCTATAATTTATGATAAATGATAATTACATGATTTTTTGAGTCACACTTGATGTTTGGATAATGTAAGCACCCTTATTTTGAACTCCCATTAACTTATTACAATATGAATATAAAATTATCAACATGATTTCTTATCTTGAGAAAAATAATAAAATAATGAATAAAATAGTGAGAAATCACCCCTCTCCTCCATTATAAATACCACCCCTCAACACCACTTATCCTCACACCTATAAGCATTGAAGCTTGTCAAATTTCTTCCTAATCCTCTCCCCAAGACTCTCCCCCACATCCCGTATCTCTTCATCTTAACAAAATACCAAAACCATCTCATTAAGAAGGTTCTCAAAGAGGTGTATTCAAGAGGTAAAATCCTCAATCTTTTACTTTTAGTTTATTTCAAGTTATTTTCTTTAATTATTATCTCCTCACCTCTTCTTTCCAAATGTAATAACCCAATTTTTCTATTAGTTATGGATCCTTTAATTTTGGATCTAAATATATTCTTTGGACCCAATATGGATGGCCAATGAGTTAGAAAAGGTCTCAGGGGTGTTCAAGGTACGTTGGAAGCCCATAACACAACTTTTTTTGGTGAAACTAGACAGGTCACACCATTAGTGCCCAGTTAGTGCACTATTTGGATAACCGTGTAGATAGAAATATCCATATATAACCACTTCACGTGGTTTTCACATGGCCATGTGGCCTAATCGTGCAATGTTCCCCTTCTATCTAGAAAACCTCACATGGTTTGTGCACGATTTGTTAAACCGTGCAGACAAAACATGCACATGTTGATTTTCTAGGTAATTTTACAAAATTTCCATTAATGATATATCAACCTCCCTCCTTATTCTATAGTCTGAGATTATATTTGATAAATATATTTCTCTCTCAATTTGTTCCTTTTTAATATCCATCCTTGGAATCTAGAGATCTACTTCATCTGGCAACCGATTGAGCTTTTATTCATCATGTTGGATGTGTAATGGTAAGTACTCGAGTCCTCTGAGATATTGGGGTATGAGAATTTATATATTTATCTTATATATACTATGATATGAGCCAAATCAAGGGTCAATGTCGAAGGATAATTATTGTACAACCCTAAGGTGGGTGGTCTATAACTCATCCCTAAAGTTCATTGATTTTGGATTTGGTGTGTGGGGACCACCGATTTCATCGATTGCTATTTTTAGAATTTATATGTCATGCTTATAGTCATTGGAACCGTATGGATATTCTCTTTCCATATATGTGATTATTAATGGTTTTTATGACCAATACTCCATCCCTTCCATGTTTAAGTGTTTTCCATAATTGGGTTTTTATCATAAGACATGTTTGCGCCATCGTTTCGGTGTGACTTTGTTGGACCATTCTATGGGTAAGCTTTATTATATTAAATGGACTGTTTATAATGTAAATTGAATTTTTTAAAGTACCATGTATGTGTACCACTTTACCCTCTTAAGGTAAGTGTATCAATTTTTAATTAAATGTGAAATGTGAATTGGCATTTATACTAAGTATATGACTTGGCCTTAAATGTAAATGATTAGTAGGTTTCATATTAATAGCACCCCTTACCAAATTAATGGAAGGTAGTAGGATGAACCTTTAATATGGAATATGATTTGAATGGATTAAATGAACAGATGCATGCTACTTGTCCTTATCACACTAATAAAAGGAAAAGATTGAACCAAATGACTTGATTAAAAAGGTTGCATGATACTTGATAATATCACACTAATAAAAGGAAAGTCTTGAACCAAATGAAATTATTACATTACTTCATAGTTAAATAGAAATGTTTTGACTAAATATCACTTTGGAATCTGATCATAGAATACCATTAAAACTCAAGAACACCATTTCGATTCAAGGATACATATTGCATAGGTTGATACCCACATAGATCTTGGTTATTGTAAATTATTTGGACTCCTGTTATGACACTATAGGATCCTTTACATATCATCATATGATTCCTTAGATACACTCCTTGTATCCAGCATTGATAATTAGGTACCATGTTTACAGCCCATAGGGCCCTATCTTTCCTTATCCCCATTTTACCTTGGACGATCACCTTCGATTTGGTAGGCACCTTATTTTGGAACTCCTTGGACTATGCTCATTGGATTACACTCTTACCCATGCCATGATTAAGTTATTAATGAGTTAGAGACCCTTGAGTTCTTCATCTCCTTGGTCATTACCCTAAGACTTCATTATTAAATATAATTTTAGGTTTCCTGGTTACTTCTTGGAACCTTCAGTATTTAGAATATCAAGAGGTTATGTTTGTGTTGAGTATGACTCATGAGACCTATCAATATAAAATTGGAAATTAATTAATTAAATAATTGGTTACATGTTCAGACACCAAACAAGGGTTAAATATGGTACTTGGGTATTTAGTTACATCATACTGATTTACTTTATATATAAATTATTTCATATTATTACATTTTCATTACACGAGCTAGATATTATAGACACAGTTGGTGGTGGCCCACTAAGATTTATGTCACACCGTCTTCAAGCACCATTTGGTACCAGAGGTAGATTACATGGTTGCAGGTGTTGACAAAGAGAATCATACATATCCGAACACTTGATTTCTTATTTTTTAGAATGGATCTTGATAGAAAAGAACCGACTTCATACTATGGATGCTAGGGATAGTCATTGATTTACTTTATACTTTGTGGAACATGTTATACATGTTGTTTGTATCCATTTTCCCATCTTTCTAGTACATGACATATCGTCATCGGCTGTTTAATTTTATTACAGTTGGTTTATTTATTGTTACTATTGTCTCTATTTTTCTTTGTTCCTTTTGTTTATATATATATATATACTTATTCCTCTATTTAACTATGTTTACTTTCACCTGAAGTGCTATACTTTGTTAATGAGGGCATAATGTCCCCGTGGACATGCCCTAGGCCCTCACTACTAGTAAGCAACCTATGGTGTCTGTAGAGATTCTCTTTAGGACATGTGGCCCACTGGGATCAGGGCACCCATTAGGTGACATCCTGGTTTGGGATGTCACAAAGTTGTATTGGAGGTCGTTTCCATTCTTTCTTTACTATTTTGATACAATATATTGAAGATTAAGAATTCTTGGGATATGTTTGCAAGCTGTTATTAGGTGTCATGAACCCATTATTGGGGTAAAAACCACATTGCCAAAATTATAATTTTGGTTCTATTTATTAATATTAAAGTTGATATTATTTCACCATTAGGTGACACATATTTTGTGTGTTTTTGTTGATTATTACTCTATTTGAGGGTTTTCTTTCATCCTTGGACCGATGATATGAGGGAAAGGAGCATTGTTTCCTGAATCATTATAGGCACCTAGAAATTACATGTCATGCATATTGTCATGCCATATTGGTGCATTTCACTGATTTTCATTACTTGATATGCCTGTGATTGCTGAGTGATGCATTAATAGTTAGCTTATGCTTGTATTACTATTGGATGTAATTGAGTGATTTCCTATCTCAATTCATGAGTTGTATGAGACCTCATGGGATTGGGATGAGTATTTTACTGAGTCGATCCATTCTTCCATAAATAAAAGGGTGTCATTTCTAGTTATATGTGTATGGGAACTGATTCAACAGGAATGACTATCTATTATAAAGTGAATCATGACATCTATAATGAAATATTTTAGATCTTTATCCTACCTTGTCATGTTTATGAATGGTTAAGGAGTGAACCTGGTAATTAAATGTAAAATTAAATGAATCTTATACTTGATCACTTACCAATACATGGACATCTAAGCAGGTAGTTGGGGTGGTATGCCTTGTGTATTTAGTTTTATTACGTTTTGCTTCCACTAGTGATTATTTATTTTTTATTAAGCTTGTTATTAGGTGTGTGCTTTGAAATGTAGATCAATGCTAACACAACGTCCTCATATCATATTCTAGGAGGGTGGTGATGACCATACTCCAGAAGTAGTGGGCCTAGAGCCACAAATCTTATTTCCATGAGTGTCACATGAGGAAACACCTATTGTACCTGATTTGGGAACTGATTCTCATGTTATTGATAGTTTCCTACATCTGATGTAGACCATGCATGGTGCTCTAAAACATTCACCTATGATGGATAATATAAATCATAAATTTCAGCAGTAGAATCCTCTTGTATTTTCAGGGGATGGTGGTCCATAGGCTATGGAGTCTTGTCTATAATCTATCCTTTCTATCTTTGAGTATCTGAAGATCCCTCTAGTGTGGAGAGTCAATATTGCAACATACATTCTTCAAGATTTAGGAAAGAATTGGTGGGATGGGATTACCCAGTCTAGTCATCATCAGAGAGTGTTATGGGTTGATTTCCAAACTACCTTCTATGATCATTTCTTTCCTTAGACACTGAGAGATAACTTATCAAGATATTTAATGCCTCTCACGAAGGTTTCAATGTTAGTTATGGAATATTTAGTGTGTTTTAAAGAGTTACAACACTTTTCACCACTTCTAGCTGGTGATGAGATTTTGATTGCTAGAATATTTGAGGATGGGCTCCAGTATGCCATCCATATGCAGGTCAATGTCTTTCACCTGTATAATTTTCCTAAGATAGTCAATTAGTCTCTTATCATTGAGCGCAACCTGAGGAACATCAATAGTACTAGGCATAAAGGACTAACGCTATGTTAGGCCATTAGTTCTTCCAGTGGAAAGAAGCATTCTCTTGAATTTTCTTATTACAGAAGTGACAACCCATGAATCCTGGGCTAGGATAAGAGATCACCCAGATCACAAATCACTTCATAGTGGATGAGTTTTTTCACCAAATTTATTTCCCTGTAGTATTGGGTCATTTGATGGATGTATTTACTGAAATTTTTTCTGGCTTACCACTTAAGAGAGAGGTAGAGTTTACTTTTTTTCTTATCCCAAGAGCATCATTGGTGTCCATTCCTCTATACAAGATGTCAACTATAGAGCTTCAGGAGATCAAGAAGAAGCTAGTGGATTTAGAGGCCAAAAGGTTTTAAATGGCCCAGTACATCCTCTTGGGTTTCTCTATTTATTTTTTCCAAGAGGTTGGATGGAACCTTACGTCTATGCCTAGTTTATAGAAGGTTTAATCGGCATATGGTCAAGAACTGATATCCACTTCCTCGAATAGATGATCTCTTTGACCATCTATGAAAAGCAAAGGTCTTCTCTAAGATCAACCTAAGATCAAGTTATCATCAGGTGTGAGTCAAACCATCAGACATACCTTATATGACTTTCTGTACTAGGTATGGTCTGTATTAGTACCCTGTTATGCCATTATTTCATACGAATGTTCCCTCTATTTTCATGGCCTTAGTGAATAGGGGTTTCCACCCCTATTTCGACACTTTTTTCGTGGTCTTTGTGGATGAAATATTAGTGTATTCTTACACCTATAGCAACCATTCCAAACATCTTGAGATCTTTCTAAGTACACTAAGAGAGCATGAGATTTACGCCAATCCTAATAAGTGCCACATATGGATCGACAATGTCCACTTCTTGGGTCATATTATCATATAATAATGAGTTTCTTTTAACCTAGAAAAAGGAAGTGTTATAGTTTCATAAGAGTATCCTAGGAACATATTTGACATCATGGGATTCTTGGGGCTGGATAGATATTATAGGTGTTTCATACAAGACTTTTCTCACCTTGATTCACATATTTCTGGTTTGAAAAAGATGTCTATCACGTTAATATGGTCTAAATCATGTGAGAAAAAATTTTAGAAGTTGATTGGAAGGCTTGTCGCAACACCTACTCTAATTCTTCCCAAGACAGGTATAAGTTTTACCATATTTTGTGATGCATTAGACATTGTACATGGAGTAGTAGTGATGCAGTAAGATAGAGTCATTGCTTATAGATCTTAGAAGTTGAGGCCTCATGAAATAAATTACCCAACTCATGACCATGAGGTAGCAGTAGTTGTCTATACCTTACGTTTCTGGAGACATTATCTATTGGGTGAGCACTTTTTGGTGTGAACAGACCACAAGATCCTCAAATATATCTTTTCTCAATGTGACGTGAACCTAAAAAAGAGATGATTGGTTTAATATCAATAATACATTGATTTAGAGCTTTCCTATATTCCTTGTAAGGGAAATTTATTTTTAGATTCGCTGAGTCGGAAAACTTGGGCACAAGTAGTACGAGAAGCCGGTGATGAATGGAAGTTAATGGCCCTATTTTTTGAGATACATCCAGAGTTTCTTGACTGTCATGAGTAGTATTACCTCTCATCCTTGATAGTTACCTATTCCCACCTTGATATGGTGGAGGGTAGATAGTTTTCAGATCCTAAAGTATTGGTACTCCATGAGATTATATAAGGAGATAACCCACCTCTGAATTGGTTTGTGGATAGAAATGACAACCTTCATCAACGTGGATGTATCTGGGTTTCTTTAGATATGAGAGAGGAGTTTATGCACAATTCCCATACTTCTTAGTGGATAGTTCATCCAAGCATATGAATGACTTATCTAGATATGTGACACTAGTATTTGTGGTCTGAGATGAAACATTGGATAGAATGTTTTGTCCCTAGGAGTTCCACATGTTAGCAGGTGAAGGTGGAGCACCAAAGACTAGCAGTATTGTTATAGCTGCTTCTAGTCCCAAAATGGAAATGGAAAGATGTTTCTTTGTATTTATTAGTTGTCTTACATAGGTCCCTAAGGGGTAGTGATGCTATCTGGGTATTCATTGACAGACTAATGAAACCATCCCACTTCATTCATATTCTGGAGACTTTCTCAGTTGATGAGATTAGAAGATTGTATGATAGTGAGATCATACGACTACATGTGGTTCCACATACTATCATTTCAGATAGAGATTATTGTTTTATGTCGTGGTTCTAATAGGAATTGTAGAAGGATATGGGAACAAATGTGTTAATAAGCACAAAATTTTACCCTCAGACCGATAGACTATAAAAACAAGCAATATAGGTTCTAGATGATATGATCTGTGCATGTGTCATTGATTTCAGTGGTTCTTGGGAGAATCATATACCTCTTGTCATGTTTTATTATAATAACATCTTTTAGGAGATAATTTAGATGGCTCCATTTGGGGTATTATATGTTTGGTCATGCCATTCACCCTTGTGTTGTCTAGAGGTGGGTGAGTCCACCCTACTAGGTCCTCGTCTCATTCTTGAGACTTCAGAGTAGGTTCAAAGATCAAAAGTGTTTGAATAATGCTCAATATAGACAAAAATATTATAAATATCACCTTCTATGACTTCTTGAGTTTGAGGTAGGGGATCATGTTTCCCTTCAGGTATCGCCCAAGCTAGGGAATAGACCATTACAAAATCTGGGAAATTTGTTGCCTCATTTTATTGGGCCGTTTGAAATTCTAGAGTGAGTCAGGCCACTATCCTACCATTTTCTACAAACTTAGAGGTACCATGCCATGAATTATGTGTTTCAAGTATCATAAATTTTACAATATCATGCCGAACCATCTCATACTTTTGATCTCGAGGAAGTTGAGTTAGATGATAATGCAACCATTGGGGAATATCAAGTATGCATCATTGACCAGAGCATGAAGGTTATCCGAGGTGGGTATGTCCATCTAGTATGGGTGTTATGGTATCACAATCGGGTACATGATGAGACATGGGAGTGGTAATATGACGTATATTCTCAATGGCCCAAGTAGTTCTCAGAAAATGCTTCTCTAACCTTGGAAGGTGAACTCGGGGATTAGTTCTTTTAAGAGGGGAAGATTGTAAGAAACTGGTTTTTCAATTAGGTATGTATCCTTTAATTTTTTGTCTAAATCTCTTATTTGGACCAAATATGGATTCCCAATGAGTTAGAAAATGGATTAGTTGTGTTTGGGGAAAGGTCGAAGCCTAAAACCATTTTTTTTGGGGGAACTGGGTTGGTCGCACGGTTAGTGCATAGTTGGTGCACAATTTATCCAACCATGAAGATTGAAATATCTAGACAAAACCAATTCACATGGTTTATGCATGGTCGTGTGGCCTAATCATGAAATGTGCCCCTTCTACCTAGATAACATCACACGGGTTTCATACGGATTGTCAAACTGTGTGAACATACCGTGAAGAGGCTAATTTTCTAGGTAATTTTAAAAAAATTTCTGTAATGTTCTATTAACCACCGTCTTTATTAAATAATCCAAGATTATGCCAGATTAATCTATTTCTCTCTCAATTTGGGTCTTTTTAAAGATCTAACATGGGAATCTTGAGATCTCCTTCATCTGGAAACCGATCGAGCTTACTTTTGTCATGCTGGATGTGCAATGGTAAACACTTAAGTCCTCTTGATCCATTTTCCTTCTCTTTTTCTCTTGACTGAGATGTTGGTGCATGAGCATTGTTCTATTTTTCTTATATCTACTCTGATATGATCCAAATTAAGGACCAATATCAAAGGATAAGGATCATACAACCCCATGGTGGGTGGTATATTACTCTTCCACAAAGATTATTGATTTTTGATTTGTCAGGTGGGACCCACCGATTTCATCAGTTACCTTTTATAGAAATTATATGCTATGATTATAATCATTAGAACCATATAGATATGTTCTTTACATAAATGTGATTTATTTTTTGTGGTTATGACCACTACTCCATCCCTTCCACATCGAAGGTTATTCCATTATTGGGTTTTAGCATTTGACAGGTTTGTGCCACCGTTCAGGTGTGCCTTGGATTGAAAATTCTAAGGGTAATCTTTCTTATATTAAATGTCCAGTTTATAATGTAAATTTCCTAAAGGAAATTACCATGTATGTGTACCACTTGACACGCCTAATGTAAGCACATCAATTGATAATTAAATGTGAAATGTGAATTGGCAAGTATATTAAGTACATAATGTGGCCTTAAATGTAAATGATTAGTAGGTTACATATTCATAAAACCACTTACAACATTAATGGAAGGTATCAGAATGAACCTTTAATGTGGAATATTGTTTAAATGTATTAAATGAATGGTTTCATATTACATCGCCTTGTCACGCTAATGAAAGTAAATCCTTGAACAAAATGACTTGATTAAAAAGGTTTCATGCTACTTGAACTTATCACACTAATGGGAGGAAAGACTTGAACCAAATTAAATTATTAAATTACATCACAATTAAATAAAAATGGACTGACTCGAGCTTATCTTGGATTATGATTGGATAATTTCATGAGCACTCAGAAACCCCATTTCAATTCAAGGATACGGCCTACATAGGTTGATACCCACCTAGATCTCAATCAGTGTCTATTCTTTGGATGACCGGTATGACACCATATGATCCATTACATATAATTATAGAAAGCCTTAGATACACTCTTTGGATCCAACATTGACAAGTAGGTTCCATGGTTACATCCCATAGGCCTATATCTCTGCTTAGCCCTATTTTCCCATGGATGATCTCCTGGGATTTGGTAGTTTCATTATTGTGGAATTCCTTGGACTATGATCCTTGGATTACACTCTTAACCATTCTAGGATATATTTATTACTGAGTTAGTGACCCTTTATGTCTACATAGCCTTGTTCATTACCCTAGAACTTCACTATTAAATATCAGTTCATGTTTCGTTATTACATCATGGAACCTTCACTATGTATACTACCATGAGATGATGTTAGTGTTTGATAGGCCTGATGAGACCTATCAATATTAAATTGGTAATTTACTAATTAAATAATTGGTTATATGTTTAGACACTAGTTTAAGGATGAAGTAGGTACTTGGATATTTAGTTACATTATACTACTTTACTTTATATATGCATGCTTTCATAATGTTACATTTCCATTACACATTCCATATGTTATTGAAACCATTGTTGGTGTCCCATTGAGATTTATCTCAATCCCTTTCTGGGAGTTGTTTGGCACCCAAGGAAGATTACATGGTTGCATGTATTGACAATGGGAAGAATATGACTTCAAACACCTGATTGCTTATTGTTTATTATGGAGCTTGATTGCAGAGGACCGAGATCGAACTCTGGATTATTGGAATAATAGTTGATTTCATTTATACTTTATGTAACATGTTATTACTATTATTTGTATCCATGTTTTCCATCATTTTATGACATGAAATATCATCATCTGTTGTGGAATTTTATTATATTTATTTTAGTTATTATTACTATTGTCTATATTTTCTGATGTTCCTTCTATTTATCTATATATTGATTCCACTATTTACCTATGTTTACTTTAACCTAATTTGATACAATTTTGTAATGAGGGAATAGTCTCCCCAGGGACACACTATTGTCCCTCACTGCTAGTTGGTAGCCTATGTTGTTTGGGGATAATCTCTTGAGGCCTTGTGGCCCACCGGGCTCGGGGCGCCTGTTAAGTGGCATCTGAGTCCCAAAAGTCATACCAAATGAGCATGATAACTCCTGTATCATCTATATACTGTAAGTATATCATGTTAATGAATTATCCTTACTCAAAATCCGTTCACAATGTCTTTTATTATTAAAATTAAATAATCATCCGGGAGGTTCCGATTTACAACCATCATGGATGATAAATTTTCATTATTCAATTTCTACATCAAGGCTGTTACTGAGATATTTTTTATGGTTGATATTATATATGTATTAAAAAAAATATTTTCTTCTAGATGTAAAATATTTACATATGTGTAAACAATAAAATAACATGAGTTTGTTAAGTCCAATTACCACTGTAATAATGCAAACGATTATCCCTAAATGTATTTTCAAATGATTAATTCTCATACCAAATAAAAAATGATATATTTATAACCATTTATAGTTATGTATGTTCATTAATATCATTTAAATTCAATTATCAAGAATTGTACCCATTCCATATGATCTTCTATACTCAAATACAAGTATATCGACTATGAAAACCAAGGAACTAACACTCTCGAGTAGTAAAATTGTATCTTGTAACTCATCAAAAAAACCATAAATTAATATAATGAAATTATAATATATATATTTCATGTAGATAATGTTAATAATAATTTAATTAATGTATTTAATTTTATTATCTAGGACATTAAGGACATGGTTAGAACACATTCGTACATAACATACGGGTTTTCTAAACTCACTTTCATTTCTGTGAGATATGACTTACTAACCACTAATTCTTGTGTGTGGTGTATGTATACAAACCTTTGTTGTATCATTTCAAGAATTTATTTATTTTAATGGTATTATATGTATCATTTTAAGATCATTAATTTTGGGGCATTTGATTTGATTGATTACAAAGTGGTATGAGATTCTACCCTAACCATTATTTTTTCCTTCAGATTACTCCTTCTCTATATTTACTCAAATTTAATGCATCCTTATTTTTGTATTTTTCTTATAAATTATTTTTATATTTTCCAAACTCATATATCCAAATAATATCATCCATATTTTAAGAGGATATACATATTTTAAAAAGATCTCACTCTCAATTCATCCTGATAAACAAGCCCGATTAAAGGGAACATTCCAATTTCTTAACAGTTTTCAAGTGCACTCCAAAATCTATTTTAATCCACTATTATTTTTGTAAAATAACTAATTTTATCATGAAAAAATATTTTTGTTATTTTCTTGTTTTATGGAAATAGACATGTATTTATTCTTTAAATTATCTTTAATATTTTCCTTAAACCACACTGAAATGTTTTATTTCAAAAGTTTCTTATAAAAATATTTTTACATAATTTTACTTTAGTGGGATATCATTTATTCAACAAAAATAATTTCAATTTGTGTTAATTTTTTAGGGATATTCATTTTTTAAATATAATTTGATTTAAAATACAAATAATTTTCTAAAATAACTCTTATGTATAAATTAAAAAATGGGTTTTTCTCATCTCACTTTTACTTCTATGAGATATATGCCTTGTTCACAGATATTTCCTTTTGTGTGGTGTTTATATTTCCATTTTATATATTATATCATTAATTATTCGATTTTATTGATATTCTATGTTTCATTTAATATTAAAATAGATTAATATTTAAATATTTCAAGGTGGTATGTGACACTTTGGAATGTTTAAGGATTATTTTCCTAAATAATTCATCAACAGTTTTATTAAATTAATTTAATCTCTGATACTTCAAAGTTGTATGTGACACTTAAATTTAATGATACAATTTTATTAAACATATTAAGAATTCATTGGACTTAGTATGTGACGGGAAGAGCCTGCTATAGTTTCTTGATGCATTAGTAGGTCTAATGAGACATACCAGAAATGGATTTTGGCCGAAACCTTAACCATTTATTTTATCAAGTCTTGGTCGAGGCCTCAATAATAGGTTTATAATGTTTTTAATATGAATTCCCTCATTATAATATTAGTAATTGATAATTCATGTGATTATTCAACTAGAATAATATTCACGGGTATGTTTCATGTTATTATTTAAATAGTATTATTTATTCATCTTTTATTTCAACCATATTGTGCTCAAGATTATGTTTTAATAGAATGTTTTATTGTTTATTCATCGTGACTTATTTTTTTATATTAAAGCTTCCACTATATTTCTTACCCTTTACGATCATCTTAGGTCACCCAATTCATATATTTTATGTTCCTCGGTATTCCAATTGGTATGTTATGAATGAATTAAAGGGTTAATCTAAGTTTTCTTGGGTTCTATCAATAAATTTTATATATTTTTTTCCTTTAAATTTGTAATGTAAATTTCATTTATGTAATATAGTTTGAAAAAATTATAAACTGATTGGTCCTTCAGGATGTGATTACTTGTAATCATAACAATGTAATAAAGTAATGCACCTAATCTAGGTAACTAGGGTCGGGGCCTTTACAGTTTGTTCAGAGGGATTTTATTAGATACCAGAGAAACTAGATTTAGAAAACATAGATTAGGGAACAAAACCTTAAGATAGATTTGAGGACAATTATACATGAACATACTATAATTTTGGTAAGGTAGTTATTATGTGGATCTTCCATGAAATATATCCCTATCTTGATACTAAAAGTAGACATAGTTATTTAATATGTTTAACTAGGAGTAAAAACATTAAAAATCTGTCTGGTGCCTAACTTGGGGAAATATTGTACAAGGAAATTTGCCTTACTGCTCACCTGGTTTGACACTCCTAGGAGATAATCTTTAGATAATTCTCATTTTCTTTAAAAATAATTTTGAAGGATTTAAATGTAAATATTTCCTCAAAGAAACTATTTATATGATTATGAGATTAGCTACGCATAAAATTTTCAATTTAAGTTAAGTATTTCATAAGTATTGGGATTATAAATTATGTTTCATAATGCTATAATCTAATATAGTGTATGAAATGGTTTAAAAATGGTGTCTACCAAAAGGAATGAGATCTATATCCATTCACATTATACAAAGAGTAAGAATGATCCTTTATTTGATGGGTTTAAGCCAGTCTTTTGAAGGGAAGTAGTCTCTCAAACATTCTCATCATATGCGGAGATAATATCATTTTCTAAAACAAATGGGAAATACTTTTCCATGTATTGTGGATTTTAATGGGAAAAAGAGAAGAATATGAAAACTGGAAAAAAAGATAGAAAACAGGAATAATGGAAGGAGGTATTTTCCCATATGGGATAATTTTGGAAGGAAACAACTTGGTACCGACTTCAGAGGAAATGTTTTGTTCCTAAAATGTGGGTAAAAAAGAACACCATGGTCATGATTTTTAGAAAAGTAAATAGTTTTCCATTTTTCAATGCTTTAACTAAAAAGATATGGGATAGTACACAAATCAATGTCTCATATTTCAGAGCAATATAACACAAAATAAGGTAATGGATCATGGTCAATATTATCTAAAACCATGAATGAAGAGGAATGATTAATGTGATTATGTTTGGACTAAATAATTATTTAATTTTATTGTTTTATCAATGATGTAATTGTTATATTAATTATGGAATATATATGGATTGTACTGTGGTACTACTTTATTGAGGCCTTGTGGTTGTATGTTGAATGGTACAAAGAAAAATTATTTGGTAGTAAGTTAAACATTGGGAAAGAAATGGTTAAGGGAATGATAAACCTTACAATGTTCTTGGTAATGATATAATGATGTTGTATAGATATATTATTGATATGTATAATGTAAATTGGAATGTACTAACTACTATGGGAATGATTCTTAAATGTTGGATAATGATATTTTGGAAATTGTAACCATTTATAAAATGGTTTAAGTTGATCATTGTATGTTTTTTAGAGTTTAATGTATTACTTTACCACATGATACAACATATGCTAAGAGATGAACTATGGATAGTTCTAGGTGAAAACAAAGGATAAAAAATTGTTTATAAAATATAAACTTATATTTATAATCATATAGAGTACAGTAATTTCTCAACTCTAGGAAAAGGGTAATAACAAAATTTTGACCTATTATCATAATTTTTTATGATATCAATGTACTATTTCATAATTTTTGTTTATGGTTTTGGGATGATTAGCATTATAATGACCATTTCCTCTATAATTATCCATCATAACATTATGGTTATATTTCTCTTTAATGTTAATTTTTTCACTTCCCACTAGTATTATCCTGCTCAAAAACATAATATTGTCGTGAAAACCTCATTTACCTTAACCTATTTTTAAGAGGAAAATTTATTTACCCTATTTATGATCTGGGTTTCCCACAAGGGAATTCCCATGTATCAACCTTTAACATTTGAAGTTTAATTTTAAATTGTAAGGATGCAATTTAACAAAGGATAGGAGAATGTAACACCCCAAGATGTTTTGGTATGACCCTTCTTAAATTTAATTTCTTCTACAACATAGGTTTAACACAACAAAAAACTTAATCAAAAAATGATAAACAATTAAATATCATTATTTTAAAATGACCTTTATATCCTAGAAAATAAATTTTAGGAAATGAATATTATTATGATTTTTTTTATATCAAATTATTATACAAGAATGAATTCAAGTTTACATATTAAAATCTTATAGTTGTCTAAAATTATTTTTATTGACTTATAATGGAGAACATGTTTGAAAAATAATTTTTCTTATTCTATGAATTGAATTTTAAAAAATAGACATACACAAATATGATCAGTAAGATATTTAGAGTCTGATCAGGTCAACTTATTTTTTTTGTGAATAGTTACTTGACCCTCAGGAATTGTAATGTTACCTTTATAAATAATAATATGACCATTATGAATAATAAATCAACCGAATAAATAGTAACCTTAACCATGAATGTATAAATAAAATTTATGCATCTTATAAATGATGGTATGAAATAATTATATCATAGTATAAGTAAATGAGTATTTCAAAAAAATCTAAATTGAGTGTTGATATTTTTGTAAGTCATTAAATTTTTATTACAATTTTATAATTAATAAAATGGTTTAAAATAAAATTTATTTAAAAAAATTGTATTCATAAATTAACATTTTATTATATTATGATTTTAGGATAATTTTAGTTTACCTTAGTTAATTTTTTAAATTTTTATAAAATTAGTTATAGATTTAAAATCTGTATTTTCCATGTAAAAGATAGTTTTATTTAAAAATTAAATTTTACACATTTAGAAAATTATTTTCATAAAATGGAGTTCATTTTTTAATTCTTCATGTCAAAAAATGATTTGGATAAATTTTAGGGACTTTTATAAAATACATGAATTTTTGGTGAAAAGTAAAATATAATAATTTACGAAAATTGATACATACATGATTTATTGTGTCATAGTTGATGTTATGCTGATGTAAGTACCCTTGGTTCAAATTCACAGGAACTTATTAATTTATTTAGTTAAACAAATCAACACTATTTATTATCTTGGGAAAAATTACAAAAACAATGTATAAAATAATGAGAAATCACCCATCTCCCCCACTATAAATACCACCCCTCGCCACCACTTCCCCTCACACCTATAAGCATTTAATATTGTAAAATTTCTACCCAATACTATCCCCAAGACTCTCCTCCATGTCCAGGATAAATTGGGGAAAATTAAATACAAAAACCAATCCTCTTAAGAAGGTTCTCAAGGGAGAGTATTAAAGCGGTAAAATTATCTTCCCTTTCATTTTAGTTTATTTTCAACTTCTTTTCATTTATTATTATCTCCCCACATACTTTTTCCATATGGGAAAGATAACTCCAGTATCATAAATATTTTTTAATTATATTATTTCAATGGAATATCATTATTGAAACTCCATTCTCTCTCTCTCTCTATCTTTTATTTGAGAAATCAAATCATCATCTGGGAGGTTTTGATTTACAACCTTTTGGATGACGATTTTTGGTTCTTCAATTTCTCCTTCAAGGAGGGTAATAAAATACATTTTATGAAAAAATTTGATTTTAATATATGTATTAAAACCTTTAGTTTTTTATGTATGTAAAAAATTTTCATAATACTAAATGATAAAACAAAATGAGTTCATTATGATCAATAACCGTCGTAATAATGAAAACGATTATCACTAAATGATTTATCTTAAAACTATATAAAAAAATTATATATATAACCACTTACAATTTTTTATGTTCATTAATATCATATAAATTCAATTATGTAGAATTATACTCATTCCACATGAACTTCCATACTCATATAAAAGTATACCGATTGTGAAAACCATGGAAATGAATGCTCCATAGGAATAAAATTGTATCTTATAACTCATAAAAAATAAATAAATGAAATTAATAAAATTATAATAAATCAAATACATGTATATAAGGTTATAAATTAATTAATTAATTAATTAATTAATTTGATTATCTATGATGTTATGGTCAAGTGCATAACATATTTTTGTATAAGGTAAGGGTTTTCTCAATTCACTTTCATTTCCAAGAGATATGCCTTACTCTCCACTAATTCATGTGTCTGGTGTATGTATACATCCCTTTGATATATCATGTCATAAATTTTTTTATTTTCATGAAATTAAATTTATCATTTTATTATTGTTAATTTTGAGTCATAAGATTCGATTGATTACAAAATGCTAAGAGATTCTACCCAAACCCTTATTTTTTTCCTTCAGGTTACTCTTTCTCCATCATTACTCAAATGTAATGATTCATTATTTTTTTATATTTCTTATAAATTATATTTTATGTCCCAAAATTATATATCTAGGTCATATCATTCTTCTTATATATGTATATTTAGGTATTAAAAATGTTCCCTTCTCAATTAATTCCAATACACAATCCTAATTCAAGGGAACTTCTCGATTTTTTACACATTTTCAAGTGCACTCCAAAATCTCTTTTAATCTATTTTTATTATTAAAAAATCACTAATTTTATCAGAATAAAATATATTGGTTCATTTATGGTTTTACGAAAACAAACATGTCATTCTTTATTTAAATCTCTTATATATTTTCCTTAAACCGCACTAATTTTTTTTATTTCTAATGTTTCGTAAAAACGTTTTTTCACATGATTTAATTTCCGATGTACATCATTTATGCCTCAAATGTAATTTCAATGTCCTACTGTTTTCATTTTTTGGAGATACTTCTTTAAAATATTATTTTATGAAAAATATAAATAATTCTCCAAATAGATCTTATTTCTATACTAAAAAAATGTGTTTTCTCATCTCACATATACTTCTATAAGATATATGCCTTGTTCACCACTATTTCCTTTTGTGTGGTGTATCTCCATACATTCCATATATTATATCATAAATTATACTATTTTAATGATATTATATGTTTCATTTAATGTTAAATTAGATTAATATTTAAATTTTTCAAGGTGCTTTGGGACACTTTAGAATGTTTAAATATTATTTTCCACAAGAATTTCTCAATGATTTTATTAGATTAATTTCATATATGATACATAAATGTGTTATGGGATGGTTTTATTTAATGATCTAATTTTATTTGACATATGAAGATTGAATTGGACTTAGTATGTGATGGGTGGGGCCCAATATAGCCCCTTGATGCATTAGTAGGTCTAATGAGAAAAAACAGAAATGGATTTTGGACAAGGCCTTAACCATTTATTATCAGATGTCTTGAAAGATGTCTAGAAAACATGTTTATTCTATTAGAAGTATGAATTACCTCATTATGATATTAGTAATTGTTAAATCATATGATTATTTGATTAATATAATATCCATAGTGGAGTTTCATGTGATTATTTATATTGAATTATTTATTCAGCATTTATTCCCTCCATATCATCATCAAGATTATGTTTGAATATAATTTGTTATTATTTATTCATAATGAATTATTGTGTATGTTATAACTTTATATTTATTTTGTACCCTTAATAAGAATCTCAGTGCACCCGTTTCATTTGTTTCTTTTTCCCTAGGATTCTGAGAGGTATATTAGGAATGACTAGTGGGGTTAATCTAAGAGTTATTGGGTGTTATCAATGGAGTTTCAATGTAATTTTTTCTATCATTTTGTAATTTAATTTTCATGTATGTAATATTATTTCCAAAACAACTAAACTAATTGGTCTTTTAGGATGTGATTACTTGTATTCATACTAATGTAATACAGTAAGGAACTGACTTTGGGCTACTGATGTCAGGGTCTTCACACTTATTATTTGATACCATAGGTAAATTCCTTGTTTAGAATTACCAATACGGTGGGAGTAAATTATTCATTTAATTTTAGAAATTTTTTTATTTTTAATTTATTATCTAAATATTTTTTAGGTTCTTGGTCTTCCTAATAATATCTCATAGGAACACTTATTGTATCAAAATAAAAAAAGACAGTTTAAAAGAATGTATTTACATGGTTCAATATAAAATCATTCTCTTTTCCATGTTGGTTAGATGTCGTATATGAATTTTCTAATATAAACACAAGTTAACAAAAAAGTGTGGGTTAGACACCCCAACAATCATTCCCCAATAACCAGTTATACAAACAAACTATAATCTTCTCTTCATTTACTAGTAAGACACCCAACTCACAAAGACCATCTTTAACATTGAACTAATGATATAAAGATATAGATAGAATCTATATGACTTCTAAACCTCTTGTGAATTGGTATACCACTATGATAAGGTCTTATAAATAGGTCTTGATCATATGTATTCCTCTTGAACATTAAAAAATCTAAAAATTCTCTACTGGTCTTAAACCTCACTATAGAATTTTGAAGATCTAAATCTTCTCAACACACTAAAAACTTGGACATATAAGTCTTCTCTAACAATGATATTTTGGATTCAACCTCTTATATATCCTTGATACTATGGTGTGTTTGTTTCCTCATGGATTTTTAATTATCACAACTCATATTCTTCTTGAAATCATAGGTATTACATAGAATTATTAATATTTTTTTGTAATTCATTTTATTTCTCAAATATTTACTTTTCCTAAAGTACATGAAAATATTACTTTTCACATATCATAATAATCACATAGTATATGTTTCTAACCACATAATTGTTCATTAATTACTTGGGGATACATGTACAGTTTCTTCAAAAAAAATTAAATAATTATTTTATTATCAAGGAAACAGAAGGTACATGCCACTAACATCATGAAAATATAACATACTGCACTTCACATTATACCTCAACCAGATAACAAATCCTCTCACACTTGAAAAATTCATAATATCTCAACCACATAACATCCTTTCTCATGTATTAAAAATCATTTATGATGTCAAAAACACATTTTCAATCATAGTTATTGCACTTTTTTTAAATGAAGCTTCAGATAAGAGATCTTTAAACAATCATAATCATCAAATATTAGATCTTATACTTTTTAGGATTCAATGGGAGTAGAAAAAAATTAGACTAAGATAAATTATTCTCTAGGAATAAGCATTCCAATAACAGAGGGATCATACTATATTTATAATCTATAATACACATGATTAGAACATGATAATCTTCAAAATTATAATCAACCATTAATATCATGAGACACTATAAAATATGTCAGCACTATTCAAAAACATCATGAAAATCATAGAATATATGAACCATATAAAATATAGTCAATCACCTAACATTCATGTTCTTTCGCATAACATGCATGTTTGCAAAGAATTTTCTCCATCCTATCTGTATAATAAATTTTGTAAATTCATCATCATATGATATTTTCATACACTACTTTATGTGGTATGAGAAATTATAGACTTTACCAATTTTCTCATATAGTCGAGGTTGGCATCATTTTTCATAGTATCATCACATATCATCTTTGCATCATTGAATAAGTGAATGTGACTGACCCAAAAACAATGTGTAGTATGTGCATGTTTTCATACCATTATGCATTCACAAATAAGCCTACCATACTATTGGTCATTTTTATATAATTCTTTTCCATGATGATATTCATTTTTCCATTAGGCATCAGATGATATTGCATGTACATATGTCATATATGTTATTACTCAACATGTAAAACTCAACATATAAAAACCCATTACTGAGTCTCAAGGTAGAAAAAAAATTTAAAATTGATAATACAATCTTTATTCATTTTACAAGATGACATTTGTTCTAATCATATCTTTTTAAGGCAGATCAATAGTATCTCACATTTAAATCTTCCCACAACACTTCTTTACTTTGGCCAACCGCTCATTAAATGTGACCCTATCTCAAACACCACTTGATCAAGACTCTAGGGTAATTTTATTAACTTGTTTTTATAATTTTATGTTATTATTTTCCTAATTTATTATGATATTTATAGAAAAAATATATTTTAAAATTATTTTTCATATTAACTATTAACTTAATATTTAGTAATTTAATAATTATAATTATATTATATATCATAATTTAAAATTTTATATGATTATCAAAAATAGAGTAATTAATGACTGTAAGGATTTCACTACTATCAAAGGATTCCGTGAATCACAAAGGCTTTCATGATTGGTAGGATTTCACGACTACTAAGGGCTTTCAAAACTGCTAAAGGCTTTCAATACATCCATTTTTTTCTAATTTATAGTGGAATTTATGACTGTCTAAATGTTTTTTATCAATAAAAGATTACATATAAAATAATAAAAAATTAGTTAGAGTCTAAAAACAATAAGTTAAAATGAAAATAATTTAATATTAGTAACAGTAAATAAATAATGGATAGTCAATAATTTATATAAATTATTGAAATTAATGTTATATATTAAATATTAGCGACAACTAGTTTTGATTTTCAAAAAGATAATAAAAATATAAATATTTTTTATAAAACATATAAAAAAAATTTCTCAGTATTTATTTTAAATTAGTAAACATTTTTAAAATGAATGTACAATAATAACTGTCAAAATTTAGAAATATGAATAAAAATAAAAATTATATAAAAATAATAATAAATATAAAACTAATTTTTACTGGTTATCATAAAATAGATTAAGTTTTTAAAATTGATCTAAAATAAATAAAAATTATTCAAATATAAAAATTACAATAATGTAATATGAATTATTGAATTAGAAAACAAGAAAATAATAATTAGTAATTATAATTAATGTTATTTAGTTAATAAATAATAATGAAATTATAAATTACAAAATTTTATTTTAGATAAATTTAAATTAATATAAATTATTAATTTTATTATATAAATATATTATTAAAAATTAATTATTATTTAAAATTAATTTCTATTTGTAAAAATTTATTAGAGTTTAATTATAATTGTTTCTCATGTTATTAATTTGTTTAATTAGTATGTTATTAGTTGTTTAATTTTTTATGTTCATTATTATAAATAATATAATATATTTTATAATAATTATTAAAATTAACTTATATATTAATATTTTAGTTAATTTTTGTAATAATATTATTTGAAATTAGAAAAATATATACAAGTATAATACATAGATTCTTTTATTATTGATAAACTTTCTCAATTTCCAAAGGGTTTTATGAATTCTAAAGTCTTTTGTGACTAAAAGACTAGTGATACTAGAAATACCTTTAATGCATACTTGGATTTCACAACTATTGAAGGACTTTGATTATTCAATCCACTACCATCCTTGGAAGGCAGACCATGTGGTAGATGTTATGAGTTAAAAGTATCCTACAACCCTATCCACAATGAATATTACAAGGGATAAAATATTCATGGAAATGAAAAAGATATAAATGATAATTATAAAAGGACATTTTCCCTACCTTGCACGAATAATAGCTAAAACATCCATTCTTGATAGGATAAGGTGACCAAAAAATATTATGATGTGCAACAGAAAATGGTTGGAAATATTCCAGATTCCATGTTTGTTAAAGATGGAATTATATTTTTTTTACCTATATATGAGTCCCATCAAAACCATAAAAGAATAGAAAACATTTGGAATATTTTCATATCTTATCCTTCTCTATTTACCCATGATGCTTTAATATGTATCAAGATAAGATGAAAAAAAAATTATTGGCTAACATGATGAAGAGATATTATAATTTTTGTCTAGATGATTAGTATAACAATAAGTCAAGGATTAACAGCATAAGTGGAATGTTATGATGAATCTATTACCCATAATTTAAATGGGAACAACTTACCATATATTTCATCATTGGACCCCCAAGGAATCCCAAAGGCTATAACACCATCTAGGTGGTGGTTAATCACCTTACCAAGTTATCACATTTCATTACTATCTAGAAAGATTTATATCTTGAACAACATAAAAAGATATACATAAGGGAAGTTTAAATATTTCATAGAGTTCTACACTAAAATACATTTGATGGAAATTATAGGTTTACTAAATTATTTTGGAGAAGTCTCAAGAAAATGTTTGAGACAGAACTATGCTTCAGCACTGCCTATCACCCTCTAAAGATGGTCATTTTTTAATGAACCATTCAAACTATAGAGGATATGTGGAGATATTTAGAAAGGGATTTACAAGGATGTTGGTATGAACACATTACATTATTGGAGTTATCATTTAATAAGATTTTCCATTATTGGATTTAGATGAAACCTTATTAGTTTCCATATAGGAAGAAGTGTTAGATTCCAATAAATTGTGATGAAGTTTTAGAGAATACGATAATGGGACCTAATAATATCGAATATATGAGAGAGGAGGTTCAAAATATTCAATAAATTATGAAAACCAATTAGAGTTGATATAAAATGTATTTAGAAAATAATCGATGTGGCCTGGAATTTGAGGTTAGTGATAAAGTATTCCTTTATTAATTTATATGGAATAATGTCATGAGGTTTTGGAATAACAGAGATCATAGTCTAAGATACATCTTCCCCTTCGATATCCTTGATTACATAATAGTTGTTTCCAATCACCTATCACTCCCACTTAACCTATCTTATATACATGATGCGTTACATATATCTCTTTTGAGGAAGTGCATACTAGACCCCTTACATGTACTGAATCTATAGTTGGTACCAACAGATAATTATATTTCATAAAAGTAACATAAAATGAAGTACTTATATCATATATAAAAGGTTCTACAACATAAGAAAACTAACCAAGTCCATGTGTTATGAAAAAACAACATGTCTGAGGTAGAAACATGGGAACTATAGGAGGTGATGAAAAAAATAACACTCATCTATTTTATTGAATAAATAAAAAATTCAGGGTGAAAATTTTTAAGGGATGAATAATATATGTTTTTAAACATTTATATATGAAATTATTATTTAAATGAATAAATCCACAATTCTGAAATGAAATTATGGAAAACACATGCACTACTTAGGTTATTATTTATTCTTATATGTTATATCCTATCAGATTTAAAATCCCATTAAGAATAATAACTATTGGTAATATATCAATTATACAATGATCATATGATTAATATGTATATAGGTTTATTATAAATCCAATTGAAATAAACAAAGGAAGATATGGCCTCAACATGTAGAGTCATACCATATTAATCTCATTTATCAGAGATTTTGATGGAGATAAAATCCTTGAGATTTTCCCATGACCATTCCCAATCTAATTTTCAATGAGTAACCCATGAGAAAAAACATTTATGGGTGAAGTTCAAGCTTGTTGAGATCATGTCACAAACCATCTTTATCGAACAACCGCAAGACAATCTCACCATCTCACACATCACCCTAAGGGTATTCACTGGTGTAATAAGAAGTGATATATCTAGACCATAATATTACTAATATTTATTTTTTAAAAAATTAATTATTATATCTGACTTTAATTATTTATTTACAATGATTAAATAATAATATTGATAAAAAATATATTTTGATACAAGGAACCAAAAAATTTATTTTAAAAAATATTTAGTTTCAATCAATAATTTTTTTTGATTGATTCAACATTTTTTAGAAATAAATGATATTTTTTTAAAATATTATTATAAGTTAATGTTTTTTATAAGAAAATGATAACATATTATTTGAAAGTCATATGTAGTTATTGTTAGTGTCAGAAAATAGTTATTGTCAAAAAACTATTACTTTCAATAAATATGAATATTTTGACTTAAAATAGTAAATTAGATTATTTAGGGATTTTTTTTGATAACATAAAAATTATTTTTGAAATGAATATGAAAAAATAATCCCATACCAATTTTTCATATTTTTTTGAGATATTCAAATTTTGGCATAAAAAAATAAATATGGAATCAATATAAGGTACATATATTGACATCATAATGAAAAACAGTGATGCAATATATTTCAAAAATATATTACATGATAAAATATATAATGTGACACTAAAATAATTTATTTTTATTTTATTTGATTTATTTAATAAATCCTTATTGAATCCTCTAAAAAGCAATATTATATTTTGTAAGAACCCGGGTTTTTGGAACGAGTCAAAATCCCAACCCTATTTAAATTTTTGACTTGTTTCCGAGGAAACTGGATTAAATGGAAAGTTTCTGGAAATTTCCAGACCACATGCCATGTATTTTGAGTACACGCCGTATATGTGTAGGCGGGTGACTGGCCGTGTGCTCGCAGAGTACATGCCTTGTGAGGACCATGTAGTAGTTTCTTACTGCACGACGTGCAGTTTTGAACACTCCATGTAGACCCCCGACCGTGTGAGGCCATACATGGCGTGTAGGCCATTGGCCGGGTAAGAACCAGGGACACGCCGTGTTCCCTTTGGACATGCCGTGTAGATTAGCCTTGTATGAGGGATATATATGGCGTGTGAGTATGTCGATGAGGAAGAGAAGAGGAACCCGGTACACGCCATGTACCCAGAGGTACACGCCGTGTACTCATGTCGGCAGGTACGGAAAGTAAGTCGGTGGAATCATTCCGTCTTATGAACAGTTAAATGAACCATACACAGCGTGTAGTCCCAAAGTACACGCCGTGTACTTTATTTTTTTCGCTTAAAATGGGCAGTAGCCTCGTATTGAGGCAGAACCTCATATCCTCCGCCCGGATACGCGAACCAGGCCGGTCAAACCTCTCTTCCCCTCCCGATCGTCCGTCTGAGACCTGATTCGAGCTATGATTAGTGCGTTGGAACCCCCTCAGTAAGGCCTTGATTCCTCTTTGGCCGTTTTGTTTGATTTTCATTCTAGAATAAGTTTTATCCCTTTGACCGGTTTTGAATATTTTGTAGATTTACCGCGTTTTAGACTGAATTGGAGGGTGTTACTGGAGGAGTAGCATCGTGCGAGTCTCAGGTAGGTGGTGCATATCTCATTTTGTGTTTTCATGGTTGTTTGGGTAACGCAGACTTCGGCGTGTTTTTGGGTATTTTGAGCGGGACCTGTTTTATCTACTTTTTCATACTGTATTGTTTATGGGACCTCTAGGATGCTTTTGGGTATACCCGGTTACCAATTTGCGTGAGCAGGGCCGGGTGAGGGGTCGTTGCTCATTGGGGCATTTTGGCCAGGGAACGCCAAAATGGATTTAATTGAATTACGATTGTTGTAAACTATTTAGTTTAATTTGTTAAATCCTGTTATAAATTGTGGAGGCATTTAAGACCTCAGTGCTGGTATGGGACAACACCTTTCATAGTGCAATTCAACTGTTAGTTTGTTTTGCCTGGTTGTGTTTCCTGTTTACATATGTTATATAATCAATTGATGAATTGCATCTGCTGGACCCTTTGGGTTGTGTTGGTCTTGGACCGGTTACGCTCGGGTGATGCTGATCACAGGTTGAGGCTTTACCCGGGTTACTTTGGGTGGTTTTTACCACGGGATTGGGCGTCATGGATGTCGGATTCAGGTAGTGTGACGGTCAGGTTGGGCATGGCCCAGGTTACTTGGATGGCAAGGCCGTCGGACTTGAGCGACATGGTCACAGGGACACGAGGTGTCAGATGTTTTGGTGGATTAGGAGTATTTTTGGTGATTACCGCTCACTGGGACATTCAGTAGTGTGCAGACAGAGACACTCCGTGATGAGGTGGTTTTGACCACTCGTGTGGGTAGAGGCCCCCGTAGTTGCAGTTAGGTTTTTCTGGTTGGGGGTTCTTGACGTAGAAATCCACGAGGAAGGTGAGGAGCCTTCAGGAAATGGGCATGCCTTCAGGACGTCGATACTTGAGACATGAGGTGTCAGGAGGCACATGGTGCCAGGTTACTATTTTGGGCGTGCCTTCGGGACATCGGTACTTGAGACACGAGGTGTCAGGAGGCACATGGTGCCAGGTTACTATTTTGGGCGTGCCTTCGGGACATCGGTACTTGAGAAACGAGGTTTCAGGAGGCACATGGTGCTGGGTTACTATTTTGGGCATACCTTCAGGACGTCGGTACTTGAGACACGAGGTGTTAGGTGGCACGTGGTGCCGGGTTACACGATAGAGATTCCGGCGTTGGCCGAAGCAGGTGACACTCCTTGGTGGCTGTTGAGAACCAGTGGAGTTTGTGTTTACTTGTGCATTAAATTGTTTACTACTTTCCTTGTAAATGCATGACTACTTAAACACATATATTTGTTATGCACCATTGGGTGGTATCCTACTGAGTTTTGTCTCACACCTTGCACGGGCCCTTCAGGACGCGTGTGGACTTTATGGATTTACGTGCAGGAAAGAGGCCATCTTCAGGAGCTGGTCTTCATTAGTTATTGCACGGAGATGGTATGGACCTTGAGGTCATTCCTAGCTAGGTTTACTTTGTTTTGTTTATTTTTTCTGTATTGGAATTCTTGTTGTAGCTACTGTTGGTTAGCCATTGGCACCCTTTTTATATTCAGTGGTGTATAACCTGCTCTGGATGCATGTTTTACTGTTCAGTTGTAGTTACATGTTCTTAGCATGCTGTTGTGTTAATTTCTACTACTGTTGTTTCATTTACTCCTTCTGCTTGTTATCTACATTGATTTTGCTTCCGTTATACGGGTCTGGTTCGAGTCTGCTGAGTCTTCCTTTCCACTTCAGCTTTACTGTTATACTTGGACTAGTACCCTTACTAAGATCCTCCAAGAGGGTATAGCCTCCCCACTATACCTAACAGACCCTTGCTGCTAGTCGGTAGCCTTTGTCATTCGGGGAGGTGCGCCTAAGGTAGTAACACTCGACCCGTTTGGCACTGTTCAGGTGGCTGGCCGGGTCCGGGACGTTACAAAGTGGTATCAGAGGAGTTCCTGATAGGGATTTAGTATCAGTGTTTTACTGGCTACTAATGAGTTTGAGGATTCTCGTTTCTTTCTGCTGGTTTTTCTATTTGGGATATGGTAGACCGGAGATAAGTTGTTGTAACTGGAACTGGGTCTCTAGCGTGTGCTTGGGTGCCTGCAGCCCCAGGTACGTGGGAAGGACCAAGTTTCCTTGGGTGGGAACTGCTGTTTTCTTTTTCTCAGATTACAGTTTATATGACTTCCACCTCGGTGGCTCACTTGATGTGTAATTTTGTTGATTTTGATATGTAACCCTTGACCCAGTATGGTAAGGGAGAATTGGACCTTGGCCCGGTATGGAAAGGCTAGTTGTTGGTTTTTGATAGGCACGTTTTTAGGGTATTTTAATTTCATAATTGCACGTATGCTTTGTGAAGTGATTATTCTATGTGAATGAAATATCAAATTCCATGCTTTATATGATTTAAAATGTGAATTGGTGAAATTCTTGATAGAACTGCTAGTTGTGAAAATGTGTATGCCATGCTTTATATTTTATAGAATTGCATGCTGCAGGATATTTGGGTCTGACTCTTATGAGAGTAGGCATGTACTATGATTGAGGCAGTGTAACTATCAGGATTGGGCGACAGGGTCGTCGGTTTGAGGCAACATGAGTTGTCGGGACGAGCATGGCCCAAGGTACTTGTGATACTTGGCTCTATTGAGGGCGGGTAAGGAGGTCATGAGGCCGGGATGCCGTGGGGCATGGGTTGCGGTGAGGGGGAGTAAGGGTAGTTATTATTCACTTCCTTTTACTGCGTTCCTTATCTGCGTAGAATATATTGTCATATATATACGGGTTGTCTGGCCATTTATGGTATTCAGCGGGTTACTCCTTCATGGCTCGATGGAGCTTCAGGAATGAGATGATACAGTGCCGCAATATCAGGGTCAGAATTCGGTATAGGATGAGCACGAGCCACAGGTAGAGGCTCAGGGATAGGAACAGGTTCAGCATCCAGTGCAGGTAGGACATCATCTAGGATTGGCATCGTTCGGGTCGTGGCTTGACGAGCAGCTCTGAGCTAGCCTGGTACGTGTCTTTCAGGGGATTGATAGAGGCACGCAGAGTACAGAGCCTTCTATGGCGTACCTGATGCGGGAGTTCCAGTCGTAGCACCCGCCACTTTTTTAGGGAGAGGGTGGTCCACAGGTGGCTGAGAACTAGATAGAGAGTATGCAGATGATTTTCAAGCAGCTAGAGACGCCTCCAGGTCGGAGGGTCAAGCTGGCGACATACATGCTGAGAAGACCGGCGAAGCGTTGGTGGGATGTACAGGTGCAGTCTCGTATGCATGAGAGACTGGCTTGGAAGGACTTCGAGGGTAGGTTCTTTGAGCACTTCTACCCAAAGATGTTGATGGCAAAGAGAGCTCGGGAGTTCTTGAGTCTTCAGCAGGGAGATATGTCCGTCATGGACTATGCAGCTACCTTCACAGAGTTGTCCCGTTTTGCACCAGGTATGGTGAGCGACGATGCAGCCAGGTTAAGCCGCTTCGAGGATGGATTACGGCACGCCATTCGGATCCAGGTGAATATCTTCCAGCTAAGTTCTTTCTCCGAAGCGGTGAATCAGACACTCATAGCCGAGGGCAACGAAAGGGAGAAATCTCGCTTGGGTTGGACAGGCAGCTTCAAGTGATGGTCCGGACAGCAGGAAGCGTGGATGGAATGAGTCTCCACAGGGCAGTTAGGACAGGGATTCAGCTAGACCACCACGTCGGAGTTCTTTGATGATTTGCTTCCAGTGTGGACAGCCGGGACATGTTCGGGCGCAGTGCGATAGGCCTCCGAAGGAGTGCCGGGTATGTGGACAGGACGGACATCTGTAGAGGTTTTGTAGGAAGCCTTCTTAGATGACTGGAAGGTAGGGACCAGGGAAGACTGTAGCGTTTGGAGTTGGTTCAGGTTCGGTACCCGGAGAGGGTAGTCGAGGTTCAGCTGTGCAGGGATGTCGTGACAGAGACAGTGGTACCCAGCTGAGGGTTCAGTGGCTGGTGACTGGAGCAGCATCGGGAGGTCAGGCGTCAGACAACCGTGTTTCAGGCCAGGTGCAAGCCGTGGAGCTTCCAGAGGATGAGCAGGCCGGTGAGCCGGTGACAGTTAGAGGTACATCTCGGTGTGATCGTGATCTCCATGTTTCTTTTTTGGCATGACCTATAGAGGTATGACTGTTTTGAGTACATGAGGTGCACAGGATCTTTGTGGACTGACTAGATGCTAGTCAGTGGGTTGGCACCATATCGTGTGCGTGGTATATATATATATGTATGAGGTGTTGTGGGCATCGGGGCATCGTGGATGCGGGTTACATGAGGTGCTCAGCACCGGGACCTTGTGGAGGCGGACATCAATGCGGTGCGGGTTACGTTGGGTATCAGTAGTGATACAGGAGCACCAACGAGGTGCAGGGGTGAAGATGCGTCACGGGAGGATTTTGTGTCCGGAAAATAGGTTAGTGAACCCTGTTTTCTTTAAATTTTGTTGGTTGAGACCGAGTAGGCAATTCCTAAGGTGGGGATCCCCTTGAGGAATTTAGCCAGAACCTTGGGACCGAGGTAGTCCAGGTTGTTTGACTAGGATGGGCGTGTTCGGTGCCATCTCAGGGTTTCGTTTGGTAGCTCAGGGATGAGCTATGTTAAGTTGGGGAGTTTGTAAGAACCCAGGTTTTTGGAACGGGTCAAAATCCAGACCCTGTTTAAATTTTTGACTTGTTTCCGAGGAAACTGGATTAAATGGTATGTTTCTGGAAATTTCCAGACTACACGCCATGTATTTTGAGTACACGCCGTGTATGTGTAGGCGGGTGACCGGCCATGTGCTCGCCAAGTACATGCCTTGTGATGACTGTGTAGTAGTTTCTTACCACCCGGCGTGTAGTTTTGAACACGCCGTGTAGACCCCCGACCGTGTGAGGCCATACAGGGCGTGTAGGTCATTGGCTGGGTAAGAACCAGGGACACGCCATGTTCCCATTGGACACTCCGTGTAGAGTAGCTATGTATGAGGGATATACATGGCGTGTGAGTATGTCGGCGAGAAAGATAAGAGGAACCTGGTAGACACCGTGTACCCAGAGGTATACGCCGTGTACTCATGTCGGTAGGTACGGAAAGTAAGTCGGTGGAATCTTTGCGTCTTATGAACAGTAAAATGAACCATACACGGCATGTAGTCCCAAATTACACACCGTGTACTTTCTTTTTTTTTCTTAAAAAGGGCAGTAGCCTCGTATTGAAGTAGAACCTCATATCCTCTTCCCGGATACGCGAACCAGGCCGGCCGAACCTCTCTTCCCCTCCCAATCGTCTGTCCGAGACCCGATTCGAGATCTGATTAGTGCGTTGGAACCCCCTCGGTAAGGCCTTGATTCCTCTTTGTCCGTTTTGTTTTATTTTCATTCTAGAATAAGTTATATCCCTTTGAGCGGTTTTCAATCTTTTGTTGATTTACCGTGGTTTAGACCGAATTGGAAGGTGTTACCGGAGGAGTAGCATCGTGTGAGTCTCAGGTAGGTGGTGAATATATTATTTTGTGTTTTCGTGGTAGTTTGGGTAACATGGCCTTCAGCGAGTTTTCGGGTATTTTGAGCGGGACCCGTTTTATCTAATTTTTCATACTGTATTGTTTATGGGACCTCTGGGATGCTTTTGGGTATGCCCGGTTACCAGTTTGCATGAGCAGGGCCAGGTGAGGGGTCGTTGCTCATCAGGGAATTTTGGTCGGGGAATGCCAAAATGGTTTTAATTGAATTATGATTGTTGTAAACTATTTAGTTTAATTTGTTAAAGCCTATTATAAATTGTGAAGGAATTTAAGACCTCAGTGCTGGTATGGGACAACAACTTGCATAGTGCAATTCAACTGTTAGTTTGTTTTGCCTGGGTGTGTTTCCTGTTTACATATGTTATATATGAAATTGCTGAATTGCATTTGCTGGACCCTTTGGGTTGTGTTGGGCTTGGCCCGGTTATGCTTGAGTGATGCTGATCACAGGTTGGGGCTTTGCCCGGGTTACTTTGGGTGGTTTTGACCACGAGATTGGGCATCATGGACGTCGGATTGAGGCAGTGTGACTGTCAGGTTGGGCATGACCCAGGCTACTTGGATGGCGAGGCCATCGGACTTCAGCGACATGGTCGCAGGGACATGAGGTGTCAGATGTTTTGGTGGCTTAGGACTATTTTGGGTGATTACCGCTCACCGTGACTTTGAGTAGTGTGTACACAGAGATACTCCATGATGAGGTGGTTTTTACCACTCATGTGGGTAGAGGCCCCCGTAGTTGCGGTTAGGTTTTTTTGGTTGTGGGTGCTTGCCGTAGAATGCCACGGGGAAGGTGAGGATCCTTCAGGAAATGGGTGTGCCTTTAGGATGTTGGTACTTGAGACACGAGGTGTCAGGAGGCACATGGTTCCAGGTTACTATTTTGGGCATGCCTTCAGGACATCGGTACTTGAGACACGAGGTGTCAGGAGGCACATGGTTCCGATTTACTATTTTGGTCGTACCTTCAAGACGTCGGTACTTGAGACACGAGGTGTCAGGTGGAACGTGGTGCCGGGTTACATGACAGAGATTCCGGCATTGGCCGAAGTAGGTGACACTCCTTGGTGGCTATTGAGCACCAGTGGAGTTTGTGTTTACTTGTGCACTGTACTGTTTACTGTTTTCCTTGTAAATTCATGACTGCTTAAACACATATATTTGGTATGAACCGTTGGGTGGTATCCTACTGAGTTTTGTCTCACACCCTGCACGGGCCCTTCGAGACGCGTGAAGAATTTATGGATTTACGTGCAGGAATGAGGCGAGCTTTAGGAGCTGGGCTGCGTTAGTTATTTCATGGAGATGGTATGGAACTTGAGGTCATGCCTAGCTGGGTTTACTTTGTTTTGCTTATTTTTTCTGTATTGGCATTCTCTTTGTAGCTACTGTTGGTCAGCCATTGGCGCCCTTTTTATATTCAGTTGTGTATGACCTTCTCTGGAAGCATGTTTAACTGTTCAGTTGTAGTTACATGTTCTTAGTATTCTGTTGTATTTATTTCCGCTGTTGTTGTTTCATTTACTGCATCCACTGGTTATCTACATTGATATTGCTTCCGCTCTGCGGGTCTGGTTCGAGTCTGTTGAGTCTTCCTTTCCACTGAATCTTTATTGTTATACTTGTACCAGTACCCTTACTAAAATCTTCCGAGAGGGTATAGCCTCACCATTATACCTAACAGACCCTCGCTTCTATTTGGCAGCCTTTGGAGTTCAGGGAGGTGCGCCTAAGGTAGTAACACCCAACCCGTTCGGCACTATTCAGGTGGCTGGCCGGGTCCGGGACGTTACATATATTATGGTTTAAAAAATTGTTATAAACTTGAATCAGTTCCATATCACCAAGGTTTTTATTTTAAGAAGTTAGATTCATTTAATTTTAAAATAATAAGTTCCAATACTATTTGGTAGAAATAATGGGAAGAAACCATGGAATGGTATGTTGTTTGGATTAATGTATCATATAGAGTCTAAAAACAATGTTACTAAATTAATAAAGAATTCTCCTTTCTTTTTCTATAAAAACCCACCCATCCTTCTATTCCTATTCACTCAAAACTATTAGATCACGAATTTACTCTTACCATACCACTCTATATCCCTAAAAATGTCCACAAAATATCTTAAGAAACTCAGTCCAAGGTTTATGAATTACCCACTCAAGATAAGGGATCCACTCCATCTTTTCATTATCTATGACCCAAATTTATATTATACCTTCTAATTTATAATTTTCTTTTTTTGGTATGTTTTTACGAATCCCTTTGAATTTCTCATTGATTTCCAAATTATGTGATACCCCTTTCACTCTAGATAAAACCATCCATGATTCATTCTGTTCAACTATTATTCCAAAAAAATTATCCTATGATTTTTCTCTACCATAAATTTGTGGAGTGAATACTGATCCCCATTTCTACTCATAGGAATTCACCTAGATATACTAATAATTTTTTGATTGGGAAATTCCTTGAATTTAAGCACACTCCTTAATCATGTTGTCAAAATTGATGGAATATGTTGTTATGTAGTATAATATATGGGGAACACTTATGAATTAACATTATATGAATGTCACAAGTGGGAAAAAATTATATTTCCCTATAATGAATTAGGTATGTTTTTGTCTCATGTGTTTCCAAGTATGGTGCAATAGATGTTTTGTTAAGAACACCATGTTATGATGTCTAAGGGTTATCCTCGAAAATTGTTTATCATGTCATGTTTTATATTGTTTCAACATTCCTAGGTTTCCTTTATGATATAATCATTTTTCATGCTTCGATGTTCATGTTTATGATTCTCAACCATTTTATGTAACCTTGATATGACTAGTAATTCACATGTATTTCTATCATCGTGTTATTATTTGATTACTCACCTACTGGGAATTATATATCACCCCTTTCATTATATATCCCCAGGTCATCCCATAAAATATTATAAGATTAATGGATTTTAAGATCATGTAGTGGAGTTTAAAATAATCTTATTATAACCATATTTCATGTAAAAATATAGGTTTTCATTAATATATTAAACTTTCTAAGCTCTCAATGTAATAAATTTTTACATATTATTTATCTAAGAAATAAAAAAATACTCAAAGAAATTATTCACCCCCTGATGTTGACCTGCATTGATGCACCAAACTATTCCAATATGTATATATAAATAAAAAAATCTCATACTGTGATTTTTATGATTAAATACTCAAAAACCCATTTTTTATATAATGATGAATTATTTAAATTATGAAAAAGTAATTTTCATTACTATAAATTTGATACTATGTGTCTAATATTATGGTAAACACAATGTTAGGACATTTCTTTGTTATATTATATTGGATTCTAATGATTTTCTAATATTCAATAATAACGACCTTTCTCTGTTTCCCTCCCTTGAAAACATCATCTATGTTTACAAATATTCCTTCACCAACATGAAACCATGTATTCTAAATATATTCATAACCCCCATAGGATATTAGGATAGAAATAAATGTTACATTCCTTTTATGTGTCCCTTGTAAACCAAAGAGAAATATTATGACACAAATCATAAACATCTTGAACTCACACCTCATAAAAAATAAAAACAACATGATTTGTGATTCTTCCAATCCACTGAATATTATTTAATATATATAAATGAGAATTAAAAATAATTTATCATTATCCTTTTGGATATAGTTGTTTGATCCACACATCCTTATAAGAATCCATGGTTTCAGATGTCACTACCACAAAATAGGGTAAGGGAAGCAATGCCCTTTATCAGCGCTAAGCAGAAAGCAGTAATAAAGGGGTTGTCCTTTATCAGTGCTATATAAAAGTGCTGATAAATGTACCCTTTATCAATGCTAAAACAAGCTCTAATAAAGGTGTGCCCTTTATCAAAAATTCTCTTAGCACTGATAAAGGGTACATTTACCAGTGCTATTATTAGTGATGATAAAAGTTTTTATAATTAATTTATATAAAATTATTATATTTATATTCAAAAATAGTGTTTATTTGTGTATATTAAATAAAAAACAAATTTTTATAATTAAAATATATTTTTTAATAATTCAAAAATATATAAATAATGCTTTAATTTGAAAAAAGTATTTCTAAGATTATAATTATATATATATAATGAAATAATTATAAGATTATAATAAATTACATTAAATAATAAATATATTTATTATATTAATTATATATTTTCGATTTATTGGATTAATTAATTGTATTTGTTATATTTACTATATTTATTTTATTTATTTTATTTATTTATATTATAAATATATAATAAGTTTTAATATATATATTTATAATTTAAATTGTTGAATATATATGTGTTTTCCAATAAATTTGGTCAATGAAAAAAAGGACTGATAAAATAAGTATTTATCAGTGCTAAAATTATAGTGCTGATAAATAGGTATTTTGTCAGCACTTTTAGAGCGTTGATAAAGATAGGCCTTTATCAGCACTAAAAAAGTGCTGATAAAATACCTATTTATCAGTGTTATAATTTTAGTGGTGATAAATAGGTATTTTATCAGCACATTTTTTGCACTGATAAAGGACTATATTTATAGCACTCAAAAAACACTGATAAAGGTATGTTTTATCAGTTCTTTTATTTTAATGATGAGAAAACATACCTTTATCAGCACTTTTAACTAGAACTGATAATGGTTCCAATAGTTTTTATAAGTGAACCCTAATAGGCCCCTCCTCCCTCACACCCGTTCAAGCCTTCATCGAAGCGGAACCCTAAGCAGTCGACCTCTCATCTGCCACGACCCCTCCTCCTCCTCCTCCTCCTCCTCCTCCTCTAATGCACTACCTTTTTTTCCTGTTCTGCCATTACTGTCCTCATCCTTCTCCACCGCTGCTGACTTTTCCTCCTCTACTGCGACCATGATCATCCTCCTCCTTCCCCGCCGCTGCCTCCTCCTCCTCCTCTTTCTCCCCCTCTTCCTTATGCAGTCCCCTTGTCCATGTGACCTGCTCCGACGCGCCCTCCTCATCTGACAACAGTCCCAACCGCCTCCTCTAGAATGCGTGGATTCCCCCAGTGAGTCCCTTATATAATGAATTTTTACTCTTATGCATTGAAAAGATAGTTGGTGAGTAGAGTTGGGTCTAATGGACCCTATACTGGTGTTGGTTCATGTTATTAATTACTAATAGCATAGGCTGAAACTATATGAATGGTATTATGATCAATCATGTTGTAAGGGTCATGGGTGGAGGTTTCTGTGAGGGAAGAATTATGGTAATCACATGGAAAGGGTCTTTTTATGGATTGTTAATTGGTGAAGAGTGATAGTGATGTGAACATTACTGGTAAATACCATGCATTTCATAGAGATTTGAATATCCTAAGTTGTGGGCCATTGTGGTAGTAATCCATAGTGTGATTGGGGGGATGCCTTGGTGGGTACTAGTGAAGGAATAACCAGTGGGTAGATTGTTCTATAAGATATATCAAGGATTATTTTAAATATTATATCATTTTGAGTACATGGTTTGTATTGATTATCCCACTGAAAATATTTATCATGGCTATATGAAATTTTGACATCTCTCTTAGAACCCTTATAGGTATAGTACAAGGAAAGGGTGGGATTATCAACTTAGTGGAAATGATTTTATGGATTCCTTCTGACCTTATGGGTAAGGAGATCCACACATGAGGTGGTGTAGGTTGGTAAATAAATATAAATAAAGATATTTCTTGTTGATATATTGTTTCATAAATTTCTTGGGGGTCATCTTGATATATTTTATAACTATAGGATATGATAATGATGGATACATTTAGTGAGGCTTCTTCAGATGGGTCTTGTATAAGCTTCTTATGTAATAGTCTCTTGCTCGATACTAGGTATCAATCATTGGCTAGCTAAGATCTATGATGATGCTTATATTCCATGCTTTTTAGTTATATTTTAGCCATTATTATATATCTAGGGTGAGGATGAGGCTTAGAGACCCTGGAATTTGAATGTACAAATACTCCACCAAGGTGAACATTCTTTCAAATTTTTTAAAGTTTATGTTTGGCTATACATCATGGGGTATATGTGATTTTCCACAAGACATAAATTATTTTTGTGGTTCAGATTGTGTTGGAGGATAGCTATGTTATACCCTTCCTAGAATATACTTTATGTATACTCATTTAGCCAAGGAATCTATCTTACATTGGTAGTCTTTCATAGGCAGTAAGTTGGATCTTTTATGACCATCTCATGATCTACTTCTAGTATATCTTATTAACCATGCATAATACTATGTATTAGTGATTTAGATCATGTTAGAGGTTAGATTGGTTATTCCTCTTTAGGTCCTCCATTATGCATGGGAGTTTATCCATGAAACCTGCCTTATGATAATGGTTTGGATCATATGGGAGGTTTTCTATGTTATTCCCTCCATACTATTTGGGGGGGGGGGTGGATGTTATTCCATGAGTAATATAGTCACATCATAAATCATGATCAAGATTTAATGGTTCTTCCTAGGGGAGGAGTGTTTTAGTGTATACCTTGTGGTAATTCCACAATGTGATGTCGTGGAGTGCACTATTCAGTAGACCCTTGGGCCACACCATAATGTACCCTATTCTTTAAATAAAAATAGATTTTTTATTATTTTTAATGAGTTTCTCTTATTCCTTATTATCCACTCGACCACATAACCCAAACCCCTCTTCCCCATAATTTTCCCATCTTGTAATTTACTCTTTAGGATCCATAATGGTAGTTTCATAGTTGAACCCCGCCCCCGGACAACCCACCCCCTCCCACACACCCTTACATCCCCCACCTGTACTGCCCCCACCCCACCCCACCTAGGCATCCCACCCCCTAGATAGCCCACACCCCCTCCCCAACACCCCTACAACCCCCTACCCCCGGATAGACCACCCCTCCTTGTACTTCCCACACCCCCTCCCCCACACCCCTGCTTCCCCCCACATAGACAACCCCCCCCCCCCCCACCCCACCCTACCACACCTGGACAGTCCACCCCCCTCCCTGGATAGCCCACACCCCCTCCCCCACAGCCCCCCTACCCCCTAAGACAGCCCACCCCCTCCATGGAGAGCCCACCCCCTCCATCCCACCCCTACAGCCCCCCAACCCCACCTGAAGTCCCCCCGGACCACCCAAATGTTCTTTTAGGATTCTCTCTAATGGTGAATCCTTTAAAAAATAGTAAGTGGTAACTATGTTATATCATTTTCCTCCATTTATTTTGGTTTTGTTTCATTCTATTTCGATGCAATCTTGATTCTAGTCTATCATTTGGGTTCTCATCCTTGAAGGTGAAATGTTTTTAAGTCAATTTACACCTCTTTAAGGTGTGTGTTTTAGTGAAATTATTTCATTTTGAATTAAATGGAAATGAGTCAATTACAATAACAAATGTAATGATACGACACAGGCTGGAATCATAACCAACAACTAAACTGACTTTCCACTAACCTAAAAGGAGTTTATGATCCCTATAGGATAGAAAAGATCCCCTGGAAAAAAGATACAATTAATGTGGCATATTTTACCCCTAAATTAGAGTAAATTAAAAATGATATTTCTCCTAAAAACCAGACATGTCCCATTCATAAGTTGAACATCTAAGAAAATAGTAGATATGCAAAAAATTAATAAATTGGAAGCAGATATCATAGATGTAAAATAAAATCCAAACATTGATCAATAAAATTGTTTAACCAGACATGTCCCATTCTTAAATATCATTAGTCCTATTTTCTATAGTTATAACATATGTGTTCTCATTTTATGTTTTCTTTTTAGTTGAAAATCTTCTATGTTGCGCGACTCTCCTCTACTGCAAATGCACCCCTGCCGCGTGCTAAACGACACCTTTGTAGTTAGTTTTTTCCTCTTACTCATTGATTTCTTATTGTTTTTATATTATTACTATTTGATATTGATGATTATTTTGTGAAATTTATAGTCTAAATGCCCCTTTAAAAATTGTGGTCGTTGCTGGTCCTTGTTTGTGCACTAAATTAATTGCTTGTTGGTGGGTTCCTGTTGAACATTTGAATATAAAAATTTGTAATTTATGTATGCTTGACTAATTAATGAAATCTTAAGGATGATAAAACTTCTGTGATAACCCCTAAATTAATAAACAGAATTGAATAAGGGATGCTTTGTAAAATTTGAAATTGTGTTTGTTTGGTTTGTATGGTGTTGTGATTGTGAGCACGATTGTGTGTTTGTATGGTGTTACGGTTGTTGGAATGATTGATATTCTATTTTTTTCCATGTTTTAGTTACTCCAATATTGAATATCAATACACACTTTACCCATTTCAATGGAATCACCACTTTTTTACTAGTGAAATTCCACTGAATCTTAGAAAAAAACTTCATTAGAGGACTCTATGAGACACTTTATGAAAACCCTAGTCAAATAACCATAACAACACATGTAATGAATCCTTACACCCATAAGAACACTATTGAAAATGATACCATATAACAGTTTAGTACCTTAGTTCTAGACTCGAGACATTATGTTTCTAGAGAAACACTAAAAAACTAGTTTAAAACAGTGCATATAGATCACATGTGGGATACTAAAACATTCTTGTGCAAGGGATTCTCATAGATAGTTCCATTGATCAGGTGGTTGGGAAGATGGGTGTGATCTACTTTAGTCCTAAGTAATTCCTCGAGAGGTAAGGGTATTGTTTACCATAGCTAGTTCTATTGATTATAGATGAATGATGGCCCTATTTGAATGTATTTTGTGTAATTATTTTGTTAAATATTAATATTATAGAATCAAATCGGATGAATATGAATAAAGAATGGATGAATGCCAATCGGCTAAAAAAAGAGTATGAAGATGGCGTGAAAGAGTTTATCATGTTTTTAAAAGATCATGGATATGAACTTCTCAAATCGTTATTCAATACAAATTAGTCCATAAAAGTTAGAAGAAAACTTGGTCTATTGCAGAATAGATCGAAGTTATTCATGTTAGAATAAACACATGGAAAAATGAATATAGGTAGTGGATGAGATAACACTGTGTTTTATGGAACATCTGATATGATTACAAGCATGAAAAATAAATATTATTGTAGGGAGGATGTGATTAAAAATGTGAATGATGATGAAGATCATATTGAGAAAATGACAAGGATAGCTGAAGATGAAGTTCGTGATTTCCCAAAATTGTTTCAGAAGTAAAAGAGTTGTGAAAAAGATGCCATTGTATGATGGTTTCACTAAATATACAGCATTTTCTGATGTATAGATGCTATATAATTTGAAAGTAGGAAACGGGTGGAGTGACGCCAATTTTATGAAAATACTTTCTCTCCTAAATGACATGCTCCTAGAAGATAATGATCTCCCAAGCAAAACATACAATGCCAAATGAATGCTACACTCGATGGGTATGATCTCTAAAAGAATACAAACCTGCCCAAATGATGGTATATTTTTTTAAAGGACCACAAATCACTTAAATAATGCCCAAAATTTGGATATTCTCGATACAAGAAAGATAAATCCATTCCTACGAAAGTTGTATGGTACTTTTCAATCATTAAAAGTTTGACGAATCTATATATAAGTGAGGATACTGTAGGAAAATTGACATGGAATGCAGGAATAAGAATTAAAGATGAAAAACTATGTCAGCCGATAGACTCTCCTCAGTGGAAGAGAATTGATCATTATTATCCTGAATTTGGAAATGAACCGAGAAACATTCATCTTGAATTATCTACAGATGGAGTGAGTAATTTTGGTTTTCAAATAGCAGTCACAGTACATGGTCGTTTATGTTGGTAAATTATAACTTACCACCATGGTTATTCATGAAATAAAAATACATCATGTTATCTATGCCTATATTAGGACCAAAACAACCAGGTAATGATATTGATGTTTATTTGGATCCATTGATTAAGGATTTGAAATTATTGTTGGGTTTAGGTGTTACATTGTATGATGTTTACGAAAATAAAAATTTCACATTGAGAGCCATGTTTTATGGGATGATAAAAGAATTTCCTGCTTATGGAAATATTTATGGATATAGCATTAAAGGAACTCAAGGGAGTCTCATTTGCGAACAAGGTACACAATTAATTAGGTAGAAATATTTATTGAAAAATGTGTTTCTAGGACATCACTGATCTTTACCTCGACGACATAATAACCAATATTGGATGACATTATTCAATAAAAGTTCAGAAGAACATATAACACCATCTCCACTAATAGGTGATCAATTTTTTTAGAAATTAAAATATGTGTACACTACTTTTGGTAAAATGTTTTAGAAAAACCTTATGAAAACTAGTTGGAAAAATAGATCAGCTTTTTTGAATTACTATACTAGAATTGTCTGTATGTAAGACATTTTCTTGATGTTATAGATGTTGAAAAAATGTATGTGATCGTGTCATCAATGCATTACTAAATGAACCTCACAAAACAATGGATGAAATTAAAGCAATATTGGACTTGGTTGAGATGGGAATATGAGAAGAGTTGGAACCAGTAAAGGGTGAAAATGAATAGTTCTTCCTCCTTCTTACACTTTGTCCAAGAAAGTGATATATCAGTTTTGAAACATCTTGAATGAAGTGAATGTTCCATAGGGTTATTCATCAAATATCAATAAGATCGTGCCAATAAACGATTTAAAGTTAAAGGGTCTGAAATCCCAAGACTGTCTTGTTTTGATGCAAGATCTAATACCGATAGCTTTAAATTGCATTTTTCATAATAATGTCCACCATACATTAATTAACCTCTATTACTTCTTCAAAGATATATGTATCAAATTTATATACTCAACGAAATTGCTAACTACGGAACGATAAAATTTCCATCATATTATCTGAATTGGAAATGTTCTTCCTATTGACATTCTTTGATATGATGGTTCATTTAATGGTTCATTTGGTGAGAGAGATTCAAGTATATGGTCATGTATATTATATATGGATGTACCCCATTGAACGTATATGAATATTTTAAAAGGTTATGTCAAAAATCTAAGTTGGTCAGAGGGTTGTATTGTGGAGCGGTATATTGCTCAGGAAGCCATTGAATTCTATATTGAATACCTGTCTGGTGTGGAAAACATTGGCCCACTGAAATCTTGTCACACTGAGTGTCTTGAGAGTGAAGGAATTTCTGGAAGATAGGTTGTCATAATCAATATTACAAATCGGGATTAGGACCGCCTTTACATTTTGTATAACAGTTTTGACATTGACCCATATGTTCAAACCCACAAAGAAATTATTAGACATTTGAATCCCTCTAGGGATGAAAAATGGATATTAGATACACATAATTGATAGTTTATAGGATTTTTTCAAGAACATATTTTTAAGAAGATAGATGAAAATATTAACTCAATTTCATTACAACATAGATGGACAGTCGGAGGACCATGAGTGTATGTATTATCTTACAATGATTAGGTAGTTAATGGTTATACACTCTATACTAATGAACATGATGAAGAAAATACCATGCAGAATAGTGGGTTTACACGTGTGGATGAAGTGATAAATTTTTCTAGTGCTAAGGAATAAAATCCAATTTATGTGAATATTTCATACTTTGACATCATCAAACAAATATGGGAGTTGGATTATACATAATTCTATGTGCTGATTTTTCAATGTAAGTGGGTTCATAATAGGAATGTTTTTAAAATAGATGAATTGGGATTTGTGAAAGTTGATATATGTAAATAAGGGGAGAAAAATGATCCATTTATAATGGAATCATAGACAGCACAAGTATTTTATGTTCCTGATCCCGCAAACTGAAACTATTCAATTGTTCTATTGTCGATAAAAAAAGAGAAGGGTTAGATGAAAGTTAAACAGATGATGACCCTTTCATTGGGAATTTACAATCATTTAGCAGTGGTCCCAATGTAGAAGAAGTTTTGTATGACAGAGGAGAC
This sequence comes from Viscum album, assembly GCA_963277665.1. Classification (NCBI taxonomy): domain Eukaryota; kingdom Viridiplantae; phylum Streptophyta; class Magnoliopsida; order Santalales; family Viscaceae; genus Viscum; species Viscum album. The sequence goes on from OY728159.1 coordinate 1,892,953,158, forward strand.
CACAATTAATGGATTTACATAGTCAATAGAGGGGTCAAATATCTTCAGCCTTTAAAAAAGAGTTCAATAATTAGGTTATTTGGTTATTGTAATATACATTGTGTTGCATTATGTTTTTCTCTAATTGCTGCTACTTTTATGTAATCTAATTTAAATGTTAAACCACTTATGAAGATAATGACTTTTGCCCCTACTGATGCACCCCATCCTAAGGCACAATAGGTCTCTCATCCTTCTGCTGCTGGTCCCAGTGCAGAGCAACAATGGGTTTCTCAACCTATTGTTGTTGGTCCTAGTGTTGAGGTATAAAAAGTTTCTAAACCTATTGTTTTTGGTCCCAGTGCTGATGCTAGTGCTCTGTAGGAACATAATGATGATGATTATGAGGAAATGATAGGAAATGAAACCCCAACAGTGTAAAAAAAACAAGAGCATCGTAGTTAGTCAGTGTTAGCCAAAATCCTTAAGGAAAAAATAAAATTGCATCAAATCTGAGGTGGGATGGAATAAGAGGGGCCAACATGTTAACCCCAAAAAATCCATATTTAGTATCTACATCGGAATCATCACTCGTCAACATCTTCCAAATGTTGTACAGTCATGGAACCATGTTGTCATCGGTCTTAATACACTTATGTGAGAAGAGATTACAGTAACATTATGATATCATTTCTTTAATTTATTAAAATAAAATAAAAAACTAAAACATTGACTTACTCTTTATAATACATTACAGACTGCATTTATTGTATATTCCTCACACAAGGAATATGTATTAAGAGTTGCAGGAAAGATTCATAGAGGCTTTCACACAATTTTAACGAAATATCATCTTAAAGATGCTGAAGGTAAAATCAAACTTCACCCACATCCTCTTTATGTAAAATTGATATTCGAAGGAGCGTGGGATGCATTTAGTATCCATCGTGTGGAGAAGACTTTTGAGGTACACTATGTATGGTATTATGTTGTTTGACGTTTATTTTATTAATCACTTTGATTGATAGTTTTTTATTTATGGAACAACAATTGAGTCTTCAAAATAAATAATGGAAAACAAAACAAGTGTACCCCTACCATAAAGCAATGATGGGGTACACTTCATGTGAGAAACAATTGGTACATATTTTAATTATATTGTAATAATTTTATTTGACATAAAACAACACCATAACCATGTTCCTCTCTTTATGTGCAGATTGATGAATCAAAATTGAAAGCCTCTTCCATCCCACGCCATGTGCTATGGAAGGAGGATCATGTAAATAAATAGGGGATACTGATAAATGAAAAAACACAAAAAGTGTGGGAAACATGGGTAAGTCAGAAATAATATAAGTTTTATTTGATTTAAATCACTATTACAAAACGATTAATCCATGGGACCTGCCTTATGATAATGGATTGAATCATATGGGGGTTTTTCTATGTTATTCCCTATATACTGTTGGGGGGGTTGTTGTTATTCCATGATGTATATAGTCACATCATAAATCATGATCAAGATTTAATGGTTCTGCCTAGGGGAGGAGGGTTTTAGTGTATACATTGTGGTAATTCCACAATGTGATGTCATAGGGTGCATTGTGTTCTAAACCCTTGGGCCACACCATAATGTACCCTATTATTTAAATTAAAATAGATTTTTTTAGTATTTTTAATGAGGTTTCTTTATTCCTTATTATCCACTCGACCACATCACAAAACCCCTCTTCCCCATAATTTTACCCTCTCATAATTTAATCTTTAGGATCCCTAATGGTAGTTTCATAGTTGAACCCCCTTTCCTCCTTGGACAACCCACCCCCTCCCCCACACCCCTGCAGCCCCCACCTGGACAACCCCCACCCCACCCCACCTAGGCAGCTCACCCCCTAGACAGCCAACACCCCCCTCCCCCACACCCATGCAACCCCCTACCTCCAGATAACCCACCCCCTACTTGTATAGCCCACACCCCCTCCCCCACACCCCTACTACCCCCACCTGGAACCCCCCCCCCCCCCCCCCCACCTACCTCACCTGGACAGCCCACCCCCTCCCTGGACATCCCACACCCCTCCCCCACACCCCTGCAACCCCCTACCCCCTCGGATAGCCACCCCCCCTCCTTAGAGATCCCACCCCTCCCTCACACCCTTAATGCCCCCAACCCCTCCTGCATCCCCCCCGGACAACCCAAATATTTTTTTGGGATTCTCTATAATAATGAAACCATTAAAAATCAGTATGTGGTATCTGTGTTATATCTTTTTCCTCCATTTATTTTGGTTTTTCTTCATTCTATTTTGATGCAATCTTGATTCTAGTCTCTCATTTGGGATCTCATCCTTGAAGGTGAAATGTTTTGAAAGTTTTTAAGTCAATTTAAACCTCTTTAAGGTGTGTGTTTTAGTAAAATTATTTCATTTTGAATTAAATGGTCATGATTCAATTATAATTACAAATGTAATGATACAACCCAGGCTGGTATCATAACCAACAACTGACCTGACTTTCCAAAAACCTAAGAGGCATTTATGATCCCTATGGGATAGAAAAGATCCCCTGGGAAAAAGATACAATTATTTGTGAATATTTTATTCCTAAATTAGATTAAATTAAAAATGATATTTCTCCTAAAAACAAGTCATGTCCCATTCATAAGTTGAATAACTAATAAAATAGTAGATATGCAAAAAATTAATAAACAGGAATCATATATCATAGATGTAAAATAAAATCCAAATATTGAATAATAAATTTTTTTAAACAGACATATCTCATTCCTAAATCTCTATAGACCTATTTTTTATAGTTATCACATATGAGTTCTCATTTTATGTTTTATTTTTTTTTGAAAATATCCTCTACTGTGCGCCTCTCCTCTACTATGAATGCACCTCTGCCGCGTGATGAACGACACCTTTGTGGTGAGTTTTCTCCTATTACTCATTGGTTTCTTCTTGTTTCTATATTATTACAATTTTATATTGATGATTATTTTTTGAAATGTATGCACTAAACTCCCTACTGAAAATTCTGGTTGCTGGTGGTCCTTGTTTGTGCACTAAATTAATTGCATGTTGGTGGGTTTTGGTTGAACATTTGAATATAAAAATTGGTAATTTATGTATACATGAATAATGAATGAATACCTCAGGATGATAAAACTTCTGTGATAACCCATAAATTGACAAACAGAATTGAATAAGGGATGCTTTGTAAAATTTGAAATTGTGTTTGTTTGGTTTGTATGGTGTTGTGACTGTGAGCACGATTATGTGTTTGTATGGTGTTATGGTTGTTGGAATGATTGATATTCCATTGGTTTTCGATGTTTTAGTTCCTCAAACATTGAATATAAATCCACAATTTAACCATTTCAATGGAATCACCACTTTATTACTAGTGAAATTCCACTGAATCTTAGAAAACAACTTCATTAGAGGACTTTATGAGACACTTTATGGAAACCCTAGTCAAATAACCATAACAACACATGTAATGAATCCTTCCACCCACAAGAACTCTATTGAAAACCATACCATATATTAGTTTAGTACCATAGTTCTAGACTTGAGACATTATGTTTCTATAGAAACACTAAAAAACTAGTTTAAAACGATGCATATAGATCACATGTGGGATACTAAAACATTCTAGTGCAAGGGATTCTCATAGCTAGTTCAATTGATCAGGTGGTTGGGAAGATGGCTATAATCTACTTTGGTCCTGAGTAATGCCTCAAGAGGTAAGGGTATTGTTTACCATAGCTAGTTCCAATGATTATAGATGAATGATGGCTCTATTTGAACATATTTTGTGTAATTATTTTGTTAAATATTAATATTATTGTATCGAATAGGATGAATATGAATAAATAATGGATGAATTCCAATCATCTAAAAAAGAGTATGAATATGGTGTGAAAGAGTTTATCAAGTTTGCAAAATATCATGGATAAGAACCTTCTCAAATCCTTTTTCCATGTTTAAACTATTTTTATTCAAGGCAAATTAGTTCGGATAAGTTAGAAGAACACTTGATCTATTGCAGAATAGATCGAAGTTATTCATGTTGGAATAAACACATAGAAAAATGAATGTAGGCAGTGGATGAGATAACACTGTGTTTTATGGATCATATGATATGATTACTAGCATGAAAAATAAAGATTATTTTATATAGGATGTGGTTAAAAATGTGATTGATGATGAAGATCATATTGAAGAAATGACAAGGATAGCTGAAGATGAACTTCGTGATTGCCCAAAATTGTTTGATAAACTAAAGAGTTTTGAAAAGATGCCATTGTATGCTGGTTTCACTAAATATACAACATTTTCAGGCGTACGGAAGCTGTATAATTTGAAAGCAGGCAACAAGTGGAGTGACACCAGTTTTACGAAAATACTTCTCTCTTGAATGACATGCTCCTAGAAGATAATGAGCTCCTAAGTGAAACATACGATGCCAAATGAATGAAATACTCAATGGGTATGATCTTTGAAAGAATACAAACCTACCCAAATGACGGTATATTTTTTTAAGGATCACAAATAACATAAATAATTCCCAAAGTGTGGTGATTCTTGATACAAGAAATAATAATCCATTCCTACAAAAGTTTTATGGTATATTCCAATCATTAAAAGTTTTAGGAATATATAATAAGTGAAGAGGTTGTAGGACAATTGACATGGAATGTAGACACAAGAATTAAAGACTGGGAACTATGTCACCTGACAGAATCTTCTCAGTGGAATAGAATTGATCATGATTATCCTGAATTTGGAAATGAACCGAGAATCCTTTATCTTGCACTATTTACAGATGGAGTGAATCATTTGGGTTTTCAAATAGTAGTCACAGTACATGGTTGGTTATGTTGATAAATTATAACTTACCACCATGGTTATGCATGAAATGAAAATACATCATGTTATCTATTATTATATTAGGACAAAAGCAACCAGGTAATGATGTTGATGTTTATATGGATCCATTGATCAAGGATTTGAAATTATTTTAGGGTTTATATGTTACGTTGTATGATGTTTACAAAAATAAAAATTTCACATTGAGAGCCATGTTTTACGGAACGATAAATGAATTTCCTGCTTATGGAAATATTTATGGATATATCATTAAAGTAACTCAAGGTTGTCCTGGTTGAAAACAAGGTACACATTCAATTAGGTAGAAACATTCATCGAAAACTATTTTTCAAGGACATAACAGATTTTTACCCCAATGACATAAGTAACAATCTTGGATGACATTATTTGATTCAAGATCAGAAGAATGTATAACACCATCTCCACTAATAGGTGATCAATTTTTTGAGAAATTAAAAGATGTGGACACTACTTTTGGTAAATTATTTTAGAAAAACCTTATAAAACCGGTTGGAAAAAGAGATTTGTTTTTTTTGAATTACCATTCTGGAATTGTCTTTATGTCATACATTTTCTTGAAGTTATGGATGTTGAAAAAAATGTATGTGATAGTGTCATCGGCACGTTTCTAAATTCTCCTCACAAAACAATGGATGAAATTAAAGCAATATTGGACATGGTTGATATGGTAATATGAGAAGAGTTGGAACCAGTGAAGGGTGAAAAATGAATCGTTCTTCCTCCTTCTTCTTACACTCTTTCCAGGGAAGAGATATTTCAGTTTTTCAACTTATTGAATGAATTGAATGTTCCATAGGTGTATTCATCAAATATCAAGAACATCGTGTCAATGAACGATTTAAATTTAAAGGGTATAAAATCAACATACTGCCTTTTTTGATGTAAGATCTAATACCTATAGCTTTATATTTCATGTATTCCAATAATGTCCACCCTACATTAATGAACCACTATTACTTCTTCAAAGCTATATGTAGAAAATTTATAGACACGGCTAAATTGATAACTATGGAAAGAGAAATTTCCATCATATTATGTGAATTGGAAATGTTCTTCCCGTTGACATTCTTTGATATGATGATTAATTTAATGGTTCATTTGGTGATAGAGATTCAAGTATATTGTCGTGTATATTATAGATGGATGTACCCCATTGAACATATATGAATATTTTTAAAGGGTATGTCAAAAATCGATGTCGGTCAGAGGGTTGTATTGTGGAGAGATATATTGTTGAGGAAGTTGTTGAATTCTATATTGAATAATTGTATGATGTGGAAAACATTGGCCTAATGAAATCTGGTCACACAGAGTTTCTTGAGAGTGAGGTAATTTCTGGAAGATAGGTTTTCATAATCAATATTACAGATCGGGAGAAGGACTGCCTTTACATTCTGTATAACAGTTTTAACGTCAACCCATATGTTCAAAGCCAAAAAGAAATTATTAGACATTTTAATCCATATAGGGATGAAAAATGGATATGTGATACACATAATTGATAGTTTATAGGATTTTTTCAAGAACGTATTTTTAAGAAGATAGATGAAAATCTAAACTCAATTTCATTACAACTTAGATGGCTAGTCAGAGGAACAAGTGTGTATGTATTATATTACAATGATAAGGTAGTTAATGGTTATACACATTATAATAATGAACATGATGAAGACAATAGCATGCAGAATAGTGGGGTTACACTTATGGATGAAGAGATGCATGTTTCTGGTGCTAAGGAATAAAATCCAATTTATGTGAATATGTCATACTTTGGCATCTTCAAACAAATATAGGAGTTGGATTACACGTTATTCTAACTGTTTATTTTTCAATGTAAGTGGGTTGATATTAGGAGTGTTTTTAAAATACATGAATTGGGATTTGTGAAAGTTAATATCAGTAAGGATGGGGAGAAAGATGAACCAATTATAATGGAATCATAGACAGTACAAGTATTTTATTTTCCAGATCCCACAAACTGAAACTATTCAATTTTTCTATTATCGACAAAACAATTGAAGGGTTAGATGAAATTTAAACAGATGATAAACCTTTCATTTGGATTCATAATGATTTTTTTGTGGTCCCAATGTAGAAGATGTTTTTATGATAGAGGAGACCACAATGAAGGGATTTACATAGTCGATAGAGGGGTCAAATATCTTCAGCCTTTAAAAAAAGAGTTCAATAATTAGGTTATTTGTTTATTGTAATATATATTGTGTTACATTATGTTTTTATCTAATTTTTGTTTGTTTTATATAATCTAATTTAAATGTTAAACCACTTATTCAGATAATGACTTCTGCACCTACTGATGCACCCAATCCCGAGGCACAATAAGTCTCTCAACCTACTGTTGTTGGTCCCAGTGCAAAGCAACAATAGGTTTCTCAACCTGTTGTTGTTGGTCCCAGTGATGAGGTATAACAAGTTACTCAACCTATTTTTTCTGGTCCCAGTGCTGATGCTAGTGCTCTGGAGGAACATAATGATGATTATTCTGAGTAAATGGTATGAAATGAAACCCCAACAGTGTAAAAAAAACAAGATCACTGTAGTTAGTCAGTGTTATCAAAAATCCTTAAGGAAAAAAAGAAAATTGCATCAAATTTGAGGTGGGATGGAATAAGTGAGGCCAACATGTAAACCCCAAAAATCCATATTTAGTAGCTACATCAGAATCGTCACTCGTTAACAGGTGCCAATTGATGTAGAGTCATGGAACCATGTGGTCATCGGCTTTAAGACACTTATGTGAGAAAAGATTACGGTAACATTATGATATCATTTCTTTAATTTATTAAAATAAAATAAAATAATAAAACATTGACTTACTCATTATAATCCATTGCAGACTGCATTTATAGTAGATTCCTCACACAAGGAATATGTATTAAGAGTTGTAGTAAAGATTCGTAGACGCTTCTATACAATTTTAACGAAATATCATCTTAAAGATGCTGAAGGAAAAAATCAAGCTTCACTCACCTCCTCTTTATGCACAGTTGATATCCCAAGGAGAGTGGGATGCATTTAGCAGCCATCATATGGAGTCGACTTTTGAGGTACATGTGTTTGGTATTATGTTGTTTGATGTTCTTTATATTAATAAATTTGATTGATAGTTTTTTATTTATGAAACAACTATTGGGTGATGAAAATAAATAATTGGAAACAAAACAAGTGTACCCCTATCATAAAGCAATGATGGGGTATGCTTCATGTGAGAAACAATTGGTACATATTTTAAATATATTTTAATACTTTTATGTGACATAAAACAACACCATAACCATGTTCCTCTCTTTATATGCAAATTGATGAATCTAAATCAAAAGCCTCTTCCATCCCATGCCATGTGCTATAGAAGGAGGATCATGTAAATAAAGAGGGGATACTGATAGATGAAAACACACAAAAAGTATGGTAAACATGGGTATGTGTGAAATAATATATATTTTATTTTATTTAAATCACTATTACAAAACAATTAATACTTATTTTTCTATATTTTCTATGTGACAAAGTCACAGGAATCAATAACACCCACACCAGAAGCAGACATACTTTCAACAACCTTGAAATTGCCAGAACAGTATGGCCACATCAGAGGTGCGGGTTTTAGGGTGACACCCCAAACCTATTTTTAGAAAAAAACAACTTATGGATCCAAATTAGGAAATTAAAAATATTTTAGAAACAATTGATATGTTTTAAGAAGAATTAAAATACTAGAGAGAGATGATAGAAAGTTTGATGGTGGAGAGAAGAGAAGAAACAACTCAACAACAACCCACACGTGAAGATCCCGCCCCACCCCCCACCAGCATTGAGGCGAGCCATTCCCCACCAAAAACTAACTTAGATGAGTTAATCAATGTTCTAATAATTGTATCTATGAAATTTGAATCACCTGGATACTGATGAATTTCTTGTAGTAATATTCTACAGGGTGAAAATCATTGTGATTTATATCTATCAACTCCCACCTATCTCTTTCTAATGAGGAAAATGATGTTAAATATACAGATAGACATGCTACACAACATACAACATCCAACTGATCATGTCATAGTGTCTATTAATGTTGCTAATGATTCAAGTGTTGAGATACCTGTTCCAAATGACGATGATGACATTCATACAGTCTAACAAGATATTGTAACATTAATCGCATGGTTGTCAATTCTTGTAAAAAAATGTTTCAACAAGAAGGTATTCATGTCCAATTTATTTTTCAAGACGAACCTTTAACATTTAATGAAAAATGGACTGAATGGATGAATTTTATTATAGAACGACAAAGAAAAGGGGGTGAAACAAAAGAGCGGCTCAAAACTATCTCAATGATCAACCAACCGATTGAAACGATCCAATGAGAGCACCTTCACCTCACTTGTTCTATATCTACATTTAATATCATTGTAGGATCATGTGGATACAAATTCGATAGAAATAAATACTCACAAAATTTATTTTGAAAAAATATGAATGGAGAGGAAAAATTAGATTTCCTTAGTGCTGAAAATGTAAATGAAATCCTCAAGTATGAAGGGCTAGGCTCCTCAGCTGTAAATTTATACATGAGGTATGTTTTCATGATTTGATTTTACATAAGGTGATATACTATGATAATTATGACTAAATACATTTCATATTTTTCATTGGCATATATATGAAAAACAATAGAAGGGATTTCCCCCTGAACAAAAATTTGGACTCATTAGTCCTCACATCACCTCTTTAAAAGATGAAATAAATTCTGATAAAGAGGGTAAAATAATATCATCCATGCTCAAATCATTTGAAAAATAATTACGAATGACATACTCTTTTTAATACCAATGATGAAGGGGTAAAACTCTATAATTTAGCAAATATCAACTATATTTTTATTTCATTCATTACTTATTCCTTTTTTGTTTTTAGGCAGCATGGGATGCTGATTGAGGTCAATTTGGATACTCTGAAGATTTATTTTTTGGATTCAATTCCTGGATATGCAGCAAACCGACCATTCATGATGGAGTTGGACAATTTTTAATACACTAGATCCATATTTATTTAACTAAACATTAGTTATTTAATTTATATTATCTTTTAATGTGGATTCTATTATGATTGGGTGGTGCGTCAATATCGTCTACTTCATGGAATGAATCCTAGGCCTAAGGACAAGAATGCCCACGAGATCTACAACTAGACAAGTATATAGGTATATAAAATAATATTTCACTATCCAAATTCATATCAAAACAAATTACTTATTTTTATTAATGTTTTTTCAGTGACCAAAACAAACAAATGGAAAGTATTGTAGTTATTATGTTTGTAAATTTATGAAAGAGATCATATTTCATCAACAAACTAGCATCCCTGAAGAGGTATTTTTGAAAATAATTACTACTTAATTTAAAATATTCATTAATCCTTTGTGTATTTATATTTTTTCAGTACTACCATGACTGTCGCAAAAACTCATATTCATAAGATGATATATATGTGTTTAGAAATGAATGGGCAACATACCTGATGGAAGATTGTACACAAATAGGATAAAGGTGAATTCTTACTACTTAGGTTATCCTTATATGATCAATTGATATCTACATTTTTAAAATTATTGAGCATATATGATCACCCTTTATTATATTTTATATCCTGAGGTTATGAAGAATGGTTTTGGAAATGATTTTTCTTTCTAGTAAATCATTACTTAATGAGAGACTCTTATGAACTAGTTCTTATGTTTCCATGTTTCCAAAAGAACTAGACCTAAACTATTTTGATACAGATTATTTAAATTCGGTATTTTGGTCATTTATTCAGTTTTTTCTACTGATGTAGTGTGTTAGATGAATATTGTCTATGAAACACTCAAAAAATTAATAACAAAAGTAATGATTCTTTGTGAACTGTACTACTGTTGGTTAACTAAAGCTTAGCATAACATCTGATCTAAACTTACAATCTGACATCCCGGTGATTCTCTCATCCGACCCCATCTCTATGATATCATCCTTAAGGATTCACTTTTCCTTCTCTTCCTTCACCCATTTACTAGGTAAATGGGTGTAGGAAGAGAAGGAAAAGTGAATGATGAAGGATGATATCATAGAGATGGTGTCGGATGAGAGCATCATGGGGATGTTAGATCATTAGTTCAGATCAGATGATACTCTAAGCAGTAGTTAACCAACAGTATTAAAGTGCACAAAAATCATTAGTTTTGTTATTAGCTTATATCTAGACCAAAAAACCCTTTAGAAAGATGTAATGTTAATGTTATGATATAATTTGTCTATTTTAACAAAAAATTATATAATGAAACATTGAATTGATTTTCATTATTCTTTGTAGTTTTTTTTTATTTTAGAATATTTCTATCAGTGTGACATGCCATTGCAAGAAGATCAATGACGCTGGGTCTACTCAATCACAGAGGTAATCTTGTTGTTTTCACAGTAAAATCATTGTTCATATAATTAATGCATTATTTCATATTTGTGTTTAATTAATATCTTTTCAAGTAAGGAATATTAATATTATCATATGTGATATCAATTTATGAAATGTTTAGGATATTATAGTTGGTATTAGAGTAACTAGACCTATAACCATGTCCCCAGAATCATGATGGTCAACTCCATCTCAAGTCTAGAGATCAATGACCTTGTCCTGACGACTTCATCACCTCAAATCCTGATGATCAAGTCTCCTCAACCTGGAGATCATAGTCACTAAAATTATCTAAGAAAATCCCCACCTGACAAACCACATCACCTCAATCCAGATGATCAGAACACACCTCAATCCTAAGGCCAATCCCAATACATTCACAAGGAATCAAGTAACCAATATAACAATTCGATTTAATTCAAATTTACACTCAGCCTACACTTTCTAAGTTATCCCAAAACTCTTACATGACATAACTAATTGTTGTGGAGTAAGAGAATGCCCATATGAATCTCATATAATTATTAGAACAATTTAATAAGCATGTATTTTATTAATTAGGTTCATGCTCGAACAACCCACACAGTGTATATGAACGGACCCCTAAAACACTCACAAAATCAAAGAGAAATCTAGGAACCACCTACCCTATACTATTTTGTGCTCACTCATTTGATATCTTCCTCACAATCGATTCAAATTGGAAGAAAATGGCATTTTAGATGAATGCCCTAAAAATTGAAAAAATGGGCTTGCATGGAGTTACCACTTCATATAGTGAGATAAATAGAAAAGAGAAGCTAGAATAAACCCACATCATAAAATATTGCATCTCATCAATTGCTCAAATAATCCTGCATCATATAAACATATTCATGCCTATCAAAATCTGGGTTCCAACGCACCTATATAGAACCTTCATCACATCAATTCCCAAATGCATACACACCTCACATACAAATCTGCATCGCTTCGATTCCCACATAAATCTCGATGCCAACGTACCTCATATATATATAAACATCCCACATCATAATTGATGGAAACTTTGTAACTAGTGCCTAGTTAGTTCAAAAACAATACTTGTGCACCTCATGCTCCAAAACCGGCAAAATCCAAAATGAAAGAAAAGAGAGGTCACACCCACGGCATACCCCTAAATATCCTTAGAACACCATCCTACCCTGAACCTAACAGCTTGATAGTTTGCTTCTGTCCTGATGCATGACTACCTGATATTTGGTATCCTTTTGAAGCTCCCCAGGCACTAGCTACTGATACCATGGATGGGTCCCACTATATTTTACAAGACCTCCATGTGAAGCTAAATCCCAAAAACCCACTCTTGGTACTACTCTGAGTCAGACTTCGATCCTTGATTCTACCTTATTCCATGGCTCCCACCTATCCAGCAATACTTCCAATAGAACCTCTCCAAATTGCTCATCTAGTCTCATGCATGACACTCCTTCAAAACCTCATCACATTGGGAAACAATTGATACCATATGATCTACCACCTTATTCCCTTCACACCCTATATGCTTCACCCAGGTATTTGAGAGAATAATCTTTCTTTTCCTGATGTAGTATGAGAAGGACCAAGGGGTAGGGAAAGTTCCTTGAAGTAAGTTGAAGAGAATGAGGGAGTCTGTTTCATCTTCGGCGAGGACAAGGCCCCCTACCGGTAAAGGGAAAGGACATAAAAAAGGGAAAGGGAATCCACCTGAATGGAGGTAGCCTTTCCCAGGAAAATTGATAAGGAGAACACAAAGGATCCCCTAAAATCACAGTCCACCCCTACTCACTTCATGATCCCCTCAGAATATAATCCATCCATGTTGATCTTCATACTGTTAGAAGGGGGATGAAACCAGACCCAATTTCCATGAGGGATGAAAGCCAGGAGACCATGGACAAGCAGTTGAAGAAACTGGAGTGAGAGAGAATTTTTCCACCCTTTAATGTATATAATCAGATTGAGAAAAAATATGAGGATGTAGGCAACAGTGGTCCACCTTGAGTAGACGATCCATTCATAGCGCACTTGGTTCTGCACTTTCCAAATACACCACACACCTACATGAAAAATGGCAGCCCTAGTTGTCTGTTCCACCCCCTTATCACCCGAACCATGAAGCCAGTAGGTGATGAAAGGTGCATCATTTGGATCTTAGTTGTGCATAGAAGTGAATTCACCATAGGTATTCTATACCTCTTGGGCTGAGACCCCCTCATAGAAAAGATGCTCCATACTTTCCTCTTTGTGATTGTTCCAGCATGAGCCGTGGGAAATAGTCTGGATACCACATTTTTTGATATTTTTGTTCGTGGAAAGGCTACCATTCCTCAGCCTCCATATAAGAAAGTTTAATTTTTCTGGGATGTGCTTGATCCAGAGAATATTGTTCCAATAATTGTGTTGGGATGGGAGAATAAGGATACTACCATCGACTTTAGAAGAGAAGGCCCCCAATTGATCTCATTGGAACCACATTGGAACCACATGTTTGGGTTGGATGAGTTGAATGACACCAAAATAGGCTAATTAAGAAAACACTACTTAGATTATTTACTAACACTTTAAATAGTCCAACCCCTCATAGCTCAATCCAGGTTCCCAATGAAAACCATAGGAAGGAATACATCATATGAGCCAAAGTGCCCATCTTGATTCATAATCGGACCTCCCTTTCCATACCAGGACAAGAGTCAAAATCCACATAATAGCTAAATACCACACCCAAGTGTGCCACTAGTAGTGGAAATCAAATCAACTGTAAAAGAGAAAAGTAAAACATTAATATACTACTATTGGAAACTTATTCTATCCCCTATGCAGGGGGATGAATGCACCCAAACATAACATCAGTACTGAGTCCTGACATACTCAAAAGAACAAGTGTCACAAAAAAACCAAGAAAACCCAGTCATATTGTTTTAATATTTTAAACAACGATCTATGACTCATTTGTGATGTGTAGGAATCAACCCCACCTCAAAAGGATGCACGATGTGACTGGTATAACTCCAAATGTGTCTTTTTTATTAAAAATTGACATTTTATTAATGTATTATTTCATATTAAAGTTTAATTTATTCCATTATTGTATTACTAACATAATATTTATTTTATTATATTGGTGGAATTTTTTCTTGAGTTTGGGGGCTTTTTTCAGTAACTAATACCATGGAAAACAATTCTTCAGACGAGATCACAGATGAAAAAAGGATGAAACATTAATGTTTTTAACTGTCTGTTGGATAATTGAAATTATAACCATATAAAACATTGTTTGAAATATAAATAGCAAAGTGTTTTTATTTGTATTCAGGATGTCAAGAAAATGTTTATAGAATTTATGAAACTCTGGTGTGGTGTTGTTTTGTTCTTCTATACTTTGTGTGTAGGTGTTGTTTTGGGCAACTGTTTTGTGTGTAGGAGTTGTTTTGTGCTATTTTGAGTAGGTTTTGTTTGTGTGCAGGTGTTGTTTGTATACAGGTGTGTAGGTGCGGTGTAGGTGTTGTCCAGGTGTTGTGTGGGTGTTGTGGAGGTGCTAGGTGAGCTGTTAAATAAACAGCACATCATAAGAAACTTGGCCTCTATCAGCGCTAATTAAGAACTGATAAAGGTCACCCGTTATCGGTACTTTTTATCACTATTAAAGTGGACCCCCTATCTTCTCCTCAATTAACAACACTTTTATAGTGCTGTTAAAGGAGGTTTCTAGTGATTTTAAAATCCTTATTTGTATTAGTGTGTTTTGATCAAGCTTAGAATACAATCATATTGGTTAATGCCTCATCCCACATGATACCAGCTTGTACTAGAATATATTTCATTCATCTTCAACAATATATAATCATATATTTGATCGATGCACACCTCTTACCCAAAAAAATCCTTTAAGGAATTATGAATCATCATTTATTTGTAACACCTCAAATTTCCCATGAATTGTAATGGCCATGAAATTAAAATTTTGTTCCAGTTGTTCACCAAGGAAAGCTTCTCATCATCATCAATTCTATCATTTTTAGTGTCACTTGAACACAATCTCTTCCATTTTATGAACTAAATTTCCATCATAATACAATTTATCATAAAAACCCCCACATGGTTTTGATAACATTTTTGTCATCTATCCTTGGAAAAAGTTCCCATGTTTGATTCTTATAAAATTTATCAAGTTATTCATTCATTTTTTCAATCCAATTTCAATTTTAAGAAACATATTTGAAAATATTTTCATCATCATTAGATATTTTTTTTTCAGATAATTCATTATTCAATATTTTATAGAAGATCTCATTTCACCAATGATGTTTTATTCAAAACAATTAGCCGTAACTTCATAGATACATTACAATTGTTGAAATTTCATCATTCCCCTCATAATCGATGAATTACTTCATCTAAACTTAAACCCCATATAATACCACATGGATTCTCACATAATCATCATGTACCTATTATATTACATTAAAAAAATTTAGATAAATGTTCTCACTGGTCTTGTAATTCAACTCATGTTCCATAGTTAGTGACTTATTAAATTTTTAATGTTTTTTTGAACCTTTTCAAATCCATAATTTGGTTTTCTAATAATGAAATATATCTCTATTCCCATGGGATTCAATATTCTTGTTTATTTATTTATTAGTAATAAGTAACTTTATCTTAAAATTCAATAATATTTTAGCATCATCTTCTTCCTATATAACATTTAGTAAGTTGTCTTAACATCATCTAGAAAAACACTATAGTTAATATGTAAAAATGTTAAGTATTTTTCCTTAATATATATATATATATGGAAGGATTTTATGAATGAGAATCATCCATTTCATGTTTTTAATGATATGGTTGTATCTCTCAATAGAACTATTTTCTGGAGAAGTTATGTCAGCTAAAAAATGTTAATTTTCCCATGCTTAATGAGATATTAATTTACCTGATTATTGGTAAATTTTATTCTATTATCTATATATAATTTTATAATTTTAATAAAAATCAATTAATTTACAATCATTGAAAATGTGTAATACACATGACCATGTCAGATTTGTGGGAGATCACTATTAACTATTCCATCATTCTACAATTATCATTGAATAAAATAAACAAATTTTTCCATTTATTTATATATGTAATGCTAGATTACACAAATTATTGTGTTCCAACTCAAAAAACCATGTGTAGTTCTTATCTTTTAACTTATAGGTATTGGAAATAATCTTTCTATTTTGAAATTTATCATCCATGTAATTATGATCACTTGAGTGTCTAAGGATACCACTATCTTATTCATTCTTCATTGAATATTCCAAATAAATCAAGATCATGTGGAGAAGACCCTATTCCAAAACATTTCCCCCAATGCCATTTTTATAAAAAAAATGTTCCATCAAATCAATTATGTGGAGATTCCCATTTCTTCTCTTCACTTTCATACAAAAATATATTATATTTTCTTTTGAAAATTGAAGAATTATTGGTAAAATTTAACACATGTCTAAAGTGATATAATTGACATATAGATATAGAAAATTATTACTAAGCCATTCGATAACCAGTACATCTATGTGCCTTAAATCTTTTAATCTAGTTTTTACTTTTTCAGATCCAATAATTCAAAACCCTTCAACACTTTATAAATGAATCAAACCTTATTCATCATAATTTATTCCCATTATTAGATCATTGTTTCTCATTATATAGAAATTATAAACACTATAATGTATATTCACTCT
Source organism: Viscum album (assembly GCA_963277665.1). Lineage (NCBI taxonomy): Eukaryota > Viridiplantae > Streptophyta > Magnoliopsida > Santalales > Viscaceae > Viscum > Viscum album. Next base: position 1,892,970,274 of record OY728159.1, read on the forward strand.
AGATCAATGCATTTATTTTAAATATTTTTTTTGTGATATAGTCTTTCTTGGTTCATTATTAATTGATCTATGAATGTATATTCACCTTATTCAATGTTTAATTTGATTGTTACACTTTCACCTCTATTGGATAAATTTAATATTTATGTCCAAAATATATATTAAGTATTTATATACCACATGATAATACTTTTAGGTGCTGTTATTTATCAATTGGTGTATCATTTTTTATTTTTTATTTTTCCCATGATGATTAGTTCATGGACATGTTTAAAATTCAATTAAACAAAAAGCAATATCCATTAAAAATATATCTAGTATAAAAATTTATTCTTTTATATTTTAGTTTCCCTTATTCATTAAGCTATATTTTAACTTTGGAAAATATGTATTGAGTTTATAATATATTTTCACAAAAATAAAACTAAATTTATGGCTTATTACTAAATGTATTTTTTATTCCACATTTTAAATCTTGAGTTATTTGAGATTTAAGGAAATCAATATTCTTCTGGGGAGTAGTTTCATTCATCCTTGCATTAATCACCACCACATTGCCTTTATTTTCGAAATACCTCACATTTGGACATCTCTCGAACATTACTATCGTCTCCCTTATACCTCCATAATTCCTTTGGTATAATGTAATCTCCTATATCATAGTTTCATGATGGTATTTAGGGTTATATCTTGATATTTGAACTTTCATCAGATCTCTATGACTTTGCCTTTGATATCCCCAATCCGCTTGGCATGATTATTTATAGAATTGGTAAAAAAATTAAAAATTTGAGCCTAATAATCTATTTTAAAATAATTTTTTTAATTTTATAGATTAATAATTAATTCACTCAATTTATATCCTTAACTAGTTTTTTTTATTATTCTTATTATGAAATATATCAATTGAAATCATGAACAAATACAATAAATTTTTTTATTTTTCTCTCAAAATAGGATTTTACTCAAGAGAATATTCTAGTTAAACCTTATGGTATAAACATCCCTTATATTTTGAATCTTCACCATCACTATCAACTTGTCATGGTGTATCTATGAAATCTATATAAAAATTATTATTGGTCTCTTTATACTCCTAAATTCCCCCCATCTATTTCTTTTGAGATAGTAACCTTTTATGAGATAAAGTTTTTTTTTTGATTTTTTTTATTGTGAACACTTATTTCCTTTCATATATTTGGGAAATTTGTTTTGCTTTATTTTTCATAATTATTATCTTATAAAAAATTGTAAAATGTTATATGGATGTTCCCAAATATTCAACATCAGAAGTACAAGGGTGGATGATTTCCTTGGAAATTTCATTTTACCATTATTATGTTTGATGTTTGGAAAGTCATAACCTCACTGACTTCCATATCTTGAGGATAATCCCCCAATATAATTTGAAACTTTTTAATGAACTCCAATTATTGATATTTCTCCCATTACAAGTAGTTATTTTCTTTGTTCCTCATCCTATATGCAATGAGAGTGTTTTAATGACTCTCCAGCGAGACTTCCTCCAGATTTATATCTTTGAGAACCATGCCTTTTTCATTAAATCATTATAGTAATATTAAAAGGATCATCTTCACAATATTGACATCAACAATGATTATTACAAGTCTATTCATTTCCAACATAATAATGTTCACCAAATTAAATAATGAATAAATGGGTTCATTTGGGTGCATCCTTTAATAATCATTCAAGTTCCATAAAACCTATAATATTTCTTCAAATACCAAAAGATTATCTCCATAAATGTTGAGATTTTTTTTTCAACATAGTGTGAAAATTTTTACATGAAATCACATTCATGTAATTTGTGTTATACAATGATCCTATTATAATGTTGGATCCTTTGGAATTAACATGAAGCTCCCCTCAGTCATTCTCAGATAATAACATGATTTCCATATAGACTGAGATCTGACATATGGAAGTAGTTTATACATATATCCCTAATGGTCTAAATAGAAATGAATCTGATTCAACCATAACTGATTTTTTTTAATATTAGAATTAAATTTGTGGAAGATGATCACTTAAATGTATTCCAAGATAGATATATCACTAATAAAAGGCTAAATTAATACCAATTGTTTGTCCTAAAAAGGCAGATCCCCCGGGGGAGAATCACTATATATCTATTTCTTCAAATGACCCTCACCAACAATCTTGTGACACTTTTACAAGGAAAAACACTACCACTAACACAAGATATGATGTGATAATGGATGTAAATGTATTTTCAATAAATATTTAATTGGTACACCCAAATTGGACTAATCTAACGATCAAGAAATTTTGATGTTCTGATATATGAGAATCAGTAGGTGAACTATTTGTTTCATTATAATTTGAATCCACTGAATTGAACTTACATGTTTGAAAGCCTCAAAATGTTTGGAACTCAATACTTGTAATCACCTAAAATTATTAACTCCTCTCCTAGTGAAATTATTTCAATCATTTTGAACCAATAATGAAATTACACCATCAAAGGTATATCATTCATCTCATCATTTATCCATGTAATTAATATCAATTATATTCTAGGGTTATAGAGTCTAATATTATATTTATTTCTTCTCTCTTCGTTTCTTATAAACATATGTAATGAAATATTTTAATCCATAATCCTCTTTCCCTTTTTATAGAGAAGGATATTTATAAACCCTCAAAAGAATCATTGAGTTTCCCATTTAACTGATCTTCAATCTTCCTTAATTTTCATGGGAGAATTCATTGAAAAAAATAACTTCAATTTTGAGTCAACCATACTTAATATGAGTAATTCAAAATTCATAAAATATTGTAACATTGAATTAAATATATTCCATGTAATTCAACAATGATTCATTCTTATCTTTAGGTTCACAGTTCAATGCCTCCCATCTTAAAAAAAACCATGATTTGTGCAATATCCAATTTTGACTTTAATATCATGTGAATAGATCCTCCATGAAAAAATACCTCCACCCATGAGTTTCCCAATATGGACTCATACATTTATATCATGGTGAAATAGTATGATACTCCTTTTAATTCACACTTGAGTGCACAAACATTAGTTAGTGTCATGAGTTTTACCAATGGAATGATCATAAAATATGATCTACTCCTCTTACTGACCCAATTTCTTTTACTATGACTAGATTACAATTTTAGTACTTGAATTTTTTATGTGACGTTTCTCATATTATAATATTTTTACCAACATGGTATTATAACCATAATCCCCATAAAAAAACAACCATAACCACATAGTTCATTATTTATCATTCACATGGTCATATTTATAACATCAATCACCAATATTTAGGAAAAGTTAATATAACATATCCTGATTGTGGGGTGACATTACTGATTATCACTTGACCTATTATTAGTTAATATTCTGTGGTTTTTATTTATTATTATATATCTTCTAACACACCATAAAATGGTTCTAATTTAGTATTTCATAGATCCATTATAGTTTGGATAATTTTTCTATGACCTAATTAACCTTTTTTCTTCAAAAAATTAATCTAACATGAATCTTACTATGGTTTGAATAAATGTGTTGTAGTTTGATTTATATCTTTTATAAAAAAATTATCTAGCCACTTTCAATCACCACTAAAAATAATATTATCATGTCTTTATAGAACTTTGATTCTATTTAGAATACTCCCCACAAGCTTTGATAAAAAATAAGTCCAAAAAATACTCCAAGGATATTATTTCTAACTAAAAAAATTAAGTCAACAATGCACCTAAATGACTGGGTAAGTTACACATATAAATAAGAAATTCATATAAATATTTATGAGATGGTATTTTGATATTATTTAATTTAAAATTAATCAATATATATGACTCTAATTTTGAAATGTGGAAGAATATTATTTTAGTAAAAAATTAAATATGATCATGATTTATTGAACATAATTCATATTAACATAATTAGTCTAAGGGATAAAAATGTAGTGGTGTGATAAAATTTTTAAAATTTTAATATTATCAAGGTTTTCAAAAATGATTTATAAAATGAATTTGGAATTTGAATTAAGATATTTAAATATGATCTTGGTGAGTAATACTTAATCCATTAATTTATTAATCAACTTTGACTTTTGACTTATTGCATACAAGATTGATATCACCTTCCTATTTTATTTTTGGTTATGATCAAAATATTAATGTATTATAACTAAAAAACATTCAATATTTTGTAATTTAAAAAAATTATAGGATATATGTATTGTAAATATTATAATTTTACTTTTATATGGGATTTCAGTTATCATGAAAAGACACAATGTTCAATTTTACCGTAAACCCAATCTTGAATATTTGTTAGTTTTTTATCTAATGATGGGTAATTTCTATATTTCACTACAATAAAAAGTATTTTGGGATTGAATTTATGTTTTCATTGAGACAGAATAAATAAATTTAAAAAATAAAGGAATTTTTTTTCTTAAATAGGTTCAAAATCAAATAATAGTAAATGATCCATAGAAGTTGGACCAAATAGTTTCACAATACATTGTAAAAATTGATTGAATCATGTTTCACTAAAGGCTATGTTTACAAAAAAAATGAGTGTAACTTTATTCATAATATTTTATATAGATTATATATTTATCATAATAAATGGTATTAATACATCTTTAATGATGTAATAATGACTTATATATATGATATTTGGTTATCTATAAAGCTATATTAGGAAAATGTTTCTTTTTTTAGTTTGGTAATATTTATTTTTTTATTAGAGTCACCATATAATTTTGAATAATTTTATTAAATGATTGATAAAAATTAAGTATATATTTTTTATGTAGAAAAACATATAATATTAATAAGTTATATAGATGTTAAAGGATCTTATTTTAGAGATTGTTTTTCAACTGTAGTAATATAGTGAGATAGAATAATTATTGAAAACTATTGTTTCTATAACATAATTTATCTTCATCACAAAATCAGATATTTTGAAGGTAATTAGTTATAATTATATGTTATTTTTAATTTATTCTTGTTATTAACATATGATAAAACCTTAATCCATATATGTAGTGATATTTATTTATTAATGATACCATTTCATTAAAAAGATTATATCAAAAATGATGTGAAGTATTTTTTAAATGACTGTTGTTCCAAATGTTTAATCAAATCATAATATTAACATCAAATATATATATTTTTATAGTAATTCATAATAAATTTTCATTGTTTAAGAACATGGGTTATGATAATATTTTATGATTTATGTGAGAAAAGGTTTGTTTTTAGATAAAATTTTTACTTATTTGAGATAATTAAAACTAATTTTCTTAACCAATTCAGTTATGTGTACCATATGTAATGTTATATATAATTTCATAGTTATAATTGGGGTATATATTTTATATTTTTTACTATAAAAATGTTATAAAGGTACCGAGAAGAAGAACCTTTATATATTGATACTTTTTTAATTTTATTTATTCATATTGAAAAAATTAGAAGGATGTTAATTAGACTGCATATCATGTGGAGAGGTTTGATTAACCAAGATGATATTCATACTTTAGTATGAAATGTATTAAATCTGGGCTATATCATACCAACTAGAATATTTGGAAACTATAAATATATAAAAATTTTAAAAATATCTGAAAATATATTCTTGATCACCATTAGACATCAATAATTACCAATGTAATCAACATGGATTTATTGGAATGGTATACCCTTAATATGAAAAAATTAATAAATTAGACTAAAATGAATAAATCAATAAATATTTTATAAATAATTCTCTATATAATAATATAAATGAATAAATAAACTCATTCAATGGTTGGATACTTTATAAAAATCCTGATACAACTAGAATGATATATCTAATCATCTCTATGTGGCACATGAAATACTTTATATTTCATTAGTTCAATAATATCACACAAATCCATGGTTAACCCCTAAAGCTCAAGATCCTTAATCACATTCAGAATACTAATTTGGTGAAGACATGGATGTATTATCACCAAACTATTTATGTTCTATATGATTAAAATTCTTATATTGTACCACAAATATCGTACACGTTCCATTTATTTTAAAATGTATGGATGTGAGTAGTAACTAAAAGTATTAAAGTATAAATTTAAGATATTGTGAAAACAAAAAATATTAAATAATAATTTTCTATCATTAAACTAAAAGTTAAAATGTTATATATATTTTTCAAAATAAACATGTACATAGGTAATGAAACAAAAAAAAATTCAATATAAAATTAATAATAGGAAATCATGGGAAACAACATCTGGTCTAAAGGTAAGTAGTTTTTTTATGATTCATAAATTCATTATTTCCTGAAATCCTAAAGGCCTTATTTTTTATTTAATTTCGGATAGTACAATTTTTTAATTTTATTAATGGGTAACCATTAAATGTAATAATGTCCAATAAGAACTAGGCATAATACATGGACACGTAGGCCTAAAGAGAAGACATCCAACCAAAATCCTCCCCCATTTGTTGATTAATTTTTTTTATGAAGCTTTCGACCTACAAATGCTCCTCAAGAAGCATCCCCATAGAGGATTGTATGGGGCCTAGTACTGATGGAATCCATACCCTCCCATTCTGACAATATGATTTCATTTTATTAGTGGTTTATACAATAAAATTTACACATTTAAATGATTATAAAACTAATCATGTAATTTCCACAAAAAGTTTTTTTTTGAAACACTTTTTAAAAATAACTAATGGAAATAATAAATAGAAAAATATTTCAAAAAACAAGATATAGTATTATTATTCCAAGAATTTTTCTTTTTAAAATCAAAATAAACTAAATAAATAAATAAAATATAATTATAAGAGAACAAAACCACATTTTCATTTTATAAAACTCATTAGGTACATTGGTGGGACATTTATAATAATTGTATTTTCTAGGTGAGATTATGAGTTTCTTAATTATTCCCCATAGTTGATACTATGTGCAAGATAAGATTAAATAGTTAAGGACTAAACTATTGATAATTCCATTTGGGATATTGTAACAAGTTTATATTATAAACTTGATAGGTAGTAAAAAACTAGTTCAGAATTTTGATCTAGTTAGTGTCCTCTAAGAAGATTATTTGTGGTAAGTGACCTATAAATTCCCATAACTAAGGCCCATTAAAAGTTTCATGTATTTATTTGTAATGACTTATATTATAATTTTTTTCATTCATGCATTTTACAATGTATATGTATATATTTTTTCTCAATTATATAATATTTTTATTTTGAAATTTAGAGTAATAAATGAATAATCTAGGATATTTGTTTTTTTTATAAAATATGAAATATAATTTAATATTTTTTATTTCAGACTATCATGTGCATTTTTTAAATGAAATGAATGTGTATAATATTACTCATATCATAATGGGATTTATCCCACACCATACATATATGCCTTTCTGTTTATAAAACCTTTTTTATTATATTTTTTCTTAAAGACTTGGGTATTGATCCATTTTTATATATAGTGGCTATGGGTTACTTTATAACACTCTCTTTGTATTGATATGTGTCCAGTATTCTGTACCATTAAGGGATTAGTAGGATTATCATTACATTAATGTTTATCCCTATGATAGATCAAGTGGGCCTTGTTTAATACTTTTATTAAAATTATTATATTATTGAACAGTGGATATTTATTTTACATTCTTTGTGTAGGTCTCATTTATTATTTATAATTATTAATGGGTAAATGGTTCCCATTTTTTTATCTGACACCCTAGGATATCATTTCTAACCCTCAAAGATTAGGATTAGAGTTTTAGCATAACGATAATTATGTATAGGTATGATGGATAGGTATTTGGGATGGTATGTCACATGGGCCACTAATTAAGTATGTTCAAGGAAGTTCAAATCCATATATAATTGAGTTACATATACTTTGAGCATAATTTTGTATTAATATCATGTCATATACTCATCTATGATGATCAATCTGACTTTATGAGGAAATAATAAATGAGTTTTCATATATGATATTGGAATATTTTACATATCATAGATACACTCTATGTTTTTAAAAAAGATATTTCATAGTTATGAATGATGTATAGAGATTCCATATGACGTCTCTGTTAATAAGACACTTGTGTTTGATGAAGATCATGCTAGATTCATTTATAGATGGATTAATATTGACGTTTTGGTAGAATATACTCTTTGATTATTGATTTGGATTATTAATCTATAATAATTTCAAAAAATTTAATGGCCCATTTGGTCACATACTATACTATATATATATATATATTATGTTTGTAAAAAAAATAACAGATTTTATAAGATATATCATAAAAAATTTATATTTTTATCCAAATATGTTTTATATATTCTTTCACAAACTAGTACACATGATATAATATAATGATTAATGTTTATAAAAGTTTATGAATAATTTAATAAAGTGGGATATTTAATGAGATATTCCATTAGGTCATAATATATAATGTGATATGGTTTTATTATAATATATGATATATATTAGGCTTACTATAAAATATATATATATATATGTCACTTATATAGGTTTTTCTTATGTATTCCATATAAACTATCATAGTATTGGATACAATATCATAAGATGTCATGTTTCATTTGAAAATAATATGTTGTACTAAATATTTTAGTGTTAAAAAAATGAAATTATTTCTTCATATGTTAAAATAAATTGAAATTATATAATGTACTAAATTTTTTCCCAAACATTTGTGAAACACATAATTATATTAGAGAGTTATTTTTTGTTGGAGGGAATCTATAAAAAGAAATGTATGGATTTTTGTAAATATATTAAATTTTTTAAAAATCACTTAAAAATGTACATGTATTTATGACCTTTCTTCATTATCCATAGAGGATTCAATATTCCATAGACAAATGGAAGATATTATAAAAGTGTTTTATAATTCTGTTAGACAATATTTACCTAGGACGACAAATTTTCAATTATTGTATCTAAGGAAAATACATCAAGCATCATGAAAATTATTTCATGAATCAATTAAATTAATCAATTAATTTAAATTTATAATCAAAATAACTTATAATGCCTTAGTTATGGGATTATTATCTTTATATTTCCTAACAAATTAGATACTATAACCCCGCATCACATATCATTCATTCTAGAATTCCTGAATTACCCCAGTTAATTCCACCATAATTGACCAAGATGCTACTAATCATCAGAGGTTGAACGCTATGAGAAAATATATACTCCAATACTTTTAATTAGGTATGAATCTAGTTTAACAAAAAAGCTAAGTTTTTAAGGTGGGATGAATTAAAAATATAAAGAAAAAAACTTTTTCAAACATCATGATTAAGTATAAAAATCAGGGTAATTGAATGTGATGTACATAGTGAAAAAAGTTAAGTTTGAATGCATAAATGAAATTGAGAAATTTATGTTTATGAAATTATCATAATAAATTAATCCATAATATGACTTTAAGGATTCAAATAAATCAATTCATTATGAATTTTATTGTTTATTTGATGTTCAACATCCAATGTAAAATAAAATAGTAAGTATTAAAAAAATGAAAAGGAGAAATTCTTGAATTTGGTCTATGAATAATTCATATTGACACTATAGACTTGTTTGTGTGTAGGAAATATTTTAGAAATTAAGTAATTATAGAGAAGTATTAGAATAAAATTGATCATTAATTTTAGAAAAAGTTCAAAAGGACGGAATATAGAGGTTAAATATAATAAATCCATAATAACTTAATATATATATATCTAAATATATATATTATAATCAATGATTATTTATATTTTACCTAAATAGGTTGGTGGATATTATTCCCTGATACAGACACCACTAGGTATAAGTAAATCCTAATTTTTTAAAAATGATAGACATGACATTCTGAATATGAATTATTCAATCATATGATAGATAGTTGAAATGTCCTCACCCCTATATCTTTTTAATTCATATAAAATAAAGGATAAAATATTTAATGTAAAATATAGTATATTTTTCCATTTTAAAAATAATAAAATTTATGGTTAGATAATACACAGGGGACTAATAAAAAATATATAAAGCATGGAATAAAATATCATTCTCATTGAAGAATTGACAAGAAGATGATTATAGGGATGTAATAATATTAGGGGATCTCTATGTATCAATGATAATAACTATTTTCATTGCAACCTCACTCCCATGATGTTTGATGTCATTGTTGACCTGTTTTCTAATGGAAAGTGATGATGATGGCTTTGTTAGAGTCACTTTGGGTATATAATGGTTGATATTATGAGATGTTAGTAACATATAACCCCTTTGGGTGAACTGATTATTGCATATATCATTAATATCATAAATACTTAAGATATAATTGTATATCATTATTAGTAATATTTTTACTATTATTTTCCACCTTGTAGGTTATTTATTGAAACCAATAATTTTTTTAGTGATTATACTATGGTTTAATTCCACACAACTATGAACATTGGAATTTATCTCCATCAAGTGAGGTAGTTGGTATAGGGGAGTTTGGATTGGGACCATGATAAGGGATTCATATATATAAATATGAAAGTAATCATAACATATATAGTTTAGTGCTATATGATGGGGCATATCATGCCTTTTATGGTCAAGAAAAAAAGGAAAAATCCCTGATTTTTATTTATTTATCTTCAAAACCATGTCAAGTTCCTTCTAAGATCATTCATCTAACATCTTTTATCTAACCATTAAATTCCAAAATCAAAGGCCTATTGGGTGTCAGGATTGACCCTAAATGACTCATACTACATATCAAGGTTAACAAGAATCAAATCACATGTATTTAAATTTTCGTATTTTAATGTTGTGTCAGATGATAAGACCATTCAGATTTAAATGATGCATTATGGATGTCCAAAATAAGGATCCTAACAATGGTCAATGTGAGATTTTCAAATTAATGGTAATTACTAGTTCATATTTACTATTTTAAACTAAACACAAGTGGAAATATTTGGCTCATAAAGAATATAGATGATTGAGGGTAAGATCTCAAGGTAATATGGATCTGTGGAGATGGGTACTCATAGGGGATATGACCCATTGAGGAATATTTGGGGATTATTCATGGGTGAACCATATATAAATCCTTGAAACATTAATGATTAATGAATATGATGTAATTTATAGGGATATTTTTAAATATTTCACAAAAGGAGGAGGATCATATGTTTATTCCCACCACATGTCTATTGGAAACCAGATATGGAAGGATTGTAACACCCAAACACATATAAAATAAATCTGGTGAATACTATATCACATTGGTAAAATATATAAGGAATAACTCTATAATTTATTGATTATTTTAATATTACAGTAAATATAGATATATGATTGATTCCCATATCACATTGAAAATATAAAACATTACATGATTAAATTTCATGCATCCATGAAATTCTTTAAAAGATTCCACATTCACATCAGGAGTAAACGAAAAAATTATGGCTATATCAATTTATTGATAAGAGTTTTATTCAATATAATCTATTAAGAGTAAATAAGTTATAATCAATATTGAAGATTGAATAATCAAAACACATGTCATTCAATCAATACCTTTAGCTTAATGAACATTCATAGCCAATATTAGCATAGAATTGACATTGATAATTGATAATATGTTCTCAATAATGTAAATCCATAAATCTAAATATTATTGATCTTTATATCAAGTAATCTTCTAGAATATCCATAATCCTACCAGCAAGGTTTCAACAACAAAATAATTATTAATTAATGAGTAGATGTAAACTAGACACCCATCAAATATCGAACGCCAACTATTTTTTCTCATAAAAACTATGGATGAAACCATAGGATATATATAAATAGGACACACTCAACACATAAATTTCATATTAATTCCTCATATATCGAACGATCAAGACATTTAATTTTAGAAATTATTTAGAAAATACTAATTATCTGTATTAAATCATGAATAGGGAACATTTCCTTAGTTAATAAAATAACCATTCTCAATAAATTTCCTTCAAAATGAAACTGTATATTGATTTGGTATAACATATGTACATCATAATATTAAAAAATGATACTAATTTAATCCAGGATATTGAAAATATGGAAGTAAAGGATAAAAATAATTTCCAATGAACAATGGATACTGATAGAGAACATGATCCCAAGAAACCTAATGATCCAAAAATCAGGTATAGTCCATTATCAATAAATAATGATTGGAGACAATCGAATCATAAAAAATAATGTTTTTAGCAAAAAAAACCTTTAAAAATGAAAATTGTAAGGATTTTTTTAAAAAAACTTTCTTTTAACATTGTTTAATAATGAAAATATAAATCACTTTTCCAATTTTTCATTCATATATGAAATTATTACCCTTTTATTTTGATATCATTTTAAAAAATTGATTTTTTTTATTAAAATATAAATATGGATAGTTATATGGGATAATTCAAATAAAATCATGGTAATTATGAAGTAATTTTTTTGTGGTAAATGTGAAAATAAATGTTCCTCTCAAATTTGGGTAAAAATTACAGCACTACCTTATTTTGAAAAATTATAAAAGGATTAATTTTAGAAAATTGTAATGAAAGTAAAATATGGTAGAAAATTAATTAAAATAATTAATTATTTTCAATAAAAAGTGATCTTAAAAACATTCAACCTAACCTCATCATATATGAAAAAATGGAATATTTTTTTCTAAAAGGAAACCAAAATATATATAATCATGAAATTATATGGGATTGTAATAGAAATAAATTATGGATTTGATAATATTAGAATAAATACCAATTAAACTTATAAAAATTAATTCAAAAATTAAATACCCGAAATTAAGTGTAATTATTTATAAAAAATTTAAATTCAGATATATATACACCATTTAAATTAGATATGGTACATAGTGTATATGTTTCTCATTAAGGTAGAAATGAGACAAAATTACTCTTACCTTGAGTTTCAAATTATTCTTATGTGTTTAATCCTACTGTATAATGAATTTAAAATTTAAAATAATTTTATTAGAACCATTTTCATATATATTTCATTTTATGGCCTTTTTGTAATAATTTTAAATCCATTCAAGTAATAGATCTTACTTATGTTTACCACTTAAGGTTGTTTGGTAAATTTCTCCAAAATTACTTCGGTATATTATCCTTAGAAAAAAGAAGTTTGAAATTTTTTTATTATCTGGATAATGTTAAAATTTTCATGAATATAATTTGTATTCGCTATATAAAATTTTATAATCAACGATTCATGGTTGTAATAAAACAACAATTCATATCCCTTCATGAATGTTGTAATCCACACATACAAATGAATGATGTTATAATTTTACAATAGAAAGAAGGGTAAGAATGTAGATAATATATTTTGTTTCCTGGATAATAATTATTCCAGATATATCTTATAGGTTTTTATATATTATCATTTAACCATATAATAAAAGCCGATATGAAAAAAAAATTACACACCTACGTCAATACGGTAGGTTGTAGGTATGCAGGAGAAATGTTTTAATTTTACATAAGATGAAAAGGAGATCGAAAATGGTTGTACCATAATAATAATAATATATATGTATATTTTTTTATTATGGATTCATTGTTATTTTTTGAATATATTATATTTATAGTATTTATAAGGGGAAATAATTTTGGAAATATTCATGTAATATGATTACATCTTCTTTGAGATAACTGCATTGGATTACACCATATTCCTTCAAAAATGATCGTAGGGTAAGAAAATGTGGTTATGAATGAAGGTAATTAATATAGAAATGTTTTTAGTCAATTCATGGATGATATAAGGGGATAAATTTCTATGTATAAGTGAGGATAATAGGTTCCCCTGTACCACCAAGGGTAGTGGTACACATAGAATCAAATTAAAAAATTAATAACATAATGTTATTTTCTTGTGAATATCTAATTAAATTGACATTGATTCCAATATTATAAGGATATTGTAAAAATAAAAGTAAATAATTAATTTTATGAAATTGTTTTATGTTATTATGAATCCCTATCCCTTTAATTTTAACCCCATTTACTTAATTTATCCACAACAGAGGTGGTAAATATTTACTAATGTTACTATTCATCCTGAAAAAAATTGAACTGTTTACCCAATATGAGTAATTATGAATCCAAATATAGAATAAATTTTACATTATTATTCTACTAAATGTTTTAGAAATTATTTTTAATATATGTTTTCAAAACGTTAAGAAAACCGTTCTTAGAAAAATGTTTTTTAAGCAAAAAATGATTTTAGGAAAAAATTATGAATTCAAAGATTCCAATTGAATTATTTGGTTTATTTTAAATAAAATGAGGCTTATTTTTTCATTAAAAATAAAATAGAACCCAAATGATCTTTTAAAGTACTTGATTAAGATAAAGGGACTAAAATAGTTTCTATTTGAACAAAATAATACTTAGATTTCCAAAAATGTTAAACATATATTTCTAAGTTCAAAATTATATTTCTATATGAATTATATAAATTATATATATATTCTAAAAATAGTTTTTCATATATATTTATCTCATTCATAAATCATTATAATGTCATTAAAGTGAAAATTATTTTTTAATATTAGTAATTTTTTCTATTCACAAAAAAATTAAAATATATCTAAAAAATATTAACAAAATTAATATTATTCCTATTATGAAATTATGATTTAAAAAAGTATGTAAATTTTTCTAAAAAATATTTATTTAATTTGAGGAAATTAGTTATAATACCAATAAAAGAAATTAATTAAAAAATATTTTTGAAGGGAATGGATTTATGAAGAAAAAATTGACATTATTCGCATTATAATTCTAATAAACATAATAAAATGAATGTTAATTAATTAAATTGAATATATTATAATTATTTTCAGAATAATTTAAAAAGGTAAATCATTTTCATATTTTAATATTACAATTTATTATACACATAATAAAAATTTAAAAAATATATATCTTTTACCATCAAATTTTTTTTATTCATTTCATGAAAATTCATAACAAATGAATGATTTATTATTAATCTTTTGAATTGAAATTATGTACTCAAAATATTTTATTAATAATTTTCTAATCTAAAAAAATCATAACATAGTAAAAAAATAAGAAATATCATTATTTATAAACATCAGTTTCTTTGTCTTGACCAGGAAACATATTATTCATGTACTAATATAAGACTCAAACTTTTAAATGAGATTATAAAAACATAGCATGGTAGAAGATTGTGACATTCCATGTAATAATCAATAGATATATCTCCAGTTTTCTTAATTTTGAGAAATTGTGTTGGTATTTGGAAGGGAATATGATAAAATTTACTCACTTGATTTCCTCCCATTATATAATCACTATTTCATCGAGGATGTGTATAATTTGGATCATGATGAATTTTTTATTCCGAATGTAATAAATTAAAATTTTAATCAACTATAGTATCCATAAAATGATGAAATGTTATTCCTCCTATCTAAAACCATATTAGATTGATCAAACTAAAATAATGACCAATCTAAATTAAAAAAACATAAAAATTAATATCTAAAATCATAGTATTACAGAAAGATTAATATAATACTACTTAGGTATTCTTTATTAAATCTAGACCCAAAATTAGAAATCTGTGATTACTTATTCATCCAAAATCAACTAATTTTTTCCCAAACAACATTTTACACTTAAATATGTATATTTCTTAATTCCATATTCAATAATATAAGTTTTACCAAATATAGTACATAAAAATGTAGTAATTTTCACCAAGGATCACAATATGATATTACAGAATAATATTAAAGTACATTTACACATTTTTTAATAAATATCGGAAAAATGTAAAATTTCAAAAAAAAATAAACATTTCAGGATGATTGATAATATTCCAAATATGTTTCAAAAATGCACATTTTTTAAATTTTTCATACAACAGAATATTTTTAGAAAAATTCTTTAAGGTTTCATCTTAATATTCACACCACCACATCATAATATTTTTTTTACAGTCTAACCATTATTACCATATGTTCAAATACATAATTATTATATTCATCCATGATGGAAAGTCATCGATTTCCTTGTTCATTGAAATATCAATATATATTCTATCTATATATAAATTCTTTCAAACAAAAAGTAATTTCATAAGACCAACATTCAAACATAGAATATGTTATTATATAACTCTATTTTCACTAATAGATTATAAAATAATTATCTTATAATTATGATTCTCTTTATAATCATTAGATTATTTTC
The DNA here is from genome assembly GCA_963277665.1 of Viscum album. Classification (NCBI taxonomy): domain Eukaryota; kingdom Viridiplantae; phylum Streptophyta; class Magnoliopsida; order Santalales; family Viscaceae; genus Viscum; species Viscum album. The sequence continues at coordinate 1,892,986,660 of OY728159.1, forward strand.
ATGACATTATCAATATGCAAAATTACCATGGTATTACTTGATGATTATGATATTGGATTGCATAATGACCTAACTTCTTATAGATAAAGTGATGAGAACTAATAGATTCAATATTTCATTTATAATTAAGATCATGATGTCCTTTCCTCCCACACATATATCAAAATCTCATTCTATTTAATCATTTACCAAAGTTATTCTTCCCACATTCTTAACATGTGTGATGTGGAATATTTTTCCTTTAATAGACTTTACCAGAAAAATATTAATGAAAATAAAATTTCCTCTTATAGTTTGTAAATTTAGTAATGTTTGGATTATTTTTAATAACTCCATATTGTTGGTTAGGAATAATTAAAAAATCCTTTACTCCAACTTATCTTCTTTTTCGATAATGAAATTTGTAATGGATATTAATAAAAACCTATGATAGCAATACTAATATTGACCTGATCTTCTCATATCCAACAGTAACTTTATTGGCATTCTTATTAGGTAAATAACTAGATTCACTATAGGTGTGGATTCTCATCCTTCCTCTATGACCCTACTCTACAAAATGGAACTCACCGAGTCAACTCATAATTATAATGGATATTAAGCCATAAAATAAAAATACCAATGATTATAAAAGTTCTTTAATAACATTAGGTTTTATGATTATTCCTATGATAAATATTTCTATTTAAAATATTATTCCTGAGGTTCCATTTAAAAACACACGTAATAATTATAATAAAATGACTCTATTACCCCATATCCAGTTCTTACATTATTACACATGTAGAAGATAAATGGGGTCACACCATGAAATATATAAAATTTAATTTTTTTTGAGGTATAGATACACACTTGATTCCCATATTCCATTATAACTATAAAATTTCTCATAAAAACATTATTTCATCCTTGAAAATCATTAAAACATTTCTTTTTCACATCTTGGGGAAAAAAAGAAAATAATGGGTGAGAAAAAATTCTTAGTAACAGTTACATATAGTGAAACCCTTCATCAGTAAATAAAGAATAATCAATATTGAAGATTGTATAATCAAAAAACATTTCATTCAATCAACAATATTAGTTTAATAGAAACTCAAAGATTATATCTACATATCAATCACACGGTTAATATAAAATAAATTCTCAATAACTAAATGCTTAAATTTTAGATATTCATGTTATTTACCTCAAAACCTCAGTTGTATTATCATGAATATTACCATCAAGGTCTTTGTGAAGAAATAATTCTTAACAAATGGGTCGGTGTAAACTAGATACCCATCTAATATGGAATGCCTTCAATTTTTTTATATGAGACATATCAAGCTCTTGATAATACGGACCTACCCATAAATTTTAGATACTATTTGTTCAACATATATTTAATTATTAATATAATCCATTCTATATATTACTTATAAATCATCATTTATTTATATTGAATTATTAGTATGGAATATATCCCTAGTCATTGATATAATCATTCTAAATAATGTTTGATCAACTGATAGAGTATATATAAATTGTATATGATTGAATTATAATCATTTTAATAGTAATGAATATTAATTTTTCCAGGATAATGAATATATTTACATTAAAGATAAAATAATATCCAATGAATAATTAAGATTGATTGAGAACAAGATCACACAAAAGTGAAGGATATAAAAATAATGAATTACGCATTATCAGTAAAAGATGATATAAGAATATCAATATAATAGAAATGAATGTTTTTTCATAAAAACAAGACAATTAAAATTAAAATAGAATCAACAAATTAAAAATAACATCTTTGTAACTTTATTGAGAAAAATGTTATAAATCACTTTTGAAAATTATTTTTATTTCATTATGAAAATAATACACTTTTATATTTATAATATTTTAAATAAAAACATGGAAAATATTAAGGGGATTATTTTCCTTGAAAATTACTATGTAAAATTTAAATTAATGTTTCAATTTAGCGAATGGTTGTGATGGTAATAAATTTTATTTATGTAGAAAACATTAAAATGTTGATTGTTTTCATATTTTGGTAATATAAAAAAAATAAATCATTTGAAAAAATGGAAATATGATTTATTTGATAATTTTATAAGTAAATTAAAATATGGTTGAAAATTACATCAAATATTCATTTGTTTTTAATTAAGTGTCATCTTGAAAACATATAAAAGAACCTTTACATGGAAGAAAAAGTGTTTTGATGGAAAACAATAAAACATGAATTTATTTAAAAGGGAATCCCATACATGTAGCTCACTTGAACATTCCTGATCCAAAATGAAAAATATACATGAATTAAAAGAATATAAAAATAGGATTAGAAAATATATGAATTTTAATATATTATGATTTTTAACTTTCCAAAAGGAAATCTAAACAGGAACAATCCCTAAATAAAATGAGATTGTAATAGATATCCCTTATGTCTTGAATAAATTTTTAATCTAAATAGATTAAATTACTATACTATAATTGATCCATTAGACACCATCAATAAATATTAATTCATGTAAAAACCTTTCACATGGGTAGTATATACACTATGTAAATAAAATTTGGTACACAACATAAAATTATCTCGTTGATTTATAAATGAGGAAAATTTACCCTTACCATGGGTGTATTTTTGGTCTCAATTGTTTTATACTCCATTATAATTAATTTAAATTTATTAAATACTTTGTTAATAGAATATATTTCAAAAATATTATAAATTTTAATGTTCTTTTTTATAATTTGAAATAAAATTTATTTAATAGTTCTTTCTTATATCGACTTCTTAAGACTGTTTAGCTAATTTCTCCAAAACAAATTGTGTGTTTAATATGGATAAAGGAGTTATTAAATGGTTAAATTATCAAACTAATTTTAATAATTTAATTAATTATGTTAATATTTAACGTCATCCATTCGTGGTGGTAATAAAAGAATGAATCACATGGATTCGTGGAGGAGGTAGTCCACACATATTCACTAGTGACTATATCATTTTTTAAATGGATGAAGGGTTAATAATAAAAATGATATTATATATTTATATAATAATAATATTTTCATAAATGTTTTATTTATGCATAAATTTTACCATTATATCCTTCATTGTAAAGCAGTGATGAAAATTTAACTGTATCGCTATGTGGATACAATAGGTTGTCTGCACGTGCAAGATTTTTTTTTTCATTTTTCATAGGGCATAATGGAGGTGAGAAATATTTTTCCATAAATAATAATAACATCTCAGTATATTGGTTATATTCTATTATTTATTTTACCGGGTATACAATAGGTTTTTATGATCTAGAAGTATAAATAATCTTTTAAAAGTTCAGGCGAGGCAACTACCTCTTCTTTGACTGAGCACCTTTTCCTTAAGTCTTAAGACTTCATAGGATCAAATTATGGTAAGATAAGAAGATTAAAAAATGAGTTGATTGAATATAAAAATAATTTTTTATAGGAATTGGACATTAATTAAGGACCAAATGTTTTTAATAAGGGTGGAGAATCGGTGCCCTTTTATAAGTAAGGGGAGGGAAAACATGGAATAACACACAAGATTTAAATAACATAAAATATTATTGTTGTAAAAGGGTCACTAAATTTTCTTATATTATAATATTTTTTTTGTGAAAATAAATATACAGCCAACAAATTTTGTTTAGTAATGTGTTTTGTGTTATTATAAATCAATATACCTTTATTTTTCACCCTTTTATCCAAGTTTACACTTAATAGATGTGATAAATATTTACAATGGTTATTGTTAATTTTCAAAAAATAAAGATGAAATTAAAAAATAATATTAATTATTATTCTTCCATGTATGGAATCAATTTTATATCTTTCATCTCATATATGTTTCATAAATAACTTTTTTTATATGTTTGTAAAATGAAATAAAAACCATTTTTTGAAAAATGTGTTTTTAATAATTAAAAATTTTTTAAAGAAAAAAAATATAGTGATGGTTATATTTTAATTAATTTAATTATATTACAGTAAAGGAGACCTATTTTTACTAAAAATTGGACCAAAACTGAAAAAAATACGTTCTACGTGAAAAAAACTAAAAAACATTTTCTTGGAATAAGAACAATACTTAATATTACAGAATTTTATAAATATATTTCTAAGATAGATATTATATTCTTATATAAATTATATTACTTCATGAATATATAATTTTTTTTGAAAAAAACATTCATGTTATTTATATAACCTTATAATGACCTAAATGTCACTGTTTTTCATAAAATCAGTATTTTTCAATATTCAAATAAAATAAATTATTTTTAAGAGAATAAAAAAATACTAATCCAATTTTGGAACTTTAATTTTCAAATTTATGTCTATTTTTTGAAAAAATCAATGAGACAAAAATTTATTATAATATCTATGTACAAAATGAAATAAAACCCATTTTTAAAGAAAATGTATTTTTAAAGCATAAAATGACTTTTATCTCAATTACATGACTCATACCCATAATTAAATGAATTATAATTCATTAATTATGATATATAATCTAATTAATTATTTATAATAATTTATCTATTGAAATTAATTTAATCCATTAATATCAAAATTAATAGCATTTATAAAAAACATTTGGGAAAAATATCTCTTTCATCCTCTAAATATTTTTTTTATTTTAATAAAATTGAAAATCAATAAATTATTGATAATTTATTTTATTTTAGAAAAAATTCATACATATATTTTATAACATATTTATTACTATTCATATCTTCCAAACTAATGGTTGGGTTATATCAAGCATATTTAAAAAACTATTATTTCTGTGTTTGTTTACATATGGGGTTATATATAGTGTATGATTTTGAAAAGGGTGTTGTTTTTAATGATAATATAAATTAAATATAATGGTATTGTAAGGTTGAATGATGTTATTAATAATATGTATTTTTGAGGATGAGGTTGGGAACTACACCTAGAAGTAGGGCTAACTATTTAAATATTAATATGATTTAAAAGAACCATTATTTTGGGGATTACACCAGATTTGAGCCCACATGTTGATTTGGATCACTAAGTTAAAAATTGGATCGAGAGGGTTAGGAGGCTGATATGAATCTAGATTTGTGGTAGGGAACATAACAATCTTGATTAAGAGGATATTTTGTTATTTTCCATGAAATTGGAACCCATGAAATTCAGGGATTACATGATTTTTGACACCCAAAGGGTTCTATAAACATAGAAGGAAAGCATAGTGATGGTATCTCATGTGGGGATTGAAACTCATTATTTAATTAATTAATAATTGAATTATTTTGATTTTTGTAAGCCGGTTATATAACTTAATAGGCCATGAAGGTATCTGTGGTAAGAAAGAGACCTTGTATATGACCTAGGTGAAGATGAAACCTTGGTCGAATATCTGGGTGAGGGTATATCAAGATATATGGATAGTATAAGGACTTGTGCATTAAACATTACTTAATCTTTAGTTATTACAAGATTACACATTGAGGATCTTTTCAGGATTAGAGTTTTAGAGAATTAGATCATAAATCATGCATTACATTCCACATTTAAACAAGGTAGTTACATTAAAGACAATATTCACTTTTCCCATAAAAGGAAACATATTTAAATCAAAACATGGATTCATTTATGACACTTCCTTGACACTATCATAACATCATGTACCTTTCCCTTGACCTATGAAAAACATTTCAAAAATGTGGGATGAGCATAAAAAGCTCAGTAAGGGATATAAAAGTACGAAATGAAAAAATTAGTCCATGTATACATAAGAATTAATGAAATAATAATTTACTCATAAAACATAAGCACTTTAACATACCTCATCAAATCATGAATAAATCATATAAATCATAAGACATAAAGGTAACTTGAGTCATTCATAACATTCTTACGTAGGGAATAACCCTCATGGTTACGTTTGGAATACCCATCACAGTATATTACCTAAATCTCTTCGGAGAAACCATAGAGTTTAACTCCTTTATGTTACCCAATGCATTGGAGAGCTATATCAGGCTCACTAGCCCTTATTTTATCACGGAACCACCCGTCTTCGTAAACAATTCCCAAGAACCATAACATAATCGTATCACATAAAACATTCATAAAAGAAACATAACATTTCAACATTTCAATCAAAAGATATCAATAACACATTGATATAATAAAAACATTATCAAAACCATTTTCAATACCAAAATAAAAGAAAATTAAAACATGGTACTTATTTTTTATTAAAAAAAGTTATGGCTTAGAGAGGAATCCCAAACTCAAATAATGGTCACGGCGGTAGTGAAGTCATTGTCACCGCATACGTACAACAAAACATTCCCTTTTTCTGTTTATTAAAACACTTAATATACAAAAGATTCCTTTTGAATAAACATAAAATTCAAAGGGGTTTATACATCGTATAAAAGAAAGTTGTGTATAAAACAAAATATGCCTCAATGAAAGGAGATTGAGACGAAGTCCATTACCTCATGTCTGACATGACTCAATCGTTCTTTAATCTCCTGAATAAAAAACTTGAGTTAATTTCTACTTGCTTAAGAACCTTTTTCAAATTAATTATTACTTTTATATCACTTATTACCATGTTATGAACACTATGTAATTATTTAAGTTAATAACCGTCGTTTTTTCGATCATTGGTACTTGAGTGAAAAATAAACTCTTTATAATTACAATTTGTTCATGTGGTAAAATATCCATTATATCCAGAATTGTATTCATGATGTTGATATCATATATATCATATATATCTAGTATATACAAGAATTTATAATATTACATAACATTTAGAGGTAAGAAATGAAATGCACCATTCATGGAGACGGTAAGCCGTATGTACGTATGAACGCTACTTTCATTTCTATTTCGTATTTAATGGAATGAATTCATAATGATATAAAGGTTTATTATAATTCCAATATAATATCATATATAATATAATTAACTCCATCCTTTATACATCCCACATATGGCATTAACGAATCAAATCACTTTGAGGGGGTGGTAGTCCGTACTTCCTAAAATGAAGATATCTCGTTTACCCATAATTGAAACCATAAAGGTATGCCACAAATAAAAAATACAGAATCATAAGGAAAACATAAACATACTATATATCATATATAAATATAGTGACATATTAAAGGCCACCGTGAAAGGTGTTAAAAGAAGATTGAACAATCATCATTTTATGAGGCAGAAATTTGACATCCACAGAAACAGTATGTTCTTTAACCATTAGATGGAGGTGTGTGTAAGTGTATCTCGAATCCTTCTCATAAAACACCCTAGTATATTGAAGATACTGGTTTTTTTACAAAATAAAGAAATCAAAATAGTTTAGGTGGTTTGAGAAGCAAAATAAAACAAAATAACACAAGTGAAGACATTACCTTAAAAACGGGTAACTCGTCTTGGTTTGAACCAAAAGGGTTTCTTGAAGAGCTTTCTGCCTAAGGTAAGGCTTCTATGATTAATTTAGGGATGTGGAGAGATAAAATGAGCAGAGATAGGCCGAGCCAATGTCTTTAGTGGTGTGGGTATGGAGGTAGAGGTGGGGGCCTTTTATAAGAGGGAGGAGGGGTGCTCTTGGAACGTCAAGAAATGTTACTTTATATTAAAATGAGTTTTGGATTTTAAAGGTCCCACATTGATATATTTCAAGTATAAGGTGATAATGGTTCTAAATATACTCATAAAATAGGTTTTTTACAAGTTTAATTCTTAGAGTTTACATTATCTTTTCATTTTATTTAAATTGTTCATTAACGAGGTAATCGCTGCATCATCATGGTGTCTTAAAACATTTAATTTATTTAATGTCTAAAACTTATAAAAAATAATATGATGTAGGAAATATTTTTATCCTTCCAATGAATATATATAGTCCAAGAGATAATCTATTTAGACAAAATTAAAATTGTTTTAATTTGGTGTTACATACTTTTGTGATATTATTCATTCTTTAAAAAAATAAAATGATAAAGTGTCACTATCTCCCAAAAGTGATTCCATGGGGTCCCTAAGTTTGGCACAAGGAATCCAATGGTCATAAATGACAAAAACAGTAGCATTAGGACACATTTTGGGGTCATTTGTTAATATTATTATTTTATTTTATTATCCTTAACTACCCGATTACTAATTAATCACGATAATTAAAGATAATTATCGTCGTTACTATTCATAATGTCCAAAAACAAAAGTATAAATTACATAATTTGGAAATTGTGATTAAAAATATGGTATCCATTTTACCAAATTTCAAACACAGAAATTGAAATAAATAATTTTAAAATAATTCTCATTGTCAAAACAAATAGTGGGTTTTTTTAAACAATATCTATGAAAAGTTTGGCACTTGTTTATGCCCAATTACAAAGTGAAATAAATTCTAATGACCACCACTGGATTAAATGGTAAAAATTTATTATAATTACACTTTAAATCAAATTATAAAGATAATCTAACCATATAATTAAATTAGATGAAAAAGAAGTTTTGAAGTAAAATGCAGTATTTTTCACTATTCATTAAAAAATGAACTTTGTCATAAAAATAACAAAAATTTATCCAATGTAAATTTCAATGTCCCAATACTAAAGAATAAGTTTATTTTGAAAAATATAGATTATAAAATTCTCAAAAGATAGATTTAAAAATCGTTCGCCATCAAAAGGTGGTAAAACAATCTTTTAAAAATATTAGAGAATTCTATGAATAAGATTGGATCTATTCTCATTTTAAGTCTTTAAAACACTATATAATTCATAAATGGACATAGATATGAAAATACATAATTATTTACTTACTTGGGATGTTACATCCTTCCCCCTTTAGAAAATTGTGTCCCCGCAATTTATTTACTTATCGAATTGTGGGGGTATTTATCCCTCATTGCATTTTCAGATTCCCACGTTGCCTCTTCAATCATGTGGTTTTTCCACAAAACCTTTACATGATGAATCACCTTATTCTGTAACACATGATCCCTGTGGTTAAAAATATGGACAGGTTGTTCTTCATAAGATAGATTCTCTTCCAACTGAACTACCTCTAGACTCAAAACATGATATGGATCTGGCATGTACATCCTTAACATTGAAACATGAAAAAAATAGTGTACCTGAGATAAACTCGGAGGTAAATCCACTCAGTATGCAACTGATCCAACTCTCTCCGGAATTTCATATGGTCCAATTAACCATGGACTCATCTTTCCTTTCTTACCAAATCGCATCACACTTTTCCATGGTGAAACTTTGAGGAATACATGATCACCTACCTCAAAAGAGATATCCTTCCTCCTATTGTCCGCATAACTTTTCTGCCTGCTCTGAGCTGTTCTCATTTGTTTCTCTATCAACTGCACTTTTTCTGCCAACTCTTCTACCAATTCTGGTCCCATCATCTTCCTTTCACCCACTTCATCCCAAAAAGCTGGAGTTCGACAACACTTCCCATATAATGCCTCAAATGGTTCCATCTGTATACTAGAATGAAAACTATTATTATAAGAAAACTCAACCAAAGAAATATGTTGGTCCCAACTTCCTTGATAATCCATGGAACAAGCACGTAGCATATCCTCTAAAGTCTAAATTGTTCATTCTGACTGCCCATCGGGTTGAGGAGGAAAAGCTGTACAAAAATTTAATTCAGTACCCAACGACTTCTGAAGGCCTTTCCAATATATAGAAGTAAACCTGGGATCACGATCAGATACAATGGAGAGGGGAACTCCATGTAACCAGACTCTCTCTTTAAGATACAAACGATAAATTTGATCTGGGGAAAAATTATCTCGTATAGCAAGGAAATGAGTAGATTTAGTCAAGCGATCAACAATAACCCAGATTGCATTATTACCTCGAGGTGTCTTCGGCAATCCAACAACAAAGTCCATAGATATATTCTCCCATTTCCCCTCTGTTACTGGTAAAGGTTGAAGCATCCCTTTTTGTAATTGCCGCTCTACATTAATATGTTAACAAGTCAAACACTTCATAGTAAAATCAGCAATATCTCTTTTCATTCCATCACACCAGTAGTACTCCTGAAGATCTTTATACATCTTATTACTGCCAGGATGAACTGAAAATAGAGAACTATGAGCTTCACATGACAACTCTCTCTTCAACTGTGAATCACATGACACACAAAATCTCTTAAAAAATCTCAAAAAAAATCATTATCAATATTGAATTCAAGAAACTTACCTCTCTGAACCAGCTCTACCTTTTTCTGTAACTCAATTTATTGCTTATGTTCTTTCTTAATTCTATCTAATAGAGAATATTTCACTGATACCAGAAACAAAACAGAAGAACATCCTGCCCCAACAACTTCTATGCCAAAGTTCATCAATTCCTTAACCAAAGGATCATGTTCCAAACACAACCTTGTTAATGAAGCATTACTTTAACGACTCAAAGGATTAGACACTTTATTTGATTTTCCCGGATGGTAATGAATTGTACAATCATAATCCTTGATTAATTCTAGCCATCTCCTCTGTCTCATGTTCAATTATTTCTGAGTGAATATATACTTTAAACTTTTTTGATCAGTATATATTTCACACTTTACACCATAAAAATGATGCGTCCAAATTTTTAAAGCAAAAACAACAACAGCTAATTCCAAATCATGTGTAGGGTAATTTACCTCATGAGTTTTCAAATGTCGTGAAGAATAAGCAATTATCTGATCATTCTGCATTAGGAAGCAACCGAGTCCTTTCAATGAAGCATCACTATAGATAACAAACTCACCATTCCTAGAAGGTAGTGCCAAAAATGGATCATTCACCAATCTTCTTTTCAATTCCTGAAAACAATCATCACATTCTTTTATCCAGATAAACTTAACACCCTTTTGAGTTAGCTTAATCATTGGACTAGATAACCAGGAAAAATTTCTAAAAAACCTTCCATAATATCCTTCCAAACCAAGAAAACTAAAAATCTCAGTTACATTTGTTAGTCTAGGCCATTCTTCAAAAACCTTTGTTTTTGTAGGATCAACAGTTATTCCATATTTAGAAACAATGTGACCAAGGAAAGAAATTTGTTGTAACCAAAACTCACACTTGCTGAATTTCCCATATAATTTCTTTTCTTTTAAGGTTTGAAAAATAACCCTTAAATGACTTTCATGATCCTCTTTACTTTTAGAAAACACCGAAATATCATCAATGAAAACCAACACAAACATATCCAAGAACTCTGGGAATATTCTATTCATAAGGTCCATGAATATAGCAGGTGCATTGGTTAACCCAAAAGGAATTACTAAAAATTCATAATGGCCATATCTTGTACGAAAAGTAGTCTTCAAAACATCTACTTCCTTTACCTTCAACTGATGGTACCCCGATCTCAGGTCAATCTTTGAAAAATACTGAGCTCCCTGGAGCTGATCAAACAAATCATCGATATGAGGCAAAGGATATTTGTTCTTAACAGTGATGTTATTCAAGGATCTATAATCAATGAAAAGTCTCATAGAACCATCTTTCTTTTTAACAAATAATATAGGATCACCCCATGGTGATATGCTAGGTCAAATGAAACCTTTATCTAATAAATTGTGCAATTTCTCCTTCAACTCTAAAAGTTCAATTTGAGAAATTCGATAAGGGGGTTTTGAAATTGGATTAGAATTAGGAACTAAGTAAACAGTAAATTCAACTTCCCGATCTGGTATTATTCCAGGAAACTCATTAGGAAAAACATCAGGATATTCATTTACCACTGACACATCATTAATTGGAAGGGTTCCTTTGTTTACAACAATATGTGAAAGGTTACATTCATTTCCATCTTTTACAAGTTTCTCAGCCTCTTGATATGTTATCAACAGTAAGGGTTCATTCTTGTACACAAATTGAAAGTATTTCTGAAAAAAAAACTTCTTTAGCTCTATAATCAATCTTATCATGGTAAACAGAGAGCCAATCCATACCCAGGATAAAATAGAACTCAAATAGAGGTAAAACAATAAGGTTTTCAAGTAGGTTCTTTCCACGGATGAGGATAGGAAGACTCTTATAAATTATTTTTGCCTCAACATTTCCCCCAGGTGTTTTTACCACAAGTTCAGGAGTCATTTCTTGAGATGGAATTCCCAATTTACAAGAAACATTTTCAGAGATGATAAAATATGTAGACCCCGAATCAAACAACACATTGGTATAATCTGAGAAAACAAACAAAGTACCTGATACCACTTCATTTGTTGGCCCAACATCTGCTGAAGTAGTTTCAAAGGATTTCACCACTCCTTTTTCTTATAGTCTGACTGCTTCCCATCATTTGAGCTCTTTTTCGAACACTCGTTTGCATAATGACCCATCTCATTGCACTTGAAACATTTCACTAACTGTAAATACAATTTGGTCTTACCATCTCCCTGATATTTTCTAGTGAAATCACGAGCCTTATGTCCCATCTTACCACATCGGTAGCACTTTACTGAATTTAGAAGACATTCCCCAGCATTCCTTTTACCACATTTATCACAAATTGGAAACTTAGTTTTCTTACCATCATACCTTTTTGAAGAATTATTTCCTATCTCCTGCCACCTCGGTCTCTTCTTCTGTTGGTTGTTATAGAACACATGATCATCAGAAAACTCCATTTCCACCTTCTCAGCACATCGAACAATTTTTTCATAACTCTTGTACTCACGAGAAGCTAAATCCATCTGATATTTTGTCTTTAATACTGAGTAAAAATGAATGATTTTACTATCAAGGTCTCTGATAAAATTTGGAGCATACCTTGCCAATCGAGTGAACCTTTCTTCATAAGCAGCCACTGAGTCGTCCTCTTGCCTCAATTCTAAGAATTATTATTCCATACTAAGTCAAACATCCTTAGGAAAATACTTCTCAAGATACATACCTTTTAATTCATCCCAGTCAAGGGCATCAATCTCATCAGCATCCCTGAGATTTTTAACCATCGACCACCATTGATCTGCTTCACCCTCCAAATGGTAAATTGCAAGACTAACCTTTTGATTGTCTGAATACCCCATGGCATAGAAAATATTCTCCAGTGCTTTAATATGCCCTTCTGCTAGCACAGGGTCAGATGATCCTCTGAATAATGGGGGATGTTGCCTCATGAAATGTTTCACCACTGACATGTTCCTCTGCGGTTGATCCGGCTGATCTCGTGCATGGATACCACCACCATTTATCGCTTGAATCAACTGCGCCATTACTGCAACAAACTGTTCAGTTCCCATTCCGACCATCTCAGGATACTAATTTGGAAGGTCATTTCCTTCTGTATGCCTTCCTAGCACTGCTTCACTATTTCCTCTATAGAAAACCATTCTGAACAAACATGTCTTAGATGATGAAACATGGTAATCTTAAAATGCTATATCATTTCAATTTGACCATTAAAAAAATATATTTGGATAACAATTTAATATAATTATAACTCCTAATGTTATCTAAACCAACCTCTGAAACCAACTATAAGGCCTCATGCATTAAACATTACTTAATCTTGAGTTATTACAAGATTACACATTGAGGATCTTTTCAGGTTTAGAGTTTTAGAGAATTAGATCATAAATCACGCATTACATTGCACATTTAAACAAGGTGGTTACATTAAAGACAATATTCACATTTCCTATCAAAGGAAACATATTTAAAATAAAACATGGATTCTTTCATGACACTTCCTGGACACTATCATCACATCATGTACATTTCCCTTGACCTGTGAAAAACATTTCAAAAACTTTGGATGAGCATAAAAAGCTCAGTAAGGGATATAAAAGTACAAAATTAAAACATTAGTCCATGTATACATAAAAATTAATGAAATCATACTTTACTCATAAAACATAATCACTATAACATACCTCATCAAATAATGAATAAATCATAGAAATAATAAGACATAAAGGTAACTTGAGGCATTCATAAAATTCTTACGTAGGGAGTAACCCTCATGGTTACATTTGGAATACCCATCACAGTATATCCCCTAAATCTCTTTGGAGAAACCTTAGCGTTTAACTTCTTCGTGTTACCCAATACATTGGAGATCTATATCGGGCTCACTCACCCATAGTTTATCACGGAACCAACCGTCTTCATAAAAAATGCCCAAGAACCATAATATAATCGTATCATATAAAAAATGCATAAAGGAAACATAAAATTTCCACATTTCAATCACAAGATATCAATAACACATTGATATAATAAAAAAATTATCAAAACCATTTTCAAAACCAAAATAAAAGAAAATTAAAACATGGTATTTATTTTTCATTAAAAAATGTTATGGCTTGTAGAGGAAGCCTAAACTCAGGTAATGGTCACGGTAGCGGAGACGTCGTTGTCGTCGTATACGTACGACAAAAACATTCCTTTTTGTCATTTAGAAAAATGTTCCGTCTAAAAATGATTCCTTTTGAATAAACATAAAATTCAAAGGGGTTTATACACTATATAAAAGAAATTTGTCTATAAAACAAAATATGCCTCAATGAAAGGAGATTGAGATGAAGTCCCGTACCTCGTGTCCGACTTGACTCGATCATTCTTTAATCACTTGAATAATAAACTTGAGTTAATTTCTACTTGATTAAAATCCTTTTTCAAGTTCATTATTTATTTTATATCACTTATTACCATGTTATGAACACTATGTAATTATTTAAGTTAATAACGGTCTTTTTGTCGATCATTAGTACTTGAGTCAAAAATAAACTCCTTATAATTACAAGTTGTTCATGTGGTAAAATATCCATTATATCCAGAATTATATTCATGAATTAAATATCATATATATCTAGTATATACATTCATTTATAATATTACATAACATTTAGAGGTAAGAAATGAAATCCACCGTTTAGGGAGACGGTAAGCCGTACGTACGCATGAACACTACTTTCATTTTTATTTCTTAATTAATGGAAAAAATTAATAATGATATAAAGGTATATTATAATTATAGTATAATATCATATTGATATCATTAACTCCATCCTTTATATGTCCCACATATGGCATTAACGAATCAAATCACTTAGAGGGGGCGGTAGTCTGCACTTCCTAAAATGAAGATATCGTGTTTACCCAAAATGGAAACCATAAATGTATGCCATAAATGAAAAATACAGAAGCATAAGGAAAACATAAACATAATATATATCATATATAAATATAGTGACATCTTAATGGCCACCATGAAAAGTGTTAAAAGAATATTGAACAATAATCGTTTCGTGAGGCAGAAATTTTCCATCCACAGAAACAGTATGTTCTTTAACCATTAGATGGATGTGTGTGTAAGTGTAGCTAGAATACATCTCATAAAAACATAATAGTATTTTTAAGATACTTGTGTTGTTACAAAATAATGAAATAAAAAGATTTTATGGGGTTGTAAAATCAAAATAAAACAAAAGAACAGTATTAAAAACATTACCTTTAAATCGGGTAACTCCTCTTGGTTTGAACCAAAAGGGTTTCTTGAAGAGATTTCGGCCTAAGTTAAGGCTTCTATGATAAATAGAGGGATTTTGAGAGATAAAATTAGTAGATATTGGCTGAGCCAATGGATTTAGTGGTGTGGGTAAGGAGGTAGAGGTGGGGGCCTTTTATAAGAGGGATGAGGGGCACTCTTGGAAAGTCAAGAAATGTTACTTTATATTAAATTGAGTTTCGGATTTTAAAGGTCTCACATTGATATATTTAGAGTATAAGGTGATAATGGTCTTATATATACTCATCCAATAGGTTTTTGACAAGTGTAAGTCTTAGATTTTACATTATCTTTTCATTTTATTTAAATCATTCATTAATGAGATAATCACTACATCATCATGGTGTCCTAAAACTTTAATTTATTTAATGCCTAAAAGTTATAAAAAAATACTATGATGTAGGAAATCTTCTTAAATTTACAATGAAAATCTATATCCTAATAAATAATTTATGTAGACAAAATTAAAATTGTTTTACTTAGGTGTTACATACTTTTGTGATATTCTCCTTTCTTTAAAAAAATAAAATGATAGTGTCGCTATCACCTAAAAGTGATTCCATGGGGTCCCTAAGTTTGTCACAAGGCATACCATGGTATTCCATGACACAACCAGTTTCATTAGGACACATGTTGGGGTCATTTGTTATTATTATGATATTATTTTATTATCCTTAACTACCCAATTACTAATTAATCACGATAATTAAAGATAATTACCGTCGTTACTATTCATAATGTCCAAAAACAAAAGATTCTTAATTACATAATTTGTACCTTATTATTCAAAATATGGAATCCATTTTACCAAATTAAAAACACAGAAATTTCAATAATTAATTTAAAAATAATTCCCATTGTCAAAAAATAGCCTGTTTTTTTGAAACAATATCTATGAAAAGTTTGGCACTTGTTTATGCCCAATTCCAAAGTGAAATAAATTATAATGAAAAAAATTGGATTAAATGGTAAAAATATATCCTAATTAAACTTTAAATTTAATTATATAGATAATCTAACCATATAATTAAATTAGATGAAAAAGCAGTTTTGAAGTAAAATGCAGTATTTTTCACTATTCATTAAAAAATGAACATTGTCAGAAAAATACAAAACATTCATCCAAAGTAAATTTCATTGTCCCAATACTAAAAAATATGTTTATTTTGATAAATAGAGCTTATAAAATTGTCAAAATGTAGATTTAAAAATGTTTTTCCATCAAAGGGCGGTAAAACAATCTTTTAAAAATATTAGAGAATTCTATGCTTGAGATTGGATTTATTCTCATTTTAAGTTTTTAAAACAATATCTAATTCATAAATAGACATAGATATGAAAATCCATAATTCTTTACTTACTTGGGATGTTACATATAGAGAGAAATGAAACTCTGGTATAAGGACTTCAGCAAGGTCTCTCTTAGGTATGCACCTTAAATAGATGGTTCATTGGTATATAACCTTGGAAAAGTGACACCCTAGTTGGTAGATTGTGTGAAACATATCCCTAATAAAGTCAATGGGGAAATGTTATCCAATTATGGAGGGTCTAATAAATTTTCTATAAATTATGGATCTACTGGAGTGACCAAGGCATGTGAAACCCTTGTATTTCACTCCTATGTTATTTTTTGGCATGTACTAATGTAATTGATACTTTTATTATACCTATATTGTATAGTATTCTAGTGTGGTGCCTATGGGACGGGGTCCTTTACATTAATGAAACATAATTGAAGTTGTATTTTGTGATGGTTTTAGTGTTAATATCCATAAATGTTTAAATTTACAATAATTTCTATTATTATAATTTGGTTTTTATAAAATAATCCACTTAATGGACATGATACAGTTTGGTTGTATTCACTAGTGACCCCCTTCTATTTGTGTTTGTCCATCCACATTCTCCCCTATCTCCCTCTATGTTTTTACATTTAAATCTCCCTCCCTTGTGTCCCTATTCTTCAAATATGTCCTATCAAGTCTATATATATATATGAAACAAGGGATGAAGTTGATATACAATGAAATTAACCACTCCTCATTCACTGATATGTTTTTATAGAAAAAGTTATTAGTGTAAAAGTGGATAGGGTATAAAACATAGGCATGACAAGGGATTAGTTTATAAAGACGTTCATTTGATGTTAGAAACATTAAGGGAGATTCAATTAAATATATACATGTGGGGGAACTTGGAAGTGGTAGAAAGGACCTTGATGCAAGTGTAGGGTTTTCCATTAGGGAAAACATGTATAGAATAAAACTATTAATAGAATATGATGTAGAGAACATTGTATTATGGTATGTGAAAGGAGTTGACATTTCCATGATATCATAATTTTTCTAAACTATTTCCAATTTCAAACAAACATATTTTTTATCTGAATTTTTTTGTTGGATATATGTGTTTTCAAATAAAATATTGTAAAAAAAATACTCCCTTATAAACAAGTTTCTATAATAAAAATGTTTTTCAAGACCAAAATGTGTCCAAAATACCCTCAAAAATAGGATTCTGGTTTAACGACTATTTTCTTCAATAATAGATAAAATACCTTCCGTAGTACAAGTAGGAGGTTCTCAAATCCATATAAATATACCATGAGATGTTTTTAAAGAATATATATCCCTTATTTTAAGAGAGACCATGATAAATAAATAGATAATATTTTTTATTCTTTATACACAAAGTTACAATTCTACCTGGACATGACATGTGTTATCTGAATGGGGACCATATTTCTTATTTTATAGAAAAGTTAATAATACATACTTTCAAGTTCCAACACTCTAATTTGGAACACCTTTATATGTATCTATCAATTCTTTATATTAATTATATTTTATTCAATGATCTATACTCAAAGAAATTTATTGTTCTGAGAATATTCTAATTAGGAAATATTTTCCCTCATGATGAAATATATTATATTTCAACCATCACTAATATAATTTTTATAGGATATGGAGATTCAATCATTAACCTTTCTATTCCATTTGATTAATTTAATGTATACATTCTTTATTATAATTTTATAATTTAACAGATTCACCATTGGTGACAAAACTAAGATAGATAAATATATATATATGATTAATTTTTTTTATTATAAATCCTCATTCTAACTTCAAAAATAGTTAATCAACAAGATTTTAGATGTTTAGATTTTCCATATCTTCATATAAAAATATTAGATGGTATTTAGAAATTTATTTTATCCTCTCATATTATTTTTTATTCATAAAGTTTTAGATTTCATATATAGAAGTATATACAATTTGATGAAATTAATTCTTCAAAATCCAACTCTTTATAGCTGTATCATCTATTATATTCTTCTTCTTTTTCTTGTTGTTCCCTTAGAAATTCAATAGTTATCATATTTTGATATGATAGTATTTATTTTCATATTATTATTTTTTCAAAATATTTATTATTAACAAATTCTATTATATATTTTAATGAAAACATTTATGAAAATATAATATATTTAAATATAAGTCTCATATGATTGTTATAATAGAGCAATGAAAAGATTAGAATATCGGTATATAATTGAATTCACAACAATCATCCCAATTTTTATGATCAAAATACATGGTATATCAAGGAATAAAAGAAGATTATTGATTTGGATTTTGGAAATGATATTCTGGTCAAATCCATAAATATAAGGAAGTTTTCACTATCCTTCTCCTCCGCCATTGAACTCATACTTCTCACTATATTACAAATGTAGTTTTTAACTCAAATTTACCTTTTAATGATTATAATATGAAATATTTTAAATAAATATATATCATTATCCACGGAAACTAAATGAGTATTTCTAAACTTATGAATAATATATGGCTTTAGGACCCCATAAATTTTTATTTAAACTATTTAAATGTTTAAAATAATATTTTAAGATGTGGTGGTTCAACCATTTTCGTTTTATTTGTGATGTAGTTTTCTAATAATCATATATTAAATATAATATTTTATTTTTTGTCCTTATGAAAGTGTTCATTAATAATCGTCAATATATACCATGAAGATCCAAAAATAGGTATATGGTCATTTTAATTTTACTCAAGATAGGGGAGGGTTACCCTGGTGGTGGTATAACTAGAGTTTGGGTGGGTTTAGAGTAATAAAATTGGGCATGTATCAAGTGTTTTGATTAAAATAATTAAATAAGTAAAAATACCTTATATAGTAATTTTTAATTATCAAATTAATGTATTACATTGGTGAAATCACTAAATTTGACAGATAAAGTTGGTTAATTAGATTAGTGTAAACATTCTTCAGTGAGTTCATTAGCGGTGTTGGGTATGAATACCAACCACATGAACAACAATATAATGATGAAGTGGGGATTTTTAGTTCTTTAATACTTCATTATTTGATAATTTTATTTTAATATTATTTATTATATTTTTACGAATGTTTTATCAATCCATGTTCCCAATTTTTTATTGATTTTTGTTATTATAATTTTCATTCCTTGTGTTCCCATTAATTCTAAATTGGTATGATGATTTCTCAAAGGAACTTAACTGATCAGAGGTCATCCTATAGAACCATTTAACCCTATTCTATATATTTTGATTCCCCAAGTTCATGTTGTGACAAAAGGACTCTAGTATCCCTAACTACTGACTATCTCTTTCCCCTATCCCTCCCTCCCTCACGCTTGTGGATGGAATTTATCATCCCCTAATAGTGGCCTATAATAATCATGGTGGGGGAAATATGGGAGATGCAATGGTTTGATGTAGTATGATAGTGAAATGTATATATTTAGAGTGATTTAATAGTGGTGGAGATGTTTCTTGATGATGGTGTAAGGTCGGTTGGTGAGTTGTGGGGTGTGATTGTAGTAGTGGAAAGAACAGTAACATGGAGTTGAAGGAGGGGGAGATGGGGTTCCGTCTATGTTCATATCATTTATCATTATTGAATAGAATACTATTTACCTATTTTGTGGATGTTTTGTAGAGAGACAATGAGATTTTCCCAATAGCAGGCCCAGTCCCATCCCAGGTCTAGTGGTGTATAGTCCATTCACATTGATGGGTAGAGAGACAAACCAAGCTAGGTCCTCATTGAGAAAAATCCATAGGGTGAGTAATAATTCATGGAATCATGTTCTTCACACTATCTTATATTTTGAACTTCGACATTCCCCTATAGGCCTATTCTCTACCCCTTTCATTCAATGTGGTGCCCCTATAGGCTTCCATGAGGTCCACTTCTTTCCTATATTGTGTTTTTCACACCATTTTCATCATCTGTTGGTTTCAGAAACAAAATTGTCTATACTGAATATTTTTTCCTATTTATAATAATGGTATTATCTATTTTTATATATGAGTATGTTTTTATGGTGGATTGTTAACATTTTTTATCTCAATTCCACTGATAATGGTGTTTATGCATGATGGTCAGAGTGTATCAATGATTTTTGGAATTCAAATGACCACATGCTAGTGAGGTGGTTTGGGACCCCCTTCTTACATACACCTTTTAGGATTCCCCCATTAACTCTGGGTTATGGTCCTCCAATATCAGGCATAGGGTCATTACACTTTTGGTTTCCATAGTGTTTGGTTCCCCCACACAATTGATAGAGTCACAAACTATCCTAATAATGAAGAGTGGATGCTCTATCAATATAGTTAGGAACTCCCAAAATTGATTAGATTTTTTAAATGAGGAATTATTACTCCATTAGGTTTAGTACTACCTAAACCATTACACATGGTAAATCACTGGCCCTCTACTTCATATTTAGAGAGGAAACTTGGTTATGGTATAGTTAGGTATATTTATATCATTTTAATTGGATTAGGTAAATTGATACATGGTTAGTTGGTTAGTGAGGAGTCAGATGCTCTGGTATCCTAATATATCTCTCTATAAAAAATATTTGGGTTACCATTACTTTTTATGTGGTTTCAATCTAATCGATAAATCAATGTATCTTTTTTGTTTCTAGGGAAGACACTTAGGAATTTTTATACTCACTTGTGTATATGAATTTGTCTAAAATATGTAGTGTATTAGTTTGAGGAAAAATTATTTGATAGTGATTAGGGAGGAAGTTGTATCATTAATTTATGAGTACATTGGTTCTCATAGGTGATGATCATGTTTACATTTTATGTTGGAAACTACACCAGGGAGCCTTATTTATTTCTAGTTTTTATAGTCCAATTTACATTACTTATTATGGGATTAGGTTTTTCCCTTATTTTATGCTATTAATTTTTATGATACTGTAAGGATTCATATCATGATTCACCTGTGTATATATATACTCTAGTTGTTTTATTTGTGTAACAATAATTTTTTAAATATCATATATGAAGACTTTTGTATCATTTACATTATTTTAGAAGATGCCTCATATATTTTATTATATTCTTACTAGGTTCAAGTTACAAACCCTAATCCTACTGGAGGAGGATTGGTGTGTAATACTTTTCCAAACTATTGGCCCATATTGGGTCCTTGTGGGATGGTTCAAGCCATATTTTTTTGAGATAGTCTATATTGGGGATAAGTCTTGATATTATATGTCATGTGAGTATTGGTTTGAGATATTAGGCTAAAACTATTAAGAAAATATTAAGATTAGTAATCAAACTTTGGAATCCACTATTGGTGGAGTGACTTATACATCAATTCACTAAGAGTATAAAATTTTGATAATCTACTTGAAACATACAGCATTGGTTTTTGGGTACGGTCATGTCGGTGCATGCATCATATAGTTCCCTATTATTGGTTTTCACTTTCACCATGAGTCTAACCTCTAGAAATTATTTAATAATCTTGGTTTCATTTTACAAAAATGTTGGATAACACCATGAAAATAAGAATCTAATATCCCAAGGAATCGTGATTAACCTATTTGTTTTTTGAACCTCCTATTACAAAACAACTATGTTAAAAGGTGTCATTATAAATATTTGATCATGATATGTCCCCATTGGGTGAGTAGGTTATAGATGATTCACCCTTAGTTCTACCAGTATAACCTCCATTAATTATGTAGGGGGTGATCCTCCATCTATGTAGTTATGGAGTATCACACACAATAATGATAAGGATTTCTACATCATAAGAGAACCTAAAGAGTTCTAATGGTAGATACCACCCATGATCCATAGTGATCTTGAACCATAGTTGGTATAGGGATGGAATGAGTCAATAAATTGTGTGTTCCTCTTTATCTAAAAAATTTATGAACAATTGGTGGTACTAGAATTCATATTTCTTCATGGTGTATAGAGTCATTGTTAGACCTTGATCATCTACATCAGTGATGAGGAAAATATCTTATAGATAGGGTTTGAGAGAAATTAACATAATGATTACTACGTAGAAATACTAAAGATAGTGTGTTTCCATAATCTTTTATATTTTCATATTGGTATCATGTATATGGTGGATTAGGCATCATGTATAATTTAACCTATGAGGAACTCACTAAAAATTGTTTGTGATGAGACCCCTATAGTGAACTAGGATTTCATAGATGTTGTACAGAAAACATAGTAATTTTGTATCATGTTTTTAGTAGTGGATTCCCCATTTTTTCCCATCGATGGTAGGTATCAGTGTCAACTAATCAAAAAGAATTATTACAGGATCTCAATCCTAGGGATCAGTAAAATGTGATTCATATGAAGTATCTAACTAGAAAAGAGTGAGGACACTATATGCTTGTACAAGAATATGTCTAATGGATTGATAATTCTAAAAATATCATATAATATAGTGTTGTTATTGAATCCTAGTGGATGAACCTCTATGTCTGAGAACATATTTTCATTAAGGGGATCACCAATGAGAGTTGGATTGTATTCTGGGAGGAATCTTTGGAAGAGTATATGTAATTACACCATGAGTAGGCATATGTGGATGTTACAATAATACCAGTATCCGATCTTCGCTGTTATTAAATCAATGATAGGATCATGGAGATAGCGATAAGGGCTATGAAAAGATATACATGATGGTGGTTTATGACCAGGTAGTGCCCAAAATAGTTCAATACATGATTTGTTTCATTACTACACTAACAAAAATATTGTTCAATATCATTGTGATAAATTCCTTTATAGACATATCCTTTGTTCAAGATCAATAAATCCTAGTATCACCCATATCTGAACCCATGTGACTAGAATTTGTTTTTTGAAACCCATCACACTCTCACCCAAATCTATAGACAATGAAATATTTGAATTAGTAGAGAGAGATTTTTATGATACATCATTGTAATTTAGATGAAGTACTATATATTCATCTATAGGATGTATGGATATATTTTCTTTATTCGTGGATAGACTTCTATCATAAGATAGTGTCATTTTTTTGAGTTAATAAATCAATGAATCCCTTCATGGGTGACTAAGACCATTAATTGAGATAAGAGGGTCCACTTATATAAATTATTTTTCCAATAAACCATTATATAGAGTGTTTCTAAATATTTATAATTAATGATTTATATGAACATATTTCTATATTCATGGGTCAGTACATGACTGTTTTTCTATAGGATGCCCTAGGATTTTCTCTAATTGATTGAGTGACTTATTTATTGATATGCTCCATAGTACCACACTGTTACGTTTAGTATATTATTAGGTGTCCCTGAATGAGACCAAGGTGATAAATTTAGATATAGATTATATTTTAGATAAAATTTTAATTAGACCCATTGAATTCTCCAAGGGAGATCTGAGGGTTTTTTATAATAAGGCAAATGGGAGAATAAATAATTTTGTTGAATATCATTTCATGAACCATGTGACACTTAATAACAAGTACCCTCTTTTAAGAATTAATGAACTTTTCATCTTTCTAATTGGAATTATGTTTTTATTTATTATTGGTATCATCTTTTAGTACTACTAGATTCATTTCTATGAGGTGTACATAGAAGAGGCTGCATTTCGGTGTTGGTATCAGAATTATGAGTTTTTGGTGATTCCATTCATCATGAAAAATTCCAAAAAAATGTTCATAGGACACGTGAACTATATCATCTATACTTTTTTCATGATAGTATTAATTAATTATATAATTTTTTATTCTAAATTATAGGATGATAATGTCATGTATCTAAGGATTTTCCAAGACTTTCTTTAGGAGAACCATCTATATAAACATGTTAGTTTAGGATTTTAGAGGTCCACATTATGGGGTATGTTATCTTATACGGTGTATGGATATTGATTATATAAAGAACATGCAATTACTATATTGGGAAAAACCCCTGAGTATTTTTAATGTTTATTGAGTCATTTATTTAGTGTGATATTATTTGAGATTCCTGGATGACTTCTCAAACAATATAGCTCACATGTTTTCACTTACTTGATATGGGAATCTATTTATTAGTTCCAATGGAGTTAGAGATGATTTCAATATATATAAAATAGATTGACCATTGGTCTGTTCTTATGGTTGTTTTTTGAATTATTAAAGTAATTGGTATTCTATGATGAATTTGGGATGGGTCATGGTTGTGTTCCACTATATAGCATGTAGTGATACAATATGGTTCTAGGTAGCAGAGGCATCAAGAATTGAATTACAAGATGCATGATTTAGATATTTAATGGGTAGTATTTTTCTTCAATAAATGAATACATTTCCTCCCTAGTGAGTGTTTTATAGTCTATATAGATCCCAAGATTCTCAAAAACATCATCTCTTAGTGAGATCCCAACCCTGAGATAGAGGTGATTTCTAGAGATCCCAATGTACTATGAATTCATGATAGTATATACTTTGGGAAAGGGAATCATGTTATATGCTTCATTGAATTTAAAAATTTGGGCTTAGTTAATGAAGGGTTCATCTTATTATTTTTCCTTGATGTATTTTTACAAAAAAATTGATTGATATATCACTTATATTAAATCAATTGTGGAATCCCCCAAACATCATTAATGAGTGAAGGATTCCAATCATAGAGAAATAAATTTTGAATTCATTTATGACAAGATATTATCAAGTTGTAAATTTGATGGATTATGAGAATTTAAAGAGAAAATTATGCCCTTTTAGGGATTGTTAATGGACCTATTGGTGATGTGTCAAGAGTTTTTGTGGGAGTTACATACATCCTAGTTGGTTGAATATTTGGTTTTGATAATGATTTACCGGTATCTTAGACAGTATTTTTGTAACCTTTGACACTCCCATTGTCTTGAAAATTTATTTTAACGTTTATGAGACATATGATACATCCCCAAGACACCAAAAGTAGGAAATAAATTCTAAGGGCTTCAATACAATGTGGTTACTATTTTCTATTTGAAAATAAGACAGTTGTAAGAAACATACCAAAAACTAAAAACCTCTAACTTATACATGAAACTAGATTAAAATAACAAAAGACATCAATACGAAAATAAATGATAACCAATATCGTTGTATAATAAAGAAAATAAAAACCAATACCATACTATAAAATAGAAGAATAAATAAACAAAACTCAAAGACTCCAAAGAAACTAACTCCATAGCTCCCAACATGCACCAGGTTCCAACTCTCCAAGCCATGGTTGATGTATGATGATGCATCACTAAATAATTGAGATATGTTACCTTTACCTATTTCTCAATAAATAATATCTTCCATGCCTTCAATGTTCCAAAGTAGGGGTGAGTAATGAAACATGGTAGGTTTTCCCCAAATGAATTCCCTACTTACTCTACTAGGATAGAACATGTTATCACATTTATGTTTAAAATTATATTAAAAACATTATAACAGTTTATACCATATAAAAACCAATTCCTTGTAAAAAACTTCATAGAAGAAAATGTTCAAAACCAGAATCATTTCCATGGAAATGAATCCAAATAATTACTTAACCCATTTTTCAAACCATTCGCATACCCAATACTTGGGTCCACAACTCCACACAACCACACATGCATGCCCAGATGAGAGTTTCGTACTCATTAGCGGTTTCTCATCCATCCACTAATTCATCATTAAGTGGCCAATCTCCTTGTTCCCTAATGTCATAAATCCCTTATTCTAGTCCATGTCCCTTGAACCCTTAAATTACATACCCCTTATTCAAGGTCACATCAAAATAATGAACTCAAAACAACCCATGTTTTCCAAAAACATACCAAACAAAAATTTAAATTCATTTAAATAAAACATCATTTTATTAAAAACATTTCTATCAAGCCATTTACATGAATCGAAACAAAAAAATATTTTAAAATTTTCATTTTAAAACCAGGAACAAATTACTTTTCCCCACAACCAATTCCACAATTTTTAAGACCATAATTACAGAGGGTTTTTAACAGGATTTCCACATAAATTTGACCATCAATTTCAAGAAATTCATTAAATTTGAAGTTAAACCTTTAGGTTCCCTTAATAGGAGTCTAGAGTGGTGAAACCTACCTTGGAAACTATGGAGAAAACAAATAATAACAAAACTTATGTAAAGACCTATAAAATTCAGGGAAATTTTTTTTTCTTAATTGTTTTGGAATTTTACAAGAACACAGTTTCTGACGGCACCTGATTCTGAGGCCCGGTGTGCCCGGAATCATTTTCCAAAGTTTAGATCGGGTATTTTCAGTAAATGAACGTGCGGGGTTTTCTAACTTTTGAACCGGTGCTCGGAATCGAATTCTGAGGGCACCGATGGAATCGCAGCGCTGGTATTTACTTAGAAACACCTTTTCCGGAGTTGCGTTTGCTCGGGCGTGGTTTTTAATTTTTGGGGTTAAGTTAAGAAATAAAATAAAGTGGTGCAACAACTTTATTTTATTTCACTTAAAGCCACTTAAGACAGGTTAAGCGGATAAGGTGGGACCCACAATATCCTACCCACTTGGTAGGATATTTGTGAGTTGGGTCCCACACAAGCCCCACCATTTCTTTCCCTCTAAGTAACGCACCCACGAAAACCTCTTTTAAATGAAAGTCAACCGATGCGTTTTCTTAAATTCTAAACTCCCCTATTAATTGGGCAGTTAAGTCGTTACCATTAATTCATCGAATTAATGGTTCGTTTCTTAACTTTGAATTTCAATTGTTGGCATGAGAATAAAATAAGACCATCACATGTTTTTGTTGAAGGGTCTCTTGTTAAGAAAATTTGGGGAAAACTCTAAATCTTGAAGATATTCATCCACCTTCGTGAAGAACATGAAGAACGTGAAGAAATTCGGCCTTCGACGAAGGGTGACAAAGAACACCGAACCCTCGGTGATCGATGACGCGACACTGTGTTCTACGATGACAACGATCCTCCTTCCGCAACACTTCTTCTACGACGTTCCTTAACCGCGAAAATATTCGATCAACAAACGATTGACGTAGGGGGTTGTGGCTCTTTTAATTCTTTGTGAATTATATCCTCAGCATGGGTTTTAATGGTGCAATTAAATCTGTTTGATTTAAAATCCTTGGAGTTTGACTGCGCGACGCTGTGTACCGCGATGACAGCGGCACGTAGCAGAGTCTTCTACAGCAGGGAGTCGACAGATGACTCAAGTGTCCAGGTAGACCAGAACCTCAGGCAGACGACCTAAGGACACTGGCTCAGCAGTGCGGGGAACACAGTTCGGGGAACACAACGTGGAGCCAGTCTTTTGAGAGGCAGACAGTTCTACACATGCGGCGGGTAGGGCCACATGGCTCGTGACTGCCTGGCCCGCCATTCCGAGGAGCAACAGATGGTTGAGGGGCCACCCAGGCAGAGGAAGAGGGTCGACCGTGGCGGTCCGCAGGGAGCAGGTGGACGAGGAAGAGGAGCTGGCCAAGCAGCAGGTGGTGGGAGATGCTTTGAGGCTCTACCACCACCACCACCAGGAGGTCCACCCCGGCCACAGGGAGCTGGTGGGCAGAGATAGGAACAGCTCCAGGCAGCGGAGGCCTACGACCACAGCGCACCCGAGATGATTCGAGTTACTATCTGTGTCTTTTCTACCCTTTCTGCAGTTCTTATAGACACAAGAGCGAGTCATTCCTTCATAGCCGCTTCCCTTGTTCGGAGCTCGGAGATTCCGACAGAGCTGTTGGCTCGATCCTTATAGCTAGAGACTCCTACGAGAGCAGACTCGATGATTACGCACTGGTGCCGGTAGTGTGAGCTTACTCTAGGAGGTGATAGCTTCAGCTAGGATCTTCTTGTAGTGGCGTCGAGGCCTTACGACGTCATCTTGGGCATGGATTGGTTATCTATAGTTCGTGCTCAGATCGAGTGTATTAGGCGCAAGGTGCGATGTGTACGCACCGACGGGAGTAGGTTAACCTTCACCGGCGAGAAGGGAGCCTTCGCAGCACAGGATATACTTTCGCAGAAGAGAGTACAACCCATCACTCATTAGTTGGCTAGTATCATCCTAGGAGCAGTTGACGTGCGGAGTCCTAGTTTTCCTGCAGTGGTGGATCACTATGCGGACGCCATTCCCGACGACGTTCCAGGACTACCTCCTCGCAGAGAGGTAGACTTTTATATTGATATGTACCTCGGGTTAGCCCCGATATCCACTCCAGCATATCAGATGGCCGCCGCTGAGCTTCGAGAGCTATGGGTACAGTTGGAGGACTTGCAGGGCAAGGGATTCATCCAACCCAGTGTTTCACCCTGGGCTTCCCCGATATTGTTCGCCAAGAAGGAGGACGGGAGCTTGCGACTGTGTGTCGACTATCGTCTCCTGAACCAGGTGACAGTGAGGAACAAGTATCCGCTACCAAGGATTGATGACCTCTTCGATCAGCTCAAGGGAGCATGGTGGTTCTCAAAGATAGACCTCAGGTCATGCTATCATCAGCTCAGAATTCGGGATGAGGACGTGCAGAAGACGGCCTTCAGATGTCATTATGGCCACTATGAGTTCTTGGTTATGCATTTCGGTGTAACCAACGCTCCAGCAGTGTTCATGGGCCTCATGAACAGGATCATTCAGCCATACCTCAATCAATTTGTCGTGGTCTTCATCGACGACATTTTGATATACTCGACGACTGAGGAGGAGCATTCCTACCACTTGCGGGTTGTACTAGACACACTCCGAGAGCACCAGCTTTATAGAAATATCTCGAAGTGTCAATTCTAGATACGTGAGTTCCACTTCTTGGGAAACGTCATCTATGAGGTGGGAGTTACATTGGATCCTGTGAAGATCGAGGCAGTGCTAGCTTGGGAGCCACCAAGGAGCGTGACGGAGGTGCGGAGTTTCTTGAGACTAGATGGATACTACCGGAGATTTGTGCCAAAATTCTCCATAGTTGCGGAACCACTCTCAGATTTGATGAAGAAGGGGAAACCCTTTGTGTGGTCAGACAGATGTCAGCAGAGCTTCCAGGAGCTGAGACAGAGATTGACCAGCACCCCTATCTTGAGGCTTCCAGAGGAGGGAGTAGGGTACGTAGTCTACTGCGATGCATCAGGGACCAGACTCGGATGTGTCCTGATGCAGGAGCAAGCATTGATCGCCTATTGATCATGTCAGTTGAGGCCGCATGAGCAGAACTACGCCACCCATTACCTGGATTTAGCAGCAGTGGTCTTCGCTCTGAAGACATGGCGACAATATCTGATGGGAGAGCACTTTACAGTCTTTTCTGACCATCAGAGTCTCAGGTATATATTCTCTCAGAAGGACCTGAACCTGAGACAATGACGATGGCTCGAGTTCCTCCAGGACTATGACTTTGAGATAGTCTATACTCCTGGGAAGGGGAACGTAGTAGCCGATGCTCTCAGTAGGAGGACAGGTATTCAGCTACGTGAGGAGGTGATAGAGTAGCTAGCCTCCTTGTAGATATCCTTCATGGATAGATATGGACCAGACTTTCTTCAGTCTCTCACGGTCACCCCTCCACTACTGTAGCGGGTTAGAGAGGCACAGCGTGGGTACACTGACTGTGAGACGCGGCATGCGCAGATATCCTCAGGACAGTCACCTGATGGTCTCTCTTTTGGAGCAGAGCATGACGTCCTTTTCAGAGGACGTACCATGGTACCAGTTGCTTTACGAGTGGAGGTGCTGAGAGAGTTTCACACTTCCCCTTTTGCGGTACATCCTGGAGTGGAAAAAATGTACCAGGATCTCAGACGGCAGCACTGGTGTCCGGGCATGAAGAAGGTTGTGGTAGAGTTTGTTTCTCGATGCATCACCTGCCAGCAGGTGAAGGCAGAGCATCAGGTACCAGCAGGCCTGGTACATCCCTTGGAGGTCCCAGAGTGGAAGTGGGATGGGATATCTATAGACTTCGTGACGGGACTTCCACGCACTTCCAGAGGTCACGACTCCATTTGGTTGATTGTCGACTGACTCACCAAGTCAGCTCACTTCTTACCCATCAGAGAGCAGGGATCAGTGGAGAGCTTGGGACGTATTTATGTTCAGGAGATTGAACAGCATCACGGTGTTCCATCATCTATCGTCTCTAATCGAGATGCTCGCTTTACTTCCTGGCATTGGAAGGGGTTGCAGGAGGTGTTCGGGATGCAGCTACGTCTGAGCACCGCCTTTCACCCTCAGACGGATGGTCAGAGGGAGAGGACCATTCAAACTCTCGAGGACATGCTCCGCGCATGTGTCCTCGACTTTCGTCAAAGCTGGGAGGACCACCTACCCTTGGTGGAGTTTGCGTTCAACAACAGCTACCACTCCACCATCGGGATGGCACCATACGAGGCGTTGGACAGCTGACCTTGTAGATCCCCTTTGTGCTGGACAGACCCTGGGGAGTTAGCACTTGTGGGACCAGAGATGGTCCAGGCCATGACAGAGAAGGTCCAGGTCATCCAGGAGCAGATGAGGACAGCTTAGAGCCAGCAGAAGTCTTATGATGACAGGAGGCGAAGGCCACTAGAGTTCGAGAAAGGCGACCACGTCTTCTTGTGTGTCTCACCTTGACGTGAATTATGGAGATTTGGAAGAGGCGGCAAGTTGTCTCCATGCTTCATCAGACCATTCCAGGTCCTCAGTAGGATTGGCGAGGTGGCTTATAGCCTGGCTCTACCACCTCAGTTTCACCGGGTGCACGACGTCTTCCACGTATCTCATCTGAGGAGATACGCGCATGACCCGATGCATATCATTGACCATGGAGAGCTGGATGTTGATGATGGGGAGACTTTTATGGAGGTCCCTATGGAGATCTAGGATCGACAGGAGCGTGTCCTACGTGGACGGTCGATTCCTCTAGTGTGTATCAAATGGCAGCACGAGAACCTCCAGGAGAGCATTTGGGAGCCGGAGGCTCAGATGCGTGCTCAGTACCCACATTTGTTTTCCTAGTTTATAATGTATCTTTACGGGGACGTAAATCCCTGAGGTGGGAGTGATGTAAAGTCCCATAAAATTCAAGGAATTTTTTTTTCTTAATTTTCTTTTGAATTTTACAAGAATTCAGTTTCTGACGGCACCTGATTTCGAGGCCCAGTGTGCCCGGAATCATTTTCCGAAGTTTAGCTTGGGTACGTTCAGTAAACGAATGAGCGAGGTTTTATAACTTTTGAACTGGTGCTCGGAATAGAATTCCGAGGGCACTGATGGAATCGCAGTTCTGGTATTTTCTTTGAAACTCCTTTTCCGGAGTTGCGTTTTCTCGGGTGTGGTTTTTAATTTTTGGGGTTAAGTTAAGAAATAAAATAAAGTGGTGCGACAACTTTATTTTATTTCACTTAAAGCCACTTAAGCCAGGTTAAGCGGATAAGGTGGGACCCATGATATCCTACCCACTTGATAGGATATTTGTGAGGTGGGGCCCGCATGAGCCCCACCGTTTCTTTCCCTCTAAGTAACGCACCCGCGAAAACCTCTTTTAAATGAAAGTCAACCAATGCATTTTCTTAAATTCTAAACGCCCCTATTAATTGGGCAGTTAAGTCGTTACCATTAATTCGTCAAATTAATGGTTCGTTTCTAAACTTTGAATTTCAATTATTGGAATGAGAATAAAATAAGACCAACACATGTTTTTGTTGAAGGGTCTCTTGTTGAGAGGATTTGGGGGAAACTCTAAAGCTTGAAGATCTTCATCCTCCTTCACGAAGAACGTGAAGAACGCGAAGAATGTTGGCCTTTGATGAAGGGCAATGAAGAACACAGAACCCTCATAGATCGATGACGCGACGTCGTGTTCTGCGATGCCAACGATACTCCTTCCGCGACACTTCTTCCACAACGTTCCTTCCCTACGACAATATTCGATCAACAACCGATGGAGGTAGGGGTTTTTTGGCTCTTTTAATTATTTGTGAATTATATCCTCAGCATGGGTTTTAATGATGTAATTAAATCTGTGTGATTTAAAATCCTTAGAGTTTGACTACGCAACGCCGTGTACCGCGACGACAGTGACACCCCTTCTGCGATGCGGCGATCCTCTTCTTTCGTGACAGTCAATTCTTTGACGAACTCACGTTTGATGAGAACATTGAGGTAGGGGTTTGATTAATTTAAATATTTGTGATTTATACCCATGGCATATGATTAAATATTTTTTTGAGACTTTTAAAACCGCTAACGTGGTGGGTGCTGACCAATGAACAAGTCTAAACCCACCGCTCTTTTCGTTCTTGGTGTGCGGAACGGCGAACGATGACAAAACAAGCCGCACGGGTGATGTGAGATCCTCGCAGTGAAGGACGGGCCCCAGGTGGGCCACTGGAGAAGACGTCATGCTTTTCCGACCTGCGGAACTCGTCTGGTGGTCCGCGGAGCAGCCCGCCGGCGCGCCTCGTCGGCACGGCAGCGCCGACGGCAGGTGGCGGCGGCGCCCGGCGCGTCTCTAGGAGGAGCAGCCGCGGCTGAAGCCGCGACGGAAAGGCGCGGTCCCACGACTGTGTGGAACCGGAGGGGGACGGGACACGACCGGCAGCCGCATACGCTGGCAAGGGCGGCCCCATGCGGGGTCGCGGCTCCTTCACGCGGGGGCAGCGCGCCCCCCGCCCGCGGCTCGGCCGTAACGGCCGAGCCGACCTGCTGGCCACCCGGACAGCGCCAGTAGGGTCACACCCAGGCCGGGCCGGGGCGGGTCGCGCCAATCTGAGTCGGACCCGGACCTGGGTTGGGTCGACCCAGGGGGCGTTGCGCTGGGTCGGTACGGGCCCAGACCCCCCGTTTTCGGACCTTTTCGGTCTTTTTCCCATATCTTGGGCTACGGACATCCAATTGACCCACCGTCAGCGCCGATGTGATCCTTGGATTGAAACGGTCGTTTTGGTATATCGCAATGAAGGTTTCGGAGTACTTTGGGTTCGACCGGGTTGGTTCGTACACGAAACCAACCGGGCCCTCGGAGCAGAAACACTCATAACTTGAGCTCCAGACATCCGATTAACGTGCCGTCGACTTTAATGGATTCCTTTAAGTGAGATGGATCTTTTGTCTTACTCCGCCTGAGGTTTGGACACAGGTGGAGTATGGTCATATTGGTTTTGACTTAAAAACCAACCAGGACCTTGGGACGAAAAACCAAATAACTCTCAGACTGGGCGTCCGATTGATGTGTTGTCTGCGACGTTGAGTTCCTGTTAATGATACAGAACTTTTGGATATATCAACTCTAGACTATGTGTTAGTTGATGTATCAGTCTCTCGACTCGTGGAGCGGACCCTCCCGAACGAGCTTGTTGTGTGCGAGAACCCTAGTGTTGGCTGCGACTGTGACGACAACGACTGTACAGAGATCCTCAGTGGATTTGACGGCGACGACTTCAGCACTCAACGATCCTGCGTGGATCAGTGCTATAGATCTTGTGTGGGTCTGATCCTGTGTGGGTCAGCACTTAGCAGTCCTCTGTGGGCCAGCGCCTACAGATCCTGTGTGGGTCCGATCCTTTGTGGGTCATTGCGGGGGTTAGTACCTATCGATCCTTTGTGGTTCATTGCGGGGGTTAGTACCTATCGATCCTTTGTGGGTCAGATCCTTTGTGGGTCATTGCGGGGGTTAGTACCTGTCGATCCTTTATGGGTCAGATCCTTTATGGGTCATTGCGGGGGTTAGTACCTATCGATCCTTTATGGGTCCGATGGCTTAGATGAATTAATGGCTATATCTAATCATCTCTATCGTCATACGAGAAGTATACCTGTGTGAGATGAATCTTATTTTTCTTTCCTTTTTGGATTGTGTTGTGTTATCCTATTTGGATTTACATTTTTCTTTCCTGTGTGGACTGGGTTGTACTTGGGCTCAGATGTTGGAGCCGAACGAGAATTGATGACTTAGGTATATGTATGGGCATATACCTAAGCAGTGTCAGATGTTATTTCGTGATTGTATCTTTCTTTTGTGGATTATTCTTTGTGGATTCTGGGAGACCTTCAGGGGTATCAGGGTCCCTACTGTGTAGCTTATACTCACCCTTTCACATGCTATGCCCAAACTACATTGTGTTGGTTCCAGATGACGGACAACGCTGATTGTGGTTCAGGCTTGCAGATCTGGACGGTACCTGGAGGTGGACCACTGGGCGGGACGTACTCGGATCTGTCGGCTGGACTCGAGGAGTAGTGGAGACTATCTGTACCCACCCTTCAGGTGGTATTTCCAGTGGATAGCTCGACGTTGCGGATTTACATTTTAGTTATTGTTTTCCCTTCCAATTGTACTTTACTTTCAGTTTGGGTTTGTATACTAGCCCACTTACTTTTCTACACTTACTGTTATACTCATTTTTTAATTAGTGTTTACTTCTACTGCTTTCTTGCTCTGTGATGTTTGTTTACTTTATAAAGGCAATGTCTTCCCTTTTTACTGGGATTTACGCCTTGGTGCTAGTCGCCAGCCCCTGGCCTATGGAAGGCAGGCTTGGGGTAGTCAAGACACAGGCCCTGAGGACGGGTTGTGACAAATTATTCAACAAAATAGGGTTGAAAGTCCAAAACATCACCTCAGATATCATCCCTAACATCAACACAACCAAATATATAGCATTTACTATCATATATCTATCTCTGATAGACTATATATATGCATAAAAGATAGGGAAATAAAATATATCAAATAAAAACCCCCAAGAATGGAGACTTACCAAGTATTACATCCTTCAACGCACCAAGAAAACCCAACAAATCTGTTCCGAACCAAGAGGAAGAATCTCCATAGCCTTGGGGAATATTGGAAATTGTGTTAAGGTCAACTTATGGTAAAACAATATATTTAGAGGAAAATCATAATTAGATCAACAATTTCTGAATATAATTATTTATCTATGCATGGCTAGGACACATGGTTAGGAAAAACTTGATCCAACCATGCCTATGCCACTATACATAAAATTGTGGTTATTATTGGGTGGCTACAAAGTTTGGCCAAACCGTTCACCTAAACTTGTACCTACCTATATCCCATTTCCTAACCTTTTACATTTTTCTATTTGAGTTGCAATATTTATAAATACCATACTGAAACCAGGAACCTCTATAAAATCCATAAAACATTCTAAAATTACTCCAAGTCATCCCAAAAATTATCCAAACAATTTACATACATAAAAAACATAAATAATGTGTTACTTAATTGAAACCGAGAGTTATAAATTCACCCCAACATTAGTGTTTCCATTTCTACAAAGTAAAAAACATCTATTTCCATAAAAGAGTTTCTCAAATTTCTTGATCATTTCTTTTTCCCATTCCTTAGTTTCATCCTATATCTAACCATGTTACCACAGAACCTAGACTAGATTGATGAATTTTCCATGAAAAACATTCTCTTGGTTATCCACATTCCAAACTAGAATATGAACCAATGAATAATTTGAATCTAGGTCAATGTGATTGCAACAAATCACAAGGTCTGGATCATACTGATAATTTTCAATCGACATACACAAAACACATTGTGTACTACACCAAACCAAGGTGGAAAATCCAACAAATATGCCACCTCACTAACCCATTATAGTATTTCAAATGTTCCTATGTGTCAAGGATATATATTTCCCTGCATTGAAAAATGATGATGACTATGCCTTGGAGAGATTCTCAAGAACACATGATCACTCACCTCAAACAACAACGATTATAAATGATGATCCAAATATGATTTCTGATAACTCTATACTATCTCCATAATTTTCCCGATCAACTTAATCTCCTATATTTTCTCTTGAATTTCCAAAAATGAGACATAGACCCCCAATATAAATCTGAAATGATTATAAATATTACAACAATCCTCTTTACAACTTCTAAGATATAGATTTTAGACAAGTCATCCATCATATGATATTCAAAAATATTATTGAAATAACCTAGCTTTGTGAGTTTCTCTAATATTACTCATATGTAATCTTGTTTTCAAACCATACTTGGGGGATCTATCACAAAATACATATCCATCAACTCCCATTTCTAACAGTAATTATAAATGACTACAACATACTCACTTGTCGATGTTACTCAACCTTAACATGAGGAAATGTGAGGTATCTCATAACATTATTAGGCACAATAATTTTAATGACAACCCACCGAAATTATGTTTTCAATACTTTATAAATATTATATATTACAGGATGAGAAACCCATCATTAATGGATGTATGCATAAATAAATTATACCTAACAAACCCTCTGTATGGCCACTGATCTCAAAACCACAATAATAAACTCTCATTTAGAATTAATCCCTCAATGGTCTCCCCACCATTGATTTTTGACCTCATAGAAACACATTCTGTATCAAATGATTGTGCCTTTTTAATGGTCTTAACCAAATTGGGAGAAAAATAAAATGTGAAGAATACCACAAAACTAACTCAGCCTTCACATTCCAAGTTTCTATCGGCTATCACCAACATCAGGTGCCACTAGTCTGAATCCACTTTTTCTAACTAACTATATGAATTTTTTCTTAATGAATCTACCACCTAACTAAATTTAACCAATTTATACATTAATTAAATTTCAAACATTTAGAGATACTCTATCCATATTCATTTTCTTTGATTCAAATATCCTTGTGAAAAAATTTGTTTCAAACTCTTATGATTCATAAGCATCATAAATTTATCCCCAAATATTTAATGATGCCAAGTCTTCGAATCATGGACTATAGTAGATAACTCTAAACCGTGTGTTGGTTATTTCTTTTAATGAAACCATAAATATCTTGTGCAATATGGGAAAACATAATTTATCTTCAGAAGAACACATCCCAATCATGATCCCGAAGAATCACAATACACCATGTACCCTTGTCCGGATTCCAAAAATATCATGATCAATGATGATGTAAAGCTAACTTCTAACTCTTTAAAAGAATTATCAGGTTATTTTTTCTATTGGAATGGAACATTTTATCATGTAAATGATATCATTGGTGAATCTAGTTGGGAAAAGTCATGAAAAAATCTTTCGTAATGACTAACTAAACTAAGGAAACTATGTATCTCAAAGCCATTTTTGTGCGGTTTCCAAGAGATAACGACCTCTATCTCTTCCGAATCCATGAATACAACTTTTTTAGTGATAACATTGATAATTAATTGTACCTTTTTTTTAAAACACACTTTTATAATTTGGAATAAAAGTGATGATCCCTCAAAATTCCCAACAGTATCACCGAGTGTTTCTCTTTCTCATCCTTTGTCTCTGAATACACCAATATGTCATCAACAAACACAACCAAAGAAGAATCAAGATACATCATAAATATGAGATTCATCCATTACATAAAGGACATGAGTGAATTTTAAATACTAAAAGACATAAACATATACTCTTAATGGACATATCCACTCCTAAAATATTTCATTGGAAAATCCACCTTCTGATCCAATAATTGGTGATATCCAGATTGAAAGTTGATTTTAGATAACCAATGGGTTCCCCAAAATTAATTGAAAACATAATGAATTCATAGAAATGGATATGAATTCATTATCATAGCATGGTTAAGCTTATGATAATCCATACACAACTGAATAGTTCCATCCTCATTTTTGACAAACAAGATAGGTGCTTCCCATAGAGACGTGTTAGAAAAAATGAACACATTGCCTTCCAACTCATCAACTGGACATTAAATTACCTTAATTATATTGGTTTCATTATATAATCCAAAAGGGAAATATAATTGGTCCCCATAAGAATATCAATCATAAAATACTCTTCTCCTTTGGGTGGAAACACTAAAAATTTATCATAAAAAACATACCAAAACTATTTGATAACTGCTGGAAAACGGTTACCCATTATCTCATCCCCCTTTGAAAAGTATAATATGCTAATAGATAGATTTATTGGTGGTGGGACATTACTTATATTTCAAATATGGTGGAATTTTACTTGCATTAGGTGACATCCCTATGAAGAAAAAGGATAGAAATAAATTCCAAGGGATTCAATACAATTGGGAGAAGATTTTCTATTTGAAAATAAAACAACCACAACCAACATAAAAAACATAACATCTAAATGATACATGAAACCAGATTAAAAATATTAATAAAACCAAAATATACTATCAATCATATTAAAGTAGAGTACGGAAATAAAAAATGAATATAAAAGTTTAAAATCCAAAAAAAACCCCAAAACTCAAAGAATCCAAAGTCACTGAATCTAGTACCCCCAACATGCTCTATGCTCCAACTCTCCAAGAAATTATCTATGTATCACAATGCACTACTAAAGAAATTATATACTTTCCCTTTACCAATATTTAAATAAAAAAACATCACCAAAAGAACCAAAGTTCCAAATAAAGGGTGAGTAATGAAACTCAATATGTTTTCCCCAAATGACTTCCCTATACATGCCACTATTATTTAACATGTTAGCATATTTACAAAAAAAATATATAAAATAGTTTAAAATATTTTATATGAAAAACATTAAAATTGAAAGAATTTTTTTTAACACAAAAATAGTTTTGAAAAACAAACTCTGAGTAAAAGAAACCAAATAATTACATAGCCCATTTCTCATACCATTGGAATACCCATTTATTAGTTCCACAATTCCACACAATCACACATTCTTTCCCAGGTGAAACATCGATATTCATGAGAGTATTCTCATCCCTCAAACAAGAAATCACTAGGTGTCCAACCTTCTTGATCCTTAATGGAATACACCCCTTATTCGGGGTCACATTCCTTGAACCTAATGGTAGACATACCTTATTTAGTGTTACATCAAAATAATTAACTCACCCCAACCCATGTATTTTAAGACAATAATAGGTAAACAAGTCAAATAATTTGAATAAAAAACCCTTTTTATTTAAATTTTTTCCATCAAAACATTTCCATATGTAAAAAAACATATGTTAAAATTATCAATTTTAAATCATGAAAAAACAAATTTTTACAACAACTAATTTAATAATTTTCCAAACCATCACTGAAGAGGGTTTCTACCATGATTTTCACATCAATTTTTTAATAAATTTTAACCTCTCAATTTTTTTCTATGTAAACCCTATCATGTTTTGTAAAACCTGTGTGTCCACCCAATAGTAATATTGTTTTTTATAGAGGAATATGCACATGTGAATGGTTTTTCTTACCATGAAACCTAACTATACACTGCAAAAAAATCTAAAAAGTGTGGATCTAATTTATATTGTCCTATTAACCTATAATTTTCCCCTATGTCAGACCTAAGATGATTTCCTCTCTTCCAAATGATGTGTATACCATTTCTATTGACCCCAAAGTGGTATATCGGAGTTTATTGGTGCATTGAAAACAAGATTGATTGGTTTGTCTCTGTTTGTGGTGTTTTTTCTTAGATACCATATTTTTCCTCTATTTTATTCATATATCTAGTTCATTGGGATCGATATATGATATTTTACAATAATCATGATGATATTTGGATTTTGTTATGTTTGGGAAGGAGATCTAAGGAAATATTTTAGATTTTCAACTGGGTTTTGTTGAATAATTTGTGTCATTCATCATATTGGTCATAGTTTTCAAGGTTGGCGGATTCAATATCAACTCCTCTTATTAGAACATGAAAGATTGATTTAAAATTGGTTTAATTAATTGAAATTATTAGTAAACTTGATGTGAAAATCTAGGTAGATTCCCTATTTGGTGTTTGTTTTGAAAATTGTGTAATTGGTTGTTGTGAAAAGTTATTTATGGATAATTTTAAAATATGATTTTTTTATTCAAAGAAATGGTTTAATGGAAATATTTTCAGAAAAATAGAGATTTTATTGACATAATTTGAAATTTTAGTTTGTCATGGTTTTGGAATACATGAGTTTGTGTGAGTTCATGATTTTTATGTGACCTTAAATAAGTGGCGTCTAACATTGGGGTGTAAGGGAAGAGACCCTAAATAAGTGGAATTTTCCATTAGGAAAGAATAAGAATGTACTCTTAGTGAAGAATTAGTGGGTGGATGAGAAACTAATTGTAAGTATGGAACTACCACCTGGGAGTTAATGTGTGGTTCTGTTGAAATGTGGAACCAAGTAATGTGTATACCAATTGTTTGAGAAATGGGTTAAGGTATTTTATTGTTTCATTTCAATGTAAATTAATTTAGATTTTAATAATATTTTTTTATGGAAACTATTTTTTTTAATAATTGGTTTGGTTTTGATATAAATTGTTTTAAAAGTGTTTTATATAAATTTTTTTCATATATATGATAACATATTCGATCCTAGTGTCATGAGTAGTGAAGTTATTTGGGGACAACCATATGAGCTTCATTAATCACCCTCTACATTGTAAATTTTTTTCTTTTGAAGATATTATTTTTTGATACATAGGTAACAAAAAATTATCTAATTTATTTAGGGATGAATTGTGATAATTTGAGAATGGCATCGGGAGTTGGAGCTTGGAGCATATTGAGAGATGTGGAGTTAGTGTCTTAGGAGACTTTGAGTCTTCTTGGTTTTTTTTCCCATTTTATACTATAGTATTGGTTTTTGGATTCTACACTGTACTATAATATGTTTTATGGTATACTTTGGGTTTTTACTCTGGTTACAATCATCATTTGGGGTTTTTTTGGTTTTGGTATGTTGCTTGTGGTTGTTTTATTTTTAAAGGAAATATCATTCCCCAATTTTATTTAATCCATTTTAATTTATTGCATTTCTTTTGTGTCATTGTGATGTCTCCTAAGGATGGGAAGTCAGTGGATTGTAACTTGGCCTTTGGTAAAATTCCCAAGACACAAAAGGATGGGAATAAAATCTAGTGGATTCAATAGATTTATGGGATGATTTTCTTTAAAAAAATAAAACAACCACATCCAAAATACCAAAACCAATAAAAACTATAAATTATTCATGAAAATATACTAAAATAAAAATGACAACAATACCAAACTATACCAAAAACCATATCAGTGTATAATATGGAAACTAAAAATGAAAATATATTAGAGTATAAAATGGAAAAAAAATAAATGAAACTCAAAGACTCCAAACACACTATGTCGACAGCTCCCAACATGCACTATGATTCAAATCCCATACCCATTATAAATGTATCACATTGCATCACTAATGAAATGATATACTTTTCCATTACTTATGTCTCAAAAAAATATATCTAAAAGAAACAAAGTTCAAAATAATGGGTTGAGTAATGAAACACAGTAGGTTTTCCCCCAGAGACTTCCCTACGCAAACCACTAGAATATAACATGTTTGAACATTGAAATAAAACAATTATATAAAATAATTTAAAATTTTTTTTATCAAAAACCAAAATAGTTACAAGAAAAAAATTCAAACCAAAATATTTGTCCAAACCAATATAATTTCCAAGGACAAGAAACCCAAAATTTCTTTAACCTATTTTTAAAACCATGGGAATACCCATTACATGGTTCAAAAATTTCTTACAACCACACATGCATGCCCAGGTGATATTTCCATACTCTGGAGTGGTTTCTCATCCATCCAACATGTAGTTACTAATTTTTCAGTCTCATTGTGCTCCAATGACACTCTCCCCTTATTCAGGGCCACATCCCTTATACCTCATTGGTACACTCCCCTTATTTAGGGGCATATAGAAAGTATAAACTCACACTAACCCATTAATGTAAAAACTATTCCAATCCAACAATTCAAAATATTTAAATAAA
This sequence comes from Viscum album, assembly GCA_963277665.1. Taxonomy (NCBI): domain Eukaryota; kingdom Viridiplantae; phylum Streptophyta; class Magnoliopsida; order Santalales; family Viscaceae; genus Viscum; species Viscum album. The sequence goes on from OY728159.1 coordinate 1,893,029,329, forward strand.
ACCTCTTTTTTTGTTGAAATCATTTCCATCAAACCATTTACATGAATAAAAAGTCATATTTTAAAATTAATGTTTTAAAGTCATGAACAAAGAACTTTTCACAACAAAAAATTCCAAAATATTCCAATCCATCACTAAATACGGTTACTACCAAGTTTTTTCACATAAATTTCACAATCAATTTCAAGAAATTAAAAATATATGAAATCAATCCTTCATGTTATAATAATAGGAGTAGAGTGTGAATACACCAACCTTGGAAACTATGGAGTAAACTAAGAATAACAAAAATTCTTCCACAAAACTTGGATGAAACTTCAAAAAATCACCATAGATCTAGTTCCCTAAAGTGAACACTATTGAATATAATCACAATTAGCATCACCTATCATAATTCTATCCCCTATGGATTATATTTATTAATCCAAGATAGGGAAGAATTATAGGTCTAATAAAAAACCAAGAACAAATACTTACCATGAAATATAGAGTTGCATGGTCTGATCACCATTGGTAAAAATCGTGAAACTCCTTAAAAGTCCCCAAAACAATCCAAAAGTCCTCCAAAACCTACCAAACATCACAAAAAAACTTTAAATACTTAAATATAATAAAAAAGGGTTACTTAATAGAAACAAAAAGTTCAATAAGTGTTGGTGATAATTAATAAAGGATAGTATTCAGGAGTTTATATAAAGTTATCTCATCAAATAGAAGGTGAAGGATAAGATCTACATTTTCACGATTTTAGCTTATTACCTCAAGGTTTTATTATTAAATTAAGATAATATATCAATATAATTCATGATATGACATCCATATTTAATAATGTGATAAAATTATGTATTTTTTATCACTTAATGACTAACTAAGTTGTCCCACTTCAATCATATTTAGGATAAGTGCTTCAAGGATATATTGAGATTCATGTACATTGATGAGATCCCTAGATTTAATGGTATACCATTAAAGATAATTTAAGAAAATAATTTTTGGTTCATATGTTGGTTGAGTAGAATCTTATAAGAGGCATTCAAGGTTTTGTTACATTTGAGTTCACCATTCCATCCTCGGATGAATAGATAGACTAAGAGGTCTGTTAAAGTTATTGAGGATATGTTGAGGGATTATGAGACTGATTTTGGATATATATTGTACAATCACCAACCATTAGTAAATTTTTCATCCATCAATAGATATCATTCAACTATTGGCCTAAAACCATTTGAGGATCTATAATGGAGGACTTGTAGGTTACCCCTATGATATATAAAGTTTGAAGAGTCAATGGTTCTAGGGATAGTAGGTGTGTGATCAATGACTGAGATGGTGTATTAGATCTAGCTTTGGAAGAGGAAAAATTTGATCTAACATAAGTCACATCTATACTAATTATACTGGACATTAAAGAACTTGGAGAAATACTATGTGTCTTTAATGGTGATAACATGATGTGTTTTTAAATGGATTGGATCGGAAGAAAAGATATCCATGAGGTTAATTAGGTTATTATAGATCCTGTATAGAGTGGGTGAGGTTTCATACCACATATCTCTTCCCCCATAGTTGTACCTAGTGAAATATATTTTCCATGTGTCCCAAATGATATTATATGTGAACAATATTTTACATGTTATTGACTATAGTGAGCTTCACAATGGAGAAAAATTATACTGTCTTGATATAACTGTAGTAAATAATGGAATTGAAGTAGAATAACCATTATGTTTTGAAGATAATATAGTTTTATATTCTAGAGAGATATGAGATTTTTTATGGGAGCTCATAGGAATGTGGGAATCTGATTTTAGATCATTACCATTACCACTTTGAGTGAGTTACAATATTTTGGATTAAAATCCTAAAAGGCAAAGAGTATGTAGAAACATAAAATTTTCTAGACAATTCTTTAAAAAAATAATATTTTAATGTGTGGCCGTAGAGACATTTTTATTTATTTTTTGACATAGATTCCCAAGTATATTATATTAAGTATAATATATTTTTTTAGTATTTTCATGTACATTCTATAATATTTTATAATATATTCTAAATGGATCCCCAATTTGAATTATGATGATCATAGTAATAATAAATATGAGGGATTAACCTTTGGGTGTTATAGCATGATTTTACATTATTAGCCTTAGGATTGAGCTCATCTAATCTATTTTAATTAAAAATCACAAATCCTAGAAATCCAATATTTAATTGTCCCCAACTCTCTAACATAATATATCAATTAGTTAAATCCCTAAATTAGATAATGATATATATAGAGAGAGAGAGAGAGATGATGGGATAATTTAGTTGATGTGTGTGTTTATAGAGTAGTACATTGATAGTTTTAAGGCTTGATAACTCATTTATGATCCTCTTTGTTTTATGTTAAATTATTAATCATTAATTTTTTTAAATGATTTATTGATCCCCATTACCCCATTTAAATATAATTTTTTTCATTATGTTTTCCTTTCATCTATAAATCACAGTATTGTGGAATCTAGGTTCTTGATATAGATTTCAAGACTTGGGGTCTTCTCTAGTTAACTAAAATCCTCTTTTCTATTTTTCTTGTGATTATAATTATATTGTTAGAAATTATAAGTGTTTTAGGTAGGTGGTTTCATGTAAATCCATTATTTAATATTCAATTATTACTTTATTATTTCAAATTTATTTTCCTAATTATTTAATTAAATAATATATGATTTTTGAAATGTGATATTTTAGAATTCTTTAGAAAAATGGATTTCTGCATTGGTATTAACGATGGAAAATGGGTTTCAAAACATATTTTTTTGTGTTACAAGTGACATTGATTAATTATTTTTTAAATTAAAATTGAGTTATTTAATCACCGAAAATTAAATCCTCTATTTGTGGGTTGTAATTGAAAATAAAAACATCCATCTGTGTGATATGTGTGAAACAAAATGCCCTTAAGTGTGGGATATGGGGTTTGGGAAGCTGGGGTATATCGGATGGGAAAATATTTGGTACAAGTATACTAGGTTGGTTTATGGATACCTAGCATAAAATTATGAGAAAAATATAATGAAATATTGTTATGAAAGTTCGTTCACTTATCAGAATATTTCCCTCTTCCATAGAAATGTATTATCGGGATATATGGGAACTTAGTCATTTGATCCCTAAGTCATGAGAATCATTGTTAAATTAGAACTAATCTACTAAATTATTAGTTTCAATGTTCTCATTATAGAAAGTGGTTTATTTATAAATGATTTTGGAAATGGTTTATTTGTAAATTCATTGAGAAATGAATTATTTATAAATGTATCGAAAATGGTTTTCCTATGAACTCATTCTAAAATATTCTAAATTAACGTATTTACATGTTTTAAAGAAAATTATATAATTCTATATTTCATTATATGTCATTCTTGAAATGAGAATAATTTCTTTATTTTATTAAAAACTATATATATAATTCTTGTTGGAATCTTACATGGAATTTTTTTCTCATAAAATGTACATAACTTTTGGTCTGGGCATATCTTGTTTTATCTAACATAGGTGGAGGAAACTAAACTCATCGATTCATTTAGTGTCCATGTCATGAGGGAATGAGATTTTTTTTGTGACATCTTCAAATGGATATGGGTTGTTTTTTGTATCAACAACTTTGGGTTACCTAATTTGGATTGTCACATATGTTTCTTTATAATCGTTAACTTCCACTATCTATATTTTTATTTTCATGATAAAATTATTTTATTTATTTAAACTCTCTATTTTTTATTTTATTATGTGAAAAAACATTCCCAAAGAAAATTTTCGATACCCAGGTGAATTACATCATCACATGGGGACTAAGAATACCATTTGGGGATTACTATGGTCCAACTGAGGTATCTAGTTCAGGGATGTCTTAGGATTGTTCGTGAAAAATTGGTATTTATGGGGGGTTTTTCATTCATACTATTATTATATTGGGTTTTTATTTTAGGCATGAGATTATAGTGTGAGGACATAATATGTAGGTTATGGGTGAGTGTCTATCTATATATCATTGTATAAATCCTTAAGCTACCATTAGATATAGGAGAGCATGAATATAATGTTGTGTTTTGATCTAATATCATCTATTTTCTCATGTTATCTTGATTAAAATTGATATTTAATAATTTTATGATGGTATTTTTTTTTACTATGATATAGTACTATGTCCCGATATAGTTTCTTAGAGTCCCTCTAGAGGATTGTTTGGATGATGTTCCACAGGGAAACCCTACAGTCAGTTGAAATATTCTTGAATCTATAGTGTGAGTGGTCTATTCCCTATACTAGGGTGATTCCCCTACCTTTATTAAAGATATGGGTCTATAAACATTGACTATAGGATATAATGATCAGTCCAAATAATTTCTTCGGCCAAAAAAACATTCCTTCAAAGGATGGAATGGTTCCTAGAAAATGAAGTACTAGTTGTGGACGATAAAATGTATTTTAAAAATTATAGAAAATAAATATTCAATTATATTGAAATGTGATAACTTTAATATTGTAGTTCATATTAGGATATGTTGGGACATATTGTTTTAGGTTAAAAAAATATTAGATAGGATTTAAAAGAATTCTAGACTAGATTTTTTCAACAGTGTTTCACTAAATAATCAACTTTTTTCAAATCCAAGGAGTTCCTCATATTATAAAAAAATGATCTGATTATAATAGATTATTATTTTTTATAGTTAGTTCATTTTTTTCCTGATTTTATATTACATGATAAGATAATGGTTTATATTTTCATGAAAAGATTGGGACCAGGTATCTATTCTCTAGTTTCTATGTTTATTCACACCTCCTATAATGGTGTGTTTAGCATATCCCATGTGGAAATGAATTGTGTAGGTAGGAATGTTATGGTTGGTTGTAATAATTATTTATCATAGTATTAGTTTGAAAATAACCTATTTAAAGAAGATTAAGTGGAACTAGATTTGTAAGGTTTTTGGTAGTGGCTCCCAATAGTAGGTTTATATGACAACATATTTAGTGTCCAGTAGTGGTTCTCTGACTTACAACTAATGTGAAAAGATTTTGAGAATTTGTAAAAAATTCCCTAAATCATTGAAGGTATATGAATAATGTTGAAATCGAGTGCCTATGCATAATCTTTGTGAATATATCTCATTTATGTGTTGTAGAGTAGGTTCTTTTCCCTCTAAATGATATATGTTGTAGTCAGATCCTTCAAAGATAATAGGCTTCTAGACTAAGGGCTATAGAATGAAGTAGTTTAGAAAATTAGAAGTGTATCTGGTAGAAGTTAATGATGAACAAATTACTTTGATATGTACTATATTTATTTCTTTTTTTTTCAGTGACAACATTATTTGATACAGGTTCTAATCACTATTTTATATCATCTCATTGTATGAACCTTTTAATACATCCAATAGAACTCATTCCATTTTTCAATGATTTCAAGGAAACTCCCATAATAAAGAAGAGGATGGGTATTTAATGTTTCATAAGTCAGATCTCTATATATGAATCAGAATAGTTTGTGATTTTCTGGTTTTGATGTTGGATATCTTTTACATCATTATCAGTATGGATTGGTTAGTTCCCCGTAAGTAGAGTTTGAATTCAATCATCGATGATTTTACTTTAATCACTATGATGGGAGCTCCGAGATGTTTTATGGAGAATTATATTTGATATCTATTATATTAGGATCTATGTTCAACAAATTGGGTATTAAGATCTTAATTCTTATTTAAACTTTATGATCAACCTTTAGGTGGTGAGTTCCTACTAAAGGGAGTTTTGTTTCCAATTATCATCCCTTTTGATTTAATTAGTCTACCTCCGAAGAGGGAAATTGTTTATTCAATTTATTTTATGTCAAGAACTCCCTAGATATCAATTACACCATACCAAATAGATTTGGGGGAACCCAGGAAATTGAATCATCATTTTTATGATTTAAAAGATATAACCAACATTTTTTAAAGTGTTCCACCTTTGGAATACTCAATTCTTATTATTAAGAAGGATAATATAAATATATTTTTTTTGTTTTGTTACTTTATGATAAAATAGGTAACAATTAATAATAAGTATACTTTACCCATATTGATAATTAGTTTGATAAATTTGATGGTTCAAATTGGTTTTCAAAACTTGACCATTGGTATGGACATCATCAAAAAAAATTAAGGATTCAGATATTCCAAAGACGACCATCATGAGTAGTTACAGAAACATTGAATATACTGGGATTCCCATTTTTTGAATAATTTCATAGAGTTATTCATGGACCTAACTAATCAAATATCCATTAATACCTTTATTACTTCATTGTAGTATTTGTGGAAAACATTCTAATTTACTCAAGAACTAAGGAAGATAATGTTTTTCACCAAAAGTTCATTTTACAAATATTTAGGGAACACCTCTTTTATGATTTGTTATCATAATTTAATTTTTTGTATTTTAGAAGTTTTGTTATTGGGACATGCATTTTTTTAAATATTGAATCCCTGTTGATATTGAAAAGGTTGAGGCATTATTTTCATGGTAGAAGCCACGTAATGCCTTTTATATTTGAAGCTTATTGGGTTTGGAAGGATAGTATTTTCAATTTGTGAAGGAAATATCAAATATTTTATCTATTTTGACATCTAATAATATTAAAGGGGTGAAATTACAATTGGATTCTGTGGGTTATGTTTTTTTTATGTGTTTAAATGACATTTGATCTCACTGCATATTTTTATTTTACTAGAAGAAGGAAATGGATATGTTTTGATGAATCAGGTGACGTATTGGTATTTCTTATTAGTTAAGAAGGTAATTTACTAGTGTAAAAATAGTTTTAGATTCAACCACATGATAAAAATAACCCCACCCATGATCTATTACTCACTATAGTTATTTAGGCACTCAAGAGTTGGTGATATTACCTCTTCAGGGAAAGGCTTTGTGCCTGTTCTTCCCATTGGAGATTAAGTTACATCAATTATTATAAGGAAATGAAGCTTAAGTAGAGGTGATGGGTGGAGAAGTAACAATCATTTATCTTCAATATCACCTATACCCAAGGAATGGAGAATTCTATTTTTGAATATATGAGTAAAAATTTAAATTTTAAAGAGATGATGGAATAAAAAGATGGATGAAATAGTATAAGACATTTTTCTCAGATTCACCGTGATGAAATAGATGAAAAAATGTTATTATTATAGCATGTTCTCATATAACTTTTTTTATGAACAAGTTGATTTTTCTTGAGAAACATCTCAATAAATATTTTAGAAGTATCTATTACACCTTATATAGTGGGATATCATTGCCATTTGGTCCCTCTCTGTAAAAATATTTCATTTTTTTATGAATTAGTATTTCCTTCACTTTTTGGTAAAAAAAGTATATCCTTGAAGGTTGATATAATTATTATAAGGTATTTTATCTTTGTACAAATGAATATTCACTATTATACGAATCATTGATTTTGGAAGTTGGAACTAAAATGTGACATATATGATTTTGTGTCTGACTACAATACCTATCAAGAGATTAATAACGAATGAAGAATTCATTTTGGTTTTCATTATCTCTTACTACCAAGAAATTTTCTGAGTTGTCTATGGATTTAATCACTTGGTTGACAAATACTATCTATGAGAAAATTACATATGGTTTTTTATTGATCAAATAACTAGGATGTATCATTTCATTTCAATTTGAGATTCCCATTAGGTTGAGGATATAAATTTTTTTATATTTATGATATTTTGAGGTTATGTAGTGATACATTTATATTATGTAAGATAGGCACCCACAGTTAACCATTCTATTTTGGATAGCCCCCGAGTATGTGATGGGTTCTTATGTTAAATTTAGTATGGATTAGACTCCTACAACTGATGTATAGAAAGAGGGATAGAATTTAAAATCTTGGAGGATATTCTCTTTCACTATATCATAGACTTTGAAGGTTCATGTGATATCCATTTTAGATGGATTAAGTACAATTTTAAAAAAAGTTATCAGTTTTCCACTGGAATGGATTTTATTGAGGCTATGTATTGTTGACCATATAAATCAACTATTTGTTTTTCCCAGGTGGGTAAAGTTTTTATCTTGTAACCAAGTATTATTTAGGATATGTTTGTGAAAAATCAAATTATTCATTAGTAATGGGGATGAATAAATTTTGGCATAAGTCTAATGTGGATATTCAATGTCATCATCATGAATTTTAGTAGATAGTAATGTGTTTGTGAATGTTTCACCTAATTTGGTCACCATCATCTTTGGAAGAAGAAGAATTTATCTCTTAGATATTTATTACCATTTGAATTTAATAGTTTTATTATAATGGTGGCTTGTCAATTAGATTTAAAATCTCAGTTTAAGTTTATTCATGATGTTTTCCTTGTGTATCAATATATGAATTATCATATTGATCACTCTTGTGTTACAAACTAGGAAGATATTATTTTAACTGGATGTTCAAGTAGTTGAATAACCATTTTTTTATTTTTCTAAAAAAATTATACATAGGATATCTATTTTTTATTAGAGTCATGGTTGTAGGGAATAGACTGTAATTTGATACGGGAATATGAATATATGATGCTGGGTAAATTGAATAATATATTATTTGATCATCCTTCTATTTCTTGACTCACTGAGGACACAAAGTTATATATCATAGATAATTTTCACATTATTATTTTTGTTTTAGGTGCATATATTCTTGTTTTTACCATATTTCATTTCATATATTTCGCATATTTTTTGGGGTGATTTTTGTGAGATTTTATTATTTTCTAGGAAGGTGTGTTGTTTGTTCATGGTTAGGCCAATCCATGGAGAATTATAAGGAAATAAAGAGACCTGTTGACGTCTTAGATAGTGACATTTCACATGGAAGGGGCATGTTCTATCAAAATTTGTGACATTCTAATAATCTCCCCACATTGGACAGCTTTAGGAATATGGTTTTCTAAACCATGCACCAAAAATTAATTAATCTAAAAATTCTTTTTTTAACATCATATTCCATTGAACTCATTGTAATTAAACATAAAAATTATTATGTTTTTAAGTTTTATTTATAGTATAGTGAAGACCCTAGTTCGTCTCTCAAGGAGCGTTAGTGTTTTATCGTGTAAATTTTTAGAAAAAAAAGGAACCAAAAAGGGGGTGTTTTAAAAATAGTTTTATGTAAATAACATGATTTACAGAGTTTAATTGTTGATAAATAAAGGTGTTGTTCTAGAATTATGAGATAAAGAGATCATTTTAGGTTCACTAAACATCTTGGATAGTTTATTGTTCTAAATTTTTTATCGTTTAATGAGATTATTTGGTTGAGGGTTGTCAAGATCTCAACATCCCTCTTGCCTCTTAAAACGATGCTAAAAGAATAACCCTTTAACACAAAAATTGTGGTTTCATGGTTTGGTTATGAAAAATAGAAAAAGGTTTAAATATAATACTGAAATCTTATGTATGTGTGATACAAAGAGGATTCTTGTCTTGTCCAATCGGAACAATCCAAGATTCCCAATTCGAATCACTACAAAATATGTATTGAAATAAAAAGTGTTTAACTTTATTATTACAAAATAAATATATTCAGAGGAGAATAATATCAAAATTAAATAGAAATTTTATATTGAACACGTAAAACCAGTATAATAAAAAGCGTCGAAACTCCCTCCCATGTATGTGTTTCTCCCTTAAAATGATCATCCACCATTTAGCTCTCCATTAAGAGGAGGAGGAGGCTCAGGTGGAACTTCATCTTAATCCTTCATCCCCCAATGAGGATAGGGTCCTCCAGAACATCTTATATGAGGATAGTAATTATTTGGGTCTCCAAAATATCAAATCTTTTCCTCTTGTCCAAATGTACAAATGGAGAGCCTAGGGTGAAAATTTATAAGAAATGTGGAAGGTGGTTTTGGGAACCCTGATTTCAAAAAACCAATTAGACCATGGTTTTTGATATCCAGAAAGCCTTATATCACTTTTTAAAAAACTAAAACTTTATATCCTCACATCCTTACTATCTCCACCAAATGTTTTTCACCATTTGGACTATCACAACCAGATATATGGATGAAATATAGAACTCACTTTTTGACCTTAGGAAAATTAGGTGGCTTAGACAGATCAGTCTAGATGGGGAAACACATGGACGAATGAGGTATGGGTTTCTAAAAATGAAATGTATCCCATTAAATATAATACTGTTCCTAAAATACCATCCCATTTAGATGCACATTTTAGTATAAGTGTGTGGTTGATTCCACCGATGTGCTTGGATCATGCCCAATTTTTCCCATTTTTCATGAACTTCATCATGGACCCCCTAAATGACCTCCACCATTAATGTAATTATAAAAACATGTAACATTTCCATTTTAAATAGTGATAAAAAAATAGTTAATTCTATAATATAATGAAATTTTTTATTATTCTTAAAATTATCAATACAAAACTAGTTTATCATAGTGGTGTTAGGGTGAAAATGAAATAGTGAACCATGGTGCGATCACACCCCCACACCCAAAAATTTTCACCAATAGTTAAAGTCATATTTTCCAAAATTATGAATATTGATATTTAAAAATTCATAAATATTTAACATTAAATGAAAATTTAATTCCTCGTAGAAATGTGATCAATGAAAAAAATCACACTGAGGAGTTATTCTATGTGATCATAGAAAAAGACTTCTGAAAAATTGTGTTTGAATGAAATTCCAAGATATGTATGATAACAATAGAATAAAATAATTCAAATTATAATCATATCATTAATTCTATATGTGTGTTTGTGAAAATATTTTCATTCTATTATTTCCACTTTTTATCAAATAAATATGAGTTATTTTTAAAATTGTCTACTTACATGATCATTTCCACTGAACCTTCCCTATATCCTTTTCAATAAAATTTCAAGACCCACTCACTTAATAATTACTCAAAGTCAAACTATAATCTATTGACCTGGATATATCCATATGTTTTACGTTTTATCACTCCCCTCAATAATTTTTTTTTCTTTCTATTTTTTGGGTTTTTTTGAGGGAGTACAATAGTCGGATAACAGATACACACACATAGGTCAGTCTAGTGTAGTAATAAAATAGATCAGATAAGGAATGAATACATGGAAAAATAATTTTTGAAGGTATAGAAAAAGTAACCTAACTAATATTTATCATCTATTAAGTAATAAGTTTTCACACTTTATGGTTGGGTGAAAATATGTATGGAGAGATTAAGTGAAAAAATTTTCCCTAAAACTATTCACATAAAGGGTATAATTTTTCTCAAAGGATTCAAAAGGATACAACCATTTATATCATCAAAAAAAACCAAAATTTGAAGAGAGAGTATCACTATAGTATTTAATTCTTACTAAAATGCACATTTCATCGAAATAATTTTAAATGATAAAACAACATGAAATAGTGAAATTCTTTATTCATTTTCTATAAAATCCATGAATAAGAAAGAATCATTTTCCATGATAAAATGGGTGTCAAAAATTAACATTACAACAAAAAAGTGATGGGGGGGAAGGGGGGGGTAAGTGAAAATACTATGAAGCAAGACAAAAAGATAATTAAAATTAATAACTAACCCAGTAATATACATATCACCCAAACCTAGAGAATGATGTGTTGTCATTGTAAAAAGAGGATGATGGAAGGTGGGATAAAACGTGATGAGTGTTATTGGAAGGATGCTTCTTCAACTTGGATTTCCTCCATCAGGGACTCTATAAGGGCTTCATTAAAGTGCTTAATCCATTTCCCATTAACAGTAAAGGTTTTTTTGGTTTCTTTATTTTGAACCTACACAACACAAAATGGATAAAAATTAGTAATAGTGTAAGGTCCAAACCAGCAGGAACAAAGATTACCTGGATGCAACTCCAGCTTTATATTGTAAAGGAAGACCTTGTACCCAATTTGGAACTAAAGATGAAGGATGATACAATTGTGGGAAGCCTTGGTTCACTCTTTATAAATCATAGTGTTCTCATATGATTCTCTACACATTTCCTCTAACTTCAGAATATGCAACTTCCTTTGATCACCTACACACGAGAGATTAGAATTGTGTTGTTTAATGGAATATCAGTCCTGGTTCTCTCTCTCAACAAGTAGGTGACAAATATTTCCAAACACTAGCCAATAGGGTAACATGCCAATGAGAGTTTTGAAAGTTTTATGGTATTCCCATAATGAATCATCGAGTCTAAGACCCTAATATTTTTTGTTGGGTTGAACCATTTTTTCAAGAATATATTTTACCTATCTATTATATACCTCATCTTGATCATTGTTCTGTGTGTGATAATTAGTAGACACTCGATGAAAAACCCCATTCTGACATATAAGTGATTTCATTGTGTGGTTTCTGAAATTAGAACCTTGGTCACTGATGACAAACCTAGGTAATCCAAACCTAAATAAAATTTCAGTTCTTAAAAATTCCACAATAGTCTTGGAATATTCATTCCTTATGGAGTGTGATTCTTCTTGTTTTGACACATAAATAACTACCATAAAAATGTACAAGTTCCCAAATTAATTTGGGAATGGTCCCAGAAATTAAATGTGCCAAACATCGAAATTTTCATTGAAGAGATAGGATTGTTATGGCATTTCATTTATTTTTTATATATTCTCAATTATTGGTAAGTGAGGAAAATATTTAAAAAAAATCATGTCCATATTTAAATAATGTTGTCCAAAAGAGAATAGAATCAAGGACCTTGTGAGTAGTCTATTGGGGAGCAAAGTGGTCCCCACAAGAAAGAGTGTGGTAGAACCTTAAGGACAGACTGAAACTTGCTATAAGGAATACAATTTTGAAGGATTTGTTCACTACATGTGCTCCAAAGGTAGGTATCATCCCAGATATACCAACGGGGCTCATGTTTTAGACGTTCATCTTGGTTATTGTTAAAATTATAAGGAATGAAGGATACTTCCAAATAATTTACAATTTCAACATACCAAGCAATAACATCTTGCACTCGGTAAAATTGATCATCTCGAAACATGTCATTTATGGGAATACATGGGGATGATTCAATGTACAAGGATGGTTGTATCCTAATTATATGGTCATCCACTACATTCAATACTCCTTTGTTATCTTACTAGATTAAATTCATGAAGGAGGAGAATCTAGCGAATGAGACATGGTTTGGCTTTCAGTTTCTTAAGGAGATACAGGTGGGGTGCATGGTCTGAGAAAAAAAAGAATTTGGACCCTAAAAGGTATATCCTAAATTTATCCAAGGAAAATACAATGTCAAGATATTAGTTTTCAGTTGTGGTTTAGTTTTCTTGGACTGGGTATAGTGTACGTGAGACATAAACAATGAAAAGTGGAGCTCGATCAACCCTTTATGGTAAGACTTTCCGCACTTTATAGTTAGATGCATCACACATGGTCTCAAATGGTAAATCCCACCATAGTGGGTTGATTAATAGTTGTGAGGTGATACTCCATTTAACATATTAAAAGATTCCTCACATTCCTTATCAAAAAAAATTCCTTTTCTTTTTAGAGAAATATGGATAGGGGGAGTTCAATCTTACTAATGTCTTGAATGAAATGACTATAAAATCTATCATATCCTAAGAAAGACCAAACATATGACACATTTTTGGGGAATGTTATGGAAGAACTAAAAACCACTTTTGAGTTATTTACGTGGATACCATCCCTGAAATGACATGTACCAATACTATACCTTATGGGAACATGAAATGGAATGTATCATAATTTATTAAAAAATTATATTAAATACAGGGATGTAGGATATAACCTAAACTACTCAAATATTAATCAAAAGATGAGACATATATAGTGAAATCCTCCATGAATACTTGCATCCAATTCTCTAGGTAATCTGAAAAATACTAACCATGGATCAGTATAAATTACTCGGAGCATTGTCCAGACCAAATAGAATCCTCATAAATGAAAATGTGCCAAAGTGGCAAGTGAAGGTTGTCTTTTCCTGATGCTTGGTGGAACTATGGATCTAAAATTATCCTGGATATCCATCAATAAAATAGTAATGGGGCTTCCCCACAAGCCTCTCTAAAATTTGGTTAATGAACGACATTGGGAAATGGTCCTTACTAGTGTGTTGGTTAAGTAAGTAGTAGTCTATATAGACACACAAACTATTCTTCACATAGGTGGAAACCAATTCATTATTTTCATTTTTAATTACTGTTAGACCAGTTTTATAGGAACCACTTGTACTATAATGACCCAACGGCTATCAGAGATGTGTTAAATGAATCCATTAACCAATATTTTTTTACCTTCTTTTTAACAACATCTTTCGGGATTGGTTTTAGTGGACATTGGAACTTCCTCACTAGTTAGCCTCATCATTTAAGAATAGATGATGTGTACAAATTCATGGGATAATTCCATGAATTTCACCAATTTTCCATTAAAAATCTTGTTTATATTTCCTCAAATGTTCTGGAATTCACAATACATGCTCCGAAGGGAGTGAACTAGAAACGATGATAGATATCTTGTTTCCATTCTCAGGATAAGAATATTTAAAATCTTGTGGAAGTTGTTTTAGTTACAGTTCTGAGGTATTTTGGATTAATGTGAGTTTATGTGAAAGTGATAGGTCACTAATATCATCTAACTGTTCAATGATATCATCCTCATACGAGGAATGAACTTTTACAATCTTATCAGTATCATCGATGGTCATGAGATCCTCAGTGTTTAAGAAATCATCAATTAACAAGCATGTATGAAATTTTTCTAGACTAGTACAACATTCAATGCATGATTAATTTCCTAGAATTTCAATCAATGATAAAAACATATAAAGGGGGTTAGTGTAATTAAGAGAAATTTTTTAGGGGAAGGGAGTACATTAATTGAATTACCATAGAGTGATTAATGTTCCACTGATGGGTATTTCATGGAATCATGGATATTGAATTGTAAAATTCCACAACAAAACTCCATATATAATGTACCATTATGGACATTAATTATGGTTTTGGTGGTTTTTAATATGGTCCTTCCAAATATAATTGGGGAATGTCCATTCATCCTATCATCTTCTATTTCTAGTACAAAAAAATCATCAGAAAAACAAAAAAAAATCACCCTCACAAGAACATCATCTAACATACTAAATGGGCGTTTTGTACTCCAATTTAATAATTGAAAAAAAATCCAGTGGGCTTAAGTTTTCCTACAAACAATGAAGAGTAAATAGAGTGAGTAATCACATTTATAGAAGCACCCAAATCAAGTATATCATTTGAATAGGAATACTCCCCTATAGTGAACAGAATAGAGAATGTTCTTGAATTATCTCATTTGGTGTGAAGTTATGGCTCTATCAAAGTAGACATATTCCTCAGTGAGCTCACCTTATCATCACCTCAGATTCTCCTTTAGATTGTACACATATCCTTGAAAAACATTGCATATCGTGGAATTTGGTTCAGGCCATCAATCAAGGGGATGTTAACCTACACCTTTTTAAAAGCTTCCAATATTTCTTTTTTGAGTTCAATTTCTTTTTGTTTTCTTGGTTGGGTGGAACTTTGGGAAAATGGAAGACGAATAGTTGTTTTGGGAACCTCATCAACATACACACTCTTTCCTTTTGAAAGGCTTCTCTCAGGACAACATTCTACCTCGTTTGAACTATTTACAGTGGTTGGGATGGTGGCTTCCTCAAGATGGGATGACTCTATTGGTGGGGTCATTAAGATTTTAAGCTAATTTCCACTCCTATGGGTGATGGCACTAAACATTCCCTTATCCATAGTGTTAAATACAGGTTGAGATGGTAGTTTACCCAATCCATGACTTTTAATTTCTCCCACAAAGATAGAGAGTTTAAATAATTGTGTTTTTAGGTCTGGTTTGGCTTCTTGGGTGGTTTTTTGGAATTATATATTGTTGGTATCCATTTGATTCATAATATATTCTAGTATAGGCTCGGGTTTTTGAGGTGTGGTTGGAAAGGCCTTTGTGGTGGTTGGTTATTTTCAGGGTGGTAGTGGTGGATGACTACTATGTCCTAGTTGTTTCCATTATTGTTGAGGTTGGTTTGAATACCCCCTTGCCTATAATCATGGTTTTCTTTCTACCTAGGGTTGGATGGATTTTAAAGTTCTTGCCAAAAGTTTTTTTAAAGGGGTGGCATGTAAAGATTGCCTCATAACTCTCATAAGTTTCTCTTAGTTTGTGGAATTGGTTAGAATAATGGGTTTTATAAAGAACATATTACATAGTGGATGGGAGGAAGAGATTGGGATTTCACTTGGGAAAGATAAAGTTTTTGAATATGTGTACATACCTCTTCAAACATCATGTTCACCTTCTTCTCAAATTCAGTACTTTTAACCTCACAGACTCCTTGAATAAGTACATTGGATCTTGAAAAAAAAATTCTAACTGTTTCAAATCATGTTATCAATCAGGGTTCTTACTACAATTGGGGTCTTATCAACAAGGACACCACCTACAACAACATCAATCATATTTTGATCAGTAGGAATTAAACCTTCATAAAAACATTGAATTAAAAGTATATCACTTATATGGTGGTGTGGGAAACTTGAAAATCCTTTTAAATAGTTCCCATTATTCATGCAGAATTTTCCATTGATATTTATTTATACTAAAAATTTATTTCTAATTGTTTTTGTTCTAGAGGCAGGGAAATATTTATCCAAAAAATGGTGTTTCATGACCAACCAACATCTAATTGGAAAGTTAACATAGTAAATTCAATATTTTGTAGTATCTTTCATCTATGTATATTAAATTGATAAATCAACTAATCCTATATATCTCTACATGTTAGTGCTAGATATTATAATTTGGTGAGAGGAAGAAGGTAGATAATTCATGGTTTGACTTCTAGAATGAGTTCTAGGTGTAGTTCCTTTCATCGAAAAATAATATTGAAAGAAGGTAGGATTTAATATCACTTTAGTAAGATAGATTATATTAGTGGGATATAGGGATCTGGTTCAAGGAAATTTTGTGTTTTCCACATAACTTTTTTATGGACGAGGATTCCTAAAAAGGGAATCTTAAAGAGGAACTTCATACTTCTATCCCATATATAGTTACTCATTTTACATTAGCAACATATCTAGAGGTTCAAAAGAAGATAGTGGTGATCAAGAATATAATCTCATATAGAGGGTTACTATGAGTGGGTAACTAGTAGGATTCCTCAAGGTGGAGAGTTATATGTGGAAGGTCTCAGGAACTAGGGTCTTTAAGGTTTTGTCTAATATGTAGTTGACCTCTGAAGCTTTTTTTCTGCCTTTTGGGTTCAGTGGTTTAAATTCCCTTCCTAGGGGATTTGGTACTTTTTTTTGGGCCCATAAACATCATCAAAATCTGTTCCAGTAGTTCATTATGATCAGTTTGGTGGAAGTGATAATGTTTAGCATAAACCTCAGTAGAATTTTCCAAATAAGTCATTTCAGCAGTAGGGGAAGCAGGTTTCTGCTCCACCGAGGAGAGATCGAGCCAATAAATGTATAATGTAGGATATTACTCAAGTATAGGTACCTATAATTGAGTGTATTCGTGGATTTGGTCATTAATAAAGTAGTGGAAGATATGGGTCTGGTCAGATTTAGATAGTGGTGGTTATAGTTCAAGAGGGTTAGATATTTTTCAAGGTATTCTTAGCTTTTCATCCATCCTTCTTTGTAGTTTTTTATTTAAGATCTTCACACTCCTTTGTTACACTCTTATTATTCAGTTATTTAGTACTATATGTAGATAGGCTTCCCATTCATAGGGTGTTAATTATTCTAGTCGATTTCTAGACCAAATTTTTGACGTGTTATAGGGGTGTATACTAATGATATGGCCACATGAGTCCCAAAAGTATCAATTTTTTATTCATGTATTATTTTCTGATGTCATCCTTAAAATCAATGGTTTTATTCAATGAATGATGTTATAGAATACTTATATAGGGGAGTCGTTTTGTTGGATATGGATGGTAATTATTTTGTTTTCATAGGAAAAAGAAGTTTTTAGGTTGGTAGTAGAAGTATGGATTCCATTTTCTCATTGATGACTGTGTTTTATATGAAGTCAATAAAAGCTAAGATATATGAGGCTCTCAATATTTTCAGGGAGTTTCTAAATGTTTTTTTTCTTAGGAGGTTGTGATGAAACTCCCTCAATCATATTTCGAGTTTATGATAGACTTGTGGCTTGTTAATTCTCTAATTTTGAGGGATCATTATCAGATGGAACCTCCTAAGTTGTGGGAGTTATGGTTTTTGATAGATTATAAAATGAAGAAAAGTTTTATTTGGCCTATTTTGTTAACATGGGATGCTTCAGTTTCATTTTCAAAGAAGGGGGATAGTAGTCTAAGGTTGTGTATAGACTACTGCATGTTTAATTAGGTGAAGATAAAAAAATAAGTATCCTCTTTCTAGGATAGATGACCTTTTAAACAAGTTAAAAAGGGTGAGTTGGTTTTCTAAGATTGATATATCTTCTAGGTATCACTAATTAAGGGTGAATGGGGGAGATATCGTGAATACTACCTTTAGATGGAGGTATAGACTCTTTATGTTCATAGTTATATTTTTCATTTCCTTGAATGGATAGACTATGTTCATAGGGATCTGAAACTCCATGTTCTTTGAATTCTAATAATATTTCATGGTTGTGTTCATCGATGATATATTGATCTACTCAAAGTTAGGGGAGGATATTTCTAATCAACTTGGAGCTATCATGAAATTTCATTGAAACCACAAGATCTAGTGAATGTTATCCAAGTGTTTGTTTTGGGAATTATGTGAACATTTCATTGGACAATAAGTGTCTCAGTAGGGTGTAGTTGTGTACCCATCAAAGTTCATGGTAGTTTTTTATTTAGTAGAACTGATGAATGGTGTGTAGGAACATAATTTCCAAGGTAATGTAGGGTATTACTAGGTGTTTGTATCTGAATTATCATGGATTACATACCCATTGATAGTTTTGACCAAGAAGAATTAATATTTTATCTGTATTGGTTAGTGCCATGTTGTGTTTGACTACATTAAGTGAAAATCGATATGTTCTCTGGTTCTCCAGTTTCCCAAGGAAGGGGTATTGTTTTAGGTGTTTGATGATGCTTCATGTATGGGATTTGGATATAACATGATACATTAGAAATAATTTATCTCTTATGGGTCTATATAGTTATTTACACATGATAAAAACTATGATACTCATTATATGGAGTCAGCATCATTTGTTTTTTTACTGAAATTATAGTGAAATTTTCTCATTGGGGAGAACTTTATAGTCTTCACCAATCACAACATACTTAGGTATACCATTTTATAGCATGACCTGAATATTTTTCAATGGATATGGATAGATTTTTTGTAGGATTATGACTTTTATATATCCTACACCTCATGAAAGTGGAATATCATAACTGATTCTTTGAGTAGGATGTCATGGAAAGAATAGGTTCGGGCATTGAGAGATTACTAGAGGTCGATGGAGGAGTTGGTTTCCTTTAAATTACATATTAGTGTGGTTGATGGTGAATATTTATTATTTAATATTATGGTGAATTAATCTATGATTTAGCAGGTGGAGGAGTCTCAGTAGGGATACTCAGAGTAAAAGGTGATGCATGATCGTGTTATCCAATGAAATGCTCCGAAGGTATTGTCATAGGAAGGTCAAAACTAGATGTTGTTTCGAGGGATGATATTTATTCCTATATAAATGCATGATTTATTTCTTTATGAGTTTCAAATATCAACTTTTTTGATACACTTAGGAGAGTAAAAGATGTATAGCTTCATAAGAATATAGTTTTGGTTGTCTAGGATGAAACATTTTGTGACTATTTTTGTGTAACGGTGTTTAGTTTTAAAACAGGTAATGTTTATACATCATGTCCCTAGTAGTTTTTTGTATGCCTTTTCTGTTCTTGAATGTAAATGGTATGAAATCATGATGGAATTAATCAAAGGGTTAAACTGATCTCAGGGAAGTTGTGATGATATCTAGGTAATCATTGATTAGTTGATGAAACCAAATCACATCCTATAGATCAAGGATTCTGGTGTTGTGAATGTTTGGGTGATGAAGTATGTGGATGAGGTATTCTAGTATTAAAAAGTCCTTAGGTCCATTTTCTTAATTTTGGATTCTTTTTTTAACTCAATAGTCTATAAGGGATTTGATAGAGAATATATTTTCATAATTTTCATTATGTTTTAAAAATATTTAATCCCTATCAATTAATCAATTTGAGCTTATTTGCATCAAATTTTTTATGGTTTGTTTTTGGGATAAAAAGTGAAAATTTATTATTTCCTGAATTTTAATATATTTTAATAACTTTGGTTTTTAAAGAATAACATTTAAAATATTGATCCAATTTGAGTGATTCTTTTTTTAGGATTCCTTGATTTAGGGTATTTTTCTTCTTATACTATACTAGGAGCTAATTAGAACATCTACATGCCCAATAATTTAAAAAAGTTGAAAACTATTTTGGACGACAGCATGGACCCCACCTCAGTAAATGTAGAATAACTCAGGATACATAGCTTCAATTGGGGTGATCAAAGTTGTATTTTAATGGTAATTCAATGAATTAATTATCTATTAAAGATAAGGGAGATATTTTTCCATTAATATAGATATTAGATTATAAAAAAATGGATGAATATTTATGAAACAGTCAGCCAAAAAGAGCATGAATCATTAATTATGTCATAACATCCTCTATGCACTTCTAATTAATTTTAAAAATGGAGGGTAAATCGAAAACATAATTTAGGGAATCTTATAAGGACTAATTGAGTTATTCAGAATTATGGCAGGAATAATGGAAGCCAATATTTAGAGGATAGATTCTGGAGGGTAATATTCTACAACCATTTCTATTCATTTTTTTTATTTTTATTCAATTTAATTTAGTTTTATTTTAAATGTAATTTTATTTTGTTTTATTATAAATAAAAATTAATCATGAATGGTTTTTGTTTTTTTGTATTCTTCCACACACCCATCTTATTCATCTCTATCTTCTTCTCCCATCTTTTCTTCTTAGTCTTCTTTAATTTTTATTTTTTTTATTTCAGATGTGTGTTTTTATTTTTATTCTTCTATCATCTTCATTATTATAATTTATTTTGTTTTTATAGATTTATTTTTCAATAAATATTTACCTCTTACCCTCAAAAATTAGGGGTAACCCAAATCTTGGGCGAGGCAATTTTAGAGGAAATTTCATTTATTCTCTGATTAAATGCATAAGTTTATTATGTTTTTTATGAGGAAGAGTTATGTTCATGGGTGAAGTGATCATATAATATAAAACTAATATCAAACTCATTTCTATTATTTTATTAATTAATTTACCTACTTTTTATTGTATAAAACCTCTCCATGTGATGTTGTTAATGCATTTAATGGATGAAATGTCATAAGATGGAGCCAAGTCCTAGGAGATGTTCCACTCTCAATGGAGGTGTTCCACAAACTAGGATTATAAGAGGTGGTGAAATTAATATTGATATATGAATTTTACATTTAAAACCACTAAATAAAGAAATAGTAATTCTTGAATGAAATATTAGAATTTAATTATCAATATTAATTTAAACACCAAAAAGGAAAATGATGGAACCCATGAACTCGTATACAATGTCTGAGTCCTTTATTTAATAATCTCATTCTATCATTTCATTTTAGTATAAGTTTTTTACATTTCATTTATATTTTAAATTTCCATTAATTCTTATAACATATAATAAAAATATGAAGTTTTGGTGAGATAGAATAAGTAGGTGAATAACTGAGAAAGATCCTCATGTGAGACAACACTGGTCAGCCCCTATGCTACATTAGGAAAATAAATTTTCTTTTCCCATGACCTAAAAGAGGCGTGCATCAAAACATGCACCTTTTCCATAGATCCAATCAATAGTTTAATCATCTTCCTCTATTTTCATATTATGGATAGTTTTAATTGTTATAAATATAAAAACCCTCAAAAAATTCTTTCCATGATGTATCCAAACTTCTATTATTCTGTAAGGAACAATTACTCATATGTGAAATAACAAGAAACATACTACATTAGGGAGGCACTCCAATAAAGGGATGATGCTATTATGATAATGATTAAATATATACAAAGAGGAAAATAGACATGGATCTCACCTCAGGATTTGATGGTAATGGTCAATTAACATAGAACAAAATTATAAATATTTGATGATAAGAAGGAAGTGCCACAGGTGTTCCCCAAATTCACTAAAAACATCCAAGAAGTTGAGTCCCAAATTGAGGACCATCAATAACCTGACCATTTTAAGAACCAAAATCATTATGAAAATGATAATCTAGAGTGGATTCATGATGGGGATGACGTGTCTGATGAGCTATGTGTGGGAGATCAATAAGATCTAGATGAATTATGGAATGAGTATTTGGTACAAAATGATCTCCCTGATACCTATAAAGGAAAAGATCATGTACAATTGCATGTCAATCTAACTATAGAAAAAGAATACACCACCCAAATAGTGGGATTTGATGAAAATATGAAGGATCCGGACTACATATTTTCATCCACTGAGACTCACTTTCAAGTGTCGCTAATCACTGAAGAAGTGATTAAACCAAAAAAATCATAGATATTATCTTTTATTGAACACTTTATTTTCTTATTTCATTCAATCTGATTTGATTGTGACTCCTTGTGATTTTGAATTTTCATTTTTGTTCATTACATGTTTTTCCTTAGAGGAAGATGAAGAAACCATGCATGAACATTTTTAGGAACACTTGGATTTCCCCATTTTTGAATAACATATATTCCATGAAGCCCATAAATATTTCCATGTAGTTGATACTAAGGAAATCAAGACACATGACACTCATTTTAAAAGGGATAATATTTTTTCTAATTCAAATTTAAATTTTATTCATGAAAAATTACCTTCGTACTTTCCCTTTTAACATTCAATTCATGCATCTCATGTTGAGTGAGAACTAAACAAATAATGAGTAGGTTGCACAAGTAGAAACCAAATAAGATGATTATCCACACTTTATCCTACCCCTTCCATGAAATTTGTACTTATTTGTGAAGGGGATGGACTTTTCATACTTTATCCTTGGATAATTCTGCACTAACAAAGAATATGTGCTAGCTAGGAAAATCTAAATGTGTTAGTTCAAGTCCATGAAGATCCAGGCACCACCAAACTAGGGATAATAGCTAGTACTTCCCTCTGAAGGTAGTTTAAATTCATGGGCCACTTGGAAGATCATACAAAGACTTATCCATTTTATTTTCTTCTAAGAATTTCATTTCATTTTCATTTTTAATATTAGTCTATCATGTATCCCACCCCCTCTTATTTTTTATCTTAAATTACATTATCCTTGTCCTTAATTAATTAATTATATTTTTTAGGACCATTATTGAAAAAGTTATCCCACATGTAATGGATAAAAAGTAAAATGTTTCATCATAAAGGGAGTTCACTTTAATTTTTAATTTTTTAAACTCCCTAAACTATTATACAACTTAATATTTTAAGATTAAATAAAAATTTCATGCCCACATTTGAATTTATGTTTTACTTGATTTATCTTGGAGACATGAGTTTATAAGGAATCCTATGATTCTATTTTTTATATTTCAATGATAATTATATGGAATGAATAAAATTGAGAATTGGATTATTAAATTGAGGAATGGATATTGAAATCAGTAATCATCATTTGAGGGAAGTAGTTGAATCATTTAAATTAAATTGCCAAACATTTGTAATTCTTTGATTTTATTAAATTAATGTGACTTGATTTTTTATTATTAATCATTCCATGAATATTTTCTCAATATCATATTTCTCAATTCCAAGAGTATTTATATACCAATCACTTTCTATTTTTCTTGATAATTTTTCTTTTGTGATATTTGTACATGCCACCTACTAGAAAATTCATTTGAAATTATAAAAATCTATTACTTATAAAAAAAATTAAAAATCATCGACCCATCTATTGAAAATCCATTATCCTTAAAATAAAACCTCTACATCAATCCTTATTTATCCCATTGAACCCATGAATAAAGTTTCTAAGGTTGTTCCATGTTTCAAGAAATTTTTATCCATTCCTACCCCACTCTTAGTATTTTCATGATATATTATAGTTAAAGAATGGGGGTGAAGGAAATGATGGTGGTGGGGATGATTTGCATTGTAATGAAATTTTTTTTGGGGTTATTACTATGTGAATAAATTAAGGATTTTGATTCATTCATGAGACTTCATTGTTTTCCCTTCTTGATTTAAAAAAATGTAAAAAGAAATAAAAGAATTAAAAAATTTATAAATATTGGTTGAGATTTGGGAAAACTAAAAATAACCATTATTAGAAAAAAGGATTTTATCATATGTGGTTTTGTGGTGGATTTGAGGGTTATTCTAATCATAAATTTGGAAAAAAGTAAAAAATGAAAAGGTACATTGAAAAATAGAAAAAAATTATAAAAGTATAAAAAATATTCAAGTGGGTGCACAAATTATTCATTACATTTTGTTTTATCATAATCATTACATTTTGTTTTGGGGAATTAGGAGTTGTTACAATTTGAACGGGATAATTTCATTGAGATTTTAATTTGGATATCCTGAAATTTAAATTAGAGTTTAACCTCCTCCTTAAGCCTTAATTTTTAAATCATAAAATCCTATAAACTTTTAATCTTAGAGTCATTTGACCCTTTATTTCAATTCCTCGTGATTTTATGTGCCTTTTTTATTTATGATGTTCAGAAAAATAGTTTATTTATAAGACTATGGATAATGGGCATGTATTCATGATATGATAATAACTATACTTAAATTTCATCAAGAGTGACGAGATAAAAGAATCTATTGTGTGGTAGATCATCATTTGGTATCTTTAATAATAATGAATTGAGGAGAATAAATGAATGAAAGGAGAAGTTACAACATTTCTGAAAGGGGAAAAGAAAAATACATGGATTAGTTGTTTCTTTGAAAAAAATGAGAAAATTAATTTATATTTTATGTGGATTCTAAAAAATTTGTTAGATATTGATAATTGTTTGATATTATTTCTATGAAATTTGAATATAGGTAATATTTGTGCCATTTGAATTCCTTGTTTAAATTTTATGAATGATGATAAGAATTGTTTAATTGTGGTAGAATTTATAGATATAATATTTTCAGAATTTTTTTTCAATGATTTAATCCCCACCAATTGATCACTTTGAGATTATTTCCATAAATTTTGTATTTTTTGTTTATTTTGGGCTAAAATGTGAAAACTTCTTAATTCTGAAATTTTAAAATATTTTAATCACTTAGGTATTTCAAGCATAACTTTTAAAATTTTGATCCAATTTAAGTGATTGGTTTTTTATGATTCCTTCATAAATGGGATTATAATTCTTCTTCTATATTATGAGATGATTCAAACATTGGTAACACCTAAAAATTACAATAAAGTTGAAAAATTGTTCTAGATGACAGCATGGATCCCACCTTAGTAAATGAAGAATAACATGGGCTAAAAACCACCAATTGAGGTTATTACAAATGGATTTTAGAATTCATTCAAATGAATTTTCCACCATTAAATATCATAAATATATTACTTCATTAATTCAGATATTAGATGCACTGAATTGGAGGGATATTTTGGAAACATTTATCCAGAAGGAGTTTGACTCATTAATTGTGTCATAAAATCCCCTATACATTCCCTATTAATTTTAAATTTTAATGGTCAAGATAAAAAAATATTTTATATAATCTTATAATAATGACTCGTGGAGTGATTATTCCATATGGAAGGAATAACAAGAGCCTACTTTTAGAGGATAGATTTTGTAAGGGAATACACTGCACCCATTTCTTTTCTTCTTTTATTTTCATAATTGTTATCTTTTACATTAGTTTTCATTTAAATGTAATTTAAATTCAGTTTATTTTAAATTCAATATAATTCAATCATGGTTTTTATTTTTGTGGATTATTCCACACACCCTTCTTATTCTTCTCCCGCTTCTTTACCTATCTTTTCTTCATTTCTTCTTCTTTTTCTTCTATTTTTATTTTGGGATTTCATGTGTGTGTATTTCTTATTTTTCTTTTTTCATCCTCGTTATTTTCATGTATATTCCTTTAATTTCATTATTACTCATTCCATAGTGACCTCTAACCCCCAAAAATGTGTGTATGACCCTAGGCTTAGTGAAAGGGAGGTATGTGGGAGTTTCATTTATTTTGTGCTTAAATTATTATTTTTTGTTAAGTTTTTTATGTGAAAGAATTATGTGCATGGGTGTGGAGATCATCCACCAAAACACTAATCTCAAGACCATTTCTATTCTTTTATTAAATCTTCATCTCCCTTCCATAGTATAAAAACACCAAAATATATATAACCAGTATGTATCTTCGAATTTGGAGGATATCATGAATGGTACTTTACCTTCATAGGTTTTACTTATAGAAACATCATTCATTCATCCACTGGAATATCCTTGTTTGAGGATTTTTAAGGTAGAACATGTTTTTTTCTATTGTGTTAGGATGAGATTGGGGAGTCATTTGTTCTTTTTCTTTATGTGGTGCAGATCATAACAAGGAAGTTTTAGGTCGTTCATTAGAGGATGAAGGCAAAACAAAATTGAAAGAAACCATTTGTCAATCGCTTGAGGAGGTCATGGAGTTCAAGGATAGAGACCATGATTTCTTGAGAGTATCCCCTCGATGTGGCCACTAGAGGTTAGGTAATGAGATTAGGTTTTCTCCCTAGTTCATGAGACATTTTCATGTGTTAGAATGTGTTAACGTGGTGGCCTATCTATTGGAACTTATTCCATTAATAAAATGAATTCAGTGTGTCTTCTAAGTCTCTTAGCTCCATTGATATCTTCATAATGACTCCTCTATCGTTGAATGGGGATATTTGAATATCAATGATGACATGATGTCTTTGGAGAAGAAATTATAGATCCAGGATCATCCAGAGAAAGTGTTTGGCATATAGACCATTCCTTTTGTTCATGTGATGTGAAGGTATAATTTCCTCTAGGAGAGTACTTGGGAGTGTGAGATGTTAATTTTTTTCATGTACCCCATGTTTTTTTGAGTTTTTCTGAGCTTGGTTTTTCATTGATGATGTGGTTTTTGGATCTTATTGGTAATGATATTTTATTTTCCTTGGATTTGTGATGTTTGATTAAAACATCATGCATATAAAAAGAAAAAAACTAATTATTAATCAAGACATTTTATACATTTAAATGATTAAAACCATTATAGTGAGGCATTTCTTCTAAAAGAATATAATATACTAATATGGGAGTTGTAATTCCTAAATTATTGTACATTGGGTTTTGTTTTTTGGATGGTTATGTTTAAGGTAGGTTGTGTGTGGATGTTAAAATAGCATGTTGATGAAGTTTTTAGGGACATTTGGTGAACATTTAGGACTTATTTTGGTATTTTTGGTTGTTAGTGTGGTTGTGTTTGAGCAGTAATAAGATCCTTAATAGCTATCACAAGGGATGTTTGTTTGGACCTTTTTCCCTCTTTCCATCTATAATTGTTTCAATTCTTGAGGATTGGAATTGTTTTATGGGTATCTAATATAACAACCAAATCCTTCTAGACCATCAAATTGTGTGAATCTAGTGGTAGAGGTGTTGGGGAGAGTCGTATGGATCTAGAAATGGAGGAGCTGGCTGGGGTGTCTAGTAGATAACGTGTCATGTTCTATAGAGTCTGGGGATACAATGAAATTGTGTCTACTATAATATAATAATATCGAATAAGATAACTAGTGATATTATCATTTGGTTGGGTGAATTTATCAGGGATCTTGGTTATAGTGTATCCCCTTCTTATTGGTCATGTCTTTGCGGCATAGGTGGGATAGTTGTGGAATAGTAGGTTATTAGAGGATTTTTGGACTTTCTTCCAAAAGAGGAATAGTTGTGCCATGAATTATGTGTTTCATCACATTAGTTTATTAGAGAATTCAAATTGTGGCATAGTTCCCTTGGCTATGTCTTGTTCACTTTCTATTATTTTATTAGATATAATGTGTAAGAGTAACTACAATACTCATAGAGAGTTTTACCAGCAGGGTTATGGTGTGGGGATGGGCGTATCACTTTAGTCCCTTTGGTTTTCAATTGTTCTAGAGCATGGTCCTCTTGGCTATGTCAAAGTGTTATTTTTTTTAGTTTGTGTATAAATTCTTAGATCTTCTTGAAGGCCCTCATTCTTTAGTCTTCTCTCTCATTTGTTGGGTGACCCAAGTGCATCCCAAAGGGATCTTTTATCCCCTAATTAGTGTATTTTGACCCCAACCTTGTGAGGTTCACTATATTGGTTTAAGGTGAGTCCCATTCATTCCTTATCCCTGTTTTCTTATAGGTTCTCACATGGGGAATATTTTTCTGATGGTATACCTTTCCATTAGATTGTTTTTGTAATAAGGTGTTTTAGGATGTCATGTTAGGTTGATCTTGGTGATATCCTTCATCGATTTCCTTGGTTATAGTCTCCCTCTTGATCCAACCTAGCAAATTGATTTGAAAAACATCATTTAAGGTAGGGTTCCTTCATTTCTCATCTAACTGTATCATATAAGATGTGTTATACTCTTTTTTTATTTGTTAAGATGTTTTTATTCAGAATAATAAATAAAATCAAATGGTTAATTAAAATATAAGGGAAATAATAATTATACTCAAGTTTTATATCATTTTATATTATTAATTTTGATATTGTAAAAGAAAAAATCCCTACTAAAAATGTTGTTAATTGGATGATTTTATTGAACTACAGTTTTTATGACGATGAAAGCCTTATTTTGTGTTGTTTTCTATCACCAAAAAATAAAATTAGATAATCACATATTTTTTGTTAAAAAAATGGATTCCTGGGGGTTTTATTGATTACATGATAATTCCATGAAATAAATAATTGGGAAGTGATTAAAAACCTATTTATATGTAATATCTCGGATTTTCCGTGTATTATTTTAAATTATTATATGGAATTATTATGAGACCAGGATTCATGACAGCGTGTGATTCTGAGGCCCGAGGTTCCTGAAATAAATGTTTGAAAAAAAATTAAACTATTAAATAGAATGCATGAGAAATTTTCATGAAAAATTTGAAATAACATATAAAAGGGTTCCCATATCAAAAATATGAGGGAACCATTGAATTTTGAGAAGCAACTTTACCTTAGGTAGGGCCTAACATCGACCGGTCGGGTCAAAAACTAGAGTATATTTTTGGGAATTTTAAAGGAATTAAAATAAATTAAAAATTTATTTTATTTTATGTAACACCCCAAGCTTCCATGGTACACTTCTCTTTGAATAACAGAGCAACGTGTGTTGTACACAACCTCGAGTTCTAACACACCGCAACCAATCAAAGTAGCCGTTATGAATTGTAATACCCACTTTTTGAAATTATATAAATTTTATATTTCAAAATGGACTTCATTTTTGTATTCAGAATATCTAAATTATCCTATGTTTAATTTTTTGTAATTTTCTGAGAACTTCCAATTTTTTATAAATAGTGAAAAATACTTAAAAACAACTTTTTTACTCAAAATAATTATAGTGATAAATTATAATACTGAGTGGTTTTAAAGTATAATTAGAATATATTTTTACCATTTTATCCAATGGTGGTCATTATAATTAATTTAACATTGAAATTGGAAATAGACAATTGTCAATCTTTTGATATATATTGTTTCTTAAAACACGCTATTTGTTGTGACAGCAGGATTTAATTATAAAATTAATTAATGAGACTTATATGTTTGGAATTTTTTAAAATAGACATCATTTTTGAATTCATAATATCAATTATATCTTAGGGTGAAATTTTGGCATTGTTCTGAAAAACTTCAATTTTTTAATGAATAGTGAAACCACTAAGTGGTAGTTAAAAAACTGATTTTTCATTTAAATGAAACATTACCACTTCTGTAATTTTATTTTCAAAAATTTGGCATACATGGTTGTAATAGGGAAGTAAAATATGGTTCAATGGGATTAAAATAATTTTTTGTTTAATAGTAACTTTTAAGTTTAATTAATCGCGATTAAAGGTAATTAGTGAAATTTAAGGTAAAAATGATATTATAAAAATATGATAGTACCTTTTCACTTGTCCTACCCCTATTTTATGAGTCATGTCCGACCAAGACAATCCATGGGTCAACTTGGGGACCCCATGGATCCACTTTGGTAGGAAAATGGCATTAGAAACTTTTTATTTAATTTTAAAATAAAAATGTCACAAACATGAGTTGTTTTACTAAAAAAAATTAAATGGGGTTATACAAGTCATATTTTTTACTATAAATATTATTTAGAAATATAAAAATATTTCCTACATCATGATAATTTCTTTATAATTTTTAGAAATTAAATAAATTAAATTATTTATGACACCATGATGATTCAGTGATTACCTCATTAATTAACGATTTAAATAAAATGAAAAGATAATATAAAATCGAAAGATTAAACTTGTAAAAAACCTATTGTATGAGTATATTTGGAACCCTTATAACCTTATCCTCGAAATATATCATTGTGGGACCTTTATAATCCGAAAATCATTTCATAATAAAGTAACATTTCAATCTTTCCAAGAGTGCCACTTCTATCCTCTTATAAAAGGACCCCACCACTACCACCTTATTCACACCTTCAAGCCATTTGGCTTGGCCAAACTCTGCCCAAATACTCTCCCAACTTCCCTCTCTTACTTCTAGTAGCCTCACTTTGGGCATAATTCTTCCCAAGGAAGCTTTTGGCTCAAATCAAAAAGAGTTACCCGATTTTAAGGTAATATCTTCTCTTATGTTATTTTGTTTCATTTTACTTCTCAAACCCCTTAAACTATTTTTATTCCTTTATTTTGTAACAACACCAGTATATTTAATATACTAGGATTTTTTTTATGAGAATTATTTGATTTAAACTTACACACACCTTCGTCTAATGGTTAAAGAATATAATGTTTCTATGGTTGGTGAATTTCTGCCTCACGAAACGATGATTGTTCAACACTCATATAACACCTTCAAAGGTGGTCATTAAGATGTCACTATATTTATATATGATATATAATATGTTGATGTTTTACTTAAGCTTCTGTATTTTTCATTTATGTCATACCTTTATGGTTTCCATTATGGGTAAACGCGATATCTTCATTTGAGGAAGTGCGGACTACCGCCCCCTCAAAGTGATTTGAATCGTTAATGCCATATGTGGGATGTATAAAGGATGGATTAAATGATATTATATATGATATTATACTTGAATTATAATATACATTTATATAATTATGATTTCATTCCACTAAATACGAAATAGAAATGAAAGTAGTGTTCATGCGTACGTACGGCTTACTGTCTCCATGAACGGTGCATTTCATTTCATACCTCTAAATGTTACGTAATATTATGAATGAATGTATATATTCGATATATATGATATATATGATATATAAATCATGAATATAATTCTGGATATAATGGATATTTCACCACATGAACAACTTGTAATTATAATAAGTTTATTTTTGACACAAGTACCAAAGATCGACAAAATGACTGTTATTAACTTAAATAATTACATAATGTTCATAACATGGTAATAATTTATATAAAAGGAATAATTAACATGAAAAAGGTTCTTAAGAAAATAGAAATTAACTCTAGTTTATTATTCAGGAGATTAAAGAACGGTCGAGTGAAGTCGGACACGAGGTAAGGGAACTTCTTAACCCAATTTCCATTCATTGGGTTAATATCCTACTTTCAAATTATGTCCTGATATTGTTATGTCCTATCTTTTATTTTTACTTTCTTTATGTGTAATTATAGTGAATACACATAATAGATCTAATTTATTTAAAAAATGACCTTTTTGAGGGACTTCGTCTCAATATCTTTTCATTGAGGCATATTTTGTTTTATACACAACTTTCTTTTATACGGTGTATAAACCCCGTTGACTTTTACGTTTATTCAACAGGAATATTTTTATATGAAGTGTTTTAATAAAAGTAAAAAAGGAATGTTTTTCTTGTTGTACATATGTGGCGACAACGACTTCTCTGCCACCGTGACCATTATTTGTGTTCCAGCTTCCTCTACAAGCCATAACTTTTTTTAAATGAAAAATAAATACAAAGTTTTAATTTTATTTTATTTTTCTATTGAAAATGGTTTTGATAATGTTTTTATTATATCAATGTGTTGTATTGATATCTTGTGATTGAAATGTGGAAATTTTATGTTTCCTTTATGCATGTTTTATGTGATATGATTATGTTATGGTTTATGATATGTTTAAACCTGTTCATATGAGGAATGCGTTGGACTTAATAAGTGACGGGTGGAGCCCGCTATAGCTCCTCGATGCATCAGCAGGTCTCATGAGACAATCTAGTGTCTTGGCTTGAGGCCTTGACAAAATCTTATTTGTATTCTTTGCACGAGGCCTTCGCTACGTGGTTATGATAGTCTGGCATTATGCATTCCATCATTATGAAAGTGGTTATTGATATTGCATGTGATTATTCGACCAGTAGAATATCCATGTGAATAAGTAAATGGAATTATCTCATTTTACTTTTTCCATATTATGTTGAAGTTAAAGTTAAAAAGTCTTTTTCTTTAGTTATACATTGCCTTAAATGTTTATGTTTATTTATGAAATCTTCCGCTATATTGTTACCCTCACTGAGCATCTAAGCTCACCCCTTTCAATGTTTTAATATTTTCCTGGATGTGAAGAAGTTTTTTATGAATGACCTGCATGGATAGTCAGAAGAGGATATGAGTGTAGACTTTCGAGACTTTGTTGTTTTACTTTTTCACTTTATGATGTAATGTAACATTTATGAATGTATCTAGTGTTTCCAAGTCTACTAAACTAATCGGTCTTTCGAGACTTGATATTTTATGATCATGCCAATGTTACGCAATAATGAACCCACTCTGGGTAACAGGGGTCGGGGCATTACAGTTCGTATCAGAGGCAGTTTAGTACTAACCTTGGAATCTATATTTAGATAAACTCTGATTAGAGAACATATCCCAAAGATAGACTTTGAGGATTAGTATAGAAGAACTTCCTAGAATTTTGGTATTATAGAGATTTTGTGAGTTTTCCGAGCAATACATCCATGCCTGGATACGAGCAGGTAGAGGCGGCTCTGGCACAGATGTACCTAGGGGTAAAACTCGAAAACACCGCTTTGAGCTAGACTTGAATGGGAACTGGTGCATGATAATGGGCCTTGCTGCATTCTTGGTTACGACACTCCCGGGGGATATGCTTAGGATAATTCTCATCTTTTTTACAAACCATTATGAAGGGTTTGTGAGTATATAATTTCTCAAAGAAAGAATTTTTTATGATTGTGTATTATATCCATAAACCGTCCAATTTACATTAAGTATTTTACAAGTTTGGAGTTATTCATTGCAATTCATAAATTAACCTAGTTTATGCCATTGTATAGAAATGGTGCCCAGTAAAAGGAATGTGAACTCCATCAATATGTATGATCCAAGAGTAAGAAGGATCATATATTTCACGGTATTAATCCAACATTTAGAAGGGAAATAGTCTCCCATGTGTTCTCAACATATGATGAAATAATATCATGATTTAATAAGATAAGTAAAGAATTCTCTGAGTCTTATGGCTTTGAAGAAAATAAAGAGAGGAAAAGGATGGAAGAGAGAATGATGGATAAAGGGACGAGGGAAAAGAAGAAATTTCCAATATGTGATGACTGTGGGAAGAAACGCCATGGAACATGCCTGAAGGGAATGGGAGTTTGTTATAAGTGTGGAGAAAAAGGACACCAAGTGCGTGACTGCAAGGCTAAGAAAAATGTTTCAAATGTACAATGCTTCATCTGCAAGGAGTGGGGACACTACACAAACCAATGTCCAAATCAGCAGAGTATGCCCCAAATGATGTTATTGGATAATAATCAAGTTATGATACTACCATATATGAGGAGGAATGATTAGATTTTGTATGTATTTATTAATGAATTTTTTCATTTAAGTTTTGTATCAATGATGTACTGGTTATAATAATTATGGAGTATATAAGGATTGTACTGCAGTACTATTTCATCAAGGACTTGAGATTGTGTGGAACCAAGAAAAGTGACTCTATAGTAGGTTAAATTTTTGGGAAATATATAGTTGAGAGAAAGATAAACCATATTATGGTTCTGATACCGAAATACTGATTTTGGAATAATACCTGATTGATTTGGATAAATTATATTGGATATTCTTAACTTCCTTGAAACTGATTAATGATTTGTATACATTTTTGGATAGGATTATATCTAGTATTATATAAGGAATAAGGGATCATTAATGTAATCAATAAGGATTTATGATAATTCAGGATGTTGTAGTGTTTTAAAATAATACATGATGAAGGCGTTCACATGTTGTTACGTGGAAAAAAGGAACTTCATTATGTTTACCTTCCTTATAAAATTTGAACTGTGAGTTGGAAAGAAGTATTTTGGATAACTATAAAGGTTGGAATGGATTAAGATTAACCTTGGATAGTATTGTTTAAGGTTAAAAAATTTCTGAATATTATTTTTGGAATATTATAATACTATAGTTTTGGGAAAAGGATAACCTTTAGGTCGGGGGATAACCCGTCGCGTCGGACAAAGTTGTAGGAATAGAACCCACAACCATTGTGTGATAGGCCTTTATTACCTACCACTAGCCTACAGGAAGTCCCTGGTTATTACAAAATATTTTTCCTAATCTAAATGGTATGTGTTAATATTTGGAACCTTGTACGATTAGGATAAATATAATATTTTTGAGTTCTATTATCTTTTTGAGCTAAAGATGAGTTTGTGGTAGAAATTAGTTTTAGGTTGAAACTCTCCTTGTCAAATATATATATATATATACCTCTCTCTTATTCTATGAATAAATTAATTCTTAAACTTTAGGAAAGTGATATAAAAAAATTTTTGTTATCCCAACACCTTATGCTTTTTTGAACTGATGATATTTTAAATCACCATAGATTGAAGGCTTTGAGGCCCTCAATCTTAAACTTTTTTGTGATTGATGACCTCAATCAATCCCTATAAATATTTACATTTTTCCTCTAATTATGTGTCTATAATTTCCACCAATGTTCTCCTATTAGAAACCCTAATTTGGTGGTGACTTTCTCATTTCCATTTCCCTCTTATTAAGGCTAAATTTTATTAACCTTATTTCCGATGTGGGTTTTCCACAAAGTTATTTTCTACTTTCATCCTTTTATTTTCAAAGAAAAATTTCAAATTGTGAGGACACAATTTATTGAAGGAGGTGAAAATGTAACACCCCTATCTTCCATGGCACACTTCTCTTTGAATAACAGAGCAGCGTATGTTGTACGCAACCTCGAGTTCTAACACACCGCGACCAATCAAAGTAGCCGTTATGAATATTAATACCCACTTTTTCAAATTATATAAATTTTATATTTCAAAATGGACTTCATTTTTTTATTCATAATATCTAAATTATCCTATGTTGAATTTTTTGTAATTTTTTGAGAACATCCATTTTTTTATAAATAGTGAAAAATACTTAAAAACAACTTTTTTAATAAAATTAATTATAGTGATAATTTATAATATTGAGTGGTTTAAAAGTATAATTAGAATATATTTTTACCATTTTATCCAATGGTGGTCATTAGAATTAATTTATCATTGAAATTGAAAATAAACAATTGTCAATCTTTTGATATATATTGTTTCTTAAAAACTCGCTATTTGTTGTGACAGCGGGAATTAATTATAAAATTAATTAATTAAAATTATATGTTTGGAATTTTTTAAAATATAAATCATTTTTGAATTCGGAATATCAATTATATCTTAGGGTGAAATTTTGGCATTGTTCTGAAAAACTTGAATTTTTGATGAATAGTGAAACCACTAAGTGGTAGTTAAAAAACTGATTTTTCGTTTAAATGAAACATTACCACTTCTATGATTTGATTTTAAAAAATCCAACATACATGGATGTAATTAGGAAGTAAAATATAGTTCAATGGGATTAAAATAATTTTTTGGTGAATAGTAACTTTTAAGTTTAATTAATCGCGATTAAAGGTAATTAGTGAAATTTAAGGTAAAAATGATATTGTAAAAATAATAAAATACCTTTACACTTGTCCTACACCTATTTTATGAGTCATGGCAGACCATGAAAATCCATGGGTCAACTTGGGGACCCCATGGATCCACTTTGGTAGGAAAATGACATTAAAAACATTTTATTTAATGTTAAAATAAAAATGTCAAAAACATGAGTTGTTTTACTAAAACAATTTTTAAATAGGGTTATACAAGTCATATTTTTTACTATAATTATTAATTATAAATATAAAAATATTTCCTAAATCATGATAATTTTTTTATAATTTTTATAAATTAAATAAAATAAATTATTTATGACACCATGATGATGCAGCGATTACCTCATTAATTAACGATTTAAATAAAATGAAAAGATAATGTAAAATCCAAGGCATAAACTTGTCAAAAAACTATTGGATGAGTATATTTAGAACCATTATAACCTTATCCTCGAAATATATCATTTTTGGAAATTTAGAATCCGAAAAGCATTTCATAATAATGTAACATTTCAATCTTTCCAAATGTGCCCCTTCTCTCCTCTTATAAGAGGCCCCCACCTCTACCACCTTATTCACACCATCAAGCCATTTGGATCGGCCAACCTCTGCCCAAATACTATCCCAAATTCCATCTCTTACTCCTAGAAGCCTCACTTTGTGCAGAATTCTTCCCAAGGAAT
Organism: Viscum album; assembly: GCA_963277665.1. Taxonomy (NCBI): domain Eukaryota; kingdom Viridiplantae; phylum Streptophyta; class Magnoliopsida; order Santalales; family Viscaceae; genus Viscum; species Viscum album. The sequence goes on from OY728159.1 coordinate 1,893,066,359, forward strand.
CATTTGGCTCAAATCAAAAAGAGTTACCTAATTTTAAGGTAATGTCTTCTCTTATGTTATTTTGTTTTATTTTACTCCTCCAACCCCTTAAAATCTTTTTATTCCTTTATTTTGTAACAAAAACAGTATCTTCAATATACAAGGTTGTTGTTATGAGAAGTATTTGATTTAAACTTACACACACCTTCGTCTAATGGTTAAAGAACATAATGTTTCTGTTGTTGGCAAATTTCTACCTCACGAAACGATGATTGTTCAAAACTCATATAACACCTTCAAAGTTGGCCATTAAGATGTCACTATATTTATATATTATATATAATATATTTATGTTTTACTTAAGATTCTGTATTTTTCATTTATGTCATACCTTTATGGTTTCCATTATGGGTAAATGCGATATCTTCATTTTAGGAAGTGCGGACTACCGCCCCATCAAAGTGATTTGAATCGTTAATGCCATATGTGGGATGTATAATGGATGGAGTAAATGATATTATATATGATATTATACTGGAATTATAATATACATTTATATCATTATGATTTCATTCCATTAAATACGAAATAGAAATGAAAGTAGCGTTCATGCGTACGTACGGCTTACCGTCTCCCTGAACGGTGCATTTCATTTCTTACCTCTAAATGTTACATAATATTATGAATGAATGTATATACTGGATATATATGATATATATGATATATATGATATCTAAATTATGAATATAATGCTGGATATAATGGATATTTCACCACATGAACAACTTGTAATTATAAGAAGTTTATTTTTGACTCAAGTACCAAAGATCAACAAAATGACCGTTATTAACTTAAATAATTACTTAATGATCATAACATGGTATTAAGTTATATAAAATGAATAATGAACATGAAAAAGGTTCTTAAGAAAATAGAAATTAACTCTAGTTTATTATTCAGGAGATTAAAGAACGGTCGAGTGAAGTCGGACATGAGGTAAGGGAACTTCTTAACCCAATTTCCGTTCTTTGGGTTAATCTCCTACTTTCAAATTATTTCATGATATTATTATGTCCTATCTTGTATTTGTACTTTATTTATGTGTACTTATAGTTAATACACATAATAGATATAATTTTTTTTTAAAATGACCTTTTTAAGGGACTTCGTCTCAATCTTTTTTCATTGAGGAATTTTTTGTTTTATACACAACTTTCATTTATACGGTGTATAAACCCCTTTGAATTTTACATTTATTCAAAAGGAATCTTTTTATATGAAGAGTTTTAATAAAATAAAAAAAGGAATGTTTTTTTGTCGTACCTATGCGGCGATAATGACTTCTCTGCCACCGTGACCATTATTTGAGTTTTATCTTCCTCTACAAGCCATAACTTTTTTTAAATGAAAAATAAATACAAAGTTTTAATCTTCTTTTGTTTTGCTATTGAAAATGGTTTTGATAATGTTTTTATTATATCAATGTGCTGTATTGATATCTTTTGATTTAAATGTGGAAATTTTATGTTTCTTTTATGCATGATTTATGTGATATGATTATGTTATGTTTTATGATATGTTTAAACATGTTCATATAAGGAATGCATTGGACTTAATAAGTGAAGGGTGGAGCCCGCTATAGCTCCTTGATGCATCGGCAGGTCTCATGAGACAAACTAGTGTCTTGTCATGAGGCCTTCACATAATCTTATTTGTTTTATTGGCACGAGGCCTTGGCTACGTGGTTATGATAGTCTGGCATTATGCATTCCATCATTATGAAAGTGCTTATTGATATTGCATGTGATTATTCGACCAATAGAATATCCATGTGAATAATTAAATGGAATTATCTCATTTTACTTTTTCCATATTATTTTGAAGTTCAAGTTTAAAAGGCTTTAGTTTTAGTTATACATTTCCTTAAATGTTTATGTTTATTTATGAAAGCTTCTGCTATATTGTTATCCTTACTGAGCATCTGAGCTCACCCCTTTCAATGTTTTAATATTTTCCAGGATGTGAAGACGTATTTTATGAATGACCTGTAGGGATAGTCAGAAGAGGATATGAGTGTAGACTTTGGAGACCTTGTTATTGTAGTTTTTCACTTTATGATGTAATGTAACATTTATGAATGTATCTAGCGTTTCCAAGGATACTAAACTAATCGGTCTTTCAAGACTTGATCTTTTGTGAGCATGCCAATGTTACGCAATAATGCACCAACTCTGGGTAAATGGGGTCAGGGCATTACATTTTAAGCATTTCCATAATGCAAAAACACTTTATTTTGTTTTAAATGAGAATGGTCCTAGTATTAGGCTCATAACCCTGGAAAACTCCCTATAATCTTTTGGAGATTTGGATAGGATCCCCCCTTTGAGAATTCTTGATGAAAACTGATGAATGATGACACATGGATCATTGCACAGTGAGATCAAATCCTGATCGATGACTGATCTCCCTCTTTGTCAATGATCGAGGTAGGGGTCGTTATTTGGATTCTTCTTTCCCCATTCATGGATTTTAAATGTTGAACAAGGATAAAACTAAAAACATGTTGACCTGTGGATCATTCGTTCTTGTGGAAGGGTTTTTATCTGGTTTATTTTTTAGGAATTGATCAACATTTATTTTTAATTCATTTTATTTTACTTTTTTTATCCGTATAATGGGACTAGATCAATCCTGCAATGAATGATGGTGGAGTTTTATTCCTAAAATTTTCGGTGTAGATTTCATCTTCCCCTTTTTACCCAGCGTTCTTCATGGGGTTATGAACAACAGATCGTTGCACACCTAATTCACAACGCAACGATCCCAAATTGTAGATCCAACATTGTGACGACCCAATAGAGGTGCAATGATGAATACGACAAATGAATCGACATGGTTCATGATAAATATTCCTTTGATCGTTCTTTTTACGGGTAGATGGGAATTCATTTTTGGAGTTGATCAAAGCCCAAAACCTACTATTTTGGTGTTAGCATGGTGGGTTGACCTAGAACCTTGAGTTTTGAAATGATTAGTTGGTCAGATTGAATATCATAGCATCACTTGAGGCATGGAGATGAAGAACAACAATTCTAGAAAATCATGATGAACATGGAGTGTAGTTCAGATGACACGACGTGTGGGCCCCATTGAGCGGCGACTAGTTTTTTAGTGACAGGGATTGATGACACGGTGTGTGAAAACGATCACACGTTGTATGGGTCCTCAAAGAGGACTCAGTGTGTATCTTGGGAGATACACAGACACGCGGTAGAGTACACATCATGTACTCAACCACATGGCCAAACCAGGCCAATTATTTGGGTCACCCCATGTACCAGTTACACCGGTCGGCATACACGGGTTGAAGTCATGTATGGGAACATGACCAACATAAACTGATTAGACTCCAGATACATGGAAATGGAATTTGATCCTTCATACACTCCATGTATATATATATATATATATTTACATGTCAAGTTCTCCATACTCGGGTCGTTGTACACGGGAAGTACCTGGAGTCAGGGGACACAGCGTGTGACCCCTTCTGCATGACGTGTACCTTTTTGTACATATCTTGATCTTATTTTCCACCATTCCTTGTACATTATTCTCTTGGTTTAGTGCCCCTTATCTCATTCCATAGAAGTTTATGTATCTTTTTCATTCACAAGAGTATGATCCCTTCAGCATGACTTCCTGGATAAATTTAGAATCCCTTTGAGAGGCACAGAGCGAGATCCTTTACCGATTCTTGACAAAAGGTAGAGTCAGGAATCGACATGAACAATCTTAAATTACATCGATCCTCTACTTATTAGGTGAATCTAGATGAGTCATGGTATTACCCCATGGCCCTAGAAGTGATCCTCATCCATGTATCATGATCTTTCCCCACTTATGAGTGTGTTCTCTTGAAAAGAGTGTAACTGGTATCTCTTCAACTCTCTCAATCCATCTATCTCCCTTACGGATTTTCGTGATGAATAGTACATATTGGATGGGCATTATTAGATCTATCAGACTCATGGAAGGATTTTTCCCAGTTGGGTGCTTCGTGGAATCTTTGAACTAAATCCCTAGCATGGGTATGCAGTTGTTGTGACTTACCTGTAGACTACGGGTCTGGGTTTCAAGTATATCTAGATGTGTTTCTCTTGATAAATTTTCGATAGACATATACTATGAAGTGCAGAATGTACCTTTACTTTTTTTATTGCTTTTTGGTTTTCGGGGTCCCCTAATAAGTATTGTTATACTCACCCCTACATGGGCTCTGCCCCCATGTGTCATGTCTTGTCAAGACAAGAGGCCTTTTGATGGAGTCGATGGAGAAACAGGACCGAACCGAGATTTATAAGATTTTTTATAGTCTCAGGTGTTACAATGAATACAAGAATAAATCCCATTACTTATTACTTTCTTACAGGTTGGACATTGTTTTTTGGAGACTCTTTCTTTTGGTGGGCTTGTATTCCTCCCCAGTTTACTTAATGCACTTTACATTCCATTGTACTTTTTTGGATAGGTTTAATTGTATGAATGCATTTTTTTCCTTAGTGGTTTTTACACTTCTTCATTTGTGGGATTGGAGATGTGTGTGTGTGTGTGTACAGGTACATAGGTAATAACTCCCATGTTAGTGATATGCCTACATGGTGTAAGTCACCAGCCCCTGGCCTATTAGAGGTAGGATTAGAGAGTTATGAATTGGGCCCCACTAGGACGAGTTGTGATAGAGTGGTATCAAAGGGGGTCAGTTCTACATTAGGACCATGATTATATGATATTGGTTTGGGGAAATGGTTTCAAGTGTTTCAAGTTCGGCTTTCAGACCAGGGACTCTAGTGTTGGTGCGAGCGACTAATGTATCCATACACCAGGACTCTAATAACCTACTTTTGGACTCAGTACATAAAAACCCTAGTTAAAGGAAGAAAAATAAATGATACATGTATCATATAAGAATGTATTGTGTTTTCCATGTCCTTTTGTGTTAGTTATCAAGATACACTCTTGACCATGGTACATCTTGGTTCTTTAGCAGATCCCTCCATGATGCTTACCCTCTAGGATTTAGAGACTCGATCACAAGGATGACCCCCTCAGTGACGAGGCTTCGATTTGGGGACCAGTTCCCTAGGCATTACCTCTAGGTGGTGAATCTTCTATATTTCCACCAGTGGAGTAGCACAAGGAACCTAAAGTACCAGCAGATGAGGAGCGTAGGATGAGCACGCTCCATGAGTTTTAGGGACAGAGACCCATCAGGTTCCAAGGAGAGCCTGATCTTTAACTGGCTGAGGACTAGCTTGAGGTAGTGAGCAGAGTAATTTGTCTAGTGAGGACACCAGCTGACCAGATGGTGATCCTAGGAGAAAGTCTTCTTCAGGTTTCAGTGGTACAATAGTGAATTTTGACCATGTAGACTCATGATATCGAGACTCTTTCATGGACAGAGTTCGAGCGACTCTTTAGGGAGGAGTTCTCCTCGGTTATGCTGAGATCAGTACATATCCAGGAGCTCTATTAGCTCCAATAGGAAATTTTAACGGTGGATGACTATTTATCAAGGTTCACCAACCTCTCCAGGTACTTGATAGATATGGTTAGGAATCAGTACATTAGATCTCGGACCTTTATGCAAGTTCTTCAATGGGAAATCTGAGCTAGTGCAGTGCCTCTATGCATTTCAACTTATGGAGGAGTACTCAAGCGATCTTTGGTGGTTGATATATTCTTAACTGAGCAAAGACAGCCCATAGTAGTCAACAGTAGGGAGAAATGTACGGAGACCTTGGTAGTATGGATTCGACATCAAGCATAGGGATCGGGATGTGGGAGACATCACAAGAGGACCCACAATAGGGGTTTTGTGGTTAATGGATCTTCGGCTAGATTTAATCATCCTAGGGAGAGGCGATGCTGCTCATGCGATGGCAGGGGAAATATCACTTGAGACTGTCTAACCCATAGGGCTTCTGACAGGGAGGTGTTGGATGGACCACTAAGGTAGATGGATAGAGAAGAGTAGGTAGACACACCAGGCAGTGAATGTGGTAGACGAGTTGGGAGATCTACAAGAGGTGGAAGACTATTTGACCTACTTCCACCACCACACCTAGGATATCTGCACCAAGCTCTGAGAGCTAGGGGATAGGGTGGGGGCAGCTACATGTAGTTGAGTCGTATAACCGAGGGACTTCAGGGATGATCTGAGGTAAGATCTATGTTTTTTCTACCTTATATTTCATACTTATAGACATAGGTTTCAGTCAATCTTTCCTCGCCACATGTCTTGTACGAAACCTTTAGACTTTGATAGAGCCATTGACTCGACCCTTATGCATGGAGACACCTATGGGAGGATACTCGATGATCATGAATCTTTGTATACAATGTGATCTTTCCCTTGGAGGTGAGAGTTTCAGTTGGAACCTATTGGTGGTAGTGTCGAGGCCTTATGATGCCATTATCGGTATGGATTGGTTATCTCCGGTCCATTCCCAAATTAACTACTTTAAGAGAAGAGTGTTGTGTGTCCACAGTGATGGAATGATGTTTTCCTTTGTTGGTGAAAAAGAAACCCATGCAGCACTGAATGGGCACATGCATAGAAGGCTAAAACTGATCACTTGTGAGTTGGATAGCCATACCCTCGGAGTAGCAGATGTTGTTAGCATTCAGTTTCCAGCAGTAGTAGTAGAGTACAAGGCCGTCTTCCAAGAATATGTTTTATGATTACCTCCCCACCGAGATATTTACTTCTTCATCGACTTACACCCTTAGATAGTGACAATATCCTCTTCATCGTATTAGATGACCATTGTAGAGATTCGTGAGATGAGGGTGAATTTGGAGGATTTTTATATCAAGGTTTTGATAAGATCTAGTGTTTCACCCGGTGCATCCCATGTTTTCTTTTCCAAGAATGAGGATGGAAGATTGAGATTGTGTGTGGATTACTGATGATTGAAACAGGAAATGGTGAAGAAAAACTATACAATACCAAGGATCAACAACCTCTTCGATCGGCTGAGAGGGGTGTAATGGTTATTGAAGGTTGACCTTCAATCGGGTTACCACCTGTTAGGAGTATGATATGAGGATTTATTGAAGATGACTTTCAGATGCTGATATAGTCACTATGAGTACTTGGTGTTTCCTTTCGGTAGGATGAATGCCCCTATAGTGTTCATGGGACTTATAAACTGGATCTTCTAACCGTACATTGACCGGTTCATAGTAGTCTTCATTGACGACATCCTTGTGTACTCGGTGAAGAGTAGGAGCATGCAAGACACCTACGAATGGTTCTAGACGACTGTGAGGGAACACGATTTATGGGAATCTCTCAAAGTTTTTATTCTTGATATTGGAGGTCCACTTCCTAGGACATGTTATATCATTAGATAGAGTAGTAGTGGACCTAGCTAATATCAAGGCTGTTTTAGCATGGGAGCCACCTTGGAGTGTGACCATTGTGCGGAGCTTCCATGGATGGTAAGATACTACAATATATTTATCCTTGATTTCTTCCAAATATCATCACTGATGATAGCCTTGACCCGAAAGGGGTATCCTTTCATATGGATTGAGAAGTGCCAATAGGATCTAGCAGTTGAGGTAGAGTTTTACGAGTGCACGGATCTTGAGATTTCCAGAAGTGGGCGTCGAGTGCGTAGTTTTCTGCGACGCATCAGGGACCGAGCATGGTTGTGTCCTAATATAGAGACAGGAAGTGATTTAATATGGCTCACACCATCTTAGGACACACTAGAAGAACTACACAACCCATGATATTGAGTTGGTAGCGGTAGTATTCACATTGAAGATGTGGTGACACTACCTAATGGGTGAACATTTTATCGTCTACTCTGACCACAAGATCCTCAGGTACATATTTCCATAAAAGGATATGAATCTGAGGTAAAGTCAATGGTTAGTGTTCCTCTAGGATTATGACTTCAAGATCTTCTATACTCTTAGGAATGGGAACATTGTAGAAGATGCTCTCTATATGATATTGAGTTCACAGCAGCTGAGCGAGGCGTTAGAGAAATTTACATCTCTACAATTATCCTTCATAGATGGAGATGATGTTGATTATCTCTAGTCGATGGTTTTCATCCCTCCACTCTGACAACAAGTCAAAGAGGTACAACTACGGGATTTCGACTGTGAGACACTATGTGCTCAGTTATTCACATGAAATACTTATTATGGATATTCACAAGGCGGGGAGCACATAGTTCTTTTGAGAGGACACCCAGTTGTGCCAGTGGAATTACAGGAGGAGGTTCTGAGGGAGTTTTATAAACACTCCTTGGTGGTATATCCTGGAGTGTAAAAATGTACCCGGATCTTTGTTGTCCATTCTGGTGGACAGGTATGAAAAAGTTAGTAGCAGATCTCGTTTCTCGATGCCTTATGTGCTAGTAGGTGATGGTACAACACCAAGTTCCAGTAGGGTTAGCTTACCCCTTGAAGTTCCATAGTGTAAATGGGATGGAATATCAATGGAATTCATGATGGGATTACCACAAACATCCTAGGGACACATTCTATTTGGGTGATCATTGAAAGAATCACCACGTCAGCCCATTTCCTACCTATTTGGGGAGTAGAGTTTCATAGAGATCTTGGGATGCCTCTACGTGCAGGAGATAGTTCCACTTCATGGAGTCCCTTCAATTATTGTCTCAGATTACGATGTGTGTTTCACATCCTGATTGTAGAAGGGATTTCAAGATGAATTTTGGACTCAGCTACGTTTGAGCACATAAATCCATCCCCGAACAAATATTCATATGGAGAGAACTATTCAGGTCTTGGAGGATATGTTATAGTCCTATATATTGGACTTTGGTCACAATTGGGAGGACCATAAACCACTGGTAGAATTTATGTAAACAAAAATATACCACTCCATTATCAATATGACATTGTTCAAGGCTTTATATGGGCGACCCTTTCGGTCATCACTTTGCTAGAATGGCCCTAGAGAGTCAGCACTCATGGGTCCAGATCTGGTATGAACTACCATGAAGAAGGTGAAGATCATCCAGGAGTGGATGAAGACTGCACAAATCTGGAAAAAATCTTCTGCTGAAAGATAACAGAGACATCTAGAGTTTGTGGAGGGAGACCATGTATTCCTTCCGTTCTCACCTCAATGAGGGTTGTAGAGATTTGGATGGGATGAAAAGTTGTTTTTTAGATTCAGAATACATTTTTAGCTACTAGGCATAGTTAGAGAGGTGAAGTATCACCTAACTCCAATACCAAAATTGCACTGGGTACATGATGTATTCCACGTGTCACGATTGAGGAGGTATGTGCAAGACCCATCACACGCCATCGACTAGGGTGAGATGGATATCGAGGATGGAGTTACCATCACAAAGTAACTAGTGGATATTGAGGATCGACAAGAGAGGATCCCTTATGGGTGAGATATTCCATTGGTGTGTGTCTGGTGGTAGCACGAGAATCTTTAAGATAGCACGTGGGAGCGGGGGGCTTAGATTCATGCGCATTACCCAATTTTGTTTGAGTAGACTTTTTTTTGGATTTTTGAGGATGTAAAACCCCTAAGGTGGGGGTAAGGTAATTTATTTTATTTAAAATTTATTATTTTAAAGTAATATATGGAATTATTACAAGACTAAGATTTGTGACGACATGTGATTCCAAGGCCCGGGGTGACCGGAAAATATGTTTGCAATAAATTAAACTTTTAAATAGTGTGCTTGAGCAGTTTTACCAAAAATGTGAAATAACTTCTAAACGGGTGCCTAGATTATATATCTAAGGGTACTGGTGTATTCGAAGATATGACTTCACCTTAGGTGTGTCCTAACATCTACTGACATGGGTAAGCAACTGAATTTTGTTTTTGGAAGTTTTAAAGGGAATAAAATAAATTAATATTTTATTTTATTTTAAATGTTTCCATAGCACAACGATGAATTATTTTGTTTTAAATGAGAAAGAGCCCAGGGTTAGGCTCATAACCCAAGAAAACTCCATGGCTTACTCTAGAAATTCATAGAGGAGCCAACCTTGGATAATTCTTGATGAACATTGATGAACGATGACACATAGATCGTTGTGTAGCGATATAAAATCATGTTCGATGACTGATCTCCCTCTTCGTCAGCGATCAAGGTAGGGGTTTTTATTTTGATTCTTCATTTCCCATTCTTGGATTTGAAATGATGAACATAGATCACCATAAGAATAGGTTGACCCATATATCATTCGTTTTTTTGGGAGGATTTTTATCAGGTTTATTTTTGGGGAATTGATCAACATTTATTTTAAATTAATTTTATTTTTCCAATTTCATCCTTCAAAAAAGACTGTATCAACACCCTAATGAATGATGGAAGAGAATCATTACTCAAATTTGATGTGTGGATTTCTTATTCCCATTTTTACCCCACATTCATTATGCTCTTCATGGGGTTATGAACAATGGATCGTTGCACATTTTTTTTAGAATGCAACAATCCCAAATTGTATATTCGGCATCGTGATGACCTAACATAGGTGAAATGAAGATGATGGTGGATGAATTTACATGGTTCAGGAGAAATCATCCTTCGAGCATTTTTCATGTGGGTGGATCGAAATGCATTTTTGGATCTGATCGAAGGCCACAAACCTACTATTTCAATGTTATCATGGAGGGGAGACCTAGAACCTTGAGTTTCAAAGTGATCGGTTAGCGAAATCAAAGATAGAAGCATCACCTGAGGCACAGTTTTGAAGAATAGAGATTCTGGAAAATCGTGACGGACATGGCGTGTAGTTCAGACTTCACGGTGTGTGATCCGCGTTGATCGATGATTATTTTTTTGGAAATATGGTGTGATGAAATGGAATGTGAAAATTTTCACACCACATGTGGGTCCTCAAATGGGGCTTAGTGTGTATCTCGGGTGATACACAGACATGGGGTGGATTACACGACATGTACTCCACCACAAGACCAATCTAGGATGGTAACATGGGTCACCCCGCATACCTGTTACACGGGTCAACATACTCAGGTTGAAGTTGTGTATGATCACATGGCTAGAGTAAATGGAGTGAAACCTGGATACTCAGACACCACATGTGATCCTTCTTTTAGGTCATGTATACACATTTTTACATGGCATGTTCCCCAGACTCAAGCCATTGTACATGGGTAGTACCTGGAGTCAAGGGACACAAAGTGTGACCCCTTCTACACACCATGAACCATTTTTGTACATGGATTAATCTTATTGTACATTGTTACTTAGAAAAGGTTATCTTGGGTTAATGACCCATTTTCTTGTTCCCCATAATGTTAGGTATCGTTTCTATTCACATGATTTTGATCCCTTCACCTGGACTTTTTGGATAGAGTGAGAATCCCTTCGAGAGGCCTAGAGTGAGATCCTCTACCCATTTTTGACCCTAGGTAGAGTTAGGTATCGACATGACCAATCCAATAGGATGTCAATCCTCTACATTGTTGGTGAATTTAGATGAGTTTTGGTATCACCCCATGGGCTTGGAAGTGATCCTCATTTGTGTATCGTGATCTTTCTCTACTCATGAGTGTGTTCTCATAGAATGAGTGTAACTATTCTCTCTTAAAATCTATCAGTGCATCTATTTATCTCATTAATTTTCTCAAAGAACAATATTTATTCAATTGATGTCTTCAGAGCTATCATACTTGTGGAGTGTGTTCTCCTGGATGAGTGCTTTGTGGAATCTTTTAACTGAATCCCTAGCATGGGTATGTAGTCATTGTGACTTACCTCTAGATTATGGGTCTGGGTTTCAAGTATATCTAGATGTGGTTCTCTTGTTATGTGTTAAATAGACATATACACTGTAGAGATGACGGTACCATTACATTGTGTATTGATTTGTGTTTTTCGAGGTCCCCTAATGAGTATGGTTATACTCAACCTTGCACGGGCTCTGCCCGCACTTGTCGTGTCTTGTGTAGATAAGCGGCATTTTGATGGAGTCTTGGGAGGACCGTGACCATACTGAGATTTATTACTATTCTTATAGGCAAAGGTGTTCCTAATACTATGAGCAGTATTCCCAATACTTATTTCTTTCTTATAGATTGGACTTTGTAGTTTTTAGACTCTTTCTTTTGGAGGGCTTGTATTCTAGACCAGTTTACTTTCTGCACTTTACTTTTCATTGTACTCTGTTGGTTGGATTTATTTGTACACATATATTTTTATTCCTTAGTGGTTTTTACATTTCATCATTTGTGGTCTTGGAGATGTGTGCATGTGTACATTTAAATAGGAAATTCCTCCCATGTTAGTGATATTCCTACTCGATGATAGTCACCATCCCCTAGCCTATTGGAGGCGGGCTTGGGAAGTCACAGCATGGGACCCACTAGGATGAGTCATGACATTATAGATCTAAAAAATGTTATTTGAATGTGATGTGATAATTGTTTTAGTGTGATCATTTTGTGGGGTGATGATCTGTAGTTTTGATGTGGGTGATTATATGGATACTTGTGGTTGTGTTATGTGGTGGATGATATAAGAAATGGTTGGGATGTTGTTTTTGTGATGAGAAAGTGGATGTGGATGTGAAATTGGGGGGATTTAGATTTGGTTGTATTGATGAGGGTGATGGGATGATTGTTTGTGTGGTAATGTTATTTTCTAGTAACCCAAGTAGTATTGGAATTAAATGATAATGTGTAAATTGAAATTTCATGGGATGGTTTGGTTAATGGGATGAAAATGCGTAACAAATGAAAAAAAATCATAAGTGTGGTTAAATATGGTTGATGATTAATGTGAAATTAAATGGTTTGAATAATTAAATGAAAAGTTTATATAATGGACTTGGTTAGTAATATCAAATCTAAAAAATGGATTTAGTTGAGAAAGAATATGGAACATGAAATGTGTCTTGCGTCTTGTGTGGTGTTGTGAATTTAGTGGTGGAAGTGAATCTGGTTGTGTTATGAGATTGAGTGGGGATGTTGTGAGTTAGTCAATGCATTTTTATTAACCCATATGTTGGACTTGTGTATGGCTATATTTATACACCATATATGTTCCCTATGATTTTATATACTCATCCCACCCACATCAAGCATTATGTTCCCATACTCATATATTTAGGGAGGTTTTATTTCCAACATTATGGTGGTGAGGATATATGGATGGTTATCCACTCTTTCCCTTTCTCTCTCCCTCTATCTTTTAGATGATGATTACAAGAACCAGCTATGATATTCAGAATTCAAAAGTGCATGGTAGTGAGGTTTGTTGAAGTAATGAGAAGGATTATGTTGGGGGACATGCATAGTCATGTGAGGGTATGAGGTTGATGTATTTCATGTTCATGATACCCTAAAACTCTTGTTATGATTGTGTATGATATGTGATGTGATTACCCTAGTGTATTTGGGTGATATATAATGTGATGTCCTTAGCGTATTTGAGTGAGATGTGGTGTGATGGACCAGGTGTTGTCAGGTGAGATGTGATACGGTAGCACATGTTTATTTAGAAGAGAAGTGATTTCATGTCCCAATTGTATTTTGGTGATATGTGATGTGATGTTTAGTTTCACTTGGGGTTCATGGAATTATGTGATTTTTAGAAGATACATGACCTCAGGAAGTACGATGTTGGAGTGTGAGAGTTGAAAATCAGTGGGAAAGGGGTGTGTTGTACCATTTATAATATGATTCTTATTATGTTATTATTGTTGGAAGTATTTTTTGTTGATAATTACATGGTGAGTATGGTATTGGATAGTTGGCCTATTTAGGTGAATCTTGTTCTATTTTTTTCTTAGGGGTGCATTACTATACACTTTTCACATGTCCATGAGAGACTTTATTATCCCATCAAAACATTCTGGGATTCTCACACAACATATATGAAAATTATTTTGGATTTTTAGGTGGGCTATATGGACCTCCCGGGACATTTCTGACTCATTACATGGATTTATTGTTATGTCAATTCTCTAGATTTTCTTTTTGGTATTTATTTAGAGAATTTTATCTATATAAATTTTATTTATACATTCATTGTGGGATGGTTTTGGTATCCCTTTTTTATTATGTCTTGATGTTTCTTATGGTTGATTTATCCTATCCCCTTGTATTATTATTATATAGAGTAATGTATCATATTTGTGAGGTTTTTATACACTCTATGCTAGTCACAAAACCAGGGCCTACTAGAGGTGGGACTGCGGGGGTCTTATCTGTATTCTTTCATTTTCAGCCTATGAGGGGTTCCTCTGGAGGGACCATGTCATGACACTTCTCCCATAGTCCACACGACCCTAGGAAGGAACATATTGATTTTTAAAGGTCGTTGGGAGTCATGGAAGGAACCTAATGTTGGTTTCAAACATAATACTAATATAACATGTTTACATGGACTTATTAATAGGGTCACCCCATTCATGATTCTTACAACTCAATGGTATTTTAAATCAACCCCTTTGGTGGGTAAATAATTTTCTCATTGAAGCAGATAAGACTTTACTCAGAAACCTTCTTATTTGTATTCTTTTAAACATATCCCTCTCTTATGTGGACTCTGACTCTTCAACGCTTGTTAATTTTTTTTACCTCTAACCCCTCTACTAGCCTTTTATTTATTGACTTAGGGAGTATAGAAGTCCAATCAGCTATTGCATGATGATTTTTTACACTTTTCTTGAGGGAAACAATGTACAAAAACTTTTGGCATCTAAAGAAAATATCGAAGTCAGTATTTAACTATTTACTAGAACAAGATCCCCCCTTGGATATAAAAACATTGTTCGTGGGTATTTCCTTGGGTTCTGCCACTTTATACACTTGTATTCTTCATAATTTTTGTAAAATTTCCTTATTGTTCTCTAAAAATTATTCGTTGAGTGATCCATTAAACCAAATCAAAAAAACACTTGAATATGGAATTTTACATAGACCATGGTTTATTGAGATCATAACCATGGAATAGATATATTTTATTTATATAAAATAATTTTTAACTCACTCTTCACCATTGACACACTACACTCACTAGGAAATAATTTATATTGCTTTTCTTTAAATCATGGGACCATAACTAGCTCACTATGGTATAATTTCCCTTATATTAAAGAGATAAATTTCTTGTTCAATGTATAAATATTATAGGTGACACTAGGGAATATTACATATTTTTCATTTATAAAACAAGAAACCCAACAAAGTATCCTATTTCCAATACAATGAAATCACTTCGCATTAAATTTCATGCCTTTTGAATATGTTCAAAAAATAAATCATCATGATTAAATAATTTCATTTGAATATTTCACTTAGGATCAATGACTAATAAGTCATTCCACTCAACATTTCATGAACATTATAAAATACGCAACTTATTTTTTCTTCACAACTGATCACAACTAATAAACTATGGAAAGGTGGATGCCATATTACCAATTAATTGGAACAAATGGCCAAAAATTTAAGAATTTCTTGATTGTGGACAAGATTATTTTCAAGAAAAATGACTTATGAAATACCCATTTCTTGGTCTAAACTCCATGTTTCCTCTAATGAAATGAATTCTATAATTTTCATCGCAAAATCAAGATATAGGTAAGAAGTATTAGGAAACACCATTCCTATTTTGGAATTATCAATGGTATAGTGATTCGAAAATTCCATTTCAAAGTCATATAAACACAATATTTCACTTCCAAACCTCTTCTAAATGACATCTAAGTTTTTGAATGATTTTATCTCAACTAAAACACCATTTTTCACCTAATATTTAATGTGATTAATTTATTGATTAAATTTTTATATATATTGAAAAAAAAATCTACACCATTATCACACATCACATCTAATTCACTTTATCTAATAGTAATCTCTTCATTAACACAAACACCATTAGGAGAACCTTTATCATAAGAAATATTACTTATCACAACATATATTAATCTAGAATCACATTCATAGGAAGACATTTCTCCATATAACATTCTAGAACCATATAAGATATGGAGAGAGTGTGTGTGATAATATAGGTTTCTAACATAATTAGGTTTTTTAGACCATTGGAAGTATTTTTCAACAAGGCATGGTTCTTTTATTTTATTCTTATATATTAAATGAATGGTGATAAAAATATTCATGTGTTTCATAAACATATTCTAGTTTAAATATATTATGGTATATGTTATAACTATATAACCTTCATTATATATTTTATATTCTATAATTAATATGTTGAAACACTATAACTTATTAAGTGTAATATATTTTTAATCATTATATATCATTTAATGATGTTTTAGTCAAAGATAGACTATATATAAATTTATGAGAATGAAAAAAGAAGTGTGCGACAATAATCACCTCTTTCGGTAATAGAATACATTATCCAATGATAACAATTACCCACATATAATGGACAATCTTTTATAGGATTTTGGAAATTCCCTATTTTAACTGTGAACTTAATCTATTAGATCTATCCTCCTCTAATTTATACAACCATCAAGGGAAATTATTCTATAAATTTTATCCAGCCCTTCAATTTCAATAATTCTACATGACCATGTAAATTTATATATTATATTTTATACTTTCTTATACTAAAATAAAAAATAATTTCAATTTTTTAATTCAAATTTTAACCCATAGTGAAAATATGGTTCCCAACATAAAATTGAGATCCAAAAGTTTCGATTGTTTTACTGAAGTGGTTTGATTTATATTTTAATTAAATGAATAAAAATCATAAAGAAAAGTGAAAATATTATAAAATGTATGTTTCAAGTGTGTTAATTCCTTATTTATAATTATATAGATATGAAATTTTTGTATGAGCATTTGACTGTCACTATAATTAAGAATAAATTAATTACTGATATAATATTTATTATATAATTAGTTAATAAATTCATTACATGATTCATAAGATAAATAAATATACCAGTTGTGTAAACTAAAACAATATGTAATCATTGATAATATCAATATATTTAATTTTCCTTCATAGAAGTAGATTAAATTTTTCAAAATGATAAATTTAAATCATTAAATCCATTCAAAATAATCATGATAATAAAATAATAATTATACAGATTGTATGATATGACATATACATAATTTTTTTTAATATTTTTTGAGAATAGTTCTTTTCTTATGAATTTATATTTCACTCAAATACTGAGTATAGTATTTATATTGTGTTAATGTTTTTATAAATTGTGATATTTTTGCGTTTTATGTATGTTTCTTGATAAAATGTTGTGGGATCCTCTTCAATTAACTACATCTATAAGAAATATACTCAGTGAAAAGGTGATATCATTCATTGAATAAAAATAGGTTTTCTCAATAGGCAGATCATACTCAATGAAATTGGTTATTTCTACTCCATTCATAGGTTCCTATGGTTTCTATGCATTGTAGTTGGTATTTTTTACTCAACATAACCAGTTTATCTATTAATATTCTCTATGTATATATCTATTATAATGAAAACCAAAAAAATCCAACCGTATATCCCTTATAAATCCCACATGATATGACCTGATTAAGTAACTAATTATGGTTTATTTTATTAAATTTGGTTGATTTTTTTTATTACTTATCGATTGATAATAAGAATAAACAAATAAAGGGGCATGTGTATTCATGAAGTCTATTCAATTAGACAATGAGTATATTAAATAATCTCTAAATGCAAGTGTGATTATATGTGAGGAATAATGAATGAATTTTCCTATTGATACTCTAGGAGAATTTAGATCCCAAATGAGAAGGATAGAAAATATGATAAATACGAAAAGATCATATGTACTCAAAGAAGGGGAGAAGTGGAAAAAAATAAGGGAATAAGAAGGGATATTCAATTGTAGGAAAAGGTATTACGTAGACTATGGGAGATCAAGAATCGTCAGGGAGGATCTATCTTTGATTAGATATTTCATTTTCTAATTAATTTATTCTGATACACATATATGCTTATAATTATGCCCATGATTCGATAGGTTTGAATCAGGATATATAATTAAATATATCTACTATATATTCTGTGTAAAACATGGTATTTTATGATATATTTTTATTTAAATGTTTTTTATTTCTCTGATATCTCTCTTTACACACAACACCGAGTTTAAACAAACCATGACATACTATTATAATATTATTATTTAATTTGATAGTTAACAAAAAGACTTTAGATTGGTGGGTATGAATTGGATAAAAAAATTATGAAAAATATGTATAAATTTTAATTTAATAAAAATTTATTTATTAGTTCTTAGTAAATTAGTACTTAATTTTCAGTAAATTCATTTTATTCTTCAAAAATATATTTTCTTAAAAAAAATTTGTTTCATATTTTAGGTGGTTATTATAATTAATTTAAATAACTTTTATAAAATTAATTTTATAATAAAAATTCATTTTCAAATCATCTTGTTAATTTTTTTTAAGTTTATTTTTTAGGAATTTTTTGAAAGAAGTTTATTTTTGGGTGAGTAGTGTAAATACAGATTTATAATGAAAACTACCTCTCATTTTCTAGTATTTTTAAAACCCCATTTAATTTTTATTTGGATAAAAACCTAATTATTTTATCTTTGTTAATAAAAATTTAATTTATACAATTTTTATTAACATTATTCATGATCTTGGGGAGAAAATACTTTTAGACTTAAAAAAACATTTTCCCAAAAAACATTTTTATCGTATTTTGAAAGTTTACTTTCAAATTAATTTTTACCAATTTTAGAAATTTAATATTTTAAAATGGATTAAATATTTTTAATCATCATCATTATTATAATTTAAAAAATATAACCTTCTTTTTTTATCCTTATTAATAGTAACCATGTTAAGGAATTTTCACCTCAGTAAAAGAGGTAAAACTGGGTTAAAACTATAGGGTAAACATTAAAATTTCTAAAAAAAATCCTTTGTGCTATTATATGAGTTATTTAACATATTTTCATTTATAAAGCCAAATAATGTTTTTTAAAACATTATTTTAAAATATGGAAACAAATCATGACTTTTTTTAAGATAAGTTATATTTTATTCTAATTTAAAACTATTTTTGTGTCTTTTCATTTAATGGAATAGTTGGAATATTACATTCATATTTTTATTCATAACAAATTATAAAAAAATTTATTTATTTACTTTTATTTTTTTCCAAAAAAAATAAACTTTTTACTTGATTTTAAGGTGAAATGATTTTTACTCTTAGATAGAGTATTTTCCTTGAAGAAAAATTCAAACATTTTCTATTATTATATTAAAAGTAATATCTAAATTCTTTAAAAATATAATATAATATAATATATAAAAATATTGGAATAAACATTTCAAAATTTTGTTAGAAGTTCCTTTTTATTTTCATTCCTTTACTTATCTTATCATAGTAAAGAGTTATGTTATTACAATTATGGTTTAAAAGGGCTTAAAGTGATTTAACTGGGAAAAAATGAATATAATATATACAAATATTATAAAAATTTGATCATTAAAGTATATTTATACCTTATTGTTTCTTATATTCTAATATAGGATGCCTCGATGCCACATTACATGATTATTATGTATATAATATTTAATCTTTTCTGTAATTACAAGTGTTTCCATTCCCTCGCCAATAAAAGGCTGCCTAATCCCCTCTATTATTTTTAAGGTTTGAGACTCATAGATAAAAATATAAATAGCATAATACATTTATAGATTCCTTTTATTCATCCTATATTTTATATTCTTCTTCTATAACCAATATTTATGATCTTAAGGTGTAAGCTAAATGAGATCTCTTAAAGAAGAGATAATCATCTCTATTGACTCTTTCAAGTTTATTTCTTCTTCTAATTCCTTTAAATATATTGTAAGCATTAAAAAAATATAACTTTTGAATCATCAACATAATTATATGTTGTTATGATTATTTTAAAATCATTTCCACCTCTTTCAAGTCATATGGAAAGTAAAACCATTGCTCATGTGTATGTACAACTTACCATCTCCGCATAGCGGTGTAATGTTTTTCATCACCATTTCACTTACATGGATATAATAATAGAAATAAACTATATAAATTATATTTAACAAATAATTATAGTTCAGAAAATATAATATATCATTTACTTTCTTATCCTTCCACTCTTTAAAAGAATGATAATGTCACATGTGCGTATATGTAGACTACCACCACTACTAAGCGATGTGATTCATTTTTAAGGTTCATTTTTTAAGGATGATTCTAAACATTGATACAGTGGATATATATGATATTTAAATCATTATTAAAATTAATTAAATTATGGAATCATGATCAATATTCAAGAGCTAAAACCATTGATCCAAAACTCACTTGAAAAATGAAATAATTAATACTCAAAAATAACAATGTTAATAAACAATTATTAATAAAAATGTTTTTTAATTTATATGTGAATCATATATATATTATAAGTATGTATAAGTTATAATTACATTATTATAAAAAATTTAAATTTATTATATTTTATGTTAAGATAACTTATGTGGCAGGACAAAATGAGGTAAGGGATTTATTTTTCAATCTCATTTTATTTTAGGACTGTTTTTGTTTAAGTATCCTTCAAAAAATATATGATATCTGTATTTTAAACAAAATATATTTTTTTCTCCAATATTTTTTAAAATATTTTTTTTATTTATTATCTTTTTGTATCATGAATCAATAAGTATGTTACATGTAATGGTATTTAATTTCAACACCTTATTTTGGAATATTTTTTCAACGACTTTCTTCCTTGTATAGATTTTATTTGGAATATTTCAAATTATTTTTTTAGAATTTTCACAAGATTTATTTTGTTCATTTTTAAACTTTTTTTAATTTCTATAGAAAATTAAAAATAATCTTCTTTTCATTTTCTGAATGAGGTACTTTTTACCAAATGTGTGAATGAAGCCCTTATTTTAAATTGTATCACATGAATTGATTTTCCCAATGTCATAAATAATATTTTCTTTGAATAATCATTTATATGTTTTCATTGAAATTTTCAAATAAAATGTTTTTCCTGTTAATTTATAAAATTTTATATTTTAAACATGTGATTTAAAAATTAATTGGTTATTTTCCTTAAGAAATGTTCTGGTAATCTTTTGAAGGTATTTTCATATATGAAAAAACATATTGATTTTATTGTGCTTAAGATCCTATGATAACATTTTTATAATTTATGTGGATGTTTAATGATGATAAAATATTTATTTTCTATATTCTTGAGTCAATATGAATAATTTTTTTCCTTATAAGTCATTTTGATAATGAATTATATTTATCATTACAAAAAATAAGAAATGAATATAACCTACAAGTGACAAGTGGGTCATAGTTATAGATATCTCCATTATTCATTGAAAAGAATCATTCGAAAAAATAATAGGCATTCCATATTATATGGGTATTTGTTTTACAGTTACCCATTTATTGAGAATGATCTATTGGTTGAGAGGCCATGACTATAAGATTCATAAAACATTGGTTAAGAGTCATTGATCGTGAATATCTAAAATTGTGTATTTCATTTATTATGAGTTCAATTTTTATTATCTATGTTCTTTTTATGTTGATGTTATCCATGTATTATCATGGAACTCATTTTTTTGACTGAATGGTATGTGTTTTTATTATCCACTCATCCATTTGGATTCTATCATATTTATGCATGATAGCATTCTCTGAACATAACCCTTACTGAGCATTTTATATAACCCTTTATTTTTTTACTTTCTGAAAAATATAAAAAAGGATATTATTAATGATATGATGGATGCAATAATGTTTCTAGTGAAATGTATCTATATTTATAATATAAATTGGTATTCTTTTATATATGTAATTTTCTAAGAATGGAAAACTGGTGGATACTAAGTGGTGAGATTCAATGTATCTTGTAATAATTATATAAAATAAACACTAACTCTAGGTTACTAGATTCATGTTATTATCATTGTTCCCAAATCATGTTTAGTATAAATACTCAAAAATATATTTATGAAAACATATATTATATAACATAAAGTTATGACTGACCTTCAAGATATTTCTAATTATAGGGTAATATCATAATGGTTTTGTTAAGGAATAGATTATATGGTTTTCCAAGAAAAATATGAATCTATGGATACTAAAATTGGGCATTGTTTTGAAATAGATTTAATTAATGGTAATAAACTCAAAAATATTCAGTCGAGTATACCTCAAACATCATTTCAGTGCACAGTGAATAGGCCCTTATAGTGCACTTGGTTTGAAACTCCCTATGGATATGGTTAGGTAAATTTAGAGTTTCTTTCAGAAACATTAGAAAGTATTTAAATATTTTATGGCCAGGTATGACCTAAGGTGTCATAGATTAAAAATAATGTGTCATCATTTAGATATCCTATGAATGATGTTCATGAATATAGGACTTCTCCCAATGATGCATGATGATCATACTATACATTTTATGTTTGATTAAGGGTAATAATATAGAATAATGAAGTTGAGGTGGTGATATAAATGCTAAAATATTGAAGTATATTATTTAAACTTGGTTATGTGGAATTCTTTATATCATGAAAAGTGTCTAGGGATGCTCTTTGATATCCTAAATAAGTAGATGATGATTTGGCATTGAAAAATTTTAATGGAATGATAATCACTTCTCAATTATAAAGCTCATATCCTATAGATTCTTTCCAGAATGTTCTTTGTTCACATATTGTTATTCTTCATCAAGTTTAATTTTCTTTAATTTTGGGTACAGGTCGGATATCTCAATATAGATCCCATAATAATTATCATGCAAAATAAGTTTTATTTGATATTCTAAATCAACTTATGATCATCTATCTATGTTATTATAAACCTGAAATCCTATTAGAAATTACTTCCATCATATATTGTTTATAGCCTATTCATGAGGTTTATTTATCTCAAATGGTTTGGGTGGAACTCAATATTTATCATTTCATTTATTTTGGGAATATACTTGTGTATTTATTGAGGAATTTCCTATTATTACTCTAAATCATGAAGTTGATTTTTAAATAGAATGCATACCTAGTTCTACACACATTTCAAATACTCCACATAGAATAGACACAATTGAGTATAATAAGTTTAAGTAAGAACTTAAGGAGAACATAGAAAATGGATTCATTTGGACAATTACTTTACCATGTGTAAGATCCAATCTTTTTTCAGGTTTTTATCTCCTTGGTCTTTGAGTTTGGTATATATGGTTTAAGTATTTCTGGGTTTCTTAGTGAGATTGGAAACTTTAAAATTGATATGGATTGTTTAAAATTGAAAATATGCAGAAAAATCATCTGTAGAACATTTACATGCCTTGTAAAAGCATTACACAATGGGTAATTTTTTGAGGGTTTTAATGAAATAAATCTGAGGTGATGGGTGTTTTAGTGAATTCCATTAAAAAAATTACATGGCATGTAATCACATTAAACATCATGTAAATTCGTGACCTACTATTTCAAACATATTGGGAAATTGAATTCAAAAAAATTTCTACTATAGATCTCCTCCAATGACCCTAGGGAGACTCTTAACAGATTTGGGGTGATTTATTCATCTCTAATCAGTGTTTATTGGTGTTTGATACATAGTATGATTTTTATGATTTGGTTCAATTCTATTCTTTATTTTATTGAAGTGGTGGAAGATTTCATAGTTTTGGGTTTGGGGGTTGATCTTGATCCTAGGTTTTGGTCTAGATATCTTCTATCATTTTTTATTTGACCGTATTAAATAAAATTTTATTTTCCATTAGGGATAATTCTTCATCAATTTTTAGTTAGGTGTCCTATAATTCAAATCCCAAAGTGTATATTTCAATTATGTGTATGTAATTGTAGAATTTCTGTTGTATATTTATCAGTTGAGATCTTTGTTAAATTAATTTCTTTGGGGAATTAATTAATTGAGTCAATTGGGAAATTGGGAATTAGTATAATTAATTTTTGAATTAATTGTGGAGTTATTGATATATTTGAACATGATTAATTAATTATAGAATTTATTAAAGGGAATGGTGTGGACTGTGAAATTTCAATTTAGATATTTTAATTATTGAATTATATATTATTATATTGAATTTTATGAATTGGATAATTAATTATAGAATTAGTTATTTGATAATTTTGTGATTATAAAATTATTTGATGTGATTAATTAATTGTTGAATATATTAATGAGATTAAATGGGAATGAAATTGTTTAATTTCTTTAATTAATTTCTGAATTAATAAAAGTGATAATCATGTTTGGGACATGGCATGTTGTATCAAAAGGCCATAGTGTGATAAGAACCAATAAATGGTAATAGTAGCATTAACAAGTGATAATCATGTGTGGTAGAGGGTCTACTGCATCAAAATCCAAAAGTGTCAATTGAAATGCTGAATGATAACAATGGAATTCATATGTGATAAGTGTGTGTGGACAAGGTCTCCCATATAAAAATACCATAGTTTAAAATTAGATAACAAATGGAAATAATGGAATTCAGTTATATGATATTCCTTGTGGATAGTTCAGACACTAGCATGGTTTGAAGAAGGTATTGAGAGTTTGGGTGTCCTCAGGAACTCAGGGTTTTATGTGGTTAAATAAAGAGTAATTGAATAAATATAAATGGTTTAATTTATTTCTAGTATTTATTCTTTATACAACTGAATACACTGTTTTGAGTGTATATTGTTTTAGACACCATTTGAGGTGGCCTACTAAGTTATACTCACACCCTACTCAGATTTCCTGATCAGTACCCCAATAGACTTCATGTTTACAGGATAGGATAGGGGAGAAGGATATGTGTTAGATGGTTGAATTGGGATAAAGCATGGTTGAGAGAACTAGATGTGGTTTGGGAAACTCTTGGGAGTTTTCATTCTCTTTACTTTTGGGTTTTCTTTTCTACACCTGACACATATTATCATGACATATCTAATGTTCAGTTTTGATAATGTATTTTCATGTTTTAGTTATCATGTGATTCTGTAATTGTTCAAGTTTTTTTTCAGGTGGTTTGGGTTATTTTTAGTTTATTTATATGATTTTTTTACTCTAATAAAGAGGTTATAGTCACCCCATGACTGATAATAGACCCCCAATGCTAGTCGACAACCTCTTGTGTATGGGAAGTCACACTTGATGTCATGTGGCCACTGGCTTGGGGAACCAGTGTGTGGAACCTAGGCAGGGAAATAAAAAAGTGATATCAAAGAAGATTTATTTTTTTCTTTTGTCTTTATATTGGATAATGATAGGTAAGAGACTTGGAATATTCTGGCCTTGGTCTTGATCCCATGCCAGGGAGTTGTAAACCCATGTATGGGGGGAAAATTAAGTATCCGGGGTGAGATTATCATTAGTGGTGCATGTTGTTACATTTGGATGTTATTTCACCTTGGGTGAGTCACTTGATTTGTGATGTAATAATTATTATTGATATTTTTTGAGATTTGAGACCTAGTATATTATGGAATGAGAGATGAGTATTCATGATTAATTCTGGGAACTCAAGATTATTTTGTGACATTCTTCATTTTAGGTATGCATGAGAAAATGGGTTTTGGGTATGTTGTTGATCAGGAATTGTTTTTCCTTGATTTTGTAATTCAATTTAAATGGTTCCTAATATGATATTTAAAGTTTTATAAATGATGGTAAATGGGAATAAATGTATGTCTAAATAAGAAATGTTAAAATGGTTTTACACTTTGTTAACTGTGACCTAAAAGTAGCATGGTTAAGGGTAGTGATAGCGCCTCAGTTTTTACCATGTGGCGGGGTTTGGGGAAAATGACATGTTATGAATTTTTGTTTTTTACCCTTATATATACATGATAGTGTGATTTTATGTGTCCTAAGATGTGTTTTTGTAATTTTAGGTATGCCCCTCCATGACAATGCTTGTTGAGAGGACAACTGGAGGACATGGATGAAGATGTACCCCTAGTAGTGGAACTTGGGGCAATGAGAGTGTCAGTTGAGTAATAAGGATAGATGTTCCAATTAAAATTTCCTCACTTAAAGAAATTCAGGGAATGATACCTAGAGAATGTTGTGAAAAGCATGCTTGATATGACGAGGGAGTTTCAGTTGCATCCCCATCTGACTTTTACTAGAGAGGGTGAACACGAGGGAATTGATTTTAGGATTTCTTCCATCCCAACTATATGTAACCATTTGGAGAGTCCTTTTAAGATGATTTTAAATTTTAATTATAATATTCTATGAGGATCATCTATGTTCTAGTGGGATTTTTCAGCTCATATTGGATAGACAAAGGGTATGGTATTAAAGGACTTCTTATAGAAGTTCATAAAGAATTTCTATCCAGAGACACTGAGGTAGGATAGAGCTACTGAGTTCATGTGTCTAACTCGGGGGACCATGTCCATGATGGACTATGTTGGTCCCTTTTTAGATTTTCAATTATTTTCTCCAGTATTGGAAGGGGATGAGATAGTTACGAAGAAATGACTCAGGGATAGACTTAAATGTGAGATTATGTCCCATGATAACTTCTTGTGGTTAAACACATTTTGTGAGGTGGTGGATTAGGATCTCATAGATGAGATGAACCTGGTGGAGGATTCTAGTACAAGATAGGTGGTTCTATCTTAACGGTCAGGAGGTACCACATTTGATATCTAGAAGCATCACTACAACAACTTTATCTAGGGAAGTGGAAATTGGCCAAATCCTTTTTTTAAATTTTAAAAATAACCACTTTATGGTCAATAGGGAACCTTACAAAATTCCAAATTCAAAATTTAAAACATCCCAAAAACCCACATTCAATATTCAAAACAACTTACCCAGAATTCCACATTCAAATTTCAAAATTTGAATTCCACAAGCACTTCTCCGAACCTGCGCCATACCCAAATATAGGCTGCACAACTCCAATACATCATCATCACCGCTACTCGTAGACATTGACACCATCATCATTGTAACTGTCGTACCATGACAGTAACACCAAATCATCATGGAATCTCGAAACATGAGCCAACAACCAATCCACCCCAAACTATAATCACCAAAAATCAAACATATACTTCACCAGAATCATGTGTGATGACAAGAGGCCTCCGAAACGAAGCACATTATTTTTTTGATCATCAAATAATAGTTCTCAAATAAAAATAATATCATAAGACTCTGAATCTTCAATAGAAACTCCATCAAAAGAATAAACACTTCCAAATTCTATTAATGCCTCTGCAACATATAAACTAAAGAGGAAAATGAACCAGGGAAAGGCTCGCAGAAGCCGAAGATCTAGAAAAAATCACTAAACCACAGATTTAGAAAAACATCACCAAGAATAGAACCAGATCCTCCCAAACAATAAAAAAATGAAAAAAAAACAAAAAACAGAAGAACAAAACCAATGCATCAGAAGGAGACCCGCCACCCAGATCTCATCACCTCCAGCCCGAACGCATCTGACGGCCACAGAGAATCACCCACCACCCACACCGGAGACAACGCGGATCCCTATGCTGTTGGATCTAGGAACTCGGTCACGGACTAACACCGCACCACCAAGGGGAACCCTATCCAGTGAGAAAGGAATTGGGTGAGGTGGACCAGAAACAGTGGAAATGGGATAAGTGAGTCCATGAAGCCACCACAACAGAGGAGTGCCACCAGATCTCATTGAGTGCAAGGAGGACTGCTGCGTCAACTCGAGCCGAAGGAAGCAGTGATGAGAGGGAAACCCAAAAGCATTGTTCCCCTTACGAGCTCATCCAGGGAAGTAGAAATTGAAGTACCCATAAAGATGGATCAGTTGACCAAGATCTTACTCGAGTGATATGTCTCCAGTTTGGTAGGATGGGAAAGTTATAGAGATAGTTTCTCTAACCATCCGTAGAGTTTCTTGGCTATGGAAGTTTGGGATATCAAATAGGTTTTGTAGGAACCCATGAAAAGTTGGTAATTATGGAAGTGTTATACACAATCAGAGTTTGGGAAGGGGATATTCTACACTATATCAGTCTGTAAGATGGAGTTCTAATTGTCAATGTGGTGGTGGAAGTAGATAAAGTTATTCTAGGAGAGAGATCTTATATCATTATAGTGTTTTATCTTTGGATACCCATACACCATCACAATGAACAGGGGTAGGACTATAACATTTCATTTAGCCTAAAATTGTAGACTACAATGGTAGACCATCAACTGTGAGAGGTAATATTATTAAAACATCTACATGATATAGTGCATTTTTTGATATTGGTAGCTTACATTCTATTATTTATGAAAATATTGTGAATTTATTGATCCTGGAAGGAGAGTTTCTGGGCAGGAGGTTGACGATAGATACACCATTGGGAGTATTTTCGAGATAAATTTTTTTGTACAAGGGGTTTCCTCTAAAATTTTGTGAGTATTACATTCAATGGGATCTTTAAATACTTGAAATGAGAGTATTTGACCTAATTGTGGGTATATAATTTCTATTAGCATACAGAGCCTACATAGATTGTTACCATAGGAGAGTTAATTTTACATCTCTTAAGGGTGACAAGTATATTCACCATGGACAATTGGATATTTAGTCAGGATGAGTCGGAGAAATTACTCAAAAACTAAGAGAGATCAAAGCCCTGGATTCTATTATATTTCTATATAATGTAGGAGTGATGAATGGATTATTTACACCCATGGTGGATAGGTTTCAGGATGTGTTTCCTGAAGTATTCTTAGGGATTCCACTTGAGAGAGACATAGATATTACAATTAAGCTCAAGCTAGGGGCTGAGACAGTTTCAATTCCACCATACAGAATGGCATTGATAGAGCTTCAAGATATTAAGAATCATATGGATTAGTTTAAGGGTAAGGATTTTATTTGACTGAGTACATCCTCTAAGGGTTCTCTAATGTTGTTTTCTAAGAAGGATGATGAGACTATACGCCCTTGTGTTGATTACCTGAATTTTAACCGAATAAATATGCAAAAACGATATCCTATTCCATGTATAATAGTTATATATGACTTTTTTTGGGAGATTTCGTATACTAAATGATTGACTTGGGATCATGGCATCAAAAGTTGAGAGTTCTAACTTTTGATATAATGAGGTCTACTTTCCGAAGCAGCTCTAACCTATATGAGTTTTTCTTGATGTCATTTGGGTTGACGAATTCATTATAATTGTTTTTGGTATTGATGAATAAAACCTTCCTTCCATAGATGGATCAGTTTTTGGTATTGTTTCTAGATGAAAACTTTCTGTACTCCAAGACTCATGATGATCATTCCCATAATCTTGATATCTTGAGTACACTAAGAGAAATACGGTTTATTAACAAGTCTATCTATGTGTCGGGTTTTTATTGAGCATGTACACATATTGGGTCACATCATCTCGGAGGAAGCTGTGTATGTGTACATAGAGAAAGTTCATGAATTGGTTTCATGGAAGAATACTAAGAACATTTTTGATATCAATAGATTTAGGGGGTTGTCAGGATATTATCTGTGATTCATTATGGATTTTTCTATTTTGGAAGCACCACTTCTGAACTTGACAAAGATGGTGGTAAATCATGAATGGTATATTGAATGTGAGAATTATTTCCATTAGTTTAAGAAAAACATGAAATTGGAAACAATAATGATCCTATCAGAGCTAGGTGTGGATTATACAATGTTTTGTGATGCTTTTTGGATAGGTCTTGGACCATTGTTGATGAAAGGAGATCGAGTTTTAGCATATAGGTATTGGAAGTTGTGGCCACATGAACATAAATACACTACACCGAACCGTTATTTGGAAGTAGTGGTTAATTATTTAATGTATTGGAGACATTATATATTGGGAGAAAATATTACATTGTATAAAGATCACAAGAGATTAAAGTATATCTTTTCACAATAATATTTGATTCTCTGGATGAGGACATGGGTTGAGTATATAAAGTCATTTTATTTTGAGATTCCATATACTCCTATGAAGGTAAATATTTTGGATGATAATTTGAGTAGGAAAAATTAAACTCAGGCTATTCATTAGTCAAATTATAAGTTTAAAATGATGAATTATCTAGTTGATAAGTACCTTGTGGTTCAGGAAAGTCTGTAGAAAGTGACTCTCAAGTTAATTTTAGTGGATTCTACAATTTTGATCCCTATTAGAGACATGTATATTTAGGATCTGGAGTTTTGGACCTTGAGGGATATCCTTGAAGGTTGGGAGTCACCTTTCGATTTGAGCATAGATGGGGATGATATCATCTATTATAGGAATTAGGTTATTGTGCCAATGAGTATGTGCGAGGAGATTATGCATGAGTTTCATGCCTATAAGTGGGTGTTACATCCACTATTCGAAATATACCCTATACCAATGGTTTGTAACTGTTGGTATAGGCCCTCAAACCGTTGGTATAGTCTATACCAACGGTTTGGAGGACCGTTGGAAAGTAATCCGTGATAATAGGTCTATACCAACGGTTCTGAAAACCGTTGGTATAAGTGATTATAAAATCAATACCAACGGTTCTCAAAACCGTTTGTATATGTATTTCAAAAAAGAAACATCCGGTGGGATTTGATCCCCGGACCTCTAGTTTATAACGGAATGACTTAACCACTAACCTAACATGACTTTTGTTAACATAATTTCATAAATATATATATGTATTATTCTAATTATTTTAAATTTTGATTTATATAATGTTCTCTGTAGTTTGATTCCAAAAAAATCAAAGGACCTTTCCCAATGGTTTGCAAAACCGTTGGGAAAGGTCTTGCTTTTTTTGGGTATTCTGGCCGAAGGTAGAATTGTGGAAACCCTTTCCCAACGGTTTGGGAAAACCGTTGGGATAGGCTACCCTTTCCCAACGGTTTGGCCAAGCTGTTGGGAAAGGTGGCCAAAAAATGGGCTTTCCCAACGGTTTGGCCAAACCATTGGGAAAGGGTACCTATACCAACGGTTTTTAAAAACCGTTGGTATAGAAGCGTTGGGAAAAATCATTTTTCCAGTAGTGATCTAGGTGTGACCAAAATGTACCATGACCTACGATGATATATTTGGGGTTTGGGAAAGAAAAAGGAGATAGTAGGTTTTATAACATGATGATACACCTATCAATAGGTGAAGTTTGACCATCAACAACCATGTTGTTTCCTACAGTATTTTCCCATTCCAGAATGGAAGTGGGATGAAATAACCATGGAATTTTGGGTTGGTATCCTAAGGACTGTCAAAATAATTATGTTATTTGGGTGATAATGAACCGACTGATGAAGTTATTTCATTTCTTATCAATAGGAGAGACTTTATCAGTGAATTATCTAGGAGATTTGTTTGTTTGTGAAGTAGTTCATCTGCATGGGGTACCACCGACTATTGTTTCTAACTCTGACTTTCATTTTACATCATACTTCTAGCAGGTCTTATTGAAGGCACTTAGTACAAAAGTTTTACTAAATATGTCATTCCACCCACAGAAAAATGGGTAGTCAGAGCATACTATACAGGTGATTGAGGATATATTGAGATTGTTTGTTCTTGAATTTATCAGTTCTTGGGAGAATCGCATTCCATTAGAGGAACTCACTCATAAAACAGCTATAAAGTGTTGATACAGATAGATCCATATGAGGAATTTTATGGTAGGAAATTCATTTCACCTCTATATTGGATGTAATCAAGTGATTCAGAGCTTTTGGGACCAAATATGGTGAAAGATATGTTGGAGTAGTTTCATCTTATTCAGAGGCATATAACTATGGCACAGTGTAGACCGAAGTCATATGCAGATAGACATTGAAGACCCCTAAAAATTAAATAGGGTGATATTGTATTCCTATAAGTTTCATATTGATTGGTTCACCATAGGATATCGATGCAGGGAAAGATATCACCCATGTTAGTCAAACCGTTTGACGTTGTAGAAATAATTGGGTTAGTGGTGTACTAATTTTCTCTTCCTCAGTGATACACTTTATGTTTTCCACATGTCCCAAATTTTATAGCATCACCCCAATCATTATCATATGATCAATGTGGATGATGTTGATCTTGTTATAGATTTGTCATTTGAGGAGCATGTGATATTTTTATTGGATCATAGTCAGAAAGAGTTGTAGGGAAAGGTCATGCCCATAGTTTGGGTATTGTGGAAACATAGATGAGTTTAGGTGGAACTATGGGAGAGAGTGGTAGTTATGATGGATCAGTGTCCCGATCTTTTCAACTTGGGATCTTATATATACTTGGGAGTACATCTTGAGGATGAGTTGATATGAGGTGGGATATTGTAGGATCTCATATTTTTTTAGGTGCGTCTCTCTTTGGGTTTTGAGTCTAGGTATAATTGGTATAAGTGTTTCATGTTTTCTTAGGGATATGAGAAACTTTAAAAGAGTTTTGGATTGTTGAAAAAGGGAAATGGGTGGAATAATCAACTATAGAGAATTTACATGTTGTGTAAATTAATTACACGTCATGTAATTGTTCTAGGGTTTTGATAAAATAAATCTCCATTCAAGGAGTTTTCACTGAATTCCATTAAAAACATTTTCACGATGTGTGATCACATTACACATCATGTAAATTCCTAAACTATGATTTTAAACATGTTTCAAAACTATATTATGAATTTTTTTACTACTTATCTCCTCCTTTGACCCTAGTTTCCCTTTATTTGGAGTAATTTATTCACCTATGATCATTACATATTGGTGTTGGATACCTAGTGAGACCTTTTTTCTTTTGTTCCATTCCATTACTCTTTCATCTGATGAAGTGGTGGAACTATCAATAATTTTGGGTTTGTGGGTTAATATTGATCCTATGTTTTGGTCTAGATCTCCTATGTCATTGTTGATTCAACTGTATTACCTCAGTTGGGGTTTAGAATTGGAAAGAGTTCTTCATAAATTTTGAGATAGGTGGTCTATAATTCAAATCCCAATGACTATATTTCCATTAAATATATGAAATTATAGAATTTCTTTTAGATATTTAGAAATAGAGTTCTTGGATAAATTAATTAATTTAATGAATTAATTAATTGAGGGAATTTTGAAATTGGGAATTGGGATTGATGAATTGGGATAGTTAGTTGTTGAATTAATTGGGGAGGTAATGATATTTTTGAACTTCATTAATTAATTATATAATTAATTAATGGGAATAGTGGGGACTATAAAATTGTGATTTGGAATAATTTATTGTTTAATTAATTATTTTTATATTGAAGTTATTGGATTGGAAAATTAATTGTGGAATTTATTATTTGATATTGTTGTGATTTTGAAATTGTTCAATCTGATTAATTTAATGTAAAATTTATTATTAACATGAAATGATAATGTTATTGTTGAATTTTATTAATTAATCGATGAATTAATCAATGTGATAATCATGTGGAGGACAAGGTCTATTGTATCAAAATCCCATAGTGTGATATGAAATGTTGAATGGGAATAGTGTAATTCACATGTGATAATTGTGTGTGGGATAGGTTCTACTACATAAAAATTTCATAATGTAAATTGAAATACTGAATAATAATAATGGAATTCATATGTGATAACCATGTGTGGGACATGGTATGTCATATAAAAATCCCATAGTGTGAATTGAGGTAACGAATAGTGATAATTGGATTCAATTATATGATATTCCTTAGGGATAGTTCAAAATCCTGCATGGGCCGAAGAAGGTATTGAGAGTTTAAGGGGCCTCGGGAACTCAAGGCTTTATGTGGTTAAATAAATAGTAATTGAATAAATTTAAACTATTTACTTTATAAATTATATATATTATTTATACAATTTCATACATTATTTTTAATATATATTGTTTTAAATACTGTTGGTGGTGGCCTACTAAGTTGTACTCACACCCCTCTCGGGATGCCTGATCGGTACCCAAATTGACATCATGTTTTCATTACATTATAATGTAAAATGCCTTATATTAGATAGATGATTTATTATGGAGCATGGATGAGGAAACTTAATGTGGTTCGGGACCCTCTTGTGTGTTTTCAGTGTCTTTACTTTTGGGTTTTCTTTTTAACAGTTGACACATATTAATAGAACTTATCTACTATTCAGTTTTGATATAGGGTTTTCTTATTTTAGTTATCATGTGATTATAAACTTGTTCTGGTTATGATTATACTCTATTTGGGTTTTTATATATTTATTTAACCTATGGTATTAATCTAATAAAGAGGGTATAGTCTCCCCAGGATTTATAATAGACCCTCAATACTATTTGACAGCCTTTGGAATATGAGGAGGCACACTTGAGGTCCTATGGCCATCAACTCAGGGCACCGGTGTATGGAACCTGGGTTGGAACATTAAACCATGGGGTTAATCTATTCATTTTATTAATAAACTAGATATTTTATTGATTATTTACATTTTTATCAGGAAATTAATAATATATATTAAGAAAAAGTATCCTCTACCTTGTATATCAATTACGAGGAGAAAAATATTTTTTTTCATGGTTGATCTTTGA
The DNA here is from genome assembly GCA_963277665.1 of Viscum album. NCBI lineage: Eukaryota > Viridiplantae > Streptophyta > Magnoliopsida > Santalales > Viscaceae > Viscum > Viscum album. Next base: position 1,893,100,935 of record OY728159.1, read on the forward strand.
TTAGAATATCACTAACTAAGGGTGAATAAAGAGGATATACTTAATAAATACTTACACAAAAGTTATATTCATTAAGAATTTATATTAATTCCATTTGTACTTTCCAATTATCCTTCTATATTAATGGATTTAATGAATAGAGCCTTCAACAATTACCTTAATCAGATTATGGTAGTTTTTGTGGCTAAAATTCTTTTATATTTGATGAGAAAGGGTGAGAATAATGAAAATTTCCAGATTTTTATTAAGTCCCTATGTATGGAGAATTTATAAGAAAGTTTTAGGAAGTTTGAATTTTTCTTATAAAAATTATCATTCTTGGGTCATTTAGCCTCCACTAAGGCTATATTGGTGGATCCTTTAAAGATATATGTTATTAAATAATGGACCAGACCAATGACAATGACCAAGGAAAATATTTTTCTAAGGTTATAAGGATACTAAAAATATTTTGTGAGAAACTTCTCACAAGTATTATATATATTAATCAATTTGACCTAGAAGGGAGCCAAGTTCTTGTAGATCAGGGAATTTGAGGATAATTTCAAAAAACTGGAATGAATGTTTGTGTGTGCACCTATGATTACACTACTTTATAGTGTAGAATGGTTTTTTACATATATTTATTCATGAAATTATTTATTGGGATATTTACTTATATCAAATGATATGGAAGTAGGATATTCCTCCCGCCAATTTTAAATTCATGACCAAAATTAGTTTAATCATGATTTGGATCTGGTGATGGTAAATTTTAATTAAATATATAGAGGATTTTTCTATTTTTTTAATGGTGTTATATATATATATAATACTGAAATATATATTTATGTATAAAGAGTTGAATATATGTTAGAGAAGATGGTTGGAGTTGATAATAGTTTATAACTGCATAATACATTACCACACTAGGAAGAAAAATAGGGTGGATAATGCTCTAAGTTAGAAAGATCGTGTTAGTTATTATAATATGGGGATCAAAAGAGATCCAATATTTATATATATATTAGAAGAATTATCTTGAAATTTTGAGGAAATAGGATATATCTTATCTTAATTAGATGAATGTTCAACCATCCAACCATGAGAGGATTAGAAAGGTAGAGAAATAAGATCTGGAATTATAAAAAAAGTGGAGGAATGATTCTGGGTTCAACCATGATCATACTAGAATAATAAGATTCAGGAAAATATAATGTGTTCTGTCAATAACATAATCTAATGATTTCTTGGATTTAGATCATAATTCATCAGTCACTTTTAATCCTAGATGTATGAAGATGTATAGAGATATAAAAGATTATTTCTGGTGGGATAACATGAAAAGGGATATTACATAGTATTTACCCTAATTCCTGACATGATAGTAAGTCAAGGATAAGATATATATGTCTATTGGTATGTTACAACTATTTCCCATTCCATAATTGAAATGGGAAAAATATGACCCAAAATTTCATTATTGTACTCCCCCAAAATATCTAAAGGGAATGATGTTATTTTTGTTGTAGTCAATTTCCTTATGAAATTAGTCATTTTCATGAAGCAATACCACTAATCTGGTAAATGTATTGTGTTTAAAGCCTAAATTTGATGAAGCTTCATGGGAACTAAATGATGTGATGGGGTTAAAGTACCATCAGTTGCTTATATTAAAGTGATGTAATTAAAATATAGATATTTTTATAAGGGAGTATATTGTAACACCCCAATATTTCATGAAATATTTATGTTTAAATAATTTTTTATTTCATTGTTAGTTTTCATTATATGCAACAACATGTTTAAATAAACCATAACATATAATTAAAATATACTTATTTAATGTAATAGTTGTCACCTAGACTTTGGATTGGAAAGTAATAATAATATTGGCCAAATTATGAAAATATATGTGTAAATGTTTTATTTAATAAAAATTTATTTATTAAATATTAAGAAATATGTACTTAATTTTTAGTAAATTTCTCTTATGGTATAGAAGTATGTTTTATTCAAATATGGTTTTAATGAGTTTTTTTGGATGTATATTTTATTTAGTTTATAAAAATTATGTAAAATTATTTTTTGAAAAAATATATAATTTCTGAAATCATCATATTAAATTTATCTTATGGTGAATTTTTGGGAATTTTCATAAAATTTTATTTTTGGGGGAATAGTGAAATTACTTATTTTTAATGAAAACTGCCCTTTCTTTTCATGTATTTTCAAATCCCCATATTGATTTAGATTTGTTTTATAATTTAATTATCTTATTTTTATTAAAAAAATCATTTTTTTCATTTTTTTTATTAATATTTTACTCTATTTTGGTACAAAAACACTTTTACACTTAGAAAATAATTTTCCTGAAAATTGATTTTTGTCATGTTTTAAAGATATAATTTAAAACTAATTTCTATCACTTCTAAAAATTAAATATTTTTAAATATATTCCATATTCTTAATCAGTAAAATTATTATAATTTAATTGGTTCAACAAAAATTTTAGTCACTATTAATAGTAACTATGATAAAGATTTATCACCTTGACAGAAGAGGTAAAACTGGGATAAAACTATTAGGTAAAACATTAAAATATATCTAAAAATATTCATTATCCTATTATATGTTTGTTTTTTTTACCAAATAAATTTTTAAGGAGTTAAATAATTTAGTTTAAAACATAATTTTCTAATTGGGAATGAAAAATTGACTTTTGTGACGATGAGTTATATTTTAGTCAAATTAAAAAACTATTTCGGGTCTTCACATTTAATATAATGGTTGGAAGATTAAATTATATTTTCAGTTGATCCAATATTACAAAAATATTTATTTTTTATTATTTAAAAAAACATGAAAACCATCTTACTACTTGATTTTAAGGTGAAATTATTTTTACTCTTAAATCTGGTGTTTTCCTACAAATAGTTTTATAGGAATTGTTTTCTTATATTAAAATTAGTTTCTTCCAAATAAATAAATTTAATATGATATCATAGAATCAAAATTTTGAATCAACATGTCCAACATTTTTTATAACTCTTTTTTCATTTTTGGTTATATAATTATTGTTTCATGATAAAAAATATAAGTTATCACAATTAAGGATAAAATGAGTTTAAAGTAGACTAACTATGATATAATGATTAAAATGTATTAAAAATTATCCAAATATGATTACACGAGTTTATTTAAACCATATCATACTTTATATTTTCATATGGGGCTATCTTATTCCACTTAACATGATTATGATGTATATATTATATAATATTTTATGCAAGTGATTCATTTCCACATCTTATAAAAGAGAACTTCCTATCCTCCCTTATTCACAAATTTTGATAAATATATCTCATAAAATACGAATCCTAATACCTTACTAGATAGATTACCTTTATCATATACACCCTGTCCTTCTCTTATTACCAATATTTTAAGGCTTAAGGTGTAACTTAAAGGAGGTCTCTTAAAGAAGAGGTAATCATATTTATCAACTTTTTCACATTTATTTCTTCTTATAATTCGGATAAATCAATTTCTTCCATCCTAAAATAATTATTCTAGTATCATAACTATACTTTTATATTATTAATATTATTTTATAACCATTTTACACCTATTTTCTATCCTATAGAAAGAAAAAACATCGGTTGTGTGTATGTATGGCATACTGTCTCCATATAGTGGTGTACTTTTTTCATCGCTATTTTAATTAGATGGTTATAAAAATGGAACTAATGAATATATATGATATTTATAGAAAAAATATGGTTATGTAAAAATAATATATTATTAGCTTCTCACCCATCCACTCGTTAAAAAATGATAACGTCGCTCGTATGTACGTGTGGAATATCACCTCCACGAAGAGATGTGATTAATTTTAAATATATAGCATTAAATGATGATTATAAATATGTATATATTGAATAAATATTATATTTAAATCATTATTAACATTATGGAGATTATGTAATCTTGATCAAGATTAAAATATCGAAACCATTAAACCAAAACTCACATGAAAAATGAATAGTTAACAATCAGAATCGATAGTTTTAATAAGGAATTATTAATAAACATGTGTCAGAATGTTAAAAGTGGATCATATATGATATTATAAGTATATATATGGGTTTTTATATTTTTATAATAAATATATATTTATTATAAAAGTGTTTATAATCACTTTTTAGTAAACTCAAACATGATGTAAGGAATTTATTTTACAATGTTATTTTATTTCTAGATAGTTTATGTTCAGATTTGCTTTGGGAAAATTATATGATATTAATGTAGAGACCCAAATCTTTGCATACATGGAAATTACCTTACTTTTTATGAATACTTAATACATAACAAAAACAGACACCAAAGGACTGTAATAGTTTAGTGTCTTTGGAAACTCGGAATATAATCTTCTAATCTTGGTGAAAGATCTTCAACATCTCCCATAAAGATCTTCCCCTTTTATTTATTTACCTAAAACATTTCATTATATCCTGGCGGAAAGAAAACATAAAAAGGGTGAGCTCAAATGCCTAGTGAGGGCAAACATAGAGAACATAAAACAATCCATAAACATTTGAATGCAAAAACTTGAACATAAAATCTAAACATAAAAATCTTGAGAAAAGACATAAATCTTGGAAGTGCGTAAGGCATATATCATAATGGAACATCAATCATGATAAAATATCATGGGAAGAAAACATGTAATTGTGGAAAACCATTATTCACATGATATGATTTCCATATTAGCCAAGGCATTGCTGCCAAGACCATCTTAGTGGACAAAGTCCCTTTCTGAATCGAGTTCACTCCTCGTTTCAGTCCTGTAACACTGAACCGGATTAACTTACCATTCCAGCCATGTCTATCTCATGAGATATAAATCCTTAACCAATTCATGGAGTGAGATATAGTTCCCACCCATCTCATAATTAAATCAATCTTACTTGTGCCACAAAATAAACTTAAAACATTCACCATAACCCAAAGAATAAAATGGGTTTCATAAACATCATCTCATCATCACATAATCCATATAAAAAGAGGATATTTCATCATAAGAAAATTTGAACCATGTTAATCATAAAAACATTATACTTGAAACATACACATATGAAATAATGTCATCTTAGATGGGAAATGGTTTTGATAAAACACTTGAAATGAATTCTTGAGGAAAACATATTTTCTTCTTTAAAATCATTTTCTTTTCAGAAAATGCCATGAAATTTTAAAAGAAAAGGGTTTTTTTTGAAAATAATCAGGAAATCTTGTAGAGTAAGCTTCATTAAAATGAAGCATTATGAAACCGTAAAAATCCATTCATGCCGTATAAGTTAAAAATAACATTCTCCTCGTACTTTTGTCAAAAAAGTCAAAAAGTACCTCATATGGTAAAAAAAGAATGATTCCTTAAATACCATCTAGTTAAAGTAAAAAATGGGTCAAAAGGACTTTAAACATACATGAAAACATTTTTAGAAAACATGGACATGGATGATAACAATAACCCCAGTAAATACTTACGAATAACAATCTCGGATAAGAACGAGATTGGAATAGTTATCCCTTACCTTATGTCTGATATGCTTCATATGTTTCTGAACCTCCTGTATAATGACTTAAATAATGCCATTGACTTATTACAGAATCATATTCATTGTTATGATACCATATATGGTTCACTTATGACTTTATATTACCCGTTCTTTTGTAAATTCCATGTTAAAGCAGCGTTTTTGGTAAAATCGTTTCATTTATCGTACGAGTTTAGACTTGTTGTTCTTGATAGTATTAATTATATCTAGATTTACATAATTACAGAATGTAAAACATGATTTATATATAATATATATTCATCATATAAATATATATGATATATTGATAAATGGAATGAAATACACCGTTCATTGAGACGGTAGGTCGTACGTACGCATGAACGTTGTTTTCGTTTCCTTATTGAATTGAATGGAATTAAGTAGATGACATACATATATATATACATAAATACATTAACATTATTATTTTATATATTTCATTATTATTCATTATATATACTTTATAATCATTCATGAATGGTTAACATGGAGAATGTATCTCATCGCATCATGGAGACGGTAGTTTGTACGTACGCACGAGCTATGATATCATTCCCATGATCATAGAATTGTATTGGAGTATATGTATAATATTTAAGAATCAATATCACTTTACAATAATCATATATAGTTATTTATCTACACCATTATACCCATACAAGTAAGGTGGTGGTCGAAAACAGATTACACCACGGCGTGCAGACGGTATTCCATACGTACGCATGCGTGGTTATTTCATTTTCCGTAGGATGGATAGAATGTGAAATAGGGTTTCTTCATATTTATAATAACATGTCAGTATATAAGTAATATTCATGTTATTAATTTATAACGAGACAACTAAAGAAGAAAGAAACTTGAAAAAATTGGTAGAAGAGATTACCTCTTCTTCGACGCACCTCCTTTAAGATTCCTCTTAAGGAAGTAGAGTTGGTCTTTTGAGAAGACCAGAACCTCCAAAATGTTGATAAGGAAGTGGAGAAGAGAAATGTTCAGGGTTTTTCCGAGCTTCAATGCCCAAAATGGTGTTAAGATAATAGGGAAGGGGTGCCCTTTTTATAAGGGAGGAGAGAGGCACCTTTGAAAAAACTCAAAATATTATTTTATAATAAAGTCATATTCAGTTTATAATAGCTCCAAAATGATGTATTTTGAAGTTAAAGTGGGTATGGGTCGATGTCCTCTCAAAAAATATATTTTAGACAGGTTTGGGTCATTGTATTAACCTTATCTGTTAGTTTTAACTCTTAGTTAATTAGATTTACATTTACCGTGTCACTTTGTATTTCTATATTATATAGTTAATAAACTTAACATATACATCCAAGAGACCCCCAGTGGTCCATTAATGAAACACCTATCATGATATAAGTATCTTTTCTGAACCTTAGTATTTTAAGAATATAATAACAATTAATAATATAATATTTGTTTTAAAAACTAGTTTATGTCAATTTTGACACTATTTGGTAATTTATTTTTGTGAAAATTATAACAGCATGATTAGTTCAAAAACAGATAATTAAATCAATACTAACATGTCATATTAACCTATAAAATTAGTTTAATTCATTAAAAGTCTCAAATTAAATTTATTTGTGTATTTATAATATCAATTATGTTAATATTTCATTAATAAGATAATTACTACATCATCATTGTGTCATATATAAATTAAATTATTTAATGTCGAAAAATTATAAATAAAATACCATTAAGTAGGAAATATTTTTATATTTCTAATTAATATTTATAGTCTAATTTATATAATGTATAACCCTATATTAAAAATTATTTAGTTATTAAACTTTGATTTTAACTATTTTAACCCTTATTTAAATAAATTAATAATAAATGTCCTAATCTAATCCAGGTTGACCTAAATGGTAATATTTTATTCCTAAGGTTGTTTTTGGTCGAATTAAACTTATCCAATAGAATTATGACATGTGTTAGGGTAATAATAATATCATTTTTACCCTTAATTACCCTATTTACTTTTAACCGTGGTAAATAAAAGTAAAAAGTAACTATTCACCAAAAATTATTTTCATCTAATTGAACAAAATTTTAGTCCTTGATAATAACCTTTTTTCTCTGATTTTCAAAATTCCACTCACAGAAGCGGTAAAATTATGTTTTAGGTGAATTTCCAAATTCTCCTAGGAGATGGGTAAAAGACGGTGAAAAGTTCAACAAAATTTTTATATATCTAAAATTATTATAAAATGACTCCAATGAATTAAATTGAACTTATATAGGTATTATGTATCAATTTTGACCTAAAATAAATTTATATAATATAAATAATTATTTAAATAAAAAGTTGGTTTTTAAATAGGAACCGAGTGTTTTCACTATTCATTAAAAATTAAAAGTTTTCAGAAAAATAACAAAAATTCACCCTAGGAAAATTTCGATATTCCGAATCCAAAACTGAAGTCCATTTTGAAAGATAAAATTTATAAAATTCCAAAAATTTGGTATTACTATTTATAAAGGCTAGTTTATATAATATTTTAATATCATATCTTTGTTTAGTGAAACTCGGTATTGCGTACAACACACGCTATCATGGAAGGTCGCGATTGCGTGTAATGTAAGACATGTCAAGGTTGCGTGTAGTGCAAGACTCTTTTGTTGTTGCGCTTAACGGAATCCAACCATATTTCATTTATATATTGAATATATATATATATATATACACTCAATGTTGCGTAGAATAACTACTATCAAACGAACTAGAAATTGTGTGTAACACGATCCAAGAATAGTGTTGCATATACTACAAGATAATACAGTCTTGCATATAATACAGGCTAAACTTGGTGTAGTGTATAATAGAATACATCAATGAAATTAAAAGAATATTTTTCATAAAATCTATGGGTGTTACATTCTACCCACCTTAAAATGAATTTTTCCCTCAAAATTCATTGGGGTTATAAATGGTTTATTAATTGAATGTTTCTTTCATAGAAAACCACATCATAAAAAGGAATACTAAAACATCATTTTAAAAAATGGAATTTAGAATCATAAAAGTCACCCAAAGTAACTCAGCATTGGGTTTCCACATAGGACAACATAGGTGAAAATATGGATATGGAAGAGAAATATAACCATCAACTTCTGATGAAGACTGGTAGAGGACATTGCTATGAAAATGCCAACAATCATATATCCATAAATTTGTGATGATTTATGGTACCACCTAATTCGTCATATATGAAGACATTATGACAACATTTTTGGTTTTCAAAATCATTCCCCTAAAGTTGAAGAATAATTAAAAGAAATACATACTTGATTTTGGTACAATCTCACTATTTTTTGTGCCTTGAAAATTTTCCACATAATCTCTTAATGAAATGAAGTTGAATTTGTCTTCTGTGAAGTGTTAGCATATCATGCGATAGAATGATGGGTCATTCCATCTGTCTCAAACAAAAGGTTATCAAAAGTTATCAAATATACATAAGTCCATATATGGTGAGGTTAATCATATATGATTCCAAAAATGGACTTTTACTTCATCTATCATAACGCTTAATAAAAATAGTTTCTACAAACTAGGGACTTCCTGTTGGCCAGTGGTAGGTGATAAAGGCCTGTCGTAGTTTGGTTGTGGGTTCGATTCACACAGCCTTGTCTGACGCGATGGGTTGTCGCCCCTCCTGCAAGTTTTCCTTTTTCTAAAAATACATTATTATAACATCCCATCAATAATATAGAAAAAAGTTATATCCTTAAACAATAATAACTTATGTCCAAAATAATCCATTCCAATCTTTAGGTTTATCTAAAATACTTTTGTCCAAGCTCATAGAATAAAGAAAATAATTACTAGAAATATCATCTACCAAGAATGTGAATACCATCATTTATCCCCCATATATCATACGATATATCTTTTTGGTCACATTCCAGACATGTGAATACCTTAATCATGTATTCTATTGCAACATGAATTACCATAGAACCTTAGTTGCAAACATGAATGCTGTCAAAAGTTGTCTCTTTCCACATTCCAAAATCCCAAAAATTATTTATACTCAAACCATGATATCACATTGTCCTTATATTAGTCATGAGCTCATGAATACTATCAAACATATTATTTTCTCTTTACCCCTTCATTATGTGCATATCATCTATTTTCTAAAAATATGTCAATCACTTTCATGGTTATCGATGCCATATTCTTATAGAAAACCACAATGGGCCAATATATAGGTATTCTAATATACCATAAAAGTACCTCAACAACATTATTCTTGAATACCAATACCTAAACACTTCAAACCATCCTCTTCAATGATTGTCTTGGAATAATTCCTTCCTTGATTTATAAGTAACCTCTTAGGTCAGGGCATTGAGTTGGGTAATGCCCATGTTCTCCTCAAATAATAAATTGAACTCCATAATAGTCTGACACTCTATGACCCTTCTCTCCACATAGATAACATCTTCCCCTACATTTTATGTATTCATCAAGGTTCTTCGTTCCTTCTTTAGAAATCTCAATCTTCCTTTATCTATGCTCCTCAACATGCGAACATGCATAAAATTCCATCTTCCTCTTATTTGATAACTTAAGAATACAACTAAAGTTCACCTTGTTAATCATATATCGAGATGACTGATTCGGCATAATCACAATATCTTCCTCTCTAGGCATTACATAATTTCATTGATCGTAGTCACCAATTTTTCCATTGGAATCAATTTTAACTGAATTCCTTCTCGTTCCCTCCATTGACTAAGACCAGAATACATAGTGTAAGAAATAGCTAAAATAACGAGGAACCACATAATCATAAAAAGTCACTTATGGGATGTCTAACTTATCAAATATTCTGTAATCCATGACACCTTAGGTTCACCTTAGTTTATTCATGATTGTCAACATAATTCTAGGACCCTAACCTATATGTGTACTTAACCTTAGGGACATCCCTAGATATACCTTATAAATATCTCTAGGGATATCACTAAATTTTTCGCATCCTAGTTTTTAAAGGTTAACAAAACCTTTAATCTGATACCAACTATAGAGACTGAAATCTTGGAATACATGTAAATTACATTAATTTTCTGGAATACTTAATACATAACAAAAAGAGACACCAAAGGACCGTAATAGTTTAGTGTCTTTGGAAACTCAGAATATAATCTTCTAATCATGGTGAAAGATCTTCAACATCTCCCATAATGATCTTCCCCTTTTATTTTCTTACCTAAAACCTTTCTTTAAATCTTGGGGAAAAGAAAACATAAAAAGGGTGAGCTCAGATTCCCATTAAGGGTAAACATAGAGAACATAAAACAATCCATAAACATTTGAATACAAAAAACTTGAACATAAAATCTAAACATCAAAATATTTAGAAAAGACATAAATCTTGGAAGTATGTAAGGCATATAACATAATTGAACATCAATCAGGATAAAATAGCATGGGAAGAAAACAAGTAATTGTGGAAAACCATTAAGCACATGATATTATTTCCATAGTAGCCAAGGCATTGCTACCAGGACCATCTTAGTGGACAAAGTCCCTTTCTGAATTGAGTTCACTCCTCATTTCAGTCTGGCAACACTGAACTGGATTAACTTATCATTCCAGCCATGTCTATCTCATGAGATATAAATATTTACCCAATGCATTGGAGGGGGATATAGGTCTCAGCCATCTCATAATGAAATCATTCTTACTTGCGCCACAAAATAAACTTAAAACATTCATCATAACCCAAAGAATAAAATGGGTTTCATAAACATCATCTCATCATCACATAATCCATATAAAACAAATGGATATTTCATCATAAGAAAATTGGAACCATGTAAATCATAGAGACATTATTCTTGAAACATACACATATAAAATAATGTCATCTTAGATGGAAAATGGTTTTGATAAAACACTTGAAATGAATTCTTGAGGAAAATATCCTTTCTTCTTTAAAATCATTTTCTTTTCAATAAAATGCCATGAAATTTTAAAATAAAAGGGTTTTGTTGAAAATAATATTTAAATCTTGTAGAGGAAGCTTCATGAAAATGAGGCGTTATGAAACTGTAAAAATCTATTCACGTCGTATAAGTTAAAAATAACATTCTCCTCGTACTTTTGTTGGAAAAGTCAAAAAGTACCTCGTAAGGTAAACAAACGAATGATTCCTTAAATACCATCTAGTAAAAGTCAAAAATGGGTAAAAAGGACTTTAAAAATATATGAAAACATTTTTAGAAAACATGGACATGGATGATAACAATAACCCCAATAAATACTTACGAATAACAATCCTGGATAAGAACGAGATTAGAATAGTTATCCCTTACATTATGTCTGATATGCTTCATATGTTTCCTAAAATCCTGTATAATGATTTAAATAATGTCATTTACTTATTATATAATAATATTCATTGTTATGATATCATATATGGTTCACTTATGACTTTATATTACCCGTTCTTTTGTAAATTCCATGTTAAAGCACCGTTTTGGGTAAAATCGTTTCAATTATCATACGAGTTTCAACTTGTTGTTCTTGATATTGTTACTTATATCTTGATTTACATAATTCCAGAATGTAAAACATGATTTATATATAATATATATTCAGCATATAAATATATATGACAGATCGATAAATGGAATGAAAAACATCGATCATGGAGACGGTAGGTCGTACGTACGCATGAACGTTGTTTTCGTTTCCTTATTGAATTGAATGGAATTAAGTAGATGACATACATATATATATATATATACATGAATAAAGTTTCATTATTATGTCATATATTTCATTATTATTCATTATATATACTTTATAATCATTCATGAATGGTTAACATGGAGAATGAATCTCATCGCGTCGTGGAGACGGTAGCTCGTACGTACGCACGAGCGATGATATCTTTCCCATGATCGTGGAATTGTATTGAAGTGTATGTATAATATTTTAGAATCAATATCACTTTACAATAATAATATATAGTTATTTATTTACACCATTATACCCATCCAAGTAAGGTGGTGGTCAAAAACAGATTACACCACGGCGTAGAGACGGTATTCCGTATGTACGCACGCGCGGTGATTTCGTTTTCCGTAGGATAGATATAAGGTGAAATAAGGTTGTTTAATATTTATAATAACATATCATTATATAATTAATACTTATGTTATTAATTTATAATTAGATAAATAAAGAAGAAGAAGTAGAAGAAGAAAGAAACTTGAGAAAATCGAAAGAAGAGATTACCTCTTCTTCGACACACCTTCTTTAAGATTCCTCTTAAGGAAGTAGAGTTGGTCTTTTGAGAATACCATAACCTCAAGAATATTTATAGTGAAGTGGATAAGATGAATGGGTAGGTTTTTTCTGATATTCAAGGCTCAAAAGGGTGTGAAGGGAAGAGGAAAGGGGTGTCATTTTTATAAGGGAGGAGAGGGCACCTTTGGAAAAACTCAAAATACTATTTTATAATAAAGTAATATTCGGTTTATAATAGCACCAAAATGATTTATTTCTAAGTTAAAGTGGGTATGGGTCTAAATACTCTCAACTAATAGATTTTAGATAGGTTTGGGTAATTATATTAACCATATCTTTTAGTTTTAACTCTTAGTTAATTAGATTGACATTTACCATGTCACTATGTATTTTTATATTATATAATTAATAAACTTACCATATACATCCAAGAGACCCAAAAGTGGTCCATTAATGATAAACCTATCATTATATAAGTATCTTGGCAGAACCTTATATTTTTAGTAATATAATAACAATTAATAATATAATATTTGTTTTAAAAACAATTTTATGTCAATTTTGACACTATTTGGTAATTAATTTTTGTGAAAATCATAACAGCATTATTAGTTCTAAAAAACTTAATTAAATCAATACTAACATGTAATATTAACCTATAATATTTGTGTAATTCATAAAACGTCTCAAATTATATTTATTTGGGTATTTATAACATCAATTATGTTAATATTTTATTAATAAGATAATTACTACATCATCATTGTGTCATAAATAAATTAAATTATTTAATGTCTAAAAATTATAAATAAAATACCATTATGTAGGAAATCTTTTTATCTTTCTAATGAATATTTATAGTCGAATTTATCTTATGTATAACTGTATATTAAAAATGATTTAGTTATTAAACTTTATTTTTAACTATTTTAACCCTTCTTTAAATAAATTAATAATAAATGTCCTAATCTAATCCAAGTTGACCTAAATGGTCATATTTTATTCCTAAGGTTTTTTTTGACAAATTAAACTTATCCAATAGAATTATTACATGTGTTAGGGTAATAATAATATCATTTTTACCATTAATTACCTTATTTACTTTTAACCATGGTAAATAAAAGTAAAAAGTTACTATTCACCTGAAATTATTTTCATCTCATTGAACCACATTTTAGTCCTTGATATTAACCATGTCTCTTGGATTTTTGAAATTTCACTCATATAAGTGGTAAAATTAAGTATTATGTGAATTTCCAAATTCTTCTAGGAGGTGGGTAAAAGACGGTGAAAAGTTCAAAAAAAAATTATATATCTAAAATTATTATAAAATGACTCCAATGAATTAAATTGAACTTATATAGGTATTATGTATCAATTTTGACCTAAAATAAATTTAAATAAAATAAATAATTATTTAAATAAAAAGTCGGTTTTTAAATAATAACCCAGTGTTTTCAATATTCATCAAAAATAGAAAGTTTTCAGAAAAATACCAAAAATTCACCCTAGGCTAATTTTGATATTCTGAATCCAAAAATGAAGTCCATTTTGAAATATAAAATTTATAAAATTCCAAAAAGTTGGTATTACTATTTATAACGGCTAGTTTATATAATATTTTAATAGTATATCTTTGTTTAGTGAAAATCGGTATTGCATACAACACACGCTATCGTGGAAGGTCGTGATTTCATGTAATGTAAGCCAAGTCAGGGTTTTGTATAGTGCAAGACTCCTTTGTTGTTGCCTATAACATAATCTAACCATATTTCATTTATACATTGAATATATATATATATATACACTCAATGTTGCGTAGAATAAATACTATCAAACGAACTTGAAATTGTGTGTAACACAATCCAAGAATATTGTTGCGTATACTGCAAGCTAATACAGTCTTAAGTATAGTACAAGCTAAACATGGTGTAGTGTATAATATAATACATCAATTAAATAAAAAATATTATTTTTCGTAAAATCTCGGGGTGTTACAATTAATATTCTAAAACCCATCTATTTTATAATACTATGGTTTTTTAGAATTTACAATTTTATTTTCCATTTATTATCTTGATGGATTAGGAATAAATAAGTAAGCTACATGTAAGGGACGTTGTAAAAAAATTTGTTTTGAAGAATTCACTCAAACCATTTTTCATCCATGTCTATATTTTCTTCAAAATTATTTCCATAATATATTTAATATTCTCCAAATATCTACTAAAATAATTTTTATCCATGATTTTATTTAAAAAAAAATAAAAGTCTTGTTCATGTCATTTTCAGAATGAGGTACTTTTTACTAAAAGTTTTAACAGATTTTTGTTTAAAAAAACCAAAGGAATATATTTTCCCATTATCATAGTTACCATTTTCCTAGAATATTCCTTTAACAGTTTCAGTGGTTATTTTTAAATAAATTTTTTCCCTTATATTTAGTAAATTATCTAATTCTTTTCAATTGATTTTAAAATTAAAAGGGTATTTTTTTAAAGAAATGTCTGATCTATCTTTTAAAGGTATTTTCATCAAAGAAAACAGTCCTTGATGTTACTAGGAATATGATCCATTGATACCAAAATTATTCTTTCTTGGGATGGTTTATGATGATAAAATATTTATGTTCTCTTTTATTGATTCAATATGGATAATTTTTGACTTATAATGTATTTTGAAAATTAATTTTATTGATCATTAAAAATTTTAGGAATACATGGGATGTGAAAGTAAAAGGTGAGACTCGGTTATAGGTAGCCCCATGATATGTCAAAATATCTCATGGGAAAAAGTAGTATCCATTCCAGAACTGATGGGTATTTGGTTCACACCTACTTATTTATTATGAATGAATTCTTGATTGATAAGCAATGGGTTTAATATTCATGATATATTCTTTGAGTGTCCCTTATCATGAAAGTTCATAATTATGAATTTAATTTATTAATAATTCATTTTCCTTATCCATGTGTCTTGTATGTTGATATTAGCAATGGATTATCATTGAACCTAATTTTTTGATTGAATGGAATGTGTTTTAATTATCATTTCTTCCGTGTTTTTTATGTGTTATTTACAAATCATGCCTTCTATTACACATAACCATTACTTAGCATCTAATCACACACATTGTTTGTTTTACTTTCCTCGAAATATAAATAAGGATATTATAAATGATATCAAGGATAAAGGAATGTTTATTATACTCTCTTTTTATATTTCCAATGTAATATGGTAATCATGTATATATCTAGTTTTCTAAGACTACTAAACTGATCGATCATGTGTGGGGAGATCCCCTATATCATATACTAATGTAATAAGGTAAATAAAGGATCTAGTTTAAAGATTAATATTTTAATATTCTATAAATTTCTATTCAAGTTTTCCTTAATAAAAATTAATGAGTTGATTATTACTATGTAAGTATTATTAACTTGGTAAAACCATATTAAAAAATTTCTAGAGTGATTTTTGTGGTCTAGACTTCGTTATTCACTGTATGTTGTTTTACATGATGGTCTTCATTGTTATTATCAATATATAAATATTAAATTACTTATTATTTTATAATATTAATTAAAAAATTTAAATATTCTATGTGTAGTTGTTGGAAGGCCGTCAAAACTTTATTCTTCTATCCCCACTATCATATTTGGCATAACATACAATTATATTAAAATATTTATTCTAATAACTTATATATTGATAAGTTTAATTAAAATATTGTCTTTAACTAATTTATAATTTAAATTGTGAGATATTCTTGTATAGAATGGACATAAATATTCCATTTTTAGGCCTAAGAAGAGGGTAAATGTATTTGGGGGTACACTCATTTTTATGATTGTACCCTCATAATTACTGAATTAAAAACATAATGAAGTTAACATTTCTATTAGGAATAAATTCCTTGGATAAATTTATATTAAATCACTTACTTTTTTCTATTTTTAAAATATTTAGTCCCTATATATGATTAAATATATCTTAATAAGTCTTTATAAGTGGACTAGGTCATACACCCTCAAAAGAAAGAATGTAAAATATATTGGGAGTCATTTATATGAGTTTAATAAGATAATAATTGTTCTTTAAAGTATTAATTTCATATTAGATGATTAAATTTTGGGACTTATATTACTCTTATATATTGATTAATTATTTATGTGTCTGAATAGACCATGATGTGTGAGAGTGATACATTGACCCATAAGTAAGTGTAGTTTTAACATATTGACACCATATTTCAAGTACGATCCTTGGTTTATTTTGACTCCCCTTGTTTTTTTAGTTTTTCCCTAGTTATACATATTTTTTAGATACTTTTTAGGTGTTATAAGTGAGTTTTTTATAGAATTATAGGAGGAAAGTAACTACTTTTAGGGTTTATACTTTTTTAGAAACCAACATATTGCTAAAATATGTTATAGGTGAACCACCATCTTATTGGTGAGACCCACCATCCATCCAGTGAGAGGATGGAAGTAGGTATTTCTTATAGTAAGACCACTGGTTAGCTGATGGGTGCTGGAAAATGGAGTTCCTATATAAAATCCATTGGATAGATGGTCAAAACCCACCAACTTTATGATGGGGTTTCTAGAGGCCCAAGTATTCTATTTGGGACCACTTTCAAGTTTGAGGAAGCCAGCGGCTAGGCGGTGACATATATGTGTTTGATAATCCATTTGGGAGTATCATAATTCTTTTCAATTAATCCCCTATTTTATTTATAATCTCTTCTCTTTTTAAACTAATTCAACCCCTATGGTTTTGGAGACTCTCTAGAGGTGATTTTTTCCTTATAACCTTGATTATTACTAGATTGAAGTGGCAGTTGTTGCATTGATTTTCTTCAGGTAAGTTTAATCTTAATATTATCATAAATTTTACATTCCTCTTCCCTTTATATTTATTTTAAATTGGTGTATCCTCATATCACTAATAGATTCTGATTTTGATTTTATGGGTTTTTGTTCTTGGTTTCTTCCTTGATCAGTTTTAGCCCTTTGAATCTATGTTTTAGGATCCTATGTTGGTTATTCATCAATATTGTGAATATGGAGAAGTGTTTTTTATGGGAGTTCCTATCATTTCAAACTATTGTTTCTCACTTAATTTGGAATATATTTCTAATTTAATTCAAATTCATGATTTGAGTATTTTGATTAAAAAATAAAATGCATGGTGTGTGTGTTGAAATCCATTTGATAATGACCTTTTAAATAAATTGTCAATTTATAAAAAATGGTCCTGAAATGAAATAAATGGTTTGAATCAAGAAATTAATGATGGATATTAAGAATAGAATACATGAAATTTTATTTTTATTTGAAATTAAATGAATTTACTTGAAAGGAAAGTGGTTTTTATGAAAACCATTTGATGTTTTTTAAATGAAATTGAATTTTTTAAAACGTTAACATGGGGTTGATTGGAAATGGTTGATTTTGATTCTTTGATATTGATTGAGATGAATGATATCCCATTGTATAATTTCTTTCAAAGAACCAGAGGGGATTTGGGGTAGTTAAGTTGGAATAGAAAAATTAGGCATGTATTAGCTATTCCTAGCAATTGATTGATGATGACAATGATGAGTAACCATATTTAGGGAATTTATTCCTTCCTCTGGGTTTTTCTCTTATTCCCACTAGGAATTCAATAAAGTTAATTGTTCACACCTGGAGATGTATTTCACTAAGATGAATGAAAGTCTCTATACTAACCTAACTTGGGGACTCTTTACCAGGATGATATGATTATAAATGATTTATACATGTCATTGTTTGATAGGAATTTATATTCATGTATATTTTTAAAGAAATTACTATTCATTCCATTTTTGAAAAAGATACTTATATTTGATGGTTTCAAAGTAAAAGAACTATTTAACCAATTTAAATCTAGATACTTAATTTTTTTTGAAAATAATGTTTTTTATATAAAATTTGAATATATTACCATGCCATTTTGATATAAAATTAGTCATATTTGATTAATATAATATGTATTTATTATGGAATAATTAGTGATATCCTACTAATATTTTTTACTCACAACCTACTTTTTTCCTTTGGTAATTTATAGACTTTATTATGTTAGGTCTAGGAAAATGGAAGGAATTTCTCGAGGTAGTCGATGTTCATGATATTGTGTCCTTGGGAGTTGGTGGTTACCAGTGGAGCATGTGATCCACTTATTATGAGGATATCATCTTATTATATCTTTGATGGTTATGTGATGAATCAAGATGATGTTAAGTTTTTGGGACTTCTTCTATCTATCTTGTGGAGTTTTACTATTGATGATTTTATTTTAATTTCACTTATTTGTGATTTATTATCCACTACTTCATATTGATTTGTTATTATTAGGGTGAAATAATTTTCTGTTGATTATTCCTTATATCTCAACTCTATTAATCAACCCATGGGGATCGGGAACACCCTTCGGGTCAAGTCAGAAATGATTCCGGTTCCAGTTCACCATGTTAACTATTTTTTCTTGTAGAATTTATATATTTGGTGTTCATGTCCTTTCATGGATATTAGTATATAGTTTTTTATGTCTTAGTAGATAAGAGAAAATATTTTTGAGACTTAAGGGGTTGGTTGTGAGGAAGTTCCTTACCAACTACAACCATAAAGAGCCCAAAGTTACTATGGATTATTGGGGGAAAATTTAGGAGTTGTTTGATCTAAATCAAGAATTTCCCCATGATTTTGTCTAATATTTGTGTTCCCAAGTTAAATTCTGATTGATAGAGCTAATGATCTCGTGTCTCATGACTGATGTTTCCTAATTATCTATTATTATTGTGTAGTTAAATACACCCAAGAAAAAATTTGAATAAACTCTGATATGGAGCTACTAATGTAGTATAGAAAGATAACCCTTTGGTTTATTAGGATGATATAGAGGTTTTTATGTATGTGGTTCAATCTCTTGGATAAATAGTAATGCCTCTTATCATTTCGGCTATGTAGGTTATTCTTTAGAGGGACTATAAAAGAGATCATGACCATTAGTTTATATGTCATAAACCACTTTCTTTTCAAGGAGTAAATGATCCTTCAGAGACATAGTGTTTTTTGAAAAATATTCTATTTGGATTTGGAAGTTCGAGAGGGTATGGAATTTTCCATCGGTACCAGGCCCGTGTAATCCTGCATAGGACATCTTGCTGAACAGTGATGTGATGGTGAAAGCTGGTCTTATTGTGTTTTATGTTGGGGAGGAGTTCTCACTGTATTAAATTTGGTTGTTTTTTCCTTGGGATCTTGGATTTTAGGGTCTTGTCTTATTGTTTTAAGTCGTTGAAGTCATTTTGGGTTCCCCTCACCCTTAATAGAGGGTTTATTCTAATACAAAAATTAATTTTCAGTCGGTTTTTTGAAAAATATTAAGACGATCATTGATTATTGAGATTAATCATATTCCATTTAAGTGAAATGTTTTTTCTTAAAACATGAATTTCCAATAAGGTGGTAGTGGGATGATATAATTATAGAAAAAAATAATGAGGGAATTGAGTGGAAATACATCATAACCCTTTTCATAGAGTGATTATTTCAAGATTCTATTTCTTTCTATGTCCATGTAGTTTTTTAACCTTAAACGAGGTGATAAGATAGTGACTTGGTTTGCCTTTTCTTAAAAACATTCAATGTTTTAACATGTGGTGGTGTCAAATGAGAAACAAAAGGACTGGAAGTTTAGTATGGGTCATTGATTAGATATCTTATCTCATGTATTCTTACTAAATCACACCTCATATTATGATGTTCTAGATAGATCTGTAATGTAAGAACTTCACCTGGAAGGTAATTTAGAGGTCATGGGATCTATTTTTACTCTAAGTGGCAGCTTTAGTAGTTCTTTTAAAGGTAAGAGGAAGCAGAATGAGTCTCATAATGGAAATAGTAGATGTTTTTTATGAGATCAAACATCCTTTAAATATTATATAATATCTTGAAAATGCCTATGACTTGTTTATAATGTGGAATGGTTGGTCACTTAAACCATTATTTCATAAAGGAATTGAATATATGTACCTATTATGAAAGATTAGGTAACATAGAGTGGATTTTTTATGTTTTGTCTACTCCACATAGTGTTATAGGATCAAAAATACCAATAGGATATATATAATAGTTAGATTATTCAAAAAAATTGTTTCCATCCATGGGCATTAGGAATGAATATTCTTTATTTAGTGGATGTGTGTCCTATGGGAACCGATGTGGTTTATGTGATAGTGAATGATGCTATGAATATTTCTTCATCTTTAGTGACAAAGTTATTTTATAAGGATGTATATAATTCTTTTATATATACCCACACTATGGAATTGTTGAATCTTAATATGGATCTCATGACTTATGTGATGGAAATAAAAAAGCCTCTATTGATGGAATGAGGGAAGAGTCTTTGATGCCCCTCTTATACTGTCTCATTATCAAAAATTGTTCTTGAATATGACTTTTTAATTTTGGATATGAAACCTTTGGATAAAATTATCTTCATGGATTTCATGTGGGCCCATAAATCTTGTAATTATTTTTCTCTTTGATAGGTCTATTGTAAATCCCTTGATGGGTAGTTTCATTTTTTCCAAGGAGAGTGGGACCCCATGGTCTAGCCAAAGCAGACCTCCTCTTTTGGATATGTGAAGGTTGATATAGTTGTTTTATTTCAAATTAGAGAAATAATATTCATGTGGTGATCTTCCTCTATTAGTGAATTAATTTATAGATTTATTTCAGTCATCCTTTTTATGTTTTCCAATAATAAGGTAGGTGAAGTTTTTTGTTGACTTAGTTCTAGGTTCAAAACATATATATAATCCTTCTTATGGAATGGTACCAACTAAAATAAAATAATTATATACTCATTTGGTTTACTTGATTTCTAAGGGATTAAATAAACAAATTTGTTTCCCTAAGTATCACCTATGATTTTCACAAATATAGTCGACGAGGCCCTTTTATTATGTGTCAATTACCAAAATCTCAATAAAGTTATGATCAAGAACAAATATCCATTTCCATTAATTGAAAATTTTCTTATCAGATGAAATAGCTGAAGTGGATATCTATGATCAATCTTTGATCTATTTGTCACCATCTTAGGATAAAGGGGTCTAATATACCAAAAATCTATTTCAACCTAAATTAAGAGTGTTATGATTATCTTGTTAGGACATTTGGTTTGACCAACAATTATATTGTATTTATGGAACTAATGAATAGTATTTTCTATAAATATCTTCATTATTTCACTATGTTATTCTTAGATGACATCTTGGTTTACTCTAAAATAGGGGAGGATCGTGTTCATCATTTGATAGATGTCTTATCCAACTTTATAAATCACTGAAGTTATGATAATATATCATTTCTATTTCTACATTAAAAAAGATTCATTCATGAGAAATGTGTTCTCATAAAATGTTATATCAATGCATACTAAAAGCTTGATTGTTTTTATGTCTTGGTAAGAACCACAAAATGTATTTAATATTCCAAGATTCTTAGGTTTACTAGGGTATTAATATTAGTTCGTGAAACATTTCTATAAGTTGTATTCTATGTTGACCACTCTCAAATTGATAAAAGTAAAGTTCATTTGGGATTTTAGATTCCAATATTCCTTTGACTAGTTAATGTTACATTTGAAGTCTTCTCTAGTGTTGACTCTTCTAGATGATGGGTAGTGGTCTATGGTATTTTTTTGATTTATCACGTTTAGGTTTGGAAAGTGTTATCATGTATGGTGATTAGGTGGTGGCTTATAGTTCTCATCATCTTCGGCCTCATGAGTAGAACTATTCCACATAAGATCTCAACTTAGAGTTATGATGCAAATTATTAAGGCTTAGTGGGATTACCTTTTCATAGATAGTTTCACCATTTATTTTAATCACAAATGATATAGTTATAACATCTTGCAAAAATATTTTAATATCTATCAAAGGTGATGGGTGGAGTACCTATAATATTTTGACATTGACACATTCTGTAACCTAGTGAAGGGGGAAAATTCTTTTTATAATCTATATAGGAAACATCCATCTAATCTCAAGAAAGAATCTTCTAATGAGTGTAACATCATGTATCTCATTTCTCATATGCATTTGGGTGTTTGGGAGAATGGGGTCAGGAATGTTTTGGTGAATCTTTAGTTGATATCCTCTCTTCTCGAGATGATTCTCCTTGAGTAGTATCTTGATGATGAGTTATAAGGAATTAAGGATTCTTTTAATAACTGGGAGACCATATATGAATGGTCTCTATCTTAAGAGGGTATAATTTTCTTCCCAAACTTATATGTCATTTTTCTCTAATGAGAAATGATATAATGGGGGATTTTTAAATTTCATAGTGAGTTCCACAACAAGGAACAATGAATATTTTTTATTATATAAGTCATCACATCCATTTGTTAGATATTAAACAATACATTAATGAATTTTTTTCTCATTTTTTTACTTGTAAGAATATTAAGGATGGGAATTAGAATAATTCTAGCCAAATTTAACCACTTTATGTTCCTAAGTGGTAGTATGATGAGATATATTTGGAATTTTTGGTTGGTTTTTCATTTATTCTTTGAGGAAAGAATAAAATTTGGGTTGAAATATATGGTCGACCAAATTGAATCACTTTATTGTCATCCATGGTATCATCGAAGTTGAGGACATTGGGAGTAATTATGTGTAAGAGTTCATCTAATTTCATGGAGTTCCATATACCATTATTTTTTATATGGATCCTTTGTTAATGTATCATTTTTTGAGAGGCCTCTAAGAGGATATGGGATCCTAAGTAAAATTAATCATATCATGTTATCCTCATATAGATGTTTATACATAGAGGACAATAAATATTCTAGAGTATATGTTGTGTGTGTATGTCCTTGACTTTGGAGGAGATTAAGATATCCAATTAGTGTGTTTTTAGTTTTCCTATAATAATAGTTATCATTTTTCATTTAATATGGAACCATTTGATTCCATTTATGGTGTGCCCAGTAAATCTCCACATTGTTGGTTGATGATTGGAAAATATTCCCTTATAGCGCCTAGTTTGGTCTAGGACATCACAACTAAGATCCAGACGATTCATTAGAGAATGGTAATGATTTAGAGCCTATATAAGTCTTGTGCTAATCATTGTTGACATATGTTGGTGTTCATGGTCTGTAAAGAAGTTATTTTATGGGTATCGCCTCAGTTGGGTCATCAACTACTTGGAAATTAAAAGAAGTTGGAACCTAGAAGTAGGGGAGTGCTTAAGGTTGTTGATTGGATTATAAAGGTGGAATATCAGTTGAATTTCCCAAAATATATGACATTTATCTATGAATTGTTTTATGTTTCATAGTTAAAGAATTTTCTTTCTGACCCATATCATGTTTTGAGTTGGGAGGACCTTGATGTGGAACCCAAAGTGATCATGACTAAGAAGCCAGTTTGGAATATTGATTTTCATATTAGGGTTCTTCATGGAAATTCAATACTATTGGTTATTTTTCTATGGTTTAATGGTTTAGATTATCACATGTAGTGGGAATGTGAGGTGTTAATGAGATATTATTGGGACCACATATTTTCTTTGGATTCTTCTAGATGTGATTTCTTGGGTTAATAAGAATTATGGTGGGGAGAATTATAGCATCCCAACACCATCTATAAAGTATAAAACTTGGTTTATTTTTAATAACCTTTATTTTTGAGGTAATAATTGTTATACATAACTATTAAATAAATTGGACGGGTTAAGAGTGAGTTTTCCATTTTGTTTTGAGTTTGATGGAAGTTCTTTACAGGTGTAGACTTGGTTGGATACCTGTATGTATCGGAAAAATCATACAGGTATCCCACCAGCTGGTCAGTGAGACCCATGGACCAGCCATTTGGAGCCCAGTTATAAGGACTCGACCTTAAAACATTACATAATATTGAATTAAATGAATAATTCACATTGAGGATCTTTTCAGGTTTATAGTTTTAGTGAAGTAGGGAATAACTACTATATCTCAAAAGATTACAAAGTGTACACTTCTACTTAGTTTCCATTTTTTCACAAGATAAAAAATATTAAAAGAAAAAGAGTCATGTCTAGTTCCATGTTTTAGACAGCATTATTTTTCCTTGAATCTCATCCTTGACCATATTCATCTTTAAGTCCTGTAAAAAACATTTCAAAACATGGGATGAGCATAAAAAGCTTATTAAGAGTTATAAAAAAAGAATAAAAACATTAGTTAATAATTACATACATAACATAATATCTTTAACATACCTCATGAAATCATAAGATTTATGATTAACATAATAGAAAACATAAATCATAAAGGTAACTTGTGGCATTCATATCATACTTACAATGTAGCTATCATAGCTACATATGGAGTTACATTTGGGATACCCATCACAGTACATTCTCTAAATCTCTTAGGAGAAACATTCACGTTTACCTCTGTCTCGTTACCTAATGAATTAGAGATCTATCTCGGGCTCAACCACACTAGGTTTATCACAGAACCACCCATATATGTAAACAACGCCCAAGAACCATAACATATTCATAAAACATAAAATAAACATAAAGGAAAGATAAACTTTCCACATTCTAACCACAATATATAATTTAAATATATTGACATAACAAATCCATTATCAAAAAAAATTTCAATACCAAAATACGTAAAAAAGATTATATGGTATTTATTTTCCTTTTAAAAACATTACAGATTGTTAAGGAAGATAACGCTCAAATAATACTCACAGCGGTGGAAAAGGTCATTGTCACCGCTTATGTTAAAAAAAACATTCTTTTTTTTGTCATTTAGTAAAAATCCTCATAGGAAAATATTTCATTTTAATTAAATAAAAAGTAAAAGGTATTTATATACTGTATAAAATAAAGTTGAGAATAAACCAAAATATGCCTCATTGAAAGGGGATTGAGACGAAGTCTCTTACGTCATGTCCGACTTGACTCAATCGTCCTTTAATCTCATGAATAATAAAATAAAGTTAATTTCTACTTTATTAAGAACCTTTTTCAAGTTTATTATTTCTTTTATATTACTTATTATCATGTTATAAATATTATTTAATCATTTTTGTTATTAATGGTTGTTTCGTCGATATTTGGTACTTGAGTAAAAATGAACACCTTATAATTACATGTTGTCCATGTGGTCAAATATCCATTATCTTCATAATGATATTAATTATTTAGATATCATATATATCATATATATCCTGTATATACATGTATTTATATTAGTACATAACATTTGGAGGTAAGAAATGAAATGCACCGTTCATGGAGACGGTAAGTCGTACGTACGCATGAATGCTAATTTCATTTCCATTTCATATTTTAATGGAATGAAAACATAATGATACATATGTATATTATAATTCCAGTATTATATCATAAATAAAATCATTAAATCCATCCTTTTTTCATCCCACATAAGGCATTAACGAGTCATATCACTTTGAGGGGGTGGTAGTCCGTACTTCCTAAATTGAAATTATCGCGTTTACCAATTATGGAAACCATAAAGGTATAGTATAAATGAAAAATACAGAAGCATAAGAAAAGAATAAACATAATATATATCATATATAAATACAGTTCTATCATATTTTCCACCATTAGAGACGGTAGGAAATAATTGAACAATCATCATTTCGTGAGGCGTTAGTTTTCCATCCAGAGAAACATTATGTTCATTACCCATTAGATGGAGGTGTGTGTACGTGTAGTTATAATAATTCACATAAAAACATCCTAGTATATTATGTATACTGTTTTTATTAAAAAATAATGGAATAATAATATTTTAGGGGGTTGGAGAAGTAAAATGAAACAAAAGAACTTATGAGAAGACGTTACCTCTACATCGGGTAACTCCCTTTGGTTTCAACCAAAAGGGTTCCTTGAAGTGCTTTATGCCTAAAGTAAGGCTTCTAGGTTGAATATAGGGGTATTGGGAGGTTATTGGAGCAAAGGTTTTGATGTTATTAATATTTTCACAACTTATTATATTCCCCCTTTACTTATTTTATATGAAATGTGCATAATTTGTGTGAAATATTAATGTTTTAATATTAAGTATAATATTTGAGCATTTTTAGAAGTAGTCAAATTGAGTCAGTTTAATGTTTTAATTATAACTATCACTATACTGATCCAAATTGTGTGGTTCTTGTTTTGTAGGATTCTACGTTCAATATACAACATTTCATTAGAAGGAACCATGATCCAATTCTTCCATTTGAAGGGTCATATGGTCCTCACAAACAAGACCAAAGAATCTGTGAACAAACTGGACCATCCTTGAAGTTTGATTTACTGGGTTCAATCGAGACGTCCAAAGACCTTCAATCTCCACCATAATTCGGGGGACACTACATTGCATCTTGGATAAAAATTGCATGGCCCAAATCCAAGTACAAGGGGCCCAAATAAACCTTTGAAGTCCAGCCCACCATTCTGGCCGAGAATTAAAATCAGTATAGTATGCATGACATATCTCCTGATGTAAGCATCCAATCGAGCTGAGATTTTGCAGTGTGAAAGAGGAGATATAGGCGGCCGACTTTGTTGAAGAAGTCATTCAAATTTGAAGGCATCTTCCTGTTCAAAAATCCATTCACATTTTGGCCATCGAAAAAGAATGGATAGAAATGGACAGTTTACCTTTGTTTAATCAACCGGCCATAACTTTGGCTCCAATTGTCCAAATGCCTCCAAATTTTGAGAGTAGTCGGCAAACAGTATTGTCTACAACTTTGAAGAAGGATTTATTTGAAGATTCGGCTGTCTGTATAGCTCAATTGGCGAAGCAAGTGGAGGGACAGATTGGGAATGCAAACAGTCCACTCCTTGGGCTATAAATACTCTCCCCTTCTCTCCTTGAGAGGGGTTGGCATTTCAGGAGAGAGGAGATCATATTGGCACGACCAAAGCTTTGCCAAAGGCTTGGGAGGACCTGCCAAACTCAAGTTTTCACTTGAGAGACTTTTCCTCCTCTCTTTCTTTTCACTTACTTTTGTGTTCTTCATTTTTGTAATCTTGTAATTCCCTTTCTTTGTAATTCTGTTTTAATGCAAGTTACTTCTTCAATATCTCTTATTCTCTTCCACCTTCTGTATTTTAATATTAATTTTCTTAAAATAGTTTAAATTCAGTTCAATCCCCTTCCCTTCTTAAGCTTCCTCATTCAATCGAAATTCCATTTTTGATTCTTAAATTATTTCGTGTGTGTGTTCGGCACACTACTCTTATCTTGTCCCTTTCTTTTTCTTCTATTTATAATTCATCACCATAAACATATATTACCAGATTATTAAACATCCAAATGGCTGAGTAAATCTCTCATTGGGGTGAGTTATAATTTGGGGATGTTAATTGATTGAGAGTTTTGCTCGATGAGTATTCTTTAAATTAATATTGTGTATGTTAAACTTAATATGTCATGGATTAATGATATGTTTTGTTTAACAAGTGGTTTCCATGGATTATTGGAACCATAAATACACTACCATAAATAAGTTTTGATTGAGATTATAACCCTAAGTTAAGTTAAGGCTTGGATTAAAGCCTTCACACTTAGGAATTCCAATCAACGTCAACTTATGACATGGGTGTTAATTTAATGCAATACAAAGTAAGGCTCAAGGATATCACATGCTTAACTCCCCAATGATGAACTCACCCCAATATTTATCAATTTGGTAAATCAAACATCATCCATAAATCATTTCAATTAAGCTCTGCAAACAAACCCCCCTAATCAAAATACAATCAACTAAAAACAATCGACTATTATGAAGTACCATCACCGAGGATTCGACCCGAGTGCTGCTATACACATTAGCAGAGCACCAGAACTTTGACCGGTCGATAGGCGACAATCGGCCGTGCGTTTCAAATGGCGCCGTTGCCGGGGATGGTGCTTTAAGTAGTCATTAGTTTCTGGTTATTGTCAAGAAAACACAAAAAAAAAACAAATTTTTAAAAAAAAAATTGAAAAAAAAACACAAAGAAAAACCCGTCTTCTCATAAAAATCATAAACTGAAAAAATACAAAGAAAAACCCGTCTTCCTCTTTCTTCCAAAATCTCTCTGAATGCCCCGTAGCCTTCCAAACAATCCCTCGGATTTTTTTGACCCTGAAATTGAGCGAACACTTCGCCAACTTAGGAGGAACATAAGAGATACTCAAATAATTCAAGAACCAATCATTGCCCTACCAATTGAATTAGATATGGCCAATCCTAGGGAACAAACATTGAAAGAACTTGCTGCCCCTGATATGAATTACCAACCTCTTGGTATTCAATATCCAAACATTGAAGCTGACTTCGAACTCAAATCGGGTTTGATTCATCTTCTACCTCATTTTCACGGGCTAGCCGGTGAGGATCCTCATCTCCACCTCAAAGAGTTCCAAGTGGTCTGCTCAACCATGAAACCTCAAGGGGTTTCTGAAGAACAAATCAAGCTTAGAGCTTTCCCCTTTTCCCTAGCGGATTCTGCCAAGTCTTGGCTCTACTACCTCCCACCTGGTTCCATAAACTCATGGGTTGACATGAAGAGACTTTTCCTTGAGAAGTTCTTTCCCGCTTCCCGAACAGCTTCTATCCGAAAGGAAATAAGCGGCATCCGTCAATTCCCTAATGAATCACTCCATGAGTATTGGGAGAGGTTCAAAAAGCTTGTGGCAACTTGTCCACACCATCAAATCCCTGACCAACTCCTGATCCAATACTTCTATGAGGGGTTATTGGCTATGGAGCGAACTCTCATTGATGCCGCAAGTGGCGGTGCTCTTGTTGACAAAACTCCTGCAGCTGCAAGAGATCTCATAAGTAACATGGCTACAAACACGCAGCAATTCCATACTCGAGCACATGCTCAAGTGAAACAAGCCCAAGATAATCAATCCATAGAGCCCAACAAGATGACTGAGTGGATGAGTGAACTTACAGGTCTTGTGCGTCAACTAGCGGTGGCTACCAAAGCCCCAACCTCATCTTCTCCACAGTCACTATTCCCTGGACCTATCAAGAATTGTGGAATCTGCAACTCTCCATCTCATCCGACTGACACATGTCCACAACTTCAAGATGATCCATCTGATTCATCTAGTCCAATGGAGCTCAATGCGGCATATGCTCAGCGAAACTTCAACCCTCAACAATCAGGTCAGTTTATTAGAAACTTCAACCAACCCCACTCTGAGCCCTTCTCTTCTACCTTTAACCCACCTCTGAGGTATGGTAATCCCATTTCTCATCCTCCGCAGTTCCCTCCTCAAAACCCAAACCAGTTTCAATACAGTCAAGGTGTTGGTAACTTCCAACAACCTTATCCTTTTGTTCCTCAACCCCAAAGGAACAATCCTCCTCCTAGATTCCACTATCCTAACGAGCCTTCCCAATTCCCCACCCAATACAATCGCTTTCCCAAGAACCAAAATCAAGGCCAACCCAATTTGGGACATGCCTCTTCTTCTAAACAACCATGGGAAAGTGCTGTAGAGGATCTTGCTTCCTTCACCCGTTCTAGCCTAAAGAACATTGAAACCCAAATAGGTCAACTTGCATCCCACCTTAGCCAGCAACAACCATCCAATTCATCCCAACTCCCAGCTCAACCATTACCCAACCCCAAGGGTAATGTAAGTGCAATTGCACTTAGATCAGGAAAGCAACTTGATATGCCTCAAGATAAATCCTCAAACCCCCCTTTCGATGTTGATCTAGAAAATGAAAAGAACAAAAAGCTGGAAAAGGAACTTGAATCCACTCCTTCACCTTCTTCCATTCCACTTAGGAACCCGATTCCTTTTCCTCAAGCCATCTCCAAGCCTAAGAAGTCCTTTGAACCTGATTCGGAAATGCTTGACATGTTTAGACGTGTTGAAGTGAACATCCCCCTCTTAGATGCCATCAAACAAATCCCTAAGTATGCCAAGTTTCTTAAGGAATTGTGCACCCATAAGAGGCAACTTAGGAACATTGAAAATGTTTCAACTCAACAGTCCATTCCCATGAAGTGCAAAGATCCAGGGACCTTCACGGTTCCATGTCAAATAGGGAGTTCCAACTTTGATGATGCACTCATAGACCTTGGAGCCTCAATAAATGTCATGCCCAAATCCATTTTCTCCAACCTTGGTCTAGGTCCCTTGCACCCAACAGGTATTGTCATTCAATTAGCCAATCGAAGCACTGCCAGTACTGAGGGGATAATTGAGGATGTTCTTGTTCGGGTCAATGATCTTATCTTCCCAGCTGATTTCTATGTCCTTGACATGGAAGGTGAGACGACCTCTTCTCGATCTCCCCTAATTCTAGGAAGACCATTCCTCATGACTGCGAGAACCAAGATTGATGTCCACTCAGGCATCTTATCCATGGAATTCGGTGACCAACTGGTCAAGTTCAACATTTTCCAAGCCATGCGATATCCATCTGAGGATCACTCTGCATTCTCAATCCATGCTTTTGAGGACACTTCTAAGATTCAATCGAACCCCAATCCACCATGTTCTTCATGTTCTAATGATAATGGATCTTGTGAAATCTGCACCATGATTAACAAAGTCATAAATGGTGAAGTTGATGTGGACCTCTCATTCATAGACTCCATCAATCTAGAGGAACTTGAAAACTCTCTTGAATCCCACATCAACTCTGATCTCTACTGCTCCACCTTGGACAGTGTTGAGGAAAATGATCCAAACCCATCTAGAATCCCTTCTCCTACTCCTAACTTGTCTAGCTCTCCAATAAAGGCTGAAACTGATCTAAAACCACTTCCTTCACACCTCAAGTATGCATTCCTTTTCCATGATCCCTCCTACCCTGTCATTATCTCTGCTGCACTTTCTGAAACTGAGGAGTCCCAACTTGTTCAAGTGTTAGAGGAAAACAAAAATGCCTTAGGTTGGACCCTAGATGATATTCCAGGAATCAACCCTGCCCTTTGCATGCATCACATCCATCTAGAGGAATCATCCAAACCAATTAGGCAACCTCAAAGAAGACTCAATCCACTCATACTTGAGGTAGTTAGGGAAGAGATTACCAAGCTTCTTAAAGCTGGTATTATCTACCCAATTTCTGATAGTGAATGGGTTAGTCCAATTCAAGTCGTTCCTAAGAAGGGCGGGATAACAGTTGTCACAAATGAACATGGAGAAGTGGTCACAACTCGGGTGAAAAACAAATGGCGTGTGTGCATCGATTATCGCAAATTGAATGCTGAAACACGAAAAGATCACTACCCACTTCCTTTCCTTGACCAAATGCTTGAGAGATTGGCCGGAAAGTCACACTATTGCTTTCTTGATGGTTACACCGGCTACTTCCAAATTCCAATCGCACCTCAAGACCAAGAAAAGACCACATTCACTTGCCCCTTTGGAACCTATGCCTATAGGCGAATGCCTTTTGGCCTTTGTAATGCTCCTGCAACATTCCAGCGGTGTATGATGAGTATTTTTTCTGAATTCATTGAGAATTGCATGGAGGTCTTCATGGATGACTTTACCATTTATGGCGAGTCATTTGAATCTTGCTTACATTCACTCTCTTTGGTCCTTCAAAAGTGTGTCAAGTGCAACCTTGTGCTGAATTTTGAAAAATGTCACTTCATGGTTTCAAATGGGATTGTTCTAGGGCACATAATTTCTCAAGAGGGTATCCAAGTTGATCCAGCCAAAATTGAGGTGATCCAATCACTTCCAGAACCCAAATCAGTTCGAGACATTCGGTCCTTCCTTGGTCATGCCAGTTTCTATCGGCGATTCATTCAGAACTTCAGCAAGATTTCCCTCCCACTCACTCGTTTACTTCAAAATGATGTCACATTCAATTTTGACGAGGCTTGCAAGAGAGCCTTCATTGAACTCAAATCTGCTCTCACATCTGCTCCAATAATCCAACCCCCAGATTGGTCCTTACCATTTGAATTGATGTGTGATGCTTCTGATAGGGCCATTGGGGCTGTTCTTGGTCAAAGAAGAGAAAACATTCCTCATGTCATCTTTTATGCCTCAAAAACATTGGATGAAACTCAATCACACTACACTGTGACTGAAAAAGAACTTTTAGCTGTGGTTTTTGCCTTGGATAAATTCCGGCCCTATCTTTTAGGTGCCAAAATCATCATCTTCACGGACCACTCAGCATTAAAGTTCTTACTTAAGAAAAGTGATTCCAAACCAAGGCTAATAAGATGGATTTTAATGCTCCAAGAGTTTGACCTTGTGATAAAAGATAAACCTGGAAAAGAAAACCCTGTGGCTGATCACCTGAGTAGAATTTCTAATTCTTCTCATTCTGAAATAATTGATCCTGAATTTCCAACTGAACACCTCTCATCTCTCACTCCAAAGTTACCATGGTATGCCCCAATTGTCAATTACTTGGTTTCTGGTGTTTTC
This sequence comes from Viscum album, assembly GCA_963277665.1. Taxonomy (NCBI): domain Eukaryota; kingdom Viridiplantae; phylum Streptophyta; class Magnoliopsida; order Santalales; family Viscaceae; genus Viscum; species Viscum album. Next base: position 1,893,134,313 of record OY728159.1, read on the forward strand.
CCTGAATATTTTTCAAAAGAACAAAAAGAAAAGATGAAAAGTGATTCAAAGCATTATTTTTGGGAAGATAATAAACTTTGGAAAACTGGGGCTGACATGGTAATTAGGAGATGTGTTGATGAAACTGAACAATCCTCCATCTTGGAATTCTGCCACTCAATGCCTGGAGGTGGCCACTTTGGACCACAAAGGACTTCTCGAAAGGTCCTAGATTCTGGATTCTTTTGGCCTTCACTCTTCAAGGACTCACACGAGTTCTGTCAATCATGTCCCACTTGCCAAAAGTTTGGCACAATTTCCAAAAGAAACGAAATGCCTCAAAAGCCATTAATCTTCTGTGAGCTTTTCGATGTTTGGGGCATCGATTTCATGGGACCTTTTCCCCCTTCCAATGGATTATCCTACATTCTCCTTGCTGTTGACTATGTTTCTAGGTGGGTCGAGGCCAAACCCACTAGGAAAGATGATGCTCAAACTGTGATTGAGTTCCTCAAAACCCATATCTTCCATCGATTCGGAACACCACGTGCTTTGATAAGTGACTTAGGAACTCATTTCTGTAATAGAACCATGGAGTCACTTTTGAAAAAGAATGGGGTTGTACATAAAACATCCACTGCATATCACCCTCAAACAAATGGAATGGCTGAACTTTCTAATAGAGAAGTGAAAAGAGTGCTTGAAAGAATTGTTAAGCCCACAAGAAAAGACTGGCCCGATAGACTTGGTGAAGCACTTTGGGCCTATCGAACAGCCTATAAGACACCCATTGGGATGTCTCCATTTAGGCTAGTCTTTGGTAAAGCCTGTCATTTACCAGTTGAAATCCAACATAAGTCATTTTGGGCTGTCAAAACATGTAATTTTGATTGTGAAAAATCTGGTGAAGAAAGATTGTTGCAGTTGACTGAATTGGAGGAGCTTCGACTCGATTCGTATGAGAACTCCATTCTCTACAAAGAAAAGGCAAAGTCACTCCATGACAAGTACATTCTTCGAAAGGTATTTCATGAAGGTGAAAAGGTAATGCTCTTCAATTCTCGATTTCGACTTCACCCAGGTAAGCTCAATTCTCGTTGGGATGGACCTTTTATTATTACTAATGTTTACCCATTTGGTGCAGTGCAAGTCGAAGACCCTTCTTCAAAAAGAACATTCACGGTAAATGGACACCGGTTAAAGCATCACCATGAGAGGCCATTCACTTCAGGTTCCACATCGACTTCCATTGACCCACCACTAGATGGAAATGGCGACCCACCAAATCCAAACCAGGGGGCACCTCTTTCCCTTTAACTCTCTCTCTATCTCTTCCTCTCTCTACCTCTTTCTTCTTCTTCCTCTCTCTTTCATTTTGTTACCACTTTATTCATCAAACCCTTTCTCTTTATCTTTCTTGTGTGGGTGTGTATTTTAAAAAAAAAACCTTAAAAACTAAAAAAAAAACAAAAAACACAATTACTTAAAAAAATTACAAAAAAAGAGTCATGCTTACTCACCATCTAGTTTTGAAATTTTGTCCAACCATTTTGGGGAGTCAAAAGGCTTGTTTTAAACTCAAATATATTGAATTTTTATCTCAAACTTGGGTAAACAATTTTGTGTCAATAACAAACATTTTGAATGAACAATTTTTGGTGGAAAATGATTCTCCCCTACCGTGAGGAATAACATTAGCCTTCATGCCAAGGTCATCTATGGCCATCTTTTTCATTGTGTGTCTTCACCACTGATTGTGAGTCTTGCGTTTGTGGACCTTCGAGCTGAATTTCCATCTTTTGTGTGCATTAATATGATAGAGGCATTTTCTAAGCCACATGAGAATCAGAATAGCCAAATAGCCTCCCGTTACCCTTACATTGATCCTACTTTTGAAAGCCCCTTTGAGCCTATGAAACCTTTTCTTTTGATAGCCACATTACAAGCCTAATACCTTGTCCCACCCAACATCTTCATGGATTTTCATTGTACAATTTATTGAAATTTAAGTGTGGGGGGAATGGACTTCATTTTTGGGCGTACTTTCATTGATTTCCAATGTGTCATCATATGCTTGAGGGCAAGCTTCCATTCAAGTGTGGGGGAGAGTTTGTAATTCTGTGAGCTTTGGGTTGTATATGTGTAATTGTCATTTGTACAAAAGTCATTGAAAAGTGTTCAAAAAAAAAAAATTATAAAAAAAAATGAAAAATAAAAAAAAAAAGAAATGGGTTGTGTCTTGGGTGGGTCAAAAATCATTCATCATCAACCTTTGATCATGTTATAACTACTAAAATTAGTTCCATGAGGAGATCAAGCATGGTTTGGGAGATGACTGTGAGACTTGTTTCAAGCACAACTTTCGAAAAAAAAGAGCAAAAAAAAAAGAAAAAAAAGAACACTTGACTCATCTTGTATTGTGTCATTATTGGAAGTCTTCCATGTTGTACATTTTCCATCATCTCAACCTATTCCATTTTCTATCTCCCTCACTTTTCATTCATCACACATTCATTCCCTTGTAAATATGTGTTTCTATTTCCTTTCAAATCAAATTTCAAAAAAAAATGTGCATTGATTTTTCCATGTTGGTGTTTTTAACCCCTCTTTTCCTTTGGACATTATATACCTACCATCCCATAGCCACTGAAAACCCCCTTAAAAGACCTCTTGATTATTGTACACATTATATTTGGGAATGGAAGCTGAGAGCTCTTACAAACTCTTGATTTTCACTTTTTGTTGGTGAATGAGTGAACCTCCTAAAATACATTTTTATCATCTTGAGAGGAGTAAGTTTGGAGTGCCTACATTTTCCAATTCAAACCTTGAACATGAAAAAATGAATTGTTTATGATGCATTATTGTGAACCAAATTTGTGATGGAATTCAATATGGATGAGTGAAATAGTCTAAACCTCCCCTGATTGGAGAAAACAAAATTTTAATATTTGTTGGTGAGTGAAAATGATTTTGTCATGTTTTTATATTTGTTGCACATGAGGACACGCGCAAATCTAAGTGTGGGGGAGTTGATGTTATTAATATTTTCACAACTTAATATATTCCCCCTTTACTTATTTTATATGAAATGTGCATAATTTGTGTGAAATATTAATGTTTTAATATTAAGTATAATATTTGAGCATTTTTAGAAGTAGTCAAATTGAGTCAGTTTAATGTTTTAATTATAACTATCACTATACTGATCCAAATTGTGTGGTTCTTGTTTTGTAGGATTCTACGTTCAATATACAACATTTAATTAGAAGGAACCATGATCCAATTCTTCCATTTGAAGGGTCATATGGTCCTCACAAACAAGACCAAAGAATCTGTGAACAAACTGGACCATCCTTGAAGTTTGATTTACTGGGTTCAATCGAGACGTCCAAAGACCTTCAATCTCCACCATAATTCGGGGGACACTACATTGCATCTTGGATAAAAATTGCATGGCCCAAATCCAAGTACAAGGGGCCCAAATAAACCTTTGAAGTCCAGCCCACCATTCTGGCCGAGAATTAAAATCAGTATAGTATGCATGACATATCTCCTGATGTAAGCATCCAATCGAGCTGAGATTTTGCAGTGTGAAAGAGGAGATATAGGCGGCCGACTTTGTTGAAGAAGTCATTCAAATTTGAAGGCATCTTCCTGTTCAAAAATCCATTCACATTTTGGCCATCGAAAAAGAATGGATAGAAATGGACAGTTTACCTTTGTTTAATCAACCGGCCATAACTTTGGCTCCAATTGTCCAAATGCCTCCAAATTTTGAGAGTAGTCGGCCAACATTATTGTCTACAACTTTGAAGAAGGATTTATTTGAAGATTCGGCTGTCTGTATAGCTCAATTGGCGAAGCAATTGGAGGGACAGATTGGGAATGCAAACAGTCCACTCCTTGGGCTATAAATACTCTCCCCTTCTCTCCTTGAGAGGGGTTGGCATTTCAGGAGAGAGGAGATCATATTGGCACGACCAAAGCTTTTCCAAAGGCTTGGGAGGACCTGCCAAACTCAAGTTTTCACTTGAGAGACTTTTCCTCCTCTCTTTCTTTTCACTTACTTTTGTGTTCTTCATTTTTGTAATCTTGTAATTCCCTTTCTTTGTAATTCTGTTTTAATGCAAGTTACTTCTTCAATATCTCTTATTCTCTTCCACCTTCTGTATTTTAATATTAATTTTCTTAAAATAGTTTAAATTCAGTTCAATCCCCTTCCCTTCTTAAGCTTCCTCATTCAATCGAAATTCCATTTTTGATTCTTAAATTATTTCGTGTGTGTGTTCGGCACACTACTCTTATCTTGTCCCTTTCTTTTTCTTCTCTTTATAATTCATCACCATAAACATATATTACCAGATTATTAAACATCCAAATGGCTGAGTAAATCTCTCATTGGGGTGAGTTATAATTTGGGGATGTTAATTGATTGAGAGTTTTGCTCGATGAGTATTCTTTAAATTAATATTGTGTATGTTAAACTTAATATGTCATGGATTAATGATATGTTTTGTTTAACAAGTGGTTTCCATGGATTATTGGAACCATAAATACACTACCATAAATAAGTTTTGATTGAGATTAGAACCCTAAGTTAAGTTAAGGCTTGGATTAAAGCCTTCACACTTAGGAATTCCAATCAACGTCAACTTATGACATGGGTGTTAATTTAATGCAATACAAAGTAAGGCTCAAGGATATCACATGCTTAACTCCCCAATGATGAACTCACCCCAATATTTATCAATTTGGTAAATCAAACATCATCCATAAATCATTTCAATTAAGCTCTACAAACAAACCCCCCTAATCAAAATACAATCAACTAAAAACAATCGACTATTACGAAGTACCATCACCGAGGATTCGACCCGAGTGCTGCTATACACATTAGCAGAGCACCAGAACTTTGACCGGTCGATAGGCGAAAATCGGCCGTGCGTTTCAGGTTTCATGATCAAAAGGATTGAGAAGTGTGAGAAATGGTTTAGGAGTGAGGGATTTTTCTAAGGGAGAGGAGGGGCTCTTTAGGAAAGTTTGAAACAATTATTTTATTATAACCTCATCTTCAGTTTCAAAAGGTCAAATATTCATTAATATAAAATTTAAGATGACTCATGGTAGAAATAAAATAATCCCATAATAATTGGACAATTTTTGGATATTGTTTTTATATTTATAATCTTATTTATTTAAATCATTTATTAAAGATGTAAAAATTTCATCATTATTGTGTCATATATAATTTAATTTATTTGATGTCTAAAAATTATAATAAAACTATCATGTTATAGGAAATATTTTTATCTTTATAAAGAATATTTATAGTATAAAATATAACTTATATAACTCCATGTAAGAATTTATTTACTAAAAGATATTTGTTTATGTGATTTTTGTCTTTACTTTAAATTAATTAATATAAAATGTCATTATTACTCCCATGTGGATCCATGGTATCCCAAATTCAACCAAAGGGTTCCCATGGTTGTATATGTATCATCAAATAGAATTAGGATAAATTGTAGGGTAATTTAATATTATTATCATATTATATTTTACCTTTATTTATTATATTTACCCTTTAATAATGGTAAATAAAATATTTACTGAAGTAAATATTTAAAATGTCTAAATATAAAAGTTACCTATTTACACAATTTGAACCTACTTATTCCAAATATGTAATCCATTTTTCCAAATTCAAAACATAGAAGTGGCAGAAATTAATTTAAAATTAATTCCCGCTGTTAAAACAAATAGCGTGTTTTTCAGAAATAATAACTATCAAAAGATTGACACTTATTTATTTCAAATTTCAATGTAAAATTAATTCCAAAGTCCAAAATTGGATTAACTATTAAAAATATATTCTAATTAAACTTTAGAACCAATTCAAAAGATAATATATCCATATAAATTAATTAGATTAAAAGGCACTTTTGAATTAAAGTACAATATTTTTCACTATTCATTAAAAAATGAACTTTATCAGAAAAATACCAAAATTTCATCCAAAGTATATTTTTATGTCTCTATTCTAAATAAGAATTTTATTTTTTCAAATAGAAAATATAAGAGTGACAAAATCAGATTTAAAAAGGGTTCTCCATTAAAAACCAGTAAATCGACCTTTTAAAGAAAATTCTTCCTAAAATTAGATTCATTAACATTTTAAACCTCTAAAATTTATTGGATAAATGTAAAAATATTTTACAAACATGTATAATAATGTTGTAGTTATTTCTATTCATTCACTCCAATATAATTGTTATGCATTAACTACTATTTAAAATAATAATATTATATTATTAGGGTCCAACATAAAATTTCAAAGAAACCCATTGTTGTGTATCAGGTATGCTATCGAACATAGAATCCCATTTAAGTAAAATTAATATTTAATTCAAAAAATATTAATAAGAATTAAAATGTATTATTCTTTATTTACATGGGATGTTACATCCTTCCCCCCTTTGGGAAATTGTGTCCTCATAATTTTTATTCACTTATCAAATAAGTGGGGGTATTTATCCCTCATAACATTTTCAGATTCCCACATTGCCTCTTCAACCATATGGTTTTTTCACAAAACATTTACTTGAAAAATTACCTTATTCTGCAACAGTTGCTCTCTACAGTCAAGAATTTGGACCAGTTGTTCCTCATAAGAGATATTCTCTTCCAACTGAACTACCTCTAGGCTCAAAACATGAGATAGATCTAGAATATAAATTCTTGACATTGAATCATGAAAAACATTATGTACCTGAGATAAACATGGAGGTAAATCCACTCTGTATGCAATTGTTCCATCTTTATTTAAGATTTCATAAGGTCCAATGAACATCAGACTCAACTTTCCCTTCTTACCAAAACACATCACACATTTCCGTGGAGAAACTTTGAGAAATACATGATCACCTAACTCAAAAGATAGATCCTTCCTTCGGTTATCCGCATAACTTTTCTGCCTAATCTGAGTTGTGCTCATGTTCTTCTAAATAAACTGAACTTTTTCTTCCATCTCTTCTACCAATTCTGGTCCCATCAGCTTTCTTTCACCTACTCCATCCCAAAAAGCTGGAGTTCGACAACACTTTCCATATAATGACTGAAATGGAGCCATCTGTATACTGGAATGAAAACTGTTATTATATGAAAATTCAACCAAAGAAATATATTGGTCCTAACTTCCCTGGTAATCCAGTGAACAAGCTCGTAGTATATCCTCCAAGGTCTGAATTGTTCGTTCTGCTTTCCCATCTGATTGAGGATGAAAAGTTGTACTAGAATTTAATTCAGTACACAATGAATTCTGATGGACTTTCCAAAAGTTAGAAGTAAACCTGGGATCACGATCAGATACAATGGATAGGGGAACACCATGCAACCTGACTATCTCTTTAACATACAACCGAGAAAGTTAATCTAGATACAAAGTATCTTAAATTGGAAGGAAATGATCTGATTTAGTCAATCGATCAACAATAACCCAGATTGCATTGTTACCTCTAGATGTCTATGGTAATCCCATAATGAAGTCCATGGATATATTTTCCCATTTCTACCCTGGCATCGGTAAAGACTAAATAATTCCTTTCGGTAATTTCCACTCTACTTTATCCTGCTAACAAGTCCAACACTTCACAGTAAAGTAAATAATATCTCGTTTCATTCCATCCCACCAGTAATACCCCTGAATATCTATCTACATCTTAGTACTGTCAGGATGAACTGAAAATGGAGAACTATGAGCTTCACATAAAAACTCATTATTCAACTATGAATCCCAAGGCACACATAATATCTTTCCAAACCTCAAATCACAATCATTATCAATGTTAAATTCAGGAAACTTACCCTTCTGAACCAACCCTACCCTTTTCTATAACTCACTGTCTTTTTTCTACGCTCTCTTAATTCTGTCGAACAGAGATGATTACACTGACACCTGAAAAAAAACAGCAGAATTTCTTACACCATAAAATTCTATTCCAAAGTTTAACAAATCAAAAATAAAAGGATCTTGTTCCAAACATAGCATGGTTTATGGAGCATTACTTTTTCGACTCAAAGCATCAGCCACTTTATTTGATTTTCCCTGATGGTAATGGATCATGCAATCATAATCCTTCATTAATTCTATCCATATCCTCTGTCTCATTTTCAATTTTTTCTAAGTGAATATATACATCAAACTTTTTTGGTAATTATATATTTCACATTTTATTCCATACAAATGATGCCTCCAAATTTTTAAAGAAAAAACAACAACAGCTAATTCCAAATCATTTGTAGGGTATTTTAACTCATGGGGTTTCAACTGACGTGAAGAATAACCAATTACCTGATCATTTTTTGTAAGGACACAACCAATTCCTTTCAACGATGCATCACTGTAAATAACAAACTCACCATTTCTGGAAGTTAGTGCCAAAACTAGAGCATTCACCAATCTTCTTTTAAAATAATCATCAAATTATTTTGTCCAAATGAACTTAACACCTTTTCGTGTTAATTTAGTCATTGGACTAGATAACCTTGAAATATTCTTAACAAAATTTCAGTCATAACCTTCTAAACTAAGAAAACTACTGATCTCGGTTATATTTGTGGGTCTTGGACATTATTCAAAAACTTTTGTTTTAACAGGATCAAAAGTAAGGCCATTATTTGAAACAATGTGACCAATGAAAGAAATTTTTTGTAACCAAAAATCACACTTGCTGATTTTTCCATATAGTTTCTTTTATTTAAAAGTTTGAAAGACAACCCTTAAACGACTTTCATGTTTTTATTTACTTTTGGAGAAAACCAAAATAAAATCAATAAACACAACCACAAACTAATCCTTAAAATCATGGAAAATTATATTCATAAGTTCCATGAATACAACAGGTGCATTGGTTAACCCAAAATCCATAACTAAAAATTCATAATAGCCATATCTAGTATGAAACACGGTCTTCAGAATGTATACTTCCTTTACTTTCAACTGATGGTACCCCTACCTTAGATCAATCTTTGAAAAATAATGAGCTCCCTGGAGCTGATCAAATTAATCACCAATATGAGGAAAAGGATACTTTTTCTTATTAGTGATGTTATTCAATGCTCTATAATCAATGCAAAGTCTCATTGAACTATCTTTTTTTAACAAATAAGAAAAGATCACCCCTTGGTGATGTGATAGGTTGAATGAAACATTTATCTAATAACTCTTGCAATTGCTTCTTTAACTCTAAAAGTTAAATTTGAGACATTAGATAAGGGGGTTTTGAAATTGGTTTAGCAACAGGCAATAAGTCAACAGTAAATTCAACTTTCGGATCAGGTATAATACCAGGAAACTCATCAGAAAAAAAATCAAGGTACTCATTTACCACTGGCACATCATTAATCTCAACACTTCCTTTATTTTCAACAATATGATCAAGGTAACATTAATTTCCATATTTTATTGGTTTCTCAGCTTCCTCACATGTTTTAAAAAGTAGGGGATCATTCTTGTACACAAGCTGAAAATTTTTTCTAAAAAGAAACTTCTTTAGCTCTTAAATCAATCATAGCATGATAAATAGAAAGCCAATTCATACCCAAAATAACATCGAACTCTACTAGTGGAAAAACAATAAGGTTTGCAGTTAGATTATTTCCAAACACAAGGACAGGAAGTTTTTTATGTTTTATTTTTGTCTCGATATTTCCTCCAGGTGTTTTTACCATAAGTTCTGTATTGATATCCTAAGATGGAATTCCCAATTTACTAGAAAAAATATCAGAAATGAAAGAGTGTGTTGACCCTGAATCAAACAACACATTGGCATAATCTAAAAAAACAAACAGTGTACCTGATACTACTTCATTTGATGGCCCAACATCTACTGAAGTAGTTGTAAAGGATTTCACCGCCCCTTTCTGCTTGTAGTCTGGCTGCTTTCCATCAGTTGAGTTCTTCTTTGGACACTCATTTGAATAATGACCCATTTCACTTCACTTAAAACATTTTATTGACTGTAAATAATATTTTTTATTACCATTACCATGACCTTTTTCGGTGCAATTACGAGCCTTATGTCCCATTTTACCACATCGTTAGCACTCACCAGAATTCAAAAGACATTCCCCAAAATTATTTTTACCACAATTATCACAAACTGTAAATTTATGTTTCTTACCATCAGACTTTTTTGGAGAGTTCTTACCTTTCTCTTTCCACCTTGGCCTCTTATTCTATTATTTTTCAAAGAACATCTGATCATCGGCAAACTCCATTTCCACCTTCTCCGCACAATGAACAAGTTTTCGTAACTTTTGAACTCACGAGAATCTAAATCCCTTTGATACTTTGGCTTTAATCCTGATTAAAAATTGTTGATTTTACTATCAATATATCGTATGAAATTTGGAGCATACATTGCGAGTTGAGTGGATTTTTCTTCATAAGAAGCCACTGAGTCATCCTCCTGCCCCAATTCTAGGAATTTTTTTCCATCCTAAGTCGAACCTCCTTAGGAAAATATTTCTCTAGGAAAATACCTTTGAATTCATCCCAATCAAGTGCATCAATATCCTCACTATCCCTGATATTTTTCACCATTGACCACCACTGATCAGCTTCAGCTTCAAACTAGTAATCAGCAAGACTAACCTTTTGGTGTTCTAAACACCCCCTGACATCAAAAAATTTCTGCAGTGCTTCAATCTACCCTTCTTCTAGCACAGGGTCAGATGATCCTCCGAATGATGGGGGATGTTGCCTCATGAAATTCTCTACTACTGACATATTACTTTTTGGTTGATCTAGATGATCTCATGCGTGGATAATACCACCATTTATAACCTGATTCAACTGTGCCATCACTGCAACAAACTATTCAGTTCTGATTCTGACCATCTCAGGTTGCTAATTTGGAGGTTTCATTCCTCCTGATGTCATCCCAATATAGCTGCCATGTTTCCTCTGTGGAAAACCATTCTGAAAATAGAAATATCTTAGGAAAAGCAACATGGTAATCTTTAAATGCTATATCATTTCAATATTACCATAAATTAATTTATGGACGTTAATTTAACAATATTATAACTCCTAAAGTTGTCTAAACCTCTCTATGATACCAACTATAAGGACCCGACCTTAAAACATTACATAATCATGAATTAAATGAATAATTCACATTAAGGATCTTTTCAGGTTTAGTGTTTTAGAGAATTATGGCATAAATATTACATCACAAAAGATTACAAAGTAGTCACTTCCACTTAGTTTACATTTTTTTCACAAAATAAAAACTCTTGAAAGAAAAAGAGTCATGTCAAGTTCCATGTTTGAGACAGCATGACGTTTCCTTGAATCCCATCATTGACCCTATTCATCTTTAAGTCCAGTGAAAAACATTTCAAAACTTGGGATGGGCATAAAAATCTCAGTAAGGGTTATAAAACAAAGATTGAAAACATTAGTTCATCATTACATACATAACATAAGATCTTTAACATACCTTATGAAATCATAAGATTTATGATTAACATAATAGAAAACATAAATCATAAAGGTAAATTGTGGAATCAATATCATAATTACATTGTAGCTATCACATCTACATAGAGAGTTACATTTGGAATACCCATCATAGTATATTCCTTAAATATCTTAGGAGAAACATTCACGTTTACCTCCGTCACGTTACTGAATACATTGGAGAGCTATCTCGGGCTCACCCACCCTAGGTTTATCAGGAAACCACCCATATACATAAACAATTCCCAAGAACCATAATATATTAATAAAACACAAAATAAACATAAAGGAAAGATAAAATTTCCACATTCTAATCACAATATATCATTTAAATATATTGACATAACAAATCCATTATCGAAATCATTTTCAATAATAAAAAACATAAAAAGAGTATATGGAATTTTTTTCCTTTGAAAAATATTACGGCTTGTTAAGGAATCCAAAGATAAAATAATACTCGTGGAAGAGGAAAAGGTCGTTGTCACCACTTACATTAAAAATAAACAATATTTTTTTTCGTTTAGTAAAACACCTCATAGGAAAAGATTACCTTTGAATGAAATGAAAAGTAAAAGATATTTATACACCATATAAAATAAAGTTGAGAATAAAACAAAATATGCCTCAATGAAAGGTGATTGAGATGAAGTCCCTTACCTCCTGTCCGACTTGACTCGATCATTTTTTAATCTCCTAAATAAAAAACTAAAGTTAGTTTCTACTTTCTTAAGAACATTTTTCAACTTTATTATTCCTTTTATATTACTTATTACCATGTTATAAACATTATGTAATAATTTAAATTATTAACAATTATTTCATCGTATTTGTTACTTGAGTAAAATTGAACACCTTATAATTATAAGTTGTCCATGTGGTCAAATATCCATTATCTTCATAATGATATTAATGATGTTGACCACCTTGACCCTCTTTGTTTATGGTCTTTTTTCGGTGATGCAGTGTTGTGTATCTTTTCAAAATCCAATAAAAATGTTTTTTTTGCATATTAATGATGTAGATATTATATATATCATATATATATCCAGTATATACATGTATTTATATTAGTACAAAAAATTTGGAGGTAAGAAATGAAATGCACCGTTCATGGAGACGGTAAGCCGTACGTACGCATGAACACTAATTTCATTACAATTTAGTATTTTAATGGAATTAAAACATAATTATACATATGTATATTATAAATACAGTATAATATCTTAAATAACATCATTAACTCCATCATTTTTTCATCCCACATAATTTATTAACGAGTCATATCACTTTGAGGGGGCGGTAGTCCGCACTTCCTGAAATGAAATTATCGTGATTACCCGTTATGAAACCATAAAGGTATGTTATAAATGGAAAATACAGAAGCATAAAAAAAACACAAACATAATATATATCATATATAAATATAGTCCATCATAATGGCCACCATGAGAGGCGATAGGATATAATTTAACAATCATCGTTTCGTGAGGCATTAGTTTTCCATCCAGAGAAACATTATGTTCTTTACCCATTATATGGATGCGTGTGTTAGTGTTGTTAGAATACTTCTTATAAAAACATCCTAGTATATTGAAGATACTAGTGTTATTACAAAAGAAAGGAATAAAAATTGTTTAGAGGGTTGGAGAAGTAAAATAAAACAAAAGAACTTAAGAGAAGATGTTACCTTTAAATTGGGTAACTCCCTTTGGTTTGAACCAAAAGGGTTTATTGAAGTGATTTTGTGCCTAAGGTAATTCTTCTAGGTTAAATAGAGTGATATTGGGAGCTTATTGAAGCAAAGGATTCATGAGACAAAGTCTTGAGAAGTTTGAGAAATGGGTTAGGATTTAGGGCTTTTATAAGGGAGAGGAGGGGCTCTTTAGGAACATTTGAAACAATTATTTTATTATAACCTCATATTCGGTTTCAAAAGGTTAAATATTCCTTAATATATAAGTTTATATGACTCATGGTAGAAATAAAATAATCACATATGAATTGAAAAGCTTTTGGATATTGTTTTAATATTTATAATCTTATTTATTTAAATCATTTATTAATGCGGTAAATATTGCATCATTATTGTGTCATAAAATAATTTAAATTATTTGATGTCCAAAAATTATAAAAAAATACGATGATGTAGGAACTATTTTTAGATTTTCAAATAATATTTATAGTTAAAAAGATATCTTATATAACCCCATGTAAAAATTTATTTACAAAAAGATATTTTTTATGTAATTTTTGTCTTTACTTTAAATAAATTAATATAAAATGTCATTATTACTCCCATGTGGCTCCATGGGGTACCAAATTCAACCCAATGGTTCCCATGGTCAGATATGTATCATCTAATAGTATTAGGACATATGTTAGGGAAATTTAATATTATTATCACATTATATTTTACCTTTATTTACTTTATTTACCCTGTAATCATGTTAAATCAAATATTTACTGAAGTAAATATTTAAAAATGTTTAAAAATAAAAGATACCTATTCACAAAATTTGGACCTACTGTTTCAAAATATGGAATCCATTTTTCAAAATTCAAAATACAGAAGTGGCAGAAATTAATTTAAAATTAATTCCTACTGTTAAAACAAAAAGCGTGTTTTTAAGAAATTATAACTATCAAAAGATTGACACTTGTTTATGTCTAATTTCAAAGTGAAATTAATTAAACTGTCCAAAATTGGATTAACTAGTAAAAATATATTCTAATTACACTTTATAATCAATTAAAAAGATAATATAGACATATAAATAAATTATATTAAAAGGAACTTTTGAATTAAAATATAGTATTTTTTACTATTCATTAAAAATGAACTTTTTCATAAAAATACCAAAATTTCATCCAAAGTAAATTTTGATATCCCAATTCAAAAAAAAAAAGAATTTTATTCTTTCAAATATAACATATAAGAGTGACAAAATTTGGATTTAAAATGGGTTCTCTATTAAAAGGCGGTAAATAGACCTTTTAATGAAAATTATGCTTAAAATTACATTCATTCCATTTTAAGCCTCTAAAATTTATTGGATAAATGTAAAAACATTTTTCAAACATGTAATATCATAGTTTAGTTAGTTTTATTAATTTCCTACAATACAATGGCTATGCATTAACTACCATTTAAAATAATAATATTATATTATTAGTGTGCAATGTAAAATTTCAAAGAAAACTGTTGTTGTGTATCGAGTACGCTATCGAATATAGCATCCCATTTAAGTAAAATTAATATTTAATTCAAAAAATATTAATAAAAATTCAAATGTATTATTCTTTATTTACATGGTATGTTACACCAGTATTAGGGATTTCCAATAGGAATCCCACTGGCTAGCTGGTGTGGCCCACTATCCATCTAATGGGGTTATTAGAGGCCTAAGAATTCTTACTAAGAGAACCATCTATCCAATGGAAGACATGTCCTGTAGGTGATTCCAATGTTGTTGAGAATTGGTCATGTAGTATCATAATTATTATTCCCTTAATCTCTTATTTTATTTAATATCACATCTCCTTCAACCATAATTTTAATCCCAAAATTTTAGAGACTCTCTATGTGTGACTCTCGTGAATTAATTCATTATAATCCACGGATCAATGAGCTAGTTGGTGCATTAATTATCTTTCTATAATTTTAATCCCAGTTTGACCATTAATTATACATTATATATCTTCCTACTTCTTTAATATTGGTGTATCCTCATGTAATCGATGAATATAGATCGTTATTTTATTATTTTTGGTTCTAGAGTTATGGATTGATTAGTTTCATCCTTTTGAATCACTAGTTGAGGATACAATGTCGGGTTTTCTTCAATATTGTGAGTTGAGGTATCTAGTTTTGTAAGGAAATTAAAACTATTTGAAATAATTGATGCTTAGTAAATTTAAAATGAATTTATTTTTAATTTAAAAACACATTATTTGATTCTGTTGATACAAAATTTTGAAAATTCATGGTGTTCCTGGTGAAATATCTTTGACAATGGAATTTGGAATAAACTGTTCCATTATAAAAACTGATCTTGAATTGAAACTAATGATTTCAAGAATGATTTTGATGATTAATTTTGAGAAGATATGGAAGAAAATGTTTTATGATATTAAAGGAAATGAATTAACTTGAAAGGGTAGAGGTTTGGATGAAAACCATTGAATGTTAGTTTTTTGAAATGAAATAGAATTTTTTGGAACCTAAACTTGGGGATTATTTAAAATGATTGATTGATATGATTGATCGAAATTATTTGATTTTAAATGAGATGCGTGATATCCCCTTGTATAATTTATATTTTTAAAGCATATTAGTGTTTGGGTAGTTGGGTGTGAAAAAAACATGCTAGTGTATATTATCTTTGTGTAGAAATGGATTGATGATGAAAAGGATAAATAAACACATTGATGGTTGTGAGTTCATTCTCTAGGGTGTTCTCCAATTCCCCTAGCCTTTGTGTCTAGCGATGTGTGCACACATGGAGCTGTATTTAACTGGGATATGTGGGAATCCATGTAATAACCAAACTCTATATATCTTAATCATAGTGTTATGATTGTAAATGATTTATACATTATAGTGTTTGATAGAAATGATTATTCACGATTGTTTTGATAGAAATTATTATTCATTCTTATTTAGATATAAATGAGTATTCATGCATATTTTGACAAAGATTCTTATATATGCTAGTTTTAACGGAAAAGTACTTTTATACCTATTTTTAATGTAGAGATTGATTTTTGTAAACTTGTTTTTATATAAAATATGAAAATATGGCAATTCCATGTTTTATATAAAAGTAATCTTATTTAGTTTATTTGATATAGATTTCTTATGGAATAATTAATTAGATCCTATTGGGATTTGTTTCTCATAATCTACTTTTATCATTTTGTGCTTGTGGAATTTATTAATATCGGTCTAGGAAAATGGAAATCATCACTTGAGGTTGGGTGGTGTTCTTAATAGTGGGACCTTCATAGTTACCGGTGACTGGTGGAGCATGTGATCCAATTATTATGAGGAGATATTATGATGATGTATTTTATGTTTATGTGATGTCTTGGGTTGGTTTTTTATTTATGGGAATTTATTTATAACTACCTAGGATTATGAAATTTAAATATTATATATTAATATATGAATATTCATTACATTACAAAACGATTCATTCCAGAATCATATGGGTTTAGTACCTTTGTAAACTTGAAAATGTAAACAACTGAATCATTAGTGAAGAACATAATCTCCCACTAAGTTCTTCATAACTTGTTTCCTTCTAATACCTATCATACATAATTCATGTCTTCATAACTAGGGGAAGGTAAACATAATAATTGGATAGCTTATATTCTCAATAAGGGTAAACAATAGAGATATCAACATAACATGAGAATAAAGGTACGAGGACAAAGGAAAAAAATTGAAAATAATAGCTAATAAATCATAGATCATAAATATGAGTCATGGAATAGATATTGGCATTTAATAAAAGAATAATCATAATATAATCAAATAACATGAGCCATAAGAGAATAATGATGGAATAAGACGTATATTTTTAAAGTACACATAAGAGTAGAAAGTATTTTACTTAGGAGTAAAGCCTCATCTCCAAAACTATTATAGTGGAATGAGCTCAGTCCCCAAACCATTGTAGTAGTAAAGGAACACTCGCAATACTGTCATAGTGAAAAATTCCCTTACTGAATTGGGTTCACTCCCCATTCCAATCTTTTTTATCTCATGAGATATCAATATTTACCCAATGAATTGGACATAGATATAGGCCCCACCCATTTCTGGTTATTATTTTACCACCATAATTTGTTATAATATAACCACTGTAAGTTTTTAAAACATAAACTACATTCTCAATTATAATTTAACCACCATCACTTAATTAAAATCATATATATATGTTCCACAAGATCATAAAACATTATACATATTAAAATCCCTGAAAAAAATGTGTTTCATAAACATTTAAACAAAGAATATTCTATGTTAAAGAAATATGTTTCATAAATATTTCATCATTTCATCACAACATAACATATGTAAAAAGAATCAATCTTCATAAAAAATTTATCATGTTATAACTTGTGGAAGAGAAACAAGTTTCATAAACATATTTTCATCATAAAAATAAACCATTAAGAGAATGAATAAGAATGGTATCCCTAGAAAATATCCTAGTTAAAATCATATGAAACATCAAATCAATTTATCATAGATGGAAAATTTTCTTGAAAGATCACATGGAACATTTATTGAGAAAAAAAACTTTTCACATTGAAATCATTTTTTTCAAATATAAAAACATCCCAAATATTAAGAAAAATATTTTATTTGAAAATAACCTTGAAAAAAACCAAGAAAATTTATCATGGGATCTTGAAATAATTTAGTTTTCATGACAGTGAGAAATACTACTCATGTATAACCCATTAAAATAATGATTACATTCACATTATCGGTAAAAAAGGGACTTTTTTGGAAAATAACATAAAGATTAATTTTAAAATATTTATTTGAAAAATTAAAACATGGGTTAATTTTATGTTAAAAAACCTTTGGATAATATTAAAAATATTAGTGAAAACATTTTTAGAAAATACATATTTTGATGAAAAAGCATTTCCTATCGAAGAGAGAGATAAAGTCAGTTTTCCTTAAAAAGCATTTTTTTTAACTGCTGAGTAAATGAAGAGTGAAAAATGAATTTAAATCATGTAATTTTTTTATATAACTATGGGATATTAAATTACATTATTTTTTGATTGAAATACCATATTACTTAATCATTAGAAATGTAATCACAAACTGTCGTAAAAAATGAGAATATAACATATAACCTTTACCAATGTAATATATTTTGAATCATAATAACCATGGAATAATAACTTAAAATATCATTAAAATAAATAAATTAATTAATTTATAATTTAAATTGGATGTATATATACCCCATATAATAATTTAGGTGCATACTATAACATATTTTCCAAATAATAAAAATTGTGGCAAAAAACCCTTACCATTTTTGAAATGTTTGAATCATAAGACCCATTAAAGAATATGATAAAATTAAATTGTAAATATCCTGAAAATAATTAGATTAAATATAGAACATGTGAAAGGGGAATCATATACACTACATAAAGGAAATTAGTGGTTAATTTTTCAAAAGTCTCCCAGAAATAAAAGTGAGACTAGAAATCCCTTACAATAAGTATCGAATTCTTTCATACATTGTCAAACATCCTTTATAATAAATATAGGTTTATTATAAATATATTACATAACCATAATCATATTTATCATATTAAATATGATTTTATTTTTACCTTTTATTACCCATTTACTAATATTTCCTTGATAATATCATGTTTTGGTTAATAATTGCTTCATTTTTCATATATGTATCATTTTAGTATATTCAGTCCATTAATTTTGATCATTTTTTCAAAATATAAAGAATTATAAGCATGATATATATATAATATATAATAAATATATAATTATTTATATTAATACACTAAATTTGGATATAGAAAATGAATTTCATCAGTCGTGAATACGGTAAGTCATACATATGCATGAAATTTGATTCTATTCTCTAAACAAACAGAATGATTGAAATGTAAATGATGTATTATCTTTAAAAATAATTTTTATTATATATATATATATATATTACATATCTTAATTAAATTTACCCTTACTACCATCCATAAATATCATAATGGAAAAGATAATCACATCTCTTTGTGTGGTGATAGTATTTCGTACACATGAGTGATGTTATCTTATTCCCATGAAATGGAAACTAAGAATGTATATGTGATATTAAAATTCAATAGGTATAATAGTATCATAATATATATATATATATATATATATTGAATCCATAATTATATCCATCCTTGATAAGTGGTTATGTAAAATGAATAACATCGGTTCGTGAGGTTGTATTCTATCATACACATGACCAACTGTTTCATTTCCTATTATTTATAAAAGGTGACAGATGTTGATCATTCCATTAACATAATAACAACTTGGTATACGGTATAATTTTTTTAATTATATTACCATATTTTATTAATATTTTGAAGAGTTAGATGAAGAAATAAAAAAAGTTTAAGAATTTTGGCTCTTCTTCAGAGAACCTCTTTAGGTTTATACCAAAATCCTTTTTAGAAGGGTTTACTAATCAAAATATTTACTATAAAATATAGAAATTTAAGTAAAGAAGATATTTTTTTGAGGTATTTTCCAAACAAATGGCTTTCATATTTGTTAAGAGAATATGAGAGGGGTAGGCTTTTATTATTGGGGGAGAGGACACACATGGAATTTTTGAACAAAATAACTTGTACCCAGATATTTAAAATTTCAAAATGATAAAAATAGTAAATTATCAAAACTAATATGTTATAAGGTCAATATATTTCCATAAAATTAGATTTTTAAATGTTTTAAAGTCATTTTACCCTTTATCTTTTTAGTTTAATCCCCGATAAACCTGTTTTAACCATATCCATAGTAAGTAATTTTTATATTTTGAGTATTAACTTTGAAAAAAAATTATTTAAACTTATTATATAATACTTATTAGGATGGTTAAAATTATTTATTCTTTTTTTGAAAATTAAATTCATTGAATTAGAAAATGTTCATTTAAAATTAAACCTAGAGACGTGATGAAAAAGGGGCTTTCAAAATAGAAAAGTTTTGTAAGTAAATAAAGTTTTAATATCAAAATTAAATATTAAATAAACTATAATGAGATAAATTTAATTAATTATGATATAATTTAAATAAAATTAGTTTTAATACCATATTTAAATATAATTTTTCTTGTAAATTTATAAAATAAAAATACATTTTTTAGTAAAAATAGGTATTTTTAATATTCATTTAAAAAATATTATTTTTTGAAAACATACCATAATAAACTCAATAAAAATTATTACATGTACATTTAAAGAATAAGTTTAATTTTTAAAAAAACATCTAAATGAAGGAATGATTAATTCTAATATTTTTTCAAAAAATCAATAAAACATTTTTTTGGAAAATAATATGTTTGAAACATGTAAAGACTTCACTAAAAATTATGTACTTTTTTATCAATATGTTTTATTTATATAAAACCATTGCACTTAATATTTAAATTTCTTTATTACTATTCACACTTCTAATTTTAATGACTATGTTATAAAAATCATGTTTAAATAAAAACATTAATTTTTTATTATGGTTCATTAAAACTTGGTGTTGTGTATAATGAAATATATCAAAGAAATATAATTTATTAAAAATAAATTTATAAAAACATATAGTATTACATTATACCCCCCCTCAAAATAAATTTCTCTCTCAAAATTCATTATTCCAATTTAAATAAATGATGATACTTCGAACTCATTACATCTTTAGGTTCCCATATATCTTTCTCAAAGTGGTGGTTTCTCTACAAAACATTTACCATTTGAGGAGTCTTGTTTCATAACACTTTATCTATATGATTAAAAATTTCCAACATTTTATCTTAATAAGAAAGATCTTCTTCTAGTGGTACTACCACTAAGTTCATCACATGTGGAGGATCGGGTATATACTTCCTCAAGAGACATACGTGGAACACATCTTATTCTTGGGAGAGGTTTAATGGAATAAACAATCAATTATAAACTGTCTGGATATGATCAAACATTTCAAAGTGAGTGATATACCTTGGGACTATTTTTATATTCTTTCTAAATATAATTACCATATTCCATATAGAAATTATAAGAAAGACATTGTGACTAAAATAAAACTCTAGATTACATTGGTGATTTTTAGCATAACTTTTCTATAGAATTTTTTCTTCCCTTATATCTTAATGAATGGGTAAAACCTTCTATATCATTTCTTCCCCTTAATTTAGTCCCAATAACTTCCAAACTTAAACTTTATCCCAGTACATTGGTGTTCTAGACTTATTTATATATAGGGATACATAAGGAGTCATCCTAATTCTTGAATGAAATATATTTTTGTATGAAAACTCAACTAAGTGAAGGTGTTAATCCCAACATCCTTTGAAATCCATATAACAATGTATCAACATATCCTATATGGATTGAATTTTAATCTCAAAATGACAATATAGATGAAGATGATACATAGTGTTGAAACTCAACTCCATATTCATATCAGGTTGAAGACTTATATGGAACCTCGTGATAAACCTCATATTCTAATCAGATATAATTTAACGTGGTATTCCATGAATCCTTTCCACTTCCTTAATGTATATAATATAAATCTAATCCAAAGAGAAATATTTTCTAATAATGATGAAGTTGATTAAAATTGTATCTTCAATGGAAAAAACCCATATAGAATTTTCCAATTTAGATGTTTTGGGGAGTCTATTGACAAAATTCATTATTATGTGCTCCCATTTCCATTCTAGTATTTTTATTTATTATGGAATTCCTTTAGAATTTTTTCTGTATACGATAACATGTTGATATACCAAGCACCAATATAAAAACTCTATAATATATCTCTTTATTCTTTTAAACCAGAAATACTTCTTTAGATCTCTATATATCTTTATACTTCTAGGATTAATAGAGAATGGAGAACTATGAGAATCCTCAAATTTATGTTTATTTAAATATGGTATGGATGGAACACATAAATGGTTCTTGAACCTTATCATTCCATCATGATCTATATTAAACTCAAGGATAGTTCTCACCTTCTTTTTCAGCTCCACATCATTCTATTGTGCCTCTTGTGTCGTCACATGGATAGATAGCTGAACACTTATTTGATTAAGATAATATTTATCAACTTTATTCAAGATTTCAAGATCCATCCATTGAAAATAAATAAATATTTGAACTATTTTATCTTTATAATATATAATATAGAATTATCTTTTCAACTAAAAGCATATTATACCTTGTTCACTCTCTAAGGGTGGAATTATATTGAGCATTCATAAACCTTAATTTACTCCCATCATCATCTTTGGTTCATTTTCACCTCCTTTTATGGGAATATATATTTTAAATTGTTTTGATCGGCATATATATCACACTTTTCTCTATAAAGATAATCCATTGATATCCATAATTCAAAAATTATCGTTATTGACTCAAAATCATGAGTTGGGTTATTTTTCTCATGAACATTCAATTTCCATGAGTCATAAGCTATAATCATGTCATTTTGAATGATAATGCATCCAAATCCCTTAATGGATTCATCGCTATAGATTAAAATCTGTTCTCCACTTCTGGTAATGTAAGACCATGTGTACTAACAAATCTTCTTTTTTAGTTCATTAAAATTTCCCTCACGTTTATGTTTCCATAGGAGCTTGAATCCCTTATAAATTAACTTGTTGAATAGATTAGATATTCATGAGAAATTCTCCAAAAACCATTGAAAATATCTAGCTAAACCCAGAAAATAATATCTCTTAGTCACTTAAGTTGTTCTAGGACAATGTTCAGGAACCACCGTCTTTGATAGATCAATTGATTTACCCTCTCTTGATATTATATAACCCAAAAATGTATCCTTTTTCATCAATAATTCAAAATTTGTTAAATTTTCCTGTAGTTTATCCTTCCTTAGGGTATTTAATATAATTTTTGGGTGATTATCAGTTTATTCCTTTATCTTTAAATATATAAGAATATCATCTATAAAGACTACCATAAACCGAACAAGGTAATATCTAAAGACTCTATTCATTAAATCAAAGAAGATAGTAGGGGAATTAGTGAGACCAAATGGAATAAATATATTATAATTATGTTCATACCTTGTAAAGAATTATATATTATGTACATCCACCTCAAATAACATTTCAATAAATAATGTATAAAACCAAAGGGATATATTTCCAAAAATTTATCCCAAAATATCATTAATCTTGATAAACGTCCATCACATAAATACTAAAATGTTGTTCCTAATTATTTTATCTTATGGTCAATATTAAACATGTAATCCCAAGATTGTATCCATAACTCTTAATTGAATATTACACTGATATATATATTCTTATAAACCCAACAAAATCTATATATGTTTCCTGATTATTATAACCAAAATATCATTGGTAAAAAAATTATAAAACATAATTCCTAAATACCAAAACATAAATACTACAGTCCTTTTACTTAAATAATTGACATGGCATAGTTATGACCTTATTCTATGAATTAACTCATTGGTTAGGGAATTGACATGGATAATTACCTAGTTCCCCACACATAATACATTCAACTCCTTGAAAATTAATTTATCTATGACCATAATTTATACAAATAAAACTTCTTCTATGCTATTTCAGAAACTATTATACGAACTTGTTCCCACGTTTTTCACATGTTGAAAGTCTAATCATATTTTTGCATGAAATTTTATAAAATTACATCTTCCTATTAATCAACAACCAAGGAATATTACTGAAGTTTATAATGTTAATCATATATCATGATAATTGATTATGAATAATCAAAATATAATTATCTAAAATAATAATCCAATTTTTTTCTCATAAGAACTGTATTTTCTATAACATTAAGTGATAATGTTATTCCTTCTAGTTTTATCCATTGACTAAACCACAAAGTATATGTTGAGAAACACCAATCATTTTGGAAACCACATAATACAAAAAAATCACTTATAGTGTGTCTAAATAAAGTCACATTATTTTAAAACTAAAACACCTTAGGTGAAACCTAGGTCATCTATGGTCATCATCTATTCAAATACTTCATGATGGTTAGTAAATATTTTGTGAACATCCAAAGAATATCCCTTTATGAGTGTCAAACTAGGTGTGCGGTAAGGCATGTTTTATGAACCAGGTGACGATTGATTCTAGATCAATTCACCCTTTTCTGATTTATTACCCATAGGTGCATTTCTGATAGAGTCGCATCCACATTTAGAATCTATATTGGGAAGTAAATTTTCAGAAACTACCCACTCTATATTTCACCAAAATTCAAGGACATTTTCTAAAACCATTACATATACTTATAATTATCCTTTTATATATCCTTATACTTATCCCTAAACATTCCAAAGAGACTCACTAAGGTTTTATCATCCTAGTTTCCAAAGGCTAACTAAATGTTTTCTCTACTACCATCTTTAGTGACCTTGAATTTTTATACATAAATATTACATCTTAATATATGAATATTAATTATATAACAAATTGATCTACACTGGAATCAAATGAATATAGTGCCTTTGGAAACATAGAAACATGAAAAATAGATTCATTGGTGAACTACATCATCTCCCACTGAGTTCTTCCTAACTAGATCATTTCTTATAAATATCATACATAATATCTTTCTTAATAACCTAGGGAAAGGAAACATAAGAAATGTTGATCTCAGATTCCTGGTAAGGTTAAATTGGGGAGATATAAATATAACATGATCATATGTGTATGAGAACAATATAATGACATTTTAAACCATACCATGAATCTCATTGATCTTAAAAATCAGTCATGGTATAAATCTTGGAAGTTCATAAAGCATGATTCATGATGGAATCAAATAACATGAACAATGATAGTATAACACTGGTATGAGACCTAGATTTTTAGCATACACAAAAATATAAAAAATCATTTTGTTAGTAGAAAATTATATTTTCCCAAACTATCATAGTGGAATGTATTTACTCCCCAGACCATCATAGTAGTCAAGGTGCACTCTCAATACTATCATATTGGACAAAGTACCTTACATAACTATGTTAAATTCCAATTCCAATCCTATTTCTATCACAAGATATCAATATTTACCAAATTAATTGGCTATAGACATAGTTCATACCCACCCTTGGTTAAATCATAACCACTATCCTTAGTTATAATATAACCACCATCCTTTATTATAATGTAACAACCATCTTTAGTTATAACATAACCAATATCACACAATTAAAATCATACATATTTATTACATGAGATCATAAAAATATCATTATATCAAAATCCATTTAAATAAATGGGTTTCATAAACATTTTATCACAGTATAACTTGTTGGGAAGAAATATGTTTTATAAACATTTCTTCATTTCAACACAGTTTATCTCAATGAAAAGAAGCATGTTTCGTAATCATTATATCATGGTATAACCCATGGAATAGAAATGGGTTTTATAATCAACTTTTCATCATAAAATGAAACCATGTCAAGAAATAATTATAATTTTATCCTTGGATAATATCCCATGTAAATAATAGGTAACATCGAATGATGTAGTCTTAGATGGAAAATGACTTTGAAAGATTACATGGAACAATTCTTGAGAAAAATACCAGTTTAATTTGAAATCAATTTTTTATAGTATAAAACATTTCCCAAAATATTATGGAAAATATTTTATTTGAAAATAAACATTGTAACTTTTAATTTAATATTGGAATTATTGAGTAGTCATGAAAGCAAGAAATAATATTCATGTCATACACATTAAAACAAAGACTCCTTTCACATTTTCAGTAAAATACAAAATTGACTTGTTTGTAAAATGAAATTAAGATTAATCTTAGAAAAAGTAAATTTTTCAAGAATGGGTAAAATTTTATTTAAACAATATTTTTATAATATGAAAAACATTTTTTAATTTTTTTTTGAAAACATGGATTTGGAAGAAAAATGATTTTCTACCAAAGAGAGAAATAAAGTTATTATTCCTTATTAAAATTATTGTAAACTCTTGCGTACCTAAAGATAGGAAAATGATATTAAAAAAATTAATTTTGGTGAAATTTCCAGAGGATAAGAAAATAAATTATTTTCTTGAGAGATATATTACAAAATTCATCACTGAAAATATAATCACAAACAATCCTGATAAAAAAAGAAATTTAAATATAAAAAAATTATCACTTTTGATCTTTTGAATCATGATTCCCATGAAATAATTTCTAAAAATTTAATGAGGATAAACAAATTGATAACATTAAAATTAAATGGGGACGTATATATAGCTAATAAAATAAGAGAGGTGCATATCATAACATGGACCTAAAGAAGACAAATTGTGACAAAAATTCCTTACCACTTTGGAAACTTTTGAATCGTAATACCTATAAAATAATAAAATCAAATAAAACTTTAAATATCATGAAATGAATTATATTCATGATATTATATGTTAAATTCTCATTATATACATCATACAATATAAATTATTGGTGAATTTATATAGGCCTCCAAGTAAAAAATGTGAGACTAGAAATCCCTTTACCTAAGTCCCGACTTCCTTCATACATGTTGGAACTTCATTTAATGAATATAGGTTTATTATAAATAAAATATAAAACCATAATAATTTTTATCATAACATATATGATTTAATTAGGACCTTTTATTACCTATTTATTAATAGATCCTTGTTAAAATCATGTTTTGGGTAATACCTGCTACATTTTTCATGTTTGTTTGGATTGGTATCTTCTATCCATTCATTTTGATCTTGGATACATCATATGAAAAAATTTAAACAATATATATATATATAATATATTCATTATATAATTATTTATAGTAATACCTTAAATTTAAAGAGAGATAATGAATTACATCATTTGTGGAGATGATAGGTTTTATGTACGCGTGATCATTGTTTCTATTTTCTTGATGGATGAAAAGAAATATAGGTATATAATATATTAACTTTAAATAAAAAAAATTGATTTCATATATTTCAAATATTCTAATTAAATTCTCCCTTCTTACCTTCCTTGTAAAGCGTATGTCAAAAATTAATCACATTACTTCGTGATGCGGTAGTCTGCCGTACACATGAGCAATGATATTTCTTTCCCATGGAAAGGGATATAAGAATTTATATGTAATATTATAATTCCATAGGTAGAATAATATAATAAATATCATATATATAAAACTTAATCCCAACATTATCTCTAGTATTGAGAGGTGGTTATGGAAAACGAATAACATTGGTTTACAGGATGGTAGTCCATCATACACACGATCAATGGTTTTATTTCCCATTTGATGGAAGAGGAGATAGATATAGGTCATTAAATTAACATAATAACATCTAAGAATGTGTTAGATAATTTTTTATTCTATTATAATATTTTAATAATATTTTAACTATGTATAAGAAGAAATAATACAAAAACATAAGTTTAATAATTTAACCTCTTCTTCAAAAAACCTCTTTAGGTTTATAACTAAATCATTTTTTGGATGGTTTTTAATAAAAAAAATATGAATCTTGGATATAGGTAGGGAATTTAGTAATATATTTTGGTAGGTATTTTCCTAACCAATGGTTCTTTTAAGTGTGAATAGTGTAGGAGAGGGGATGTCCTTTTTAAATAGGGGAGAGGACACACATGAATATTTTGAAAATAATAAAGTGTAACCACATTTTTCACATTCTAAAAGAATAAAAAATGGGTCATTCATGAACCTTATAGGTTATAATGTCAAAATATTTCCATAAAATGGTACTTGGAAAAGTTTTTAGGTCATTTTACCACATATCATTATAGTTTACACCCTAGTAAACATGTTTTAACCTTAACTACAATAATTAATTTTTATCATTTTTAATATTAATTTTGACCAAAATGTAAGTTGCACTTATTATATAATATTTCTTATACTTATTCCAAATATTGAATCCATTTTTTCAAATACGAATCATGTAAGTGGAAAATATACTTTAAAATCAAACCTGGAAATGTGATAAAAATGCAGTTTTCCCAAGACAAAATTATCATAAGTATAGAATATTTCAATATCAAAATTTAAAATAAAATCAATTCTTATGAATTAAATTTGATTAATTATGATACGATTTGAATAATATACTTTTAAAATCATCATAAAACAAAATAAAACTTTCAAATTCTTTATATTAGAGGAAATTTTTTATAAAAATTGTTATTTTTTACTATTCATTGAAAATTAATCTTTTCATAAATTTCTCAAAAAATAAATCCAGAATAATTTTGAAATGTAGATTTCAAAAATTAATTATATATTTTAAAATAATATTTCTAAAATTTTAAAAAAAATAATTTTATTATTTTTTCACAAAAACAAAAAGAAAAACAACATTTTAGAAAATATTATTTTCAAAACATATATATACTTTATTTAAAATTAAGTAATTTTTTACCATTATGTTTTTCATATAAAAACATTAAAATTAATTTTTAATATGTGGATATTAATATTCATACCACCAATTTTAAATGTTAATTTATAATTGATATGTTTAAAAAAATACTATTAATAATATATTGTGGTTCATTAAAACTCAGTGCTACGTGTAATGTGAGCTATCAAAAAAATTAATTTATTCGAAATAATAATAATTTAAAAAACATGAGATGTTGCATGTTTTTTATACCATGTAGATTTTTACTCTTTATGACTATATTAGAATACCAATTTTTATGGTTGTTTATCCACTTATTTTTATTGATTATTTATTCTTATTGTGAAATTATCCTGCCTTGATTATTCTTGATTCCTAAGTGCTAGTCGCTAACATATGGGATCTGAGAATGAATTTAGGAATATGTTATAACTGATTCAGGTTTTTTATTACCAGGATATCTAAGTTGTTTCATGAAAACAAGTAAATTTTCAATCAAAGGGGTTTTAAATAAAGTAGGAAATCTGACTATGGTTTGAAGGGATTTTATCCAGTGGAAGACCTAAAGGGAAAAATGTAATAATTATGAAATTATAGGATAATAATATAGAATTATAAAGGAACACATGTCTATTGTTACCTATTCCAAAAAAAATAAAATTAAAAATGAATCATACCAATAAAATAAATTATCAATCCTAAAAATAATAATATGGTAATGATGCATTTTTAACTGTTAAAAAGGATATGATTTTTCAAAAATTATAAATGTATTTGATAACATTTTTTATTCTGAATGACTTTTTGGATCTTGTTTATCCTTTTAAATCAACCATATAAAATAAAATTTGATTAAAATTATTAAAGAGATATTGGTAAATATAATATTAGATAATAATAAAACTTATATGACAAAGGGACTATGTAATATTAAACTAAAAATTCATGGTGGATATATTAAAATAAAAATGGAAGTTAGGTGGGTTCCTAAGTTGAAGATAAATGTAATTTATTTTTTTTCTTAATAAGGATGGTTATTATATTAGTTATATAGTAGTTTACACTAAAATTTCCAAATTCTCTAACAATTTAATGGGGGATACATTAAAAATGGTTTGTAGGTTCTAAAGAGAATAACATTCCTACGATAGAATCTAGATCTAAGTATAATCACTAAAAATTATACCCTTTTATAAAATGTTATGTCTCATACCCTCCAAGTTCATTACTTTTCTAAATTCTAAGTGTTGGGGTGTCCTGGACTCACCCATCAGTTCCACCCATCTGCCTCACAGATCATTTTCACTGATCAGCTTCACAGATCGGCTTCACTGATCAGCTTCATAGATCATCTTCGCTGATCAAATTCATTGATCAGCTTCACAGATCAGCGTCACTAATCAACATCACAAATCAGCTTCATTGATCATCCTATGATATCAGCTTCATGTGATCAGTTTCACATATCAGATTCCCCCAATCGGTTTCACCCAATTAGTTTCTCCCAATTGGTTTCACCCAATCAGTTTCACCCAATCGGTTTCACAAATCAGTTTCACCTAATCTATTTCACAGATCGGTTTCACCCAATCAGTTTCATAGATCGGTTTCACCCAATCGGTTTCACAGATCGATTTCACCCAATCAGTTTCACATATTGGTTTCACCGAATCAGTTTCACCCAATCAGTTTCACCCAATCAGTTTCACAGATCGGTTTCACACAATCAGTTTCACATATCGGTTTCACCCAGTTGTTTTCACCCAATCAATTTCATAGATCGGTTTCATCCAATTGGTTTCACATATCGGTTTCACCCAATCAGTTTTACACAATCAGTTTCACCCAATCCATTTCACCAAATCGGTTTCATATATCCGTTTCACCCCATCGGTTCCATTGATTGTTTTCATAGGATCAACTTCATGGTATTTACTTCATGGGATCATCTTCATGGGATCAGCTTCACCTGATCAGCTCCACCGATCAGTTTCACCAATCAGTCTCACCAATCGTCCAAAGAGGGGTGACAGGGTTTCCTTCCCCATCTTTCTCATAAAGCCACATTTAAGTCTTTTAAACTTTTTAAAGTGTTTCAAAGCTGTTTTAGCACCATATACAATATTTTAAATCCACTAGGAGTGGGGAGACCCTCAACAGGCATGTTTTCATCTCTTTAAATGAAATCCTTTAGCACACAACTGTTATGACCACCCCTTCGATGTGAATTACTAAATAATAATTAATCTCATCCTGTGTAACCGTCCAACCTCGTGGTGAAACCTCAATCCACATTTAAAGACTCTAAAGATTTTTCATATGTTTTTACTCTAGGATCTCTCCTATTTATCACACTAGAATTATTTCCTTCTTCTTCATGGCTGGTTTCCTTCATTCCTTGGTGTGTTTGGTGTCCCCTTTCCTGAGGCTAGTGGTGCGCCTTTGCCGAATCCTTTCCTGCTCATTCTTGGAGTACTCTGAGATCCTTCCCTGCAAGTAGTGCATCTCCAATTATTGGCGTCATGAGAAAAACATCGATCATTGATCATCCAAGTTGGGTTTTCCTACATCTCTCTTTACTGTGCATCATGCGGGGTGGGTATGATAATTTTTCCAAAGGGGATGGATAAAACCAAACATTAACGAAGATAATAAATGGATTTAAAGAATTATGGGGTGTGTTTGATGATGTTGTTTTACTCTTTTATCTCTTTATATATGTTGTGAATTAAATGGTATTATGTCCACTAAAATTGTGGTCGTTGATGGTCCTTTCTTTCACACTAATGAACCTCTTTTTTTGGATATTTATGTAATTGAATGGTTGTAACATGGAAACTAGTTAATCATGTAAAGTCAGTTGATTAAATGGATGCCCAATGAATAAGAATCCTTGGGTGTTCACCCGAGTTAATCAAATGTAAAGATGGAACTAAATGAATGGAATATTTAAATTTGAAAATTCCCTTGCTCTGTTCTGGTGATGTTTACAGTTGATGCTTGTGAGGTGACATGGATGGAGATGGGATCCCCTACTGTGTAGTTATTGTTTTGTCGACCTTAGGTCGTGTGGGGTTGTATGTTGGGGCTTGGTTTGGTTCCAGTACTTCGATGGATCTCACAGATTCATTTGGTGTTTGTGACCTTATAAGAGAACCGAGTGTGAATGATTGCATTATTGATCAACTATTTTTTCTTTTCGTGGCTTGTGGATATACCTTTTCATTTCTCGGTAGTGAAGAATTATCTAGTTGGAATCACTTTAACAGGAAAACAAGAATGGGTTCAAAGGGTAATTGTTTTCTGGGAATGAGTTGTGACATGGTTGTTGTTGTGGTGATTTTTATGAATGAATAGTATTGAGGGTGTTTGTATATGGGCAAGTTTCAGAACCCTTAGTCTAAGATGAGTGCTTGTTACCTATATGTATAATTTAGTTTTTATGTTTCTTATTCACACCCCATCCAAGTTGAGCAATTCGTTCCAAACACCCTCATTTCATGGGGGAGGGTTTTTTTCCTAACACTCCTATGACAGTTTGGTTATTTGATCATTTTCTTCTCCCTTTCCTGAGTAGCCCAATATTCTTTGGGAAGGTTGTGATATCCTAAGGTCCATTTTAGCCTAAGATTCTTCGGTCCGGGTAGTTGTGGTGGTTTACTTAGGTGTGTGTAGACAGGTTTTTTTTCAACTGTCTTTGGGATGAGGCTGAGGTGTCTTCGAGCATGGAAGTAGTTGTTATGGCCTAGGTGTCTTCGGGCATCAGGGTAGTGGTTCTGGCCCAGGTATCTATGGGCATGGTTATGTGTGGTTGTGGTATCCCAGGTGTGTGTGGGCTTGGTATGGTAGTGGGACTGTGGTGAGAATGGAAGGGGAGGTCAGACGTGTAGGATGTCTTCAACAACTTGTGGGAAAGTGGTGTGGGGTGACCAAATGTTGATGTGTTATTACCATTACTATAATCTACTTGCGTTATTTGGGGAGTGTTCCATTGTGAGGTTTGCATGGATTGTTTCCTTTCTTGGTTCTTTGGTTATATCCTTTTTCTCACGGGGCATTAGAATTCCTTACCACTTGTGAACGAGAGATTTTAGTTTTCCCTACTAAGTATACATGTATACTCACCCTATGTATATAAAACTGCTTTCAGGTTTCCAGGAGGACATCAAGGACTGTGTCAGACCCTAATAGTTTAGACTTTGGGGCAGTTGATGTTGTTGTTTTTCTTTTCTTTGGTACTTTCCTTGGGATTTTTCTTTTACTTTTGTAGAACTTTCTTTGGAAACATGCATATTAGAAAGGTTTGTTTTGGCTTTACCTCTACCCCTAGTTTTGGTGTTGTTTGTGATTTACTAACTTATCTCCTGATTCTACAAAATAAAAAGGGTAATTCCTTCCATTTTGTGTGTGATTGAATACCTTTGGTGCAAGTCACTACTCTGGGACCTTTTGAAGGTGGGCTTTGGGGTTCATTATCTCTCATTCAACATGAGGAAGGAAGGGTATGGAAATCTGATGTCCCTTCCCTCATCATGGTGAAGGTGGGTCGTGATAGAATGGTATCAAAGGGAGGTTGAGAGATAAAATGGAGGTCTGGGTTAGGCACATTGAGGATTTCATGGGATGGTAGGGAAACGGTGTTAGGAAATCTTTGTGCGTGAAATAGGCCAGGGAAGACCAGCTAGGACACAAGATTTTAATACCCCTTGTGATCCGATGCAAGGAATCATGACCTACCAAACGACCAAGTTCGGCTACACTAATTGCAGGGTAGAGACCCTAGGAAAGGTATATGCAATATAATGACTTGTGTTATTGTGTTTTTTGGGTGTTCTGGGAATTTAAATAAATAAAAAGTTTAAGGAAAATTTAAATGAAATCTTATACAGTACTTGGGCTTAGGAATTCCTTGTTTACCTTATAGTTATTTCACCCGGATGATGACTATGAGAAGTATGGGCGATCGAGGCCCAGGGGGCTGATTTGGCTAATCAGCAAAGGGATGATCAAGAGGAAGATGATGACCAGTGGCAGAGGATGCTTCGTGACATTCAGTGGAATACCCTCGAAAAGTATGAGGACATTATCTCAAACATGGAGATAGAGAGCTGGCTTGAAGAGCTGGTG
The DNA here is from genome assembly GCA_963277665.1 of Viscum album. NCBI lineage: Eukaryota > Viridiplantae > Streptophyta > Magnoliopsida > Santalales > Viscaceae > Viscum > Viscum album. Next base: position 1,893,168,180 of record OY728159.1, read on the forward strand.
ATAGCTTTTAGCTTGATCTAGACTCCGATGGAGTACTGGGTTCCACTAGTTGTAATCAAGATATGGGGAGCAGTGCGTCAATGGTGGACTCTATATCTTGGGTAGAAGAGGTAGGCCGAAGTTTCATGGACTAACTTTGAGAGGGAATTCTGGGGGAATTCATCTCTTCGACGATGAAGGCGGAGAAGAGACAGGAGCTACTTTCCCTTCAATAGGAGAGAATATTAGTGAGGGATCTGGGAATCAAGTTCAATGATCTCCTACATTTTTCTCCGGACCTATTTTCAAATGAGTAGTCCCAGGCGAGATGTTTAGAGGAGGTACTCTAACCTTCTCTTCGGTATATTGTAACTCCCTTCACTCTACTGACGTACTGGTAGGTCCAAAAAAGGATGAAGTGGTAGAAAGGATGCACACGCTAGGAGGTATTCCATGAGATGGGATCCATTTGGGCTCATCAAAGGGGAAGGCCATCAACAGCAGACCACCAGTATCAGGGCCTTCTAGGTTTCGACCAGTGGGGAGTAGGTCCCAATAGTTCTAGTTTTGATCTCTCGGTCCTCACCCTTTCCTTGCAGGCACATGACCGAGATACTTCATCTCTGGAAGCCTTGGTCACCTTCGGAATCAGTTCCAAGACTGAGTGTAGTATAGTGGGGGTGGGCAGGTTCAATGCCCACCTCAGTAGTGGCAGTTTCCATCTAGTCCCTTTAGGCAGCAGTAGTAGGGATAGTGAGCTCCCGCTCCTCCGAGAGTAGATGGGGAAGGAGGAGGCCGACCCCAGGGTGCTCTTCAAGGACCTCAACCTGAGTGTGGTCAGGGAGGAAACCGACTGCCAAGAGGTAGAGGAGATGTGCATGGGCAGTTGCACACCGTAGAGAAAGCAGTTCTAGTAGGACCGGAAATCATTCGAGCTACATTCAACTTCTTTATCACTCTTTCTTGTTCCTGGTTTGATTCAAGAGATTCATACTCTTTTGTTACACTCATTCTAGATCATTCCTTGGGCCTAGACATAGAGAGAATCTCTAGGCCCCTGGTGCTAGGTACGCTAGTTGGGGGTCATACTAGCCTTTTTGATGTTTTTCGAGGATGAAGATTGATGTTGGGGCCGCATCATTCTAGTGGGGATCTTATTTTGCTTCAAATTTGGCCATATGATGTCATCCTAGGCATTGGCTGGCTATTTTATTGTGCATTCTGTTATCGATTTCTTTCGAAGAAGATTTAAGTTCTCTGATGAGGATGGCTAGCGTGTGGATTGTTTTGGGGAACGAAGTTGTCAGGTGTGGAGATGGCATGTGGAACCTCTTTTTTCTATGTTGGATGAGATTTTAGCAGAATCAATGGATGTGGAGATGATGGATGTTCCAGAAGTTGTCAGATATTTCCTAGACATTTTTTTCGATAAGGATGTGACTCTACCCTCTTGATGTGATGTTGAGTTTGGGATAAATTTACAACCCGGTGCCCGTCTGATTTCAATAGATCCTTATCAGATGGCGCCTTATGAGTTGTTGGAGTTGTAGATTTAGATTGACGATCTGATGAAGAAGGTTTTGGCCCGACCCAGTGTGTGAACATGGGGTGCTTGAGTCTTGTTCATGAAGAAGGCAGATAGTGGTCATAGGTTGTGCATAGACTACCGGAGACTGAATCAGGTAACGGTCAAGAACTATTACCCACTCCCAAGGATAGAAAATCTCTTTGACCAGTTGAGGGGAGAAGGTTGGTTCTCTAAGATCGATCTGCGGTCTGGGTATCACCAGTTAAGAGTGAAGGATGCTGATATTCCAAAGACTGCATTCAAGTGTAGGTTTGGCAACTTTGAGTTCTTAGTCATTCCATTCAGAGTTATGAATGAGCCTACTGTGTTCATGAGGCTCATGAACTCTATTTTCCACAAGTTTCTGGACTGGTTCGTCATAGTGTTTATCGATGAAATTTTGATCTACTCAAGATCAGAGAAGGAACATACTAAGCACCTCAGGATGGTCTTGGAGGTACTTCGACATCACCATGTCTATGGGATGTTGTCAAAGTGCAAGATCTTAACATGATAAGTGCATTTTCTTGGACACATGGTGACTCAGAAAGGGGTAGAAGTTGATCCATCAAAGTTTTAAGCGATTGTTTCTGGGGAAGCACATAAGAATGTGATGGAGGTTCATAGTTTTAAAGGTCTTGAATTCTATTATTAGAGGTTTGTACCTGATTTCTCTCTAGTTGCAGCTCCTTTGACAACTTTTACCAGAAAGGACCGGGCCTTCTTATAAAGTGAGTAGTGTTGGGCATCTTTTTGCTATCTAATGGAACGACTGGTCAGTGCTCCAGTGCTCAGGTTTCCAGAGGAAGGGGTATGGTATGAGGTATTTTCTGATACTTCTAGACTTGGCCTAGGGTGTGTTCTAGTGCAGTAGTGGGGAGTGATATCTTATAGTTCTAGGAAGGTATGTCTTCATGAGCATAACTATTCCACTCATTACATAGAGCTTGCATCTTTAGTGTTCACGTTGAATTTGTGGTGGCATTACATCATCAGGTAGCACTTTTTGGTATTCATAGATCACAATATTTTGAGGCATATCTTTACCCAGTGGGACCTAAACTTGTGACAATGAAGGTGGGTGTATTTTCTTCAAGACTAAAACTTCATGATCTATTACACTGAAGGTTAGGGGATCATTATGGCTGATGCCTTGAGTAGGATGTCACAAAGGGAAGTTGTTCAGGAATCTGTGGATGCTTGGAAGGTAATGGAGGATTTGGATTCCCTACACCTGGATGCAAGGGTGGATGGTGGTAGAGATTGTTTGTTTTAAATGAAAATACAGTCCTCTCTATTGTGGAAGGTGGAGGAGTCTCAATGGGGAGTCTTTGAGAGTGAAGTGATGCGTGATTGGGTTAACCAAGGCAATGCTCTGGAAGGGTGGTCGGAGGATAGTCAGAACCAGATGCTTTTCAAAGGGAAGTTGTTTTTCCCAGAGATGATGCATGAGGGAGTTCTCCAGGAGTTCCATAACTCACTCTTAGAGGTACACCCTAGAGTTTCCAAGAAGTACCGAGGGCTGAGGGAACAATTTTTGGGGGTCCTAGGTGAAATGGGCAGTGGCGGAGTTCATGGAAAGGTGCCTGGTGTTTCAGCAAGTGAAGGCTGAACATCGCATTCCAGGAGGATTTTTGCAGCCTTTAGATTTCCCTGAGTGGAAGTGGGATGACAGCTCAATGTATTTTTTCACAGGACTACCCAGGGTTGAAGGAGGCTATGATGCTATCTGGGTAGTGGTAGACCGGTTGAAGAAATCAGCTCACTTCCTAGCGATCAAGGAGTCAAGTGTGGTGGATACCTTAGCATGAAGATACGTAGATAAGGTGGTTCACTTGCATGGATTTCCAAGGTCCATAGTCTCAGATAGGGATGCATGGTTTACCTCATGAGTTTGGAGGGGATTGTAGCATGATTTTGGCACCCATCTACGACTTAGCACTGCTTTCCACCCCCAAACAGATGGGAAGACAGAGTGATCCATCCATACATTGGATTATATGCTAAGGGAATGTGTTTTGGAGTTCAGGGGATCATGCGAATGACATTATACCTTAGTAAATTTTTCCTACAATAATAATTATCACTCTACTATTGGCATGGAATCGTTTGAATCCTTGTACGGTAGGTCATGTTGTTCACCTATGTGTTGGACCAAGGTTGGGAAGGCAGGTCTTCTTGACCTAGAGGTAGTTCAGAGCACAATGGAGAAGGTTTATCTAGTGCTTGAGAGGATGAAGGCAGACCAAGACTGACAGAAGTTATATGCTAATCATATGAGGAGGCCCTTATAATTTGAGGTTGAAGACCATGTGTTCTTGAAGTTTCCCCTCGATGTGGGTAGCGAAGGTTCAGAAAGGGTCGAAATCTCTCTTCTAGGTTCATCGGCCCTATCGAAGTGTTGGGGTGAGTTGTTGAGGTGGCATATCAACTAGCGTTGCCACCTCAGTTGGAAAGGATCCATGACGTTTTCTACGTCTCCTAACTTCGTTGATATCTAAACGATGACTCACATGTCATTGACTGGGAATAGTTGGATATAGGGGACAATTCTACATTCTTGGAGTGACCAGTGAGGATCAAATATTGAAAGGAAAATGTACTTTGTGGATGAACCATCGCTTTGGTTCATGTGTTGTGGAGGCATGGTGGCATCGAGGAGAGTACTTGGGAGTGATAAGATAAAATGTGTGCCCGGTACCCAAAGCTGTTTTGAGTTTCTATTCTGATCCTTGTTGTTCTAGTTTTTGTGACCTACTATGATGTAATGCTGACCTTGTTGGTTTTTTAGGTGATTTGTTTCCCTACCTTGTGAATATTTATGAAACGTCAGGATATGTGGGGAATGGAGAACCTAATTCCTAATAAAGACGCATCATATCTTATGCGATTAAACCTGTGTGGGTGAGTCAGTGCCACCCAAAGCAGATATTATCTTGACATGGAGGTAGGAACTCCCTGATCCATGTGTCAGAACAATTTAATGTTTCGGTTTTTTATGGCTGTTTGGTGTGGTTTGTACCTAAGAGATATCTTCTAGGGTGGTTGTTCGGGTTACTCTTTTATTCTCGAGGGAGAGAATAATTTTGAGAGGTATATGATGTAATGTCCTAGACCCTCCTGGTTCATTACTTTTCCAAATTCTAAGTGCTGTGGTGTCCTGGACTCATAGATCAGTTCAACCCATCTGTCTCACAGATCAGTTTCACAGATCAGTTCACATATCAACTTCAGTAATCAACTTCACATATTAGTTTTACATATCTGCTTCACTGATCAGCTTCACATATCAGCGTCACTAATCAGCTTCGTAGATCATCCTCACTGTTCATCTTCACGTGATTAGTTTCACATATCGGTTTCCCCCAATTAGTTTCACAAATCAATTTTACCCAATCGGTTTCACCCAAGTGGTTTCACAGATTGGTCTCACCTAATCGGTTTCACCCAATCAGTTTCATATATCGATTTCACCCAATCAGTTTCATAGATCGGTATCACAGATCGGTTTCACCCAATCGGTTTCACCCAATTGGTTTCATATATCGGTTTCATCTAATCAGTTTCACAGATTGGTTTCATCCAATCAGTTTCAAATATCAGTTTCACCCAATCGGTTTCACCCAATCGGTTTCACAAATCGTTTTCACCAAATTAGTTTTACCCAACCGGCTTCACCCAATTGGTTTCACAGATCTGTTTCACCCAATCGGTTTCACCTAATCTATTTCACCCAATCGGTTTCACCTAATCCATTTCACCCAATCGGTTTCAAATATTGGTTTCACCCCATCGGTTCCACTGATTGGTTTCACGGGACCAACTTCATGGGATTTACTTCATGGGATCATCATCATGGGATCATCTTCACCTGATCAGCTCCACTAATCGGTTTCACCAATAAGTCTCACCAATCGCCCACAAAGGGGTGCCTGGGTTTCCTTCCCCATCTTTCTCGTAATGCCACTTTTAAGTCTTTTAAACTTTGTAAGTGGTTCAATTTTATTTTAGCACCATAAACAATATTTTAAATCCACTAGGAGTAGGGAGACCCTCAACAGACCTATTTTCCTCTCTTTAAATGAAATCCTTTAGCACACAACTATTATGACCACCCCTTCGATGTGAATTATTAAATAATAATTAATCCCATCCAGTGTAACCATACAACCTCGTAGAGAAACCACGATCCGCATTTAGATCCACTCAAGATTTTTCATATGTCGTAACTCTAGGATCTCGCCTATTTATCACACTAGAATTATTTCTTTCATCTTCTTGGATGGTTTCCTTCATTCCTTGGTGCATTTGGTGTCCCCTTTCCTAAGGATAGTGGTGCTCCTATTCTGGATACTTTCATTCTCATTCTTAGAGTCCTCTGAGTTCTTCCCCTACAAGTCGCGCATCCCCAATTGTTGGCGTCATGAGAAAAACTTCGATCATTGATTATCCAAGTAGGGTTTTTCCTTAATCTCTCTTTACTATGCATCATGCGGGGTGGGTATGATAATGTTTCCTAAGGGGGTGGATAAAAACAAACATTAATGAAGATAATAAATAGATTTAAAGACTTATGGGGTGTGTTTGATGATGTTGTTGTACTCTTTTATCTCTTCCTATATGTTGTGAATTGAATGGGCTTATGTACACTAGAAATCGTGGTCATTGGTGGTCCTTTCTTGTGCACCAATAAACCTCTATTTTATGGATTTTTATGTAATTGAATGGATGTAACATGGAAACTGGTTAATCATGTAAACTCTTTTGATTAAATGGATTCCAATGAATAAGAATCCTAGTGTGGTCACCCTGGTTAACAAGACGGAAAGACTGAACTAAATGAATGGAATATTTAATTTTCATAATTTCCTTGTTCTGTTTTGGTGATGTTTACGATTGATGCTTGTGAGGTGATGTGGATGAGAATGGGATCCACTAATGTGAAGTTGTTAGTTTTTAGACATAAGGTCATGTGGGGTCGTATGTCGGGGCATGGTTTTTTTCTATTACTTTGAGGGATCTCACGGATCTCTTTGGTGGTTGTGACCTTACTAGAGAACTGGGTGTGAAATATTACATTACTGCTTGGCTGTTTTTCCTTCCTTGGCTTGTGGTTATTCATTTTAGTTACCCAGTAGTGAAGAATTGTCTAATTGGAATCACTTGAATTGGAAAACAAGAATAGGTTCAAAGGGGAATTGTTTTCCAGGAATGCGTTGTGACATGGTTGTGGTTGTGGTGATTCTTATGAATGAATAGTAATTAGGGTTTTTGTATATGGGCTGGTTTTGGAACCCCTAGTATGGGATGGGTTCTTGTTACCTATATATATAATTTAGTTTTTATGTTTCTTATTCGCTCCCCATCCAAGTTGACCACTTTGTGCCGAACACCCCCATTTCATGGGGGAGGGTGTTTTTTCCAACACTCTTATGAGTGGATGGTTATTATCTCCTTTTCTCCTCTCTTTCTGAGTAGCCCAAGATTCTTCAGGCAGGCTGTGATGGCTTGAGGTCCATTTTAGCCCAAGATTCTTTGGGCTGGGTAGTTGTGGTGGTTTTCCCAGGTGTTTGTGGGCATGTTGTTTTCCCAAGTGTCTTTGGGATGAGGCCTAGGTGTCTTCGGGTGTGGAAGTAGTTGTTCTGGCCCAAGTGTATTTAGGCGTGGCAGTAGTGGTTCTGTCCCAGGTGTTTGTGGGCATGGTTATGTGTGGTTGTGGTAGCCCAAGTTTGTGTGGGCGGGGTATGGTAGTGGGACTATGGTGAGAATGGCAGAGGAGGTCTAACATGTAGGATGTCTTCAATAACAAGTGGTAAAGTGGTGCAGGTACCCAAATGTCGATGTGTTATTACTATTACTTTACTTTACTTTACTTGCATTATTTGGGGAGTTTTCCTTGATGTGGTTTGGGTGTATTGTTTCCTTGAAAGGTTCTTTGGTTATATCCTTTTCTCACGGGGCATTAGAATTCCTCCCCACTTGTGCATGAGAGCTTTTGGTTTTTCATACTGATTACTCCTATATACTCACCCTGCATATATAAAACTGCTTTTAGGTTTCTAGGAGGACTTTATGGACTATACTGGACCCTACTAGTTCAGAATTTGGGGAAGTTTATATTGTTGTTTTTATTTTATTTGGTACTTTCCTTTGGAGTTTTCTTGTACTTCTGTAGCACTTACTTTTGGAACATGCATATGGGAATGGTTTGTTTTGGCTTTACCTCTACCCCTAGTTTTGGTGTTGTTTGGGATTTACTATCTTATCTCCTGATTATACTAAATAAAAAGGGTAATGCCTTATATTTTGTGTGTGATTATGTACACTTGGGGATAGTCTCCACTCCAAGACCTATTGAAGGTGGGTTTTGGGGGTCATTATCTCTCCTTCAACTTAAGGAAGGAAGAGTTTGGAAATCTGTTGTCCCTTCCCTCATCATGGGGAACGCGGGTTGTGACATAAAACATGAGGTTGGGACATGTGAGTGTGATATATATTATTAAAATATAATAATAATGGATGTTTAAATTTATATAAATTTCTAAAATTACATTTCAGTAATATTTAATTTATGGAATTTCTGAAATGGTCAGCTTAAAATAGTAAAATTAATTTTATAAACAAGTTTTTAACTTTATCATCTAATATTCCTAAGTAAAACTATGGTTTATTCTCATATAAAAGGAATTTATTTCATTATTATTATATTTCATTAATTAAGAAAATTTTATTTTTATATCATTAAATATAAATATAAGGTTTTTATTATTTTTAAAACTATAAATTTCTTGTAAAAAACTAAACTAAAATATGGTCGAAACTTTGAGAATTGATAATGGGATGAATCATTTTGTTAAATAATTTTTTATAATTTTTTAATATGGGATATTTTTGTATAGTACATCACTATATATCATAATTTTATTGAAACCCCACTCCAGTTAGAATATGATGTGACTGTCCAGATCACCCCATGATTTACCAAAACATGATATAGTGGAAACCAATGATAAGTAATTGTCACTAAATCATATTTTAATTGAAGTTATATCTTATTATTATCACATGGATCGAGATATATCTAAGAGTTTCATTTTCCATCCTATAAGATATATCCAAGAAAATTTAATTTCTTTTCCATTTTCAATGGTTATGGAAATAAATAGTTTTTAGATTAATATTTATAAGAAAGTTATAGAAGGTAATGATTCTAAAAAATGGGTAAAGTCCTTGGAAGATGATATGTAATAATTAACTATGTATCATATGTGATAATTTGTTAATAAACCTTTTAAAGTTAAAGTATTATTCTTAAAATTAAAATTTAAAATTGAATATGAGACATTTGGAAAAAGGGGATCAAGTTAAAGTTTGGATTGGTTATAGAGGGGTTCCCTGAAATATTGGGGATTTACTTTTTTAAAATATACTATATGATACTTTTAAATAGGTAAATTATACTTATTTTTATTTTTCAAATTTTATTCATATTCATTTAGAATAAAAGGATATTAATAATGTATTTTTCATAGTGACTTAGAGGAATATATCAATATGATTCCAGTTGAAGTCTATAAAAAATAGAATATTATTGTAAGGTACATGTTATTATGAGGTCAATTTATAGTTTAAAACATTCTTATAAAAAATTGAATAATAAATATGAATTTTTATATTTTTTAAAATTATTTCAAAAGATTTAATTTATTGGATGTTTTAATTGCAGTCAAATGATTTACATGTTATTTTATTTTCATAATATATCTATTAATTATAATAATATAGAACTGCATAATAGTGTAAAATGATTTTTTGAAGAAACATTTTAAATAAAGGACTTGGTATCTGTTAAATACATACCTAGCATATAGAGTGTGAGGGATAAGAATAAAATAATGATATCCTTATCATAATAAACATATTGTCATAATGTTTTGATTGAATTTGGAATGAAAAATGTCAATATTGGGTTTACTACTATGGGTTGGTATTGTAAGTAGGTTTATGAAAAACTATTTAATGTTCCATCAGAATGAATTTAAGCATACCATTTATATGTAGCTAGTAATTTGATAATGGGTTTGAATTATGGTCACCACTATAAATGGTGATTTCCCCAATAGATATATACCAAAGATTTGAAGAAATTGTTGGTATAATATAAAAAATCCACATTTACCAATAGTTTTCTCAAACCATTGGGAAATGTGTTAATATAGTTAAGATTTCCCAACGGTTTGAAAAAACTGTTGAGAAATCATAGTTTTTCTAACATATACAAACGATTTTACTAAACTGTTGGTGAAGAAAGGATTTTCCAATGATTTTTAAAAACTGTTGGGAAATTTTTTCCCAAATACCCAGAACCCCTCGGCCCGATTGTAGATCGTGTAGATCCTAATCCAAAGCTCCTCCATAATTTTTCTTGGCTGCAAAACTCCATCCAGTCATAGATCCATCTTCAATTAATCAATTTCCTATTTATACACTTAAAATTAGTAACTGTTACCTTAGTTTTAATGTTCTCCCTATATTTTTTTTCTGTTTTCTATTTTGATTTTGGCTAAATATGAGTGCATGTGGTCTGTGGTATACTAAACCCTTTGATTTATTTTCTGTTTTTTGTTCTACACTTCAAACATGGTAAAGAGTTTGTTTACTAGGGTGATATGGTATTTTATATGGACTTTAGTTTAGTTGAAAATTGGATTTGTATTTTTATAGTTTTTTTTCAAGGAATAATGGGAATGGTATTGACATTAATGATGAATTGGATGTTCGTTGGGTGATGGATTGGAATTGTGAAGTTGGTTGGATTGGTTATAGGTAATTTTTAAGGTATTATATGGGTATTTCCACCCTTGAAAACCCCCACCTTCACCCCCATGTACAGCCTCCACACCACCCTTGGACACCCTCCTCCTATTGGACAGCCCCCCATCCCCTGCACCCCCACCCCCCGGACACCCCCACCCCTTGGACAGCTCCCTCCCCTATCTAGTGGACACCCCACCCCCTGTACACCCCCACCCCCAACCTCCCGAGACACCCTCACTGCCACCCTCCCTGGACACCCCTCACCCCCATGGACACCCCCACCCCCATGGGAACCCCCTCCCCCTTTGACACCCCCACCCTTTAGACAGTCCCCTCTACCCCACCCCCTAGATACCCCCACCCACACCCTCTCTGGACACCCCTCATCACCCATGGATACCCCCACCCACACCCTCTCTGGACACCCCTCATCACCCATGGATTACCCCCACCCCCTGGACACCCCCACCCCCTTGGAACCCTCCCCCCCCCCACCACCACCCCCACCCACCCCCTTAGATATCCCCCCTCCCCTAGAGACCACCACACCTCCTAGACACCACTGCACCTCCTAAGTGCTTGGCCTAATTTTTAAATTGGAATTAACAAAGTATTTTATTTCCCCTTTCCCCAATGACATTTCTTAAGGGACCCATAGAGCCTTATAAATTAAATTTCTCATGTTTTGATAAATTTAATTTGTCATGTTTTGATAAATTGACTTGGTTGTTTGGAATAAAATGGATAATTCATGATGGTTTTCCTTTATTAATGAATAAAATGATTTTTAATAAAAATACCTTAAGGGGTGATACAGAAGAGGTAGGGGTGTCCAGGTGTGGGGGTTGTCCAGGTGGGGGGTGGGGTGTCTAGAGGGTAGGGGGCTACAGGGGGTAGGGGCTATAGGGGTGTGGGGGAGGGGGTATGAGCTGCCCAAGGAGGGGTGTGGGCTGCCTAGGGGGGTCAGGGTGGGGTGTCCAGGTGCGGAAGGGGTGTGGGATGTTTTGGGGGGGTGGGATGTCCAGGTGGTGTGGTTGGGATGTCTAGGTGTGGGAGATGGGGTGTGGGCAGTCCAGGGGGTGGGATGTCCAGGGGTGGAGGTGGACTGTCCAAGTGTGGGAGGGGGTGTGGGATATCCAATGGGGTGGGCTGGCAGGGGGGGATGTCCAGATGGGGGAGGGGGTGTGGGTTGTCCAGGGCAGGAGGGTGGGATGTCCAAGTGGGGGGTGGTGGGGGTGGGTCGTCCAGGTGTGGGGGTGGTGGTTGTCCGGGTGGGGGGTGGCAGGTTGTCCAAGTGGGGGGGGGGGGGCTATCCAAGGGGGTCGGGTGAGAGGGCGGGCTATAGGAGAGGGGGTGTGGGCTGTCCAGGGGGGTGGGTTAGTGGGTGGGCTATCCAGATGGGGGAGAGGATAGGTGTTTTCCAAGGATGGGTGGGGGTGGGCAGCATGCCCACCCCCGGGATTACCCCTCCCCCCATGGGCATCCCCGACACCCGTGGACAGTGCTCCCAACCCCCTGGACACCCCCTACCCCCTTATACAGCCCTACCACCTTCGTGGACAACCAACCCACTCCCTAGACACCCCTAACCCCATTTAAATCCCCCACCCATGTCCATATCCCCACCACCCCCGTGGAAATCCCACCCACCCCCTGGACAGTCCCCACTCCCGTGGACCGACCCCCACCCCTGTGGATAGCACGCCCACCCCTGGACACCACTACCCCCCGTGGACAGCCTGTCTAACCCCCTGGACACCCCCTACCCCCTTCAGAGCACCGCCACCCCCATGGGAATCCCGACCACCCCCTGGATACCCCTCCCCCCGTGGATATCCCCCCCCCCCCCCCCCGTGGACAGCCCGCCCACCCTCTGGACACCCCTTACCCCCTGGACTACCCTGCCACCTCGTAGACACCCCACCCACCCCCGTGGACACCCCGTACCCCCTGGACAGCCAAGCCCACCCCCCTGGACACCCCATACCCCCTGGACAGCCCCCACCACCCCCTTGGACAGATCACCTAACCCCTGGATAGCCTCTACCCCCCACGGATAGCCCCCCACCCCCCTGCACAGCCCCACCACCCCCGTCGACAGCCCACCCACCCCTGGATAGCACCCACCCCCGTGGACAGAACCCCCACCCCCATAGATAGCCCCCCACCCCCTTGGACACCCCTACCCCCGTGGATAGCCCGTCAAACCCCCTATACACCCCTACCCCATGCGTAGCTCTTCCACCCCCATTGACAACCCACCCATCCCCTATACAACCCCCCCCCCTCCCAACCCCCGTGGATAGCCCACCCTCCCCCCTGGACACCCCTACCCTCGTGGATAGAACCCCCCCCCCCCATAGATAGCCCACCCACCCCTGGACACCCCTACCCCTGGACATCCCAACCACCCTCGTGGATAGCACTCCCACCCCCTAGACACACCTACCCCCCTCGACAACCCCAACCACCCCCCAGACACCTCATACCCCCTGGATAGCCCCTCACCCATGTGGAAAGACCGCCCACCCCTGTGTACATCCCATCCACCCCCTTGGATACCTCGTATCCCCCTGGACTATCCCCTCACCCTCGTGGACAGCCGACCCACCCTCAGGACACCCTTACCCCCTAAACCACCCAGCCACCCCCGTGGACAACCTGCCCACCCTCTGGACAGCCCCTACCCCTATGGATAGCCCCCCAAAATCGTGCACAACCCTCCACCCCCGTGGATAACCCAACCACCACCTTGGACACCCCCTACCCCTATTAAGAGCCCACCTACCCCCCCCCCCCAGTGGACACCCCCACCCCCCCTACACAACCCTGCCACCCACGTGGATAGCCCGCCCACCCCCTACTCCCCTCGACAGCCCCACCACCCCATTCGACATCCCTCACACCCCCATGGAAACCCCTATCCTCATGGACAACCCCCCACCCCACCGCCCCTACACAACCCTGCCACCCACGTGGATAGCCCGCCTACCCCCTACCCCCCTCGACAGCCCCACCACCCCCTTCGACATCCCTCCCACCCCCATGGACACTCCTATCCGCGTGGACAACCCCCCACCCCACCCCTGTGGACAGTCCACCCACCCCCTAGACACCCCCTAGCCCCTGGATAGCCCCCCACCCCTATGGATAGCCCGCCCAGCCCCTGGACACCCATACACCCATGGACAGCAACCCCCCCCCCCATGGACAGCCCGCCCACCCCCTGTAAACCCCCTACACCATAGATAGTCCCGCCACCCTCGTGGATAGACCGCCCACCCCACTGGACACCCCTTACCCCCTTGACATCCCCCACCCCCACCCCCACCCTTAGGACTCCCCCTACCCCTGTGGGTAGCCCTCCACCCCTATGGACAACCCGCCCACCCCTTGGACACCCCCTACCAACCAAGACAGCTCCCCACCCCCTTGGATAGTTCGTCCACCCCTTGGACACCCCCTACCCCCATGGATAGCACCCACCAACCCCATGACCCCCCTCAACAGACCCGCCCACCCCCTGGACACCCTGAACCCCCCGGAAAGCCCCCCACCCACGTGGACAGCCCGTCCACCCCCATGGACAGCCCACCCACCCCCTTGGACACCTCGTATCCCCCTGGATAGCCCCACCACCCTCACGGACAGATGACCGACTCCCTGGACACCCACTACACCCCTGGACCGCCTCGCCACCCCCGTGGATAGCCCGCACACCCCCCCCCCCCCCCCGGGCAGCCCCTACCCCCGTGGACAACCTGCCCACCCCCCTGGACACACCGTACCCCCCTAAAGAGCTCTCCCCCCCCCTATGGACTGACCGCCCATCCCCTAGATAGCCCCACTACCCACGTGGATAGCCATCCCACCCCCATGGACACCCCCTACCCCCTAGACAGGCCCCACCCCAGTGGACAGCCCACCCACCCCCCTCGACGCCCCCTACCCCCTGGATAGCCCTGCCACCCCCGTGGACAGCCCGCCCACACCCCTAGACTCCTCGTACCCCTGTACATCCCACCACCCCCATGGACAACCCACCCACCACCCTGGACACCCCTTACCCCTCTATACACCCACCCTCTAGACACCCCTACCCCCTGGACAGCCCCACCACCCCCATAGATAGCTCTTCTACCCCCTAGATACCTCATAACCCCCTAGACAGCCCCGCCACCCATGTGTATAGCCTGCCCAACCCAGTGGACACCTCGTACCCCCTTGGCCAGCCCCCCACTCCTTTAGACAGCTTTCCCACCCACCCTGGAGACCCCCTACCCCCCTGGACAGCCCTGTGACCCCCACGGATAGCCCGCTCACCCCCCTTGACCCCCTACCCCCTAGACAACCCCCCCCCCCCCACCCGACCCTCGTGGACAGCCCGCCCACCCCCCCCCCTGGACACCCCCTACCCCCTGGAAAGCTCTCCCACCCCCTGGATAGCCCTGCCACCCCCATGAACATCTCTCCCACCCCCCACACCCCCAGACACCATGTACCACCCTGGACAGCCCCGCCACCAGTTTGGACAGCCCGCCCACTCCCTGGACACCTCGTACCCCTCTGGATATCCCCCACCCCCGTAAACATCCCCCCCCCCCCATAGACACCCCATACACCCCCCCCCCCCAAGACAGGCCCCCACCCCCATGGATAGCCCGCCCACCCCCCTCGACCCCCTACCACCCAGATAGCCCCGCCACCCCCCGTGGACAGCCCTCCCACCCCCTGGACACCACATACCCCACTGAACATCCCCCATCGCCTATGGATATCCCTCCCACCCCCTGGACACACCTACCCACCCCCTGGACACACCTACCCCTCTGGACACCCCCACCACTGTGGAAAGCCCGCCCACCCCCTAGACACCCCCACCCCCTAGACACCCCTACCCCCTGGACAACCCTTCCACCCCCATGGACAGCTCTCCCACCCCCTAGACACCTCGTACCCCCTGGATAGGCCCTCCACCCACGTGGAAAGCCCGGCCACCCCCTCAGGACACCCCATACCCCCTGGGAAAGCCCCCACCCCATAAACAGCCCGCCCGCCCACCCTGGACACCCCTACACCCCTGGACATCCCTAAAACCCATGTGGATAGCCCTCCCACCCCCCTCGACACCCCTACCCCCCTAGACATCCCCGCCCACCCCTGTGGATAGCCCGCCCACCCCCTATACACCCCCTAACCCTGGACAGCCCCACCCACCCCCCGAACACCCCTACCCCCAGGGACATCCCCCACTACCCCCCTAGGACCCCCACCCCCCACCCCAACCCCTGGATGACCCCCCACCCCCTGGACACCACCCCACCACTTGGTCACCCTCCACCGCCTAAACACCCCACCACCCTCATGGATATACCCCACCCCCCTTGGATAGCCCCCACCCCTTGGACACCACCCCACCACCTGGACACCCCCACCCCCTGGACTCCCCCACCCCCTGGACTGCCCCCCCACCTTGGACGCCCCCCCCCCCACCCAACCCCTTGACGCCCCCCACCCCCTTGACACCACCCCACCCCGTGGACACCCCCTACCCCTTGGACAACCCTTACCCCCTCGACACCCCCCACCCCCCTAGACCCCTCTGGAAACCTCCTACCCCCTTGGACACGCACCCCAACCCCCTGGACAACACCAACCCCTGTGGGACAGCTCGCCCACCCCCTTGGACAACCCCTACCCCCCTGGGACAGCCCACCCTCGTGGACAGCCCACCAACCCCCCGGACACCCCTACCCCCAAGGAAAGCCCCCCCTACCCCCTTGAATATCCCCCAAACCCTTGAATGATCCCCACCCCCTTGGACACCACCCTGCCACTTGGACACCCTCACCCCCTAAACACCCCCCACCCCCATAGACACCCCACTTCCCATGGACATCCCCCCACTCCCTTGGATGACCCTCACCCCCTTGGACACCACCCCACCACCCGAACACCCCCCCCCCCCCTCCCCCAACCCCGAGGACGCACCCCCCCCCACCCATACCCCCTTGGACACCCACCCCAACACCCTGGATAGCCCCTCACCCCCTGAACAGCCCCCACCCCTGGACATCCCCACCCCCTGGAAAACACTCCCAACCCCCTAGAAACTCCCCCTGACATCAATAGATTATTTTACTCCTCGACACTATATCATGCCAAAATCATTGATAAAAAAATACAATCCAATCCCTAAGAACATCAATTTACCCCTTTTTATTTGTTTTACAATACCAAAAAACAACTCTTATACCATTATATTGGTATCATTTTCCACATTATTGATAATAAATACAAATGATATCTTGGGATCTTCTCATTTCATTTAACTTCTCTAAAAATACCATCTTATCCCTATTTTACTCAGAATTACATCCTGCATCACCTTTTAAGAGTATGAAATTTTCACTGACAACTTACCTAAGAGACTTTGGTTAATCTACTTTATATATAAATGGGATAACATAGAAAATAATAAAGAATTAACCAATATATAAAGGTTATGCATTAATAAACTCAACATGTGATACAATTTGGAAATAACTCAAATTAGGTATTGTATAACATATCCCTCATAAAGATATAGTCTACAGTCAATTCAACACATAGATTATAAAATTAAAGCATAGAAAATAATATGATATTTTATGATTTTGAATGGGAGAGATCATTATAAACCTCAAGTGCATTTATAGACCAATGGTATAGAATGATAGGTATTCTGTATTGTGAACTCTGTGTTATTATACAGGTAAATGCATAGGGAACCTACTTGCTTTTGGACAAATTGTAGGCATAGGTAAGATGCTTGCTTCTGGACAAATTGCAGGCTCTATACCAATGGTTTAAAACTATTGGTAAATGTATTAGTTTATCCTTTTCCAATGGTTTCTGAAACCGTTGTTAAATGCCTGGTATTCTCAGTTGTTACCAACGGTTTTCTTAAACTGTTTGTAATGTTCTATTACAACGGTTTTGAAACCGTTGGAAAGGATAATATGATTTCTGGTGTATTTTCCCAATGGTTATTTGATAACCCATTGGTATAAGCCTATCCCCACGTCTTTATTGCCAACGGTTGGGTAAACCATTCATATAAGTGTTACCAACAGTTATACAGGCTTTACCAATAGTTTAAAACTATTGGTACATACTAAATTTCCAGTAGTGGGTAGAGTTTCGAATGTGAATTTTCATTAATATATAGATTGTAAATATTTTATAGATATTAAAATTTTGAATTTCATGATTGTTATTATTTTTAATACATGTCATGTAATAATAATAAAAAATATAATATAAATATTTGGTGATTTTATCCACTATATGTGCATAATAAAATTATTTTTTTAATTACGTCATGAATATTATGGGCTAAATGGTTTGGTGAAAAAACTTGGTTTCAATATTTTGAATAATGTTTTATTATGAAAACGTGACTACTATTTACTTATATAAAAAATTATTCATGGTAGTTCAAATTTCATTTATATTTGGGTAAATTTGAATAGAAAAATAATTGCATCTATGACGATTATTGGATAAAATATACATTGGGGATAATCTTTTGGATATATTTACTAAAATCCATACTTAAAATATATTCATTAATTTCATGGTTATACTATTCATTTTTAAGTAAAATAGATTCAAATATTGTATTTATATAGAAATAATCCAACTAAATTGATATACATTAAAATTTGGAGTTTGGGAGAGTTAAATGTTCATGTTATTTTTCTTCACATTGTTTTACATTGTGGTTATTCTCTATAATTTGAATCTCCTAAAATTCCTAGTTAGAGTATTTATATTAAATTTATGTTTTCTAGTTTATAATGCTTTAGTGTTTGTGATATCTGAATCAATGTAGTTTTGTGTAATACTTTCAAATACATTCTAACTCTGGTGGAGTTTCTCAATATTGAGGTGATTTTATTCAATACAGTTGTAGATTTATAATCAATGTATGCATAGTACTCAATGTAGTGGGTCATGTATACACCATGAAAGTTTTTACTTGGTTTATACACATTAAAACTATTGTTTAATTCTAAATGGAGATATTTAATTCATGAATCTGCTGAGTTAAATTTTCTTTTATGAAAGCAACTAAAATGAATACCTAACACATATCATTTATCTATTTCAATGACCATGTGGTGAATAAATAAATAATTTTAGGTTTTTTTAAAAAAATGTCTATTTTTTGATTTTTTATATATTAATTAAAATAATTAGTATTTATATGGGTACATTTATTCATAAGGTCTATTTAACTCAATAATGGGGAGATTAGACAATCTCCAAATTGTATCAAAGAAATACATAAGGAAAAATAACGTAAATAATATTTTAAGACTATTTAAGAATTTGGATTCTAAAGGAAAATGAGACAAAATTAGATAAATTTGAATTTTTAAAGAAATTTTCAATATTGGGATAAGTTTGTAGAATAATAAGGGTATAAGAATGGAGATATGTCAAGATTTAAATTCAATACATAAAGAATAGAAGATATGGAGACCTAAAGGAATTCCAAGGATTGTTGTGATCCTTCCTTGCCTATGTTTTATTACATATATCCTAAACATTATGTCAATGATTTGGTTGGTCTGAGTCATGGTAGGGATTTATTGGTAGGGATTGGTAGTGATGGTTATATTATATATATTTTTTAACCTTATCATATAGTTTTTCTTTATAGAATGTTTCGAGTATATTTTCACCAAGGATGTTATGATCAACTTTATTCAAACCTCATAAGTAATAATATAATATATTTTTTTGTGTTATTGGTTTTTTTACAATCTTTTAAGTTTTAATAATTTTTTCTTTTTACTATACTACAATAAATAATAAATTTTTTCTTGGTTACAATATTTCTATTATAATGAATTAAATATTCCTAGTGTTATTTTTTTATGTTTTTTCACAAAGATTTCTTTTATAACTGATATAAGAAAACAATTAATGAAGTTTTACAATCAATTAAAATATAATTAAAATAAATAAAAATATATTAATAATTCTTTCTTATATTACATATCTAGAATAATAGAGTGAACTACTCCTAACACGATTATTACACATTAAAAAATATATCATACTAATGTACATGAGAAAACTAATACCTTAACCATTACAATCCCTAGAAATCTATACTATATCCTAAACTAGATATTTAGAAATAAGTTTTAACACATTCTTTAATATGTCTATCTATGAGGTCCTTTTATGGATAACCTCATTTCTCCTCACTCAAAATCATGATTTTTTTAAAATCTTGTAAAATGATATGATGTATTGAAAATAAAAATAGTATGTAATAGGTTTCTTCATTATATTCGTATATATATAATAGAGCCATAACTCATATTCCCTGTTTAATATTCATATATTTAACTCTTTGAATAACAATATATAAATAATCAATCTATTTATAATGATAAAATGGTAATTTAATTAAAATATTCTAGTTATGTGTATTCAAAATTCCAAAATCTATAAACTCATGACCATTTTAATTATAAATCTCAATAAATTTAAAAATAAAAATTATTAAATGTGATTTTTTCATTCCAAAACAGCATTGTCACCAAAAAAAATTACTTTATTAAGTAAAAATTAAATATTTATATTGATCCAGGAAAAACACTTTAATTCAGGCTCTATATTCCCTTTTTCATTTCCTACAAAAAAATCATATTTTAATGTGTAAAATGGAGTGTTTATTTTCACTAAAATCACCAAATTCAACCCCAATATATGAAATAGTATCATATAATAATATAATGAGAAAAAGGATTAATGGAAATTATCATGACCATACCCAATGGGCCTGAGACACCACTACCACAAGACCACCTCCAATAAGCCAGGGGATATTAACTAGCACTTAGTAGGAATATCACACAGGTGACTGTTCTTTTCCTAAATTACCTTCATCAACACACCCCAAAATACCTCCATGAAATATTGAAATGATATATAAAGCTTGAAAATAAAATGTATGCAAACATCTATCTAAATAAAAAGTACAATAGAAGTACTAAAAGTGTAAACAAGGAAAAAAAACTTGCCCTCCAAAAAAATATAAAAGCTAACTACCTCATCTGATGGAGGTTATCACATTAAAATGAAAATTATACAAATATCCTCATCCTAACCCCAATAAACACCTCAGTCAGTCTAGCTCACAATGCTCTACCTACCTGTAGTCCTCTAGGGTCTTCGTCCAAAGGCCAGTGGTTTGTACAAGACACAACACATACGAGAAAATCCCATGTTGGGGTGAGTATAACAATACTCAGTAGGATTTACAAAACCAAAAAGAAAAGGGAGATATTGAAAAAAAATAGTCAGTTCAACCTAATCAAGGTAACCTAATAATGAGATAAACTCCATCCCAAACCATACTCAACTATACATGACTAGTCAGATCTATCCATAAGGAGCGTCAACCCAAAAACATGACGAACACCACAAGGACTCCCATAATTACCCAGATATACTCTTCTTAGTCTCCAAGTCTCACAAGGCCCTAGCCTCATTGCAGTATATTTTCATAAAATGACCAATGCATTGGTCAACCATCATTTCCTTCTAATTAAATAATGAAACTTCAATATCTACATTATATAATACTCTATATCTACTTAATATAACAGATAACTCTTCTAAATATCACATCAATAAGAAATGTGATTTAATAACTCAACATTACATGTCTATTATTCTCTTTTTTAACTTCTTTTAAATCAATGCTAAAGTGGCTCAACTCCACATTCTTCTAATATTAATAAAAATACTCATTTTATGTAAAAATAAAACCATATTTCAATTAAAACAAAAGATAAAAATTCTTGTAAATTTTAACTACCATATAAAATTCCCAATTCATATATTATATGGTGTCACTTATATTGATTTATACAAAATTTAGTTTAGTTTGAATGTATATAAATACTATTATAATAAAAATATGAGACTGTTTCACACATTTAATAGATTAGTTCTCTAAGATTAACTATTCCAAACAATGATCTAAAAAAATTACCTTAATATATTACAATGTAAAATTTATATTTTATTTTGAACACCTTATCCTTTTCAAATATTTCAAAATATAACCATTACTTACTTATGTTATAATAAAAATACATATATCAATATATATTTTTTTAATTATTTTATATTTCAACTTTAATTTTCTCTAAAAAATTGTATTAAGTATTTTTAGAATCCACAATTCTAATATTATTTATTTTTTATATTATTAACTAGATTATTAAGATCTATAATACTTAAAATTAATAATATCATGATCAACACTATAAAATTTTCAATTCATGTAAATGAAAACTTCTTATTATTAAATAAATAAAACCCATCATTGTCCTAAATATATATATATATATATTATTTTATTTAAGATAAAATCATAATAATAATTTCAAAATGTATTTTCAACATATTAGGTATGTGTGGATCACATTTACCCACCTAAATGTAATAAACCTTGCCTCATTTCAAACATGGATATTTATATCTAGCATAATAAAATATATTATATTATTGAGTTAATATATATCTGTACACAAGTGTGATATACTATATATATTCATTATTCATAAAATAAATATTTATTTCTATAAATTATTTTTTTATTCTCATTATGTAACTCTTCATAACAAAATAAACTTCTCATGTTATTATACCAATATGAGAAAAATTTTATATTAAAATTATACTTCTTAAATATGGATCTTGGTATCAAATGACGTTTGAAGTTTCAATATTATTACCTCAAAAATATGTTTTACAAATGAGTTTCGTGATTCATAAATATTCAATAATGACTATTATTTAATATACTCCCATGAAAATTATAATGTGTTTACATTATATAAATTAGTGTTTAAAGATATATATTTTACTAATATTTATGTTTGTTTTGGTTTGTATTTCAATTCATAATTATTTGGGTAGACCATTTATTTGATAAAAAATTTACTCATTTTACCTTATCTCAAGGTGGTCAAACGCAGTTTAAAATACAAGTATAGTGGAAAATCATATTGTCTCCAAGGAATGGGGTAATTTACAATTTCATGGTGCTTTGTTTCATTATATAGGGTGTTTTTTGTATGATTTTTATGTCTTTGAAAGGGGTAAAGGGCCTAAAGAACTTATCCATAGAATAGATCATTGACTGATCCTTGGTTTCTAATTCTAGTTTACTCTTATTATAGTTCCTAGGTTTATAAATCCCTCTCATGCACTTAAGTAATTAGATATTCATAATAATCCATGCCTTACACTCATAAACTCTATTTCTGAAGTTTAAACACTACATTAAACATTATATCTCAGTATGCTTTCCTATATTATTCAATGTGAATAAAGAAATTTCCCCATCCCATAGTAGAGAACTCAACTCTAACTATCCACACACCTCCCAATAGAGAAACATTGATCCTATGTAGATGATGATGTGATTCTACCTTTCATTCAATATTTAATGATCTTAAATCACATAACAAATCAATAACTCACATTTGATCATATACACAGGTTATTGAGTGGTTGGAGAGTCTGAATGAATAAAAAAGGTATAAAAGAATGAAAACATATTGATTACAACCACAAAAAAAACCAAGAATATACAATTTAAACTATAATAAATAGTATAATAGTAATTATATATGTATTAGAACACAAGAGGATACAAGTATTTCCCTCGTATGACTAGCCACTGATGACAGGTTTTATCCTACCATGTAAAAGATCACAACCATGAACATAGAGCTTACAATAAAGGAAACTATAGTATAATACTATGATAATAATCCCACAAATGAATATATTAATGCTTTATTAAAAATATTTTAGTCCTTCTTAGTGGTTTCCATGTGTTATATTGGTGCTCAAGATTATATATTTATGGAATATATGGTTTTTTCTAGAATACATGAGTGAAGGATGAGATTCCATGATCTCAATATATTCCTCTCTCCCAAGGATCATGTACTATATATCCAGTAAATTTTTTGATTTCTTAATTTGTTTATATAGGGTGAATGAAATATTTCATTAGTACTTAAATCTTATTCATGTGCTCTACATGTACAAAACCTCAATCAAGGATTCACAGTGCTTAAATTTACTTCCTTTAATCATAAAATAACTTTTAAGGTTGGTTGGAGGATAAAAAATATCATTGAATTAACTCTAGTTCTAGGCTGGTAAAACTATATCCATTTTTTAAATTGCTCCCTAATATTATGTTATCTCAAATATATCCTACATTGGATCATAACATTTCATCAAGTAAGTAACATAATCTCAATCTATTTTTCTTAAGGGTATATTGGAGTGTTCATGGATCATGTGATTCCACCTAATATAGTGTTGATCTATGAGAGTATCCTTGATATGTGAAATTTGTCACATTTGATTTGATATATCATAAACATTTGGCATTGGTCGTGTCTTTCTATAATTTATGCTCAATTTACCTAGCTTTTTAAATTCTATAAAATAACAGATTGTAATGAAATGGTATTTCATTAGAGTTTATTATGCATGTTGTCAATTCACCTTATATTGAGAGAAAAAATAATTTATATTGTCTTCAATTAAGTATTTTTTTAATTGGATTGAACATCAAATGTTTATTTTATGTTACATGTGGTTGTACTAGTCATAATAAGTCTACATGGTGTTTGCTAGGAAGTAAACGTAACATTATAATGGATAATATAGGAATATGTTGAGGTGGAAGTGTATTTTTGGGATTAAATATAGGGTTCCATTATCCCTATAGTAGTATAAATTGTAAACATAATCCAAATATGTATTTTGGGTGAAATTTGAGTCATGGACACAATATTGAATCTATTCGGCTAACAGACCATCAAGCCTCATTATGAGGTTACATTAACCTTTCAATGTACTCTCGATCCTTACTTCAAATGGTTTAACCTATTGGAAAAAATCATTAAATAAAATTATTATATATAATAAACAAATAATTTTATTCAAAAATAATATTTAATCAGGTATGTTAAAAAATTGGATAATTTAAGAAATAATTATCAAATATAATGAAATGAGGGGTAACAATGAAACAAAAACAGAATACTTATTTCTATAATGTGAAAGGGAATAAACATAATATAAAATTAATGAAATATAATTCATAATTCCCATATATCACTTCTAAAACACAGTAACTATTACTTTTTGAATAGTAATTTCCTTTAATAAAATTATTAGGGTTTCATCGTCTCTCAAGTTCCAGCCCTTGTAAAATGAATGTTAAATGAAAATAGATCAGTTGAATAAAATTACATTTATTCAATACATCCAAAAATACTTATTTATAAAGATTCACATCAAATAAAAATTCAAAACCTCTTTAATACTTACTATATGATATTTTTATACATTTTATTTTCATTATTAATTTTTTTAGAATTCCACAAATCTATCCACATCTTTTGATTACTGTAAACTTAATGGGTTTCTCCCCTACCATGTTTGTGTGAATCAGTTATCAAATGAGTTATTCTGACCTGGAACTAAACTATCCCAAACAATCAGTATCCCCTAATTCCATTATTGATAGACAAGGCATGGAAGAAAGGGTTGGTAAGCTATATCTTATATTTCTCTAACTCATATTGAGGGCTCAAATTCACACAAATTGAACCATTTTATCTTAGAAAGATTTCTAGATTAATTAATATATAATAATTTCAACCATGTTAATAAAATTCTTTAGAATTCTATTTATGTAAGATTTATAAGTTGTCACTTTAATTTATAAGAAAATTCACCATTGATTGAGTTCAAATTTCCAATGAGTTAATGTCAAAATTTTGATAAACTATATTTTTTTGTTAAACTTCATTAACCTTGTTTTGAAAAAAATAATTCAATTTACCCAATACTATCACTATTTAAAATCATTATAAAGATTCTGAATTTTTTTAAATTTTTTATAAAACACATCAAAAAAACAAAATCATATAAAAACATAAAAACACACAAAAAACTTAAAACACACAAAAATTTTAAAAGTACTCAAATATTATCTCTCTCTATATTTATTCACATAATATTCTAAATTAATTATAATAAATTTGATTATTATAATAATATTATTAAATAATAAAAAATTAAACAATATAAATGGGAGGTAAAACCATTGGGTTTCATTTTTAGAATGGTTTGAGTAGTTCAATCCCCTTTAGGGGCTTATCTGTACATATCTAGTAGAATTTTTTTTACTCTTTACCCATTCATAGTGAAAATTTTCTTTTATCCTTGTCCAATCAGTTAAATTTTATAATATGTTATAACATTAGTAACTACAAAATATCCTCATATATAATTAATCTTAACTATAATTAATTTCAATATAGATTTTTAAGGAAGAACATTGTCTCTATGATGGAAGCCTCTCTTTTGTATCAATTTATCATATTTTAGCCTGGATTTCTCATTGATAATTTTACAATTATAAATGTATTATAGTTAAATCTAATCTAGATCTTATATCAATATCTTCTTTTAATACCTAACACACATTAATTCTATGTTAATATTTTTCACAACCCATTATCCATTATGTTCTACTTATACTATGATTTAACAACTTTTCCCATAGATAGTCTTGTATATAATCGTTCTGATGGGTTTATTAGAATCTTTTATATAATCCCATAAGGTGTCTTCTAACCATTGGATACATTTGTTTTGACATAAAATTTTTATAAAGAATCCATTTAACTTGTTTTTTGGATACCTCAGTAAGTCCATTGGTCTGGGGGTGGAATGGTGTTGATGTTATATGTTTTAATTTATATTATTTAAAAAAATATTCCATGGCTATATTGTAGAAGGGGTTATTTTTTCACTTAGTATGTCTTTGGGTGATTCGAATATATATAATATTATAGATCTAAAAAATGAAAACAACATATGAATGATTAGTCTTAGTGGATTTAGATTCCAACCACTTTGAAACATAATCAAGAACCAAAAATATGTAATAATATCCAAAAAACATGGGGAATTGTTCCATAAATTCAAAAAACCATAAATAATATATTTTTAAATTTTTATAGGTATTTAAGGAAATTATTATTTTCATTAGATATTACTTGTAAATTAGAATTATGGGAAATTTTCAAAAAAAAATCAATGGTATATTTTAGAATATGTGTATTTTTTAATTAAGATTATTGAACTATCTTAATTATTATTTGGGACTCAATATGGAATCCACATAACCGGGTGTGGAAAAGGATCAAGACAAATGGTAATTTAATCTCAATAAGATACCATCTAATTAACTAATAACTATTTATTCTTTAAAGGTAGGTGTCATCCAAAAAAACTATGATTTTATCTCATGTATTATAATTTTTTGTGTATTAATATATGCATATATTTCAATAAAAATAATATAGATAACCATTTAATAAAACCATCACACTTAACCTTAAAATAAAAAGTTTTTCAAACCTATTATATGATCTTTTGTTGGTTCATGTTAGAAAAAATCATCCTGGAAACCCTCTAGGAATATTTTGGTTGGGTTTATTGACATATGTCCCTGAATTATTGATTAATATATCTATATAAGTCCTTATAAATAGTTCATGAATTTATTACAAGGACATATAGGGTATTTTAAATAAGTTTGGGGATGTTCTATCTATAGGAAAAAACCACATCATAATGCTCTTGGTTGGTCCATAAAGGATAATAATGCTAAAAGTAATTTTTTATTCAAGATAAAACCCATAACTCAATGACCCATGTTATATCAAAGAATATATTGGTTTAATAATGTATTATCTATCAATTAATAGGCTCTTAGACAATAATCTTAGACCATACCATAGAGGTATGTGTTTTAGATTTTTAAAGTGTGGGTTCTAGGTGCTTTGTGATGTGGATAAATTTTCCATAATACAAAAGTGAGTATCTAATTTTATGTGTATCTAGAGTTTTAGGGACCTAAAAATAAAAAACTAAGTATCAAAACATAGAGTTTATTCTATGATTTTAAATTATTTAGGATTTTGGGGGACCTCTAAAAAATTCAGGTTGTGCTATGAATAAATCTAAGTGGTAATTGATGAAAATTTAGAATAAATTGTCCCTTCACACCATAGAGAATAAGGGGATGCCATAGTATTTCCATTTATATAGAATTAGTTTATAATTTTTGATGTGAAATTCACATAGAATATTGATTTTTATTTGCGTATCAAAAAAATACCAAATTCAAATTAAATTATATATATTGAATAATGGAAGATAAAAATACTAAATTTAATGTCAGGTAAGTTGTAATTTATCTTGATATTTGAATTTAAAATATTGAAAATTAAAATTTTCTCAAGAAATTTAACACATGATATTTAATAGATAAAATAGGGAGATAGAATAGAGAGTTATACAAATACATTCATTGAGGAAACCTTAATAGGAGAATAAAGTGAAAATAATTCTAGGTGTATGCAATTGAATATTGAAGACAAAAAGGCAAATATTCTAGGATTTCTACATCACCATATGATTTTAAATTTTTTTCAAGAAATGAAAAACCATTTAAGTTTTATTTTAAAGTTATATTTTTTTGTGAAAAAAAAATCATAAAATGATAAATAAGAATCTATTTGTTAAATGGGGAAGTTTTTTTCTCATTGTGAATAAGAAATTTAGTAAGATTTTCATTACTTGCGTGGACAATGATTTTAGAGGGTTAGAGAGTCCACTCCATTATGTAATAACATAAAAGAAGTGTGATTTAGTAATTCAGGTGCATCATCACACCATCAATTCCATAATCCTTGGATTATCCCAATTTGGGTTAACCAATTAAAATCAATTTTTATCTTTAATGATTTTATTGCTAAATATTGTTTGAAAGATAGATAATTAAGTGTTCCTCATATTGAGATAATGTGATCATGATCAAGGGGATTAAAGTATTTAGAATGTCTTATATACTAAATCACCACCCCACTCATTTTATCTTCCTTGATAGATACCTAAAAGTTGTATCACTACGGAGGTTCTTTGGGTGAAGTTTTTTTTCTCTTGAAATAATGGAAATAATTTTCAACCACAACACTATAAGTATATTCAATGGTAGTAATTATAAACTTTTGAAGGGATTAATATATAATTATTTAGAATCATTAGGAATAAATATGTATGTGGTTTCCATTCATAGTATTATAGTTATCATTTAGAGTGGAACCTTGTAATAAATAGATAATGGAATGTTGGATATTGATGTTAAGAAAATTAATTCTTTAGTGGGAGAATTGGACAACCCCATTTACACAAATATTATGTCTTGGATTTCCTCTCATACATTGTGGTATAAAATTCGGAATATATATAACGGGGATTCAGAAGTTTTATTGGAAAATTTTTAATTATTATGAAAAAAATATAATTTTTTTTAGAATAATCACAAATAATACAGTCAATGATTTCTTTAATAAACTTAATTATCTTATTAAATACATTAAATGTCTTAGTTAAGTTCTCAAAGATGAGAAAGAAGTTTTTTATAATATATATCCCTTTTAAAATATTAAAGTGTCAGTTCTTGAATATATAGATCTAAAAAAATTATACTATAGTGCCAACATAGCACACTAACTATATATCAAATGATGAATGAAGATAATGAATCTATAATAAAGGTGAAAAATAAGGGGGAGGATTTTAAATCATTGAATAATCTACGAGTAGTGA
This sequence comes from Viscum album, assembly GCA_963277665.1. Lineage (NCBI taxonomy): Eukaryota > Viridiplantae > Streptophyta > Magnoliopsida > Santalales > Viscaceae > Viscum > Viscum album. Next base: position 1,893,197,338 of record OY728159.1, read on the forward strand.
ATGATATTTGAGGGGATGAATTCAATAAGGTATGGTTGTTTATTTCCGTATGTATTTCAATAAGTGTGGAAACGTTCTAAGAAAATATTTAACTTTATTGTTTTAGGTGTTGAAAAATGGACATATTATGTCCATATGCATAAAAAAATATTAAGTGGATGATGATGAAGAGGTACCTTGTAATAAAGTTTTGATTCATTTGAAAGGAAATAAATGATTACAGTCGAAATTTTTCAAGAACTTTATTTTTCTATAATATGAGTGTTTGGAAGAATCTTAAGTGGATGAGGTTTAAGATTTTAAAAGACATTATGAAGATTATTTAGTGTTATCTTTGATATGATGCAATTTAGTGATAGTGATGATGAAAATTAGGTGTGTCAATGAGTTGGGTTGGGTTGGTTTTTTTATTTTTTTGACCTGACCCAATCAAATGATGATAGGTCGAGTAGGGTTGAGTCATGTGTGTCTTTTAGTTTAGACCTGACCAGAACAAACTCATCTCATCCCAGGTTTGGTTGATTCAGGTCAATTGTGTTATGGAGAAATTTATTCATTCAATCACAAGTATCCCAATGATATTTACATAACCTAGAAAATATATCTTTCACACCTTTACACAAACAACACCACTTAGATCACTTCATGTATGCTATAAATTTCTTCTAGTGGTTGTACATTATCATGGGTGATGGATGAGGGAATAATAAAATGAGTGGACCACAAGCTTTCTCTCTCAAGCTCAGACCTCCACATGTATAAAATATGATTACAGGTGGGCGATGCACAATAGTGATGGCATTGTGACCTTTTATATTTTTCACACTCTATCACTCTCACTCTAGTGTGTTCCTCTATGGTGGATGACATGGACATGGGAGGGTGATTCATGGAATAAATTTCATAGCGGTTTCCCCCATAGCGGAGTAATGTGAGAAGGGATGTGCAATCCATATCAGCTACGACACAGGTGGTTGGAAAAATGGATGGTGTTACAACATACACAAGTAGTTACAGTAGTGTGGGGATGATAAGAAATATTGGTGATATACTAAATCAAATTCACAAGTGATGGTATAGAAAAAGGACGAAATAGGGAGTCATTTGGGTTTGTTGGGTTGGTTTGGATCATTTTATATCCAACCCATGACCCTACCTGACTTTTCCATGGGTTTACGCAATGTAACCCAACACCTGGATTTTTATTTTTTAACCCAACTGGAATCGACACTTGTCCGGGTCTGGTTGGGTTGGTTATGTCGGTAAGGGTTTGAAAACCACTACTAAAAATGATCATATCCATTGTAGAGTTTATATTTAAGAAAAACATGAGGTATCCCTTAAAGAAATGTTCATATTTTTTTCAAAATATATGAAAGAAAATGGAGTGTGGATGAGTCTAATATTTACATGAAATATAACAAGGAAGAGAAGTTATAATCAAGGTCAAAAATTGAAAAACCTGAGTCTAGAAATTAAATAAATTTATATAATGAAGTTGAGTCAAAACTTAAGACATAATAGAAAAATCTTGGTAATCGATGGATTAAATAATTATGTGAAGGAAGATTTAAAAAAAATTAAAATTTTGAGGAATAATTCATATCATGTGGATAAAATTATGAATATTGGGTGAGACCCCTCACTACTAGATGATGTCATAAAGTTTCTATGTACCATCCAATATAGATACTAGGAAGGATCATAGAAACCCAACATAATATTTTTTGGAAATCCCACAGGTGTAGTGATTTAAGAAAAAACAAAAATCAGTTCTAAAGCATGATCATAAGAAGAAGACTGTGGTGGTTGATGTTAAACCTCAACAATTATCACCACAAAAGCAGATAGATTTTCACAACAATATAAAGACCACTAATTATGATGTTAAATTTTAAAATATGAAACCAAAAATAAGGTGTTATTATTTCGGTATGCTAATATTTACCCACAACTTTTTTCCATGTAACATAGATATTTATAATAAGAGAAGCACAAAACACAAGAATGTACATTTTCTTATGTTTTTAATGCATAATTTATTATATGAAGGTTTTGGGAACAAAATTATTCATTAGTTGTTAAGTGTAAAATAGATGGTTCTTGATGAGGCCCAAAATGTGGAATACAATGGTTGGAAGCTTCAATAAACAAGTTCAGAACTCAAAAAATATATTTAGTACTTTGATATGAAGAGGATTCCATAGAGAAAGAGAATAATCAGATTTAGCAATCATATAATAAATGATTAGTGTACATTTATAAACAAAAATATAATTAAGAAAGAAATTTTTTCAGATATTTCTTTGAGGGACATGGGTATATCTTGATTGCAGATCTTGGAAAGTGGGTAAACTTCTCATATGACTACAAATGAAAACCTCCTCATGAGCATAAAATATTATAAAGATATTTAATATAAGTTTGGTAATGATTGGGGATTAAAAATTATTATATTTTTAAAATAAAAAATAGGTGGAAATAATCTTGGAATAATTAATTTTAATTTGATTTAAATTCACAATTTGATAAGTGTTATCCATTTATTTGACTAGGGTCATGTAGTGGAGTTCAATAAAAAATTGATCATTCTAAAATCAAGATATAGTCCAATTATTTTGTAAGGTATAAAATATAAGAGTAATATTTACCATATTGGTGAAGAAAGTGTGTTCATATTATCAAGGGAGGATGAAAAATATTATGGCACAAGAGGATATTTTATTTGATTTATAAATCATTAGGGAACTTGATTAAAAATGATGTTTCTCAATATATACCCAATGTAACACTTGTGATTAAATTATATTAATTGAAAAATTTTATTTAATGAAACTATAATACAATTAAAATTTTGATATTACATGGAGCATTCATTCTAATTTCATTGGATGAATATTGATTTTAAACTTACTATGACAAAATAAGAATATAATAAATTTTTAAAATTTCCTATCTAAAATAAGATTTTATGAAAAAAATGAAAACGTAGTATTTATATGATAGTAATTTTTTAATAATGTTTTATAATATATATATTTATAAGAGTATTTATTAACTATTTAATTTAAATAAAAACAACATCATTTGAAAGTAAAACATTGAATATTTTTTAAAAAACTATTTATAGTGCATAATGATTTAACATTTTAATTAATTAAAATAATCCATAATTATGAATTATTTAAATGAAATTTATATATTATGTATCAAAATATATTAATTTAATTAAGTAAATGAATATTACTAGCTATAGAGTTAATGTAAGATCGTCTTATTCTTGAAAAATGTATTTGATGAAAAACTATTTTTAGTCACATATTCAAGGATTATTTTTTTATTAAATTATACCAATTATAGGAAAATAAATTTATAAAATGGTTCCTATATTTTCAATTTTCATATAAAAAATTTATGGAGTTAACTTTTATTTCGGGTCATTATGAATAGTAAAAATGGAAAAAAAGTGGATACCATGATTAAGGTTAAAAAGTGCTTACCAGGGGTTAATATAAAGATTCAAGGGTTAAAATGACCATAAAAATTTTATAAATCCTATTGGTAGAGTTTATTTCACCACACTATTATCACTTTGGAATATGAGTCATTTTGGGATACATTTTTCTAAGAAAGTGATTTTACTAATTTTTAAAAACACTGAAAATTTACAGGTGGGCCACTAACCAAACTTATAAAAGGTTGCCTCATACCCTCACTTATTCATACATGTTTATATATTTATCTTTAAAAATACATAAATATTTCTATAGAAAATCTTTATCCATTTTATATAGGTTATGGACTTCCCAAAATACCATCCCTAGTGTTCTTAATAGGATATCTATTGAAGTTCTTTCAAAAAACAGTAATCATCCTAACCAAAATCTTTCTTTTTTCTTCTTATTTCACCACATTAAATTATACCCAAAAATTAAAATATAATAAAAATATTATGTTATATATACTTATATTTTATTATTTTTATGGTATAATATTTATCCATCACCTTCTTCATCAAATTGGAAACAAAATCTTCTCTCATGTGTACGGTGGACTAGCATACCCTGGACTGATATAAATTTTTTTCCATCACCCCCATGAATGGAATTATATAATTATGGAACTAAAGATTATGTAAAATAATAATAAAATTATAATTATTCTATAAATTCAATATATCATCTACCTTTTTACACTAAAACCCATTAAAAATGATAATGTCGCTCATGTGTACATGTCCATTACCACCTCCACGAAGCGATTTGATTCATTTTTCATGTCCAATTTCAATGGATGATTTTAAATATTTATAAAATGAAGATTTATAATTTTTTATAATTAAAAAAATTATAAATATGATATAACCATGATTAATACATAAGAACTAGAACATCCATGGAAAATCATTCATGATAAAACGAAACAGTTAACAAATGAAAAGATAAAAATAATGAAATATTATTGATAAATGGGTGATAAGATTTTATTAGAGGATCATATATGATATAATAACCATGAATATAGTTCAATTATAAATTAATGACATGTTTAAAACCTTTATACTATATTTTTAATCATGTTCAACTAAGTGGAAGCATGAGGTATTGGGTTTATTAACTCAATTTTCATTCCTGGGTATATACTTCCACTTCATTGACTATATTATACAAATATAATGTGTGAAATTGAATCAGATTTTATTATTTTTTATTTAAAACTGTTTTTTTTTTGTTTTAAATTTTTTTCACATCATCACTCCATTACTTAATTCTCAATTCAATGATATGTTCTCTGTAAGGTAATTCATCTAAATTGCCACTCTATTTAGATTTATTTGGTATTTTTCACCTATTTTATTTTATGTGGCGTAAATGTTACCAATTTTCTATATATAACATGATTCTATTTTTATTTATTGTAATTAAATTTTTTAATTAATTTTTTTTTCATTCAAGATGATATAATTAAAATGTTACCAAAGTGGAAATAATTTGTTTTACAATATCTTTTTCCAAAGTTCCTTTTTTCATTGAATGAATTATATAATATGTAATTCATAAAATTAGTATATTTTCTTATCCACATGATATTTATAGTTTTTTAATGTTTTATTCTAACATTTCTTCTCTTTATTACTTGATCATGTTAATAAATTTTTAAAACAAAGTAAATCTTATTTCACTTTTTGATTGTATATATTTTTCCTCTCTGTCCATATTTTTTAAAAATATTTTACAAAAGTACTTTTATTTACTCAAATGATTTATTTAATAAATTTTATGTTATCCTTGACATGTTAAAAGGTTTTAAAAGAATCATTCTAATGTTTTTAAAAAGTTTCATTCTTTAATTTCTTTAAATAAATTCAAAAGAAATGTTTTTTTGGACATATATGGTTTTAATGTATTTCCCACCTCAAGAACCATTTTATTCTATTTTACTGCTTCAATAAGTTTTAAAAGTTTTTAAAAAGAAAATCCATTAATAAAAATTTATTTGAAATTTTTTTATTCCATTGGATATTATTCTCCAAGAGACATGATTTTACTAAAAAATATACTTTTCTTATGAATTGATGGTCATATCTCATCTCTTATTTAATTTTGTGGTCATTAACTTTATTTTAAAAAATTACTTTCTAATGATAATCTTTCACTAGAAATTAAATTTCACTTCTATATCCTTATTAGTTTTATCATGGATATGATTATTTACTAAACCATATGTGATTTTTACATAGTGTGTTTCATAATGAAATTTATTTTAATTACTATAGAAATCTTGATATTGCATATTCTTTTCTTAGTATGAATATTTATTGATAAGGTATATTATTTATAAATTAAATTGATCACTCATTATATGAGGAATGAATTAGAAATGTAGTGATGTATAGGAGAAAAAATTATAGATTCCCTTGATGAATCAGTAATTCTTATTATTCAATCATGTTGTCTAGCCTTATTAAATTGTATTTTGGTGTATACCTACCCATAGAAAAAGAATATCTTGGAATAAGTACTTGAAAGTAATATATCATCATGTATGAGATCATGAAATCCAACATTATTTATTTTCTTCATTGATAATTTATTTATCATTATCCATGATACTATTAATTTGATATTATCTGTGGATGTAGTTTGTGTTCAAGTTATTGATAAAATGACCTATGTTTTCAGTTATTTAACTTATGATATTGATTATGACTTTTTTACTCATGATATATTATTATGTTCACAAACCTTAATGAGTATTTGAGATCACCCTTATATTTTTTTCATTTCCTTAGGATATTAAGAATGATTATTTGAATTAGTTAAAGGTCATATAATATTTAATTTTACTATGTTTTATATTTTATTTCCATTGTTAAATGGTATTCGCATGTGTATCTGATTCTTAAAGTCTATGAAATAGATCGATCCTTAGTTATGTGATCCCTTTTATCTTATTCCAAGGTAATAAATTTTACATTGACTTTATGTTAGTAGACGTGGTTTTATTATAGTTGGAATCATATACAAGTTTAGTCGAAACCTTACGAACTTGATTTTAGAAAACATAGATGAAGGAACATAACCCTGTGGATATATCTAATTAAAGGACAATAACATAAAAATTTTGATAAGGTGGAGATTATTTGGTTTTCTTATCAAAAAATCCTTGTCTAGATACTAAAAGTATATATGTTTTTTCATATATACATCTTGGGGTAATAACGCCAAATAGAGTTGTTCAGATATATCTTAAACATAATTCATGTTCATAGTAAATGGTCCCTTACAACATACCTAGTTTGACACTCCCAAGGGATATTCTAGGGTTAATTCACATTTTTTTAAAAAAATTATGAAATATTTATAAATATTTTAAATATTTTAAGAAACCAATTTTAAGATTCTGATATTAGTTATCTGTACATTTTTTATTTATGTTAAGTGTTACACCAAATTTTGAATTATCTATTTTGTCTTAAAATATATAATGTTATGAGATAATTCGGTATGTGTCATTGTTTAGTAATGTTTGTTGGAATAAATAAAGGTATCAGTACTCATGCCCAATGTAGTGATTTCCCTATTGATAAAGCTAACAAAACTAGTGTTGGAGCCTAGGAGATCATGGAAAGAATAGGGAAGCTTACCCAGGTTATGCCTAATAACCTTTCACATATATATAAAAATAATGTTCCATGGCCGGGTACAACTATATTAGATCATTTCATGCATTATAAGCCTCCATATTTTATTATAACCTCTAAATAAGTATTAGTTAAGAAATGAATTAAGTCTCTTGAAAAGATATTTATTTACTTGTAATGTAATGAAAGGTAAAATTTTATACCAAAAAAGGTCAACGATTAGTGAAGAACACATCCACTAGTGATTCGATATTCTCAAAAATGTTTTTGAATAATTAAATCCCCATAATCATGATGGTTAAGGAGACTACCTTGGGATTGAATTTATATATATGGATCGATAAGGAATGAAGGATCGTGGATGTTTCTTCTAGGTAGAGGTACCTCATTTTCGGAGATGAGAGGAGTGATGGATCAATATTGGGTGACCAGAATACCCATTTATAGCTACTAGAGGTTAAAAATTAGTTATTAGAGGTTCCTTCCTTATATTTTTTTTGTATTAGGGAGTGTCAATGAAGATCTTCATGGTATAATTTGAAGATCCATTGAGTGTGTCAATACAGGGAGACCAGACTTCCCTATCTGTGAAAATCCTAACTACACACCATGTATTCTAGAAAAACACACACAAAACCTCTTAGTTTCTCATGTAAGATAGGGGTTTATAGTAAAATAAATATCATACATCATGTGAGTTTTACCACATGTTGTGCGATACTCCCCACATGGTTGATATGTGTGTTGAGAGAAAACGCACAAGACCCTGGGTGATTAGACGTGTCATTTTCCCTTAGGAACACATTCTATAGAGGAAAATGGATGGTTGATCCATATCAATGTAAGAAAATTCTTAGTTCCTCCTGAAATATTATATTCAATGTACCCCAATGTAAACATCATTTAATTTTTCCCATAATCTACTATCTTATGTAACTCTTCCTTCGGGACTTGTATTTGAGAATGTGAATGTCCAATTTTTTGTATATTCCTCTAGAGGATGTGATCGTGGATTTGTTTTCAAAATATAAAACATGGTAGAATGTTATTTGAACATAATTCTTATTTTAATGAAACTAAATATATTGTAGAAATTGAGAATGATGAAAATAGAGATTTCAGGGTCGGTATTCCCCTAAAGCACCTAGAAGTGAGTACCCATACTATTTATATAGGTAGGTTTGGTACTCCAAAACTATAGAGGGTAGGGGTTATATATCTATGGATTGGTAATCCAACATCATTGATATTTGGTGGGGAGTGGGTCCTACATTGGAGATAGTTCTCCCTTGGTTGTATAGCATAGTATCAAGGATCATGAACCTCTACTTTGAATCTTGAGAGGTTGTGCATGGAAATTGGAATTAAAGGTAAGACCTTTGTAGATGTAGGAAGACTCATATAACTTATTTTAATCTGGAGATTGAGATATCCTTCTTTTTTACTAGGTTTTTAGTATAACCATACTTTATTTTGGGTTTCCTATTACTCTTTTATTATAGGTTTTGATAACCATTTTATTTCAATGGATCCCTATATTATTTTTAGGGCATCATAATGTGTATGTTCATACATACCCCATCATGGGATTTTTCCACATATTTCATGTCTTATTAAAATGAAAGATAGATTGATGGTGACTTTGGTGGAATTAGTATCCGAGAATCATAAAAAGTTTTGAATACAGTGACCATGTTTTGTGGTCAGACTCATATATTGTGAGTCAATATCTCCTAAATTCTCATTTAAAAATTATTTTTAGGTTATGACATTAATTCTAGTCTGGAGTATATTTTTACCCATTATACATTCTATATTACCTTGCTTCACTTTGATTTATTTCACTCATGGTTTTCACATGCATTGATTAATCTCTATATTATTCTATTTTATTATATCTTTTCACTATTTCATGAATTTTTTTATGTGTCTATAAGTATGTTAGGATAAGACCCCCCATTTCAGGGATATTCTTACTCAGTGCTTGTCGCTATCCCCTGGAATATTGGAGGTGGGATTGGGTTGCCACTATTGATATATTGTCGACCTAGGCAGGGGTTGTTGGATTGGGTCAAGACATAGTGGAATTAAATCTTGTTTATCCTAGAACTGGTGTTTGGATTTAGACATGTCGTGAGGATTTTTTTAGGAACTTAAACAATTCTTGTTGAAGTGTCTCGTGTTTGAATATCAGTACACGGAACCTAGTTATGGTGTGGTGACTAACACATCAAAATATCAAGACTCTGACTACATATTTTTTATCTTGGAATACCGAATCATTGGCTATAGGGAAACCAATAGTACTTGCATCTTATAGGATTGGGTAATTGGAATTCCATGTCATTCTTGAGTCAGGTCCCCATATAATGGCATCTAACCATGGTATGAATTATCAATAGTTAGGATGCATCAATAATTACATCAATCTAGTATTTTGAGATAGGTTCATAATAATAAACAGTTGAGAAATAAAGCATCATTGTAGTGAAATATAATTGTTGTGTTCCCTACAAGAAAGCATCGATCAGTTATTCCACCCAAAGAGTAGTTCTATGACCCACCTCAAGTGGTTCAGAAATATGATCAAATATATGTTGTGTCATTGATAGCTTCAGTAGTTCCGGATGATGCTGCACATTTTCTTGATTCATTTCATGAGTTTCAATAATAGAGGGAACTCAGATTTTTGGGTGAACTAAACCCTCAGGTTACATAGGATTGGATTGAGTTAGTGATCAAGGTTTTACATCATATAAGGACCTAGGGCTATCAGACAGTTTCACTCAAATGTAGATTTATTCATGGAGTAGCTGGAAATAACTGGGAACTGATCACATAGACCCTTGATGAGGTGAAACTATTGAGAAAAAACATTCATAAATTATTACATGATGAGTATTACTCTTCATTCTTATACTCTATATAGATCCTAGATCATTTTGAGGTTTATAAAGGATATGTGTCAATCTATGAGTATCCATCAAGGTTTACTATCCTCACTCACTACACTATTTGATATGTTGTGAGATGGATACTTCTAGTAATGGAATATTGATATAGACCTCTATAGGGATATCAGGGCTAACCTAGTCTCTTTATTCTTTTCCACTTATGCTAGAGTACGGGATCAAACCTTGGTGACTCAGAGTCTAATAGAAGAGGGATTTTGGGTATCTGGAGAAAATATTAGACATTATAAGGATGATTCATTTTCACAAACTAAAATGTGTTAATAATTAGGGACTCAACATATGAGGCATATAAATTCCAATACTCATATAGGGGATCTATAGTGTAAGGATGACACAGATGGTCAAGTTAGTATGGTGATAGATAATTATATGTTTGGGATGGGTGAGATCACATGGATCATGTTTTCCTAACTCTAAATGTTGTAGATAGTGGATAGAAAGTGTATGGATGTCTATTTAAGAGGTAATATCAAGATTACAGATCTCCCAAACATAGTCAAGGTGGTCCCTAGGGATTCAGTTCTAATAAAGGGGTGGGAATATCCCTAGAGAGATGAGATATTGATTGAGGATGACATTTTAACATACTCCCACTACCACAACTAGGACCCACATAGGATACAAGACCAGTTGTCTTCATTGATTCATCTATACTGGGACCCACATAGGATACAAGACCAGTATTGAATCATCCAAGCTGGGACCCACATAGGATACAAGACCAGCACAGCTAGGACCCACATAGGATACAAGACCAGCTGTCTTCATTGATTCATCTATACTGGGACCCACATAGGATACAAGACCAGTATTGAATCATCCAAGCTGGGACCCACATAGGATACAAGACCAGCACAGCTAGGACCCACACAGGATCGGGCCCACACAGGACCTGTAGCACTGATCCACGTAGGATCGCTGAGTGCTGTAGTCGTCGCAGTCCACTGAGGGTCTCTGCACGGTCGTCGCTGCAGTCCACTAAGGATCTCTGCACGGTCGTCGTCGGAGTCCACGGAGGATCTCTGCACAGTCGTCGCTGTCGAAGTAGCAGTCGCAGCCAGCACTAGGGTTCCCGCACATAGCAAACTCATTCGGGAGGGTCCGCTCCACGAGCCGAGAGGCTGATACATCAACTGTCACAAAGACCGAAGTTGATGTATCCAAAAGTTCCGTAATGCCAACAGGAACTCAACGTCGCAGACGGCGCGTCAATCGGACGCCCGGTCTGAGAGTTATTGGCTTTTTCGTCTCAGGGGCCCGGTTGGTTTTTAAGGAAAAACCAACTCGACCGTACTCCACCTGCGTCCAAACCTCGGGCAGAGTATTCCAAAAGATCCGTCTCACTTAGAAGAATACAACGAAACAGACGGTGCGTCAATCGGACGCCCGGTCTGTTAGTTATTGGCCTTTTCGTCTCACACCCACCCTGGGAAACTTCCCAGGAGGTCACCCATCCTGATCCCTGCTCTAGGCCATGCACGCTTAACTACTGAGTTTTAACCACGTAGACTCCCGAAAAGGAAGGTTCACCTTGAGTATAGTATACCGAAACGACCGTCTCGATCCAAGGATCGCGTTGCCGCTGACGGCGCGTCGTTCGGAGGCCCGTAGCTCAAGTTACGGGAGTTTGAACGAAAACCGTCCGAAGACGGGGGTCCGGGCCCGGGCCAACCTGGCCCGACCCCCCCCCCCCCCGGGAGTCGGCCGAACCGGGTCGACCCGACCCGGTCGGTCCGGCCAGGGCGCGGCCCGGCCGGTCGGACCGGCCTGGCCCGGTTCGGCCGAGCGGCCGAACGGCCAAGGTGCCGCGGGGCACCGCCCCCACGGCCTGGTGGTGCTGCGGCCCCCCGTGTGGGGCCACGCTAAGTCAAGGACGCGGCTTTGCCGCGTCCGGGTGCAGCGGACCCGCGCGGCCGCGGGTCCGAGGGTGTCGCCGCCGCCGCCGCGCGCCGGGGCGCCGCTGCTCCCAGCTGCCGGCGACCCGCGCCGCCGGCGTGTTCCGCACGCCACCGGGATCGCTCCGGTGGTCCGATTTTCTTCCCGCCTGCGCCGCTGCTCCTCCCAGGACTCGTCCTTCACTGCGGAATCATCAAACATCCGTTGCGGCACGTTCCGTCGTTGCCCGTCAATTCCGCACAAAATGAAGAACGGTGGAGGTTCGTCGGGCCATGTTCGTTTGGCCCGCACCCTCCGCGTTAGAGATAAACAAACGGGAGAAATTTAAGTTCAAAACAGGAATGCATATCCGAAACAATTTTTAATGAAATAAAATTGTTTCATTAACGGGTTCCTCATTTGAACGGAAACAACAATTTTAATAAATTTTAAAATTGTTCACAAAGCCAGTTCTTTACTTTTTAAAGATACAATTACGAGAATATAAAAAGAAAATAGGTAATTCCCAAAATAAATCCATACCTCGTTGGTCGTCGCGCGTGAGCGTTCTTCGCGGAATTGCTCGTCGCGGAAGGTGGAGATCGTTGTATCGTCGCGGAAGGGCGTCGCGTCGTCGCGGAACACGACGTTGAGTCGGCGAACTCAACGCACCATGAAACAGCAGATTTAATTTAATTAATTAAATCCGTGTTTCGGTTAAGAACCACGAAGGAGATAAAAAGGAAGGTCTGAGACTCTTACCTCAAGCAGCTGATCGAAGATCCGTCGCGGAGGAAGAGACGTCGCAGAAGAATGTTGTCGGCGTTGCGGATCATGGTGTCGCGTCGTCGATTTCCGGGTTCGGCGTTCTTCGCGTTCTTCGCGTTCTTCGCGTTCTTCGCGAAGGAGGAAGAAGATACAAGGATTCTGTCTCAACGAGTAATCCCTCAAAAGATTTTGGTTGGTCTTATTTTATTATTATGCCAACACATGAAAACGGGTAAGAAACGACCCATCAATTCGTTGAATTAATTCAACGAAAGAAACAGCTCATTTAATTTACGAAATAAACCGCTCAATTAAATGGTCTGTTAAGAAATTAAGAAAACGCGTCAGTTGACTTTCATAATGACGGGTTTTCGCAGGTGCGTTACTTAGCGGAAAGAAACGGCGGGGCTCGTGCGGGCCCCACCTCACAAATATCCTACCAAGGGGGTAGGATATTTCTGGATAGCATTCTATCCAGATCAACTCAGTTTAAACCGTCTTTAAGTGGCTTTAAGTGGCTTCCAAGTGGCTTAAGTGAAATAAAATAAAGTTGTCATAAAATTATTTTATTTCTTAACTTTAAGCCCGAAAATTAAAAATCACACCCGAGCAAACGCAACTCCGGAAGTGGCGTTTCTAAGCGAATACCGGCGCTGTGATTTCATCGGTGCCCTCAGAATTCGATTCCGGGCACCGGTTTAAAAGTTAGAAAAACCCGCTCGTCCGTTCACTGAACGTACCCGAGCCAAACTTCGGAAAATGATTCCGGGCACACCGGGCCTCGGAATCAGGCGCCGTCAGAAACTGTGTTCTTGTAAAATTCCAATGAAAATTAAGAAAAAAAATTCCTTGAAATTTACGGGTCTTTACATTATTCCCACCACAGGGCTTTACGTCCCCGTAAAGCTTCAACACAAACTAGGGATACAAAGGCGGTACTGAGCACGCATCTGAGCCTCCCGCTCTCAAGTGCTCTCCTGGAGGTTCCTGTGCTGTCATCAGATGCGCACAACAGGAATCAATCTCCCATGTAGGACCACTCCTTTCGATCCTCTATCTCCACCGGGACCTCCGTAAAAGTCGCCCCATCATCCATGTCTAGCTCCCCCGTGGTCAATGATGTGCGTCGGGTCGTGCACGTATCTCCTCAGCTGAGATACGTGGAAGACGTCGTGCACCCGGTGCAACTGAGGTGGCAGAGCTAGGTGACAAGCCACCTCGCCAATCCTGCTGAGGACCTGGAAAGGCCCGATGAAGCGTGGAGAAAACTTTCCACCTCGTCCAAATCTCCGCAAACCACGTCGAGGTAAGACCCGCAAGAAGACGTGGTAGCCATCCTCGAACTCTAGTGGCCTCCGCCTCCTGTCAGTATAAGACTTTTGTCGGCTCTGAGCTGTACTCATCCGCCCCTGGATGACCTGGACCATCTCCAGTGTTGGTGCGGCGGCCGACGTATCCGTACACCAGGACCCTGACTTCCGATTTCCAACTTAATGCACGAAGACACTGATTGCGTGTGTGTTTCCAGCAGTTTTTAAAAGTCAGCTCAAACCAGGTCAGCTCACCAGTTTCTTATCGTTTGACAGTATCACGTTGTTTCTTTCAGGATGCCTCCCCGCGGACGACCAGCTAGGGTTCTGAGGGTTGAGTGTGGCGATATCCCGCCCAGCGACGAGGCCTCGGTGCAAGGTCCCTTGACAGCTGAGGCACCGGCAGTACCTCTACCCGCCGAGCCACCGATGCTTCCAGCCGCTGACGATGCATGTCGCTTGAGCGCACTGTACGAGTTCCAGCGCCAGAGGCCACCCAGGTTCCGGGGATAGACAGACCCGCAGGTGGCTGAGGATTGGCTGGAGGCTGTGGTAGGAGTTTTCAGGCTAGTGAGTATACCAGAAGACCTCATGGTAATCCTCGCAGCGAGCCTACTGTACGCAGCAGCAGGCCGATGGTGGAGCTTGATGCTCTAGGTGCACGACGAGGCATCACTTCTATGCGCAGCGGAAGCGTGGTGGTCCGCAGGGTATAGGCGGACGAGGCAGTGGAGCTGGCCGAGTAGCCGATGGTGGGAGACACTTCGAGGTGTTGCCACCGCCACCACCAGGAGGTCCACCCCGACCGCAGGGAGTTGGTGGACATGGGAGAGCTCAGCTTCAGGCAGCTGAGGCCTTTGATCGTGGAGCTCTGGGAGCAGTTGGACAGGAGCGGAACTAGTGGATACGTCTTTTGTACTTATAGTTCCTTGTTTCTGTTGTGTAGCATCTTTGTATTATGAGCTGCAATAATAAAAGACGCATACCTTTGTGATGTTTTCATTCCTGTCCTCTTTTGTGTTGTTACTAAGAGGTTCCAGTTTTAACTATTGACTTGAACCTCACTTGTGAGACATCTACTGGAGGAGACCCAGTTACCACACACTGATGCCGACAGTGTGACTCAACCCTTGGAGGCAAGAGTAACGGTTGGATCTCTTGGTAGTAGCGTCGAGGCCTTACGACGTCATCCTTGGTATGGATTAGAATCATCCATGTCGGGATTGACTGTATTAGGCAAAAGAATGTGGTTCATCCAGGGGATGGGACCAGATTTCTCTTATCGGCAAAGAAGAAATCTTGCATCTCTTATGGGACCTGAGATGTTCCAGGTCATCCAGGGGCGGATGAGTACAGCTCAGAGCCGGCAGAAGCCTTATGCTGATAGGAGGCGGAGGCCACTGGAGTTCGAGGATGGCGACCACGTCTTCTTGCAGATCTTACCTCGACGTGGTTTGTGGAGATTTGACGAGGTGGTTTGTCGCCTGGCTCTGCCACCTCAGTTGCACTAGGTTCACGACGTCTTCCGCGTATCTCAGCTGAGGAGATACGTGCATGACCCGACACACATCATTGACCATGGGGAGGTAGACATGGATGATGGGGAGACTTTTACGGAGGTTCCGGTGGAGATAGAGGATCGACAGGAGCGGTCCTACGTGGGCGATCGATTCCTCTTGTGCACATCAGATGGCAGCACGGGAACCTCCAGGAGAGCACATGGGAGCGGGAGGCTCAGATGCGTGCTCAGTACCGCCTTGGTATCCCTAGTTTGTGTTGAAGATTTACGGGGATGTAAAGCCCTGTGGTGGGAGTAATGTAAATACCCATAAATTTCAAGGAAATTTTTTTTTCTTAATTTTCTTTGGAATTTTACAAGAACGTGGTTTCTGACGGCGCCTGATTCTGAGGCCCGGTGTGCCTGAAATCATTTTTCGAAGTTTGGCTCAGGTACGTTCAGTGAACGGACGAGCGGGTTTTTCTAACTTTTAAACCGGTGCCCGGAATCGAATTTTGAGGGCACCGATGAAATCGCAGCGCCGGTATTCTCTTAGAAATGCCTCTTCTGGAGTTGTCTTTTCTCGGGTGTGGTTTTTAATTTTCGGGCTTAAAGTTAAGAAATAAAATAATTTTTCGACAACTTTATTTTATTTCACTTAAGCCACTTGGAAGCCACTTGAAGCCCCTTAAAGGCGGCTTGAACTGAGTTGAACCGGATAGGATGCTATCCATAAATATCCTACCCACTTTGTAGTATATTTGTGAGGTGGGGCCCGCACGAGCCCCACTGTTTCTTTCCGCTAAGTAACACACCCGCGAAAACCCGTCATTATGAAAGTCAACTGACGCGTTTTCTAAATTCTTAACAGACCATTTAATTGGGCGGTTTATTTCGTAAATTAAATGAGTTGTTTCTTTTGTTGAATTAATTCAACGAATTGATGGGTCGTTTCTTACCCTTTTTCGTGTGTTGGCATAATAATAAAATAAGACCAACCAATTTCTTTTGGAGGATTACTCGTTGAGAGAGGATCCTTGAACCTTCAGCCTCCTTCGCGAAGAACGCGAAAGCACGCGAAGAACGCGAAGAACGACGAACCCGAAAATTGACGACGCCGACAAAGTTCTTCTGCGACGTCTCTTCCTCCGCGACGGATCTTCGATCGGCTGCTTGAGTTCACCGACTCAACGCCGGATTCTGTGACGACGCGACCCCTCCCCGCGACGACGCGACGATCCCTCTCTTCCGCGACGAGCTTTTCCGCGAAGAACGCCCGCGCGCGACGATCAACGAGGTAGGGATTTTATATTTTTGGAAATATCCCTCCTTATATTCCCGTGAACATTCTTTAAAAATTAAAGAACCGGAATCAAAGAAACAATTTTATTTTATTAAAATTGTTGGTTCATGTGTTGAACATTCTATTTTCTCCCGTTGATTATCTCTAACGCGGAGGGTGCGGGCCAAACGAACACGGCCCGACGACCCTCCGCCGTTCTTCGTTTTGTGCGGATTTTATGGGCGACGACGGAACGTGCCGCAACAGATGTTTGATGTTTCCGCAGTGAAGGACGAGTCCCGGGAGTAGCAACGGCGCAGACGGGAAGGAAAACGGGCCACCGGAGCGACTCCGGCGGCCCGTGGAAGCCGGCGGCGGCGCGGGTCGCCGGCGCGGCGGCGTCGGCGGCTGGAGGCGGCGGCGCCCGTGGACCCACGGCCGTCCGGGTCCAGCGCGCCAGGGTGTCCAGGGCAACACCCCGCGGGTGCCGCGGGGTTGTCACGCGGCACCCCGCGGGTGTCCAGGGCGACACCCCGCGGGTGCCGCGGGGTTGTCACGCGGCGCGTCCGGCTGTCTGGCCGACACCCCGCGGGTGCCGCGGGGGTGTCACGCGGGGCGGCGGCTTTCCCCCGCGTCGGCCGCTCGGCTGCTCGGCCGAGCCGAGCCGGACCGGCCCTGGCCGGGCCGGGTCGGCCCAGGCCCGGACCCCCCGTCTTCGGACGACTTTCGTTCAAATGCCCATAACTTGAGCTACGGGCCTCCAAACGACTCGCCGTCAGCGGCAACACAATACTTGGAGTGAGACGGTCGTTTCGGTTTATCGCACTCAAGGTTTCGGAATACTTTGGGTTCGGCCGGGTTGGTTCGTACACGAAACCAACCGGGCCCTCGGAGCGGAAACGCTCATATCTTGAGCTACGGACGTCCGATTGACGTGCCGTCAGCTTCGTTGATTTCCTCTAAGTGAGATGGATATTTTGGATTACTCCGCTCGAGGTTTGGATGCCGTCCGAGTTCGGTCGGGTTGGTTCGCTCATGGAAACCAACCGGACCCTTGGAACGAAAGAGTCAATAACTTCCAGACCGGGCGTCCGATTGTCGCGTTGTCTGTTGCGTTGAGTTCCTCTTGACGATACGGAACTTTTGGCATACTCTGCCCGAGTTTTGGACGCAGTTGGATTTTGGCCGGGTTAGATCATACCGAAATCCAACCATGCCCTTGGAACGGAAAAGATGATACCTTTCAGACAGGACGTCTGTTTGACGAACCGTCGGCGGCGTTGGTGATCTCGTTGAGAAACGGTCCCTATGGGTGTACCCTAGGAGAGTTCGGGGTACATTTGAGATATGGCCGGGATTGGTTCGCTCACGAAACCAACCGGGCCCCTGGGATGAAAAGGCTAATAACTCACAGACCGGGCGTCCAATTGATGCGCCGTCTGTTGCGTTGAGACCCCTATGACGAGGCGGTCCTTGGTGATACTTCCTTGCGGGACTTTGTGATACTTGGAGTATCCACCAGTAGCTCGTGGAGCAGACCCTTCCGGAGACGAGCGTGCAGAGTAAGGAGACCATGTAGCTGACTGAGTCCCGACGACTGTTGATCGGACGTCCCGGTGCGTTACAGAGGTGCGCTTGGTTGTAGCCACATTACAACTGACTCTATAAGAGGAGAGGGATAGAGAATATCATTAATCAATGGTGGTGAATATTTATATTCGTTAGAATTCTATAGAGGCTCATTTATTGGATTTTTACTCTGAATTTATATACAACCATATATCCTGAGGAGATCTACCTAATGGATTTTATGACTGTGGGGATCATGTCATCCTTTTTTAGAGATGGATGGTAGTTATGGTCACATACCATGAGGATACTTTGATGAAGTTTAATACCTCCCACTAGGATGTACATTTTGGACTATCAAAGAGGTAAAAAGAAATTTTATAGTAATTTTGGTGAACTATTATGGGGTAGAGTGTTACTGTTTTTTTCTCTTAATATCTCACATGTCATCAGGTAAAAGTTGAATATCAAATTCCTTCAAGAATGAATAAACCACTATAGATCCAATAATTAAAGTGGGATGGAAAAATTATGGATTGTGCAATGGTTTTTTCATAGATATTGAGAGAGAATGTCTCTTTCTAGGTTATTATTTACTGACATACAATATCATCACACTTTATTAACATCCAAGAGTAGAGTTTGGTTAACTGTTTGGGGCCCTTGTATATGCAGGAGATCATTCCTCTACATGGAGTACCCATGAAGATCATCTCTGAATGTGATTATAATTTCATGTCACAATTGTGGAGAATCCACCAAAAGGCTATTAGGAAATAGTAATAGATGATCATGGACTTTAACCCCTATATATAAATCCAAATCGAGTGAACTTTCTTGTTTTTAGAATATACAATGAGATCCAGTGTGTGTACATTTTCTATAGCTGGGTGGATCACTTACTATTTGGGGAGTTATCTAATAATAATATTTATCACCCCACTTATAGTATGAGACTATTGAAGGAATGTTATGGGGGACCATGTAGGTCACTCATATATTGGACTAATATTGGTGATAGGTCTTTTATTACTCCAGAGTTTTTGAGGTGATTACTGAGAGGGTTTAGGTTATCTAAGATCGTATGAGGTCATATAATAGTCACCATAAATCTTACATAGACCAACGTTGTAGGACATTAGAGTTTGGGTGGGAATACCATGATTTCATAAAAGTCTCCCCACAGTTAGGATTTTGTAGATTTGGTTGGGGAAGAAAGCTATCCTGAAGGATCATTTTGTTCTTCTAGATCTAATATAGTGTTGAAGAGGTTTCTTACCATTTGGCCTTACTCTCATAGTTGTACTGAATGTATGGTGTCATCCATGTGTCATTGTTGAGAATATATGTGCATGGCACATCACATGATACTAACTTGGGAACGATGGATGTTAAGGATGGATCCACCATCCAAGAGTACCTAGTGGTGATTAAGAATCAATATTAGAGGATCATATGTGGGTGGACCATTCCTATGTTTTGAGTGATTTGGAATCATGGGAATGTTAAAATATAGATATTGGCAGTGAGAGAGTCATATAATGGTTTATTACCCCCACATTTTTGTATATATTGTTCTTTTATAGGTGAAAAACCTAAAGTTTTGGAGAATAAAACAACTCTAGTTTTCGTAGTGTGATCTGTTTAATATTTATATAAGTATCACTCAATTTTTACCTCAATGTTGGGGTTGTGTTTTGTGTTTCATAGGTCCTAAGAATTAATATTTTAAAAATATTAAATATATTAAATACTTTTCAATAATATTTTCATAATAAATGGAACTCTCATAGATCAAAATCTCAAACGAAACATCTAAGACTATTCTTGTTTCCGAAACATGGGTTTTACCCTTTGTGAAACATAGTTTGGTTGGTGTCATATATTTTGTTGGTGGTATCAATTTTAATGTGTCTTAAATAAATTAAATGAATAATTTATTAAATGTATTAAATTATTAAACATATCACCCCACCCCCTCTATATATAAAACATTATGAAAAATATCTAGATTTAGCCACATGTCCTTAGATATTAGATATGAGGTGGAGTTCCACCATTGGCATTGAAAAACATGGATCATGGACCAATAAAAATGAATTAATGATATCCATGGGATGAATGTAGAACACAGTTTAATATTCAAAAAAATTGATAGAAAACAATTTATTCACCAATGATCAATCCATTATTAAGTTAGGGATCATTATATTATGAATTTTTACCCATGTGTTCATGATTTCTTAGAATTGACTAATTGTATGCACAATTATTTTATTTTGATTATTCACATGAACTAATAATTTAATTGGAATTATTAAACAATGTTTTTTTATCCCATGTTTCAACCATTTGGTTTCTATTACTATTATCATATTCTAAGATTGGATCAACCAATGACAATCTTACTTTGTTTGTGTGCCTCTCTCATCTACAATTTTTCATATTCTTTATTGTTTTATACGGGTTATAATTTTTACACTACCAGATAGATTTGAGGGAGATAAGACTCTTTAAATAATGATAATTATGGAAATTAAATTTGGGATCGAAGTTATGATGATGGATCAAGGTGGAACAAAGGATTATAAATGTTTCTTTTGGGTATCAGGACCCCATTTTGGTGACAAGAGGCATCACATATCACACAATAGTGATCAAAATACTGATTTGTGGACAAAAGAGGCTAAAAATCACTGATCAATGGTTCCTTCATTCGATTTTTAAATATTTGGGTGACTCAATTGTGAACTTCATGGAAAATTTATTTGATCTGAAAAGTTTTTGAAGATCGAGAGAATAGTCTACACTTTCTGTGAAAATCTAGGCTATACTCCATGTATTTTGGAAGAATACACACCGTGTTTCTTGGTTTCTCCCAGTGGATTGAGTTTTGAACAGACCTAGATATCATGCATTTTTTGTCTGGTCCCACACATATTGTGATGCTCCCTATGTGATTAATCCATGTTGTTAGAGTGAATTCCCAGGTCCTCGAGCAACATTACACACCATGTTCCCTAATGTGCATGCCATATAATTTACCATAATCTTCTACATTCTATATCTCCTTATTTTAGTCATGGATTTGGGCCTGTGAATATCCCATTTTGAGTATATTTTTGTGTCGGATGTGATAGTGGAATTTTTTCATAATATGAGATATAAATCAAGGTGATATGAGCAGGAAACTTCTTTTATAGATTCTCAATAGTTGGAAGTGATCAAGACTGATCATCGGAGATATGTTGGGTTCAGTACTCCTCTGATTCACTAGGTCACAACTCCACCATACTCTCTATATAGTAAGGTTCGGTACTTCTACAATATAGAGAGTTTGAGCATTCAATCTATAGATTGGTACAACCCCACCATCGAACTTCGGAGGTGAGTGGTCCCCCCACTGGAGATAGTGCTCTATTAGTTGTGGAATATAATAGAAAGGATTAGGACCCTTTAGTATTATTCCTATGAGGTTGTTTGTAGTGATTAGCATCAGAGCCATGTCCTTCAGTGCTATAAGAAGACTCGTTATTTTTAGTTGTTTGTGGATATTTAGATACCTCTATTTTCATTTGGACATTTAGTATGATCATATATGATATTTTGTTTCTTATACATCACGAATTAGGTGTTGAACTAACTATTTTATTTTTTAAAATTCATTTTTGTTTTAGTTTAATCCTATTAAGTATGTTCACACTCACCCTTGCATGGTATTTTCCCACACATGTCATGTCTTATGATTATGATGGATAGATTGATGATGACATTAGTGGAACTAGAATTGTAAGAGTATAATAGTTTTTAGTGGTGTGGTTTGGTGTTCAAACTCTAAGATTCTGAGATATTCTCTCTTCTTTCTCCCCTTTATTATATTTTTTTGTGTAAGTACCTACTTTCTATTCGATATTTTATTTTTTCATTTATAAATTTTTATAATCCAGCTACAATTTGATATATTTTTCTAGAGTTTGTCACATGAATTTAATACTCTCTAGATGTTTGAATTTTATTATTATTCTACACTATTTTATGGAGTTGTTTATGTTTTTTCACATATATATATGTTAGGATATGGCCTCACATTTAATTGATATACCTAATTCGTTATTTTCTCGATCACCTAATCTATTGGTGGTGGGATTAAGGAGTCACTCTAGACTTACTGCAGACCCATGAAGGGTCTCATTGGGTCGTTTCATGATAATACATTAATGTATTTCTTGATAAATTACCCATATAGCCACAAAATTTTTAATTTGAGTTCTTTGTTGATCGCATCCCTGATTCAATACCTATATCAAATACTCACTTTAGAGTGGACTTTTTAAAATTATTGGAGTTGAGGAAACAATTATAGGATTTGTGTGATAATGGATTTATATTCCCTAGTTTTTCACCTTGGGAAGCCCCAATTCATTTCATTAAGATGAAAAATGGATCTATGTGGTAGTTCATCTATTATTGGGAAATAAATTTTATTATTGTAAGTAACATGTATCTTTTTCCTCTCATTGGTGATTTGTTTGATCACATTAAAGGTGCTCAATATGTTTCAAAGATTGGCCTTCATTCTTGGTATCATCAATTTTGAGTAAAGAATAAAGATATTACAAATATAGTATTTCATATATAGTATATAGATTAATATTTTATAGTAATTCTATTGGGATTGACTAATTATCCCTTAATTTTTATGGATCTAATGAAAAAATTATTCAGGGATTACTTTGATAAATTTTTGTGTTATTTATTGATGACATCTTTGTGTGGTCTAAAAGCTATGAGGACCATGAGAATCACTTGATGATCATTATTGAGAATCTTAGATGGAAGGAGTATTTTTGGATATTTATAAAGTGTTAATTCAATCTTCAAGATGTTTTTTTCTTGGATATATTTTATCTATGGATGGAATATCAATTGATCCTATGAAGAAAAAACTAGTAAATGAATGTCATGAACAGACAAACATAGATGTGGTATATAGTAACTTTGGATTACAAATTTATTATCTGCTATTTGTCTAAAAAAATTCATAATTTACTAACCCATTAACTAATATTACATGTACATGGTTTAAGTTCATGTGAAAAAAATAATGCAATGAATGTTTTGAATAATTGAATATGTGATTGGGAAATGCTCTAATATTGACTCTACCCTAAGGAAAGGATAGATTTGTGATATATAGTTATGCATCAAATAATGTACTTGGTCATGTACTTATAAATAATGATATATCTTTTTCATATGAATCAAGGTATTTAATGAATAATTATCAAACCCCTGACCTTGAGTTGGCATCCATAATATTTTCATTGATGATATAAAGGAATTATCTCTATGGAAAAAAATCGTAGATATATAGAGATCATAAGATTCTAAACTACATCTATTAAATGAAATATATGAACATGCGGAAACATTTCTGGCTCATGCTACTCAAGGATTATGATTACTTAATACACTACCACCCAAGTAAGGAAAATAAAGTAGTAAATGCATTGATCTATACATATAATAGATTTCTGGCTAAAATGTGGATTGAAATGGATCATATGTTCACGGATTTAGTGAATATAGATATGAGAATTATTAAGGAATGGGAACATCATTAATTTTTCAAATTATTTCCAACACATATTTATTGTAAAATATAAAAATTTTAAGCCTGATTATGAAAATTTTAAAAATAAAATTAAAACTGTGAATGATGGGAAATTGGAAGACTTCTTTTATGAATATGGTGTTCTAAAAATATTAATGAGGCTATGTGTTCTAGTAATAAATAATATGAAAATATAACTATTATATAATTATCTTAACTCAAACTTATCTATACACCCAAGTATAATAAAGATATATATGTATTTTAACAAATATTTTTAGTGTGATAATATAAAGTGGAAAATTGATTGTTATATATCAAGATACTAGATTTTTTAATTTGTGAAAGTTGAGAGATAGTATCCTAGAGAATTCATGAAACATAAACCTATTCATATATTGAAATGGGATGACATTACTATATAATTTTTCATTGTATTACGAGAGAATCCAAGAAATAACGACGTAATAGGGATTATTATTGACCACCTTACCATTTTTTCAAATTTACTCACTATAAGAGAATATTTACCTCTCGAGAATCTCACATAGCTCTATATTAATGAATTTTTAATAATTCATGGTGCACTTATTTTAATTATTTATAATTATGATCTATGTTTTACATCAAAATTCTAGAAAATACTTATGAAGGCTCTTGATACCATGCTTCAATTGAGCCTCACCTATCATCCTAAAAAAGATGGATAGTTTTAAAGGAAAAAATTTAACATTAGAAGACATGTTATGATCATGATCAGATGAATTTCAAGGTATTTAGGATCATTATTTACCATAAGTTTTGTTTTTCTATAACATTATATTTTATTAAAGTATTAAAATGGCATCTTATAAAGAATTGTATTTTAAGGGATGTCGTACTCCAAATTTTTGGGATGAAGTTAGTGAAAGGAATTTATAGGCTCAGAACACATTGAGGATAAAATAAAAAAGGTAAATACTAGTCATACCCAAATTAAAGTGGATCAATATAGGAAAACATATACTAATAACTTAAGTAATTATTTTTAATTTCAAGTGTTTCATCATGTTTTCATGAATGTATCTTCATGTAAAGGTGTTATAAGGTTCAATAAGAAACAGAAAATAAGCCCTAAGTACATCAATCCTTCTGAAATTATAGAAATAATTGAAGTTATGTATTACTATTTGGTAATTCTATCTATCCTTTGTAAAGTTTATAATGATTTCCATATCTAATTATTAAGTATGTATATTTCATACCCATTGCATGTTCTCACCTTTTAATAAATATAATTGGAACTTGATTTAAATTTATGTGATTAGCTTATCCAGATTATTGACACTAAAGAACAAGGGTTTCATAATTATATGAATCAACTGATAAAGTTACATTAGAGAAATCATAAAATAGAAGAATCAATTTGAGAACCTTATAATTTTATAAAGAAGAACCATCCTCATATTTTTGTAATTAATTTCCATGAAAATTTTACGGGAAAAATTTAAAGGAGGTTATAATGTAACATATGAGCTTTAATTATATTAATTTAACATATTTTATTAATGAAACTAAAATTCATTGAAAATTATAATATTACATGGAATAAAAATTATAATTTTATAGGATTAACCTAAATTGTTTACTTACTACATCAATATAAGAGTATAATGAATTTTAAAATTTTCCCTGAGAAATATGGTTCTATGAATAATTGACAATGTGGTATTTAGATGGTTTTTGGAACTGAAATACATGCCACATGAATAGTTGTTGAAGATACAACCATTTCAAATAAAATACAAGCCAAAAAAGTACAAAAACCCTTTTAAGGGTCTACTTCTTGAATCCCTACTGCTTCTCAAATGACTAGCACTCGTGGATCCCCTAGACAATATGTATCCCTCACAAACACAAAAAACCATGATAGTGACCTCCACGAGTCTGATGGCAGTTCATGACTAAGAAATGGACCGAAAGTGTTCTTCATGAGTTTGATGTATCCATGGATTTTCATAAAGACCAAGATTCCTTTTCGAATGACATCACACCATCACAAAACACCTTTCCAATAAATACCCTCCTCATTACAACCTTTGGGGGATGGTGACCCGACCATTCATCTTAAAATTTTCTCCCATTTCAAAAACCTCCTGAGCACCATGAACCTAATAAAAATGAATCATCCAAGGTACTTGGGATTCATGAATACCATTTTATTTTATTCTTGAAATCCTCCACCCCAGGTGGAGATTACATTTGGGAAGGCATATTCCCTTCATGAAGGACTAAGTCCTTACGAGGAACTTGGGGCATTGTGAATAATTCCGCCTTCACAAAGCACTCCTTTTCAGAACGAGAACATCACCCTGAGGCATGACCACTCTATTTTTTGAATACTTCTCCTTTGATAATCCCCATGACCTCTATGAATCTCTTGAACATTTCAAATCACCTCTCTATTAGTCCCTAAGATTTTTGAAACCCCTCTCATGGACCTCTCCATGCTACCTCCATTTTATTAGCACCTCTTACTGAATGTTGAGTTCCCAGATCCCCCACACCCATCCATGATTGGTTCAACTAAACCTCAAGTCCCTATGAAACCTATTACATATATTCATGTGGCCTAATCCACTTTAAGTGTGGACCAAGGCCCCCACTTACCATTTTCTTACTAGAATAGTGAAGTTAATTTCTTTTACATCACAACATAGGCACACTAACATAGACCTAGTGATTGAATACCACTCTGCATCATTAAAAACAATAATTTCTAAACTCATTCTCCCCCCAAAATTTCATGATCTATAGTCATGTTATCCCAAGGGTTAAGAATAGATTCCCTCACATTCGAGCTGTGTGACTTAAAAATTCCTTGTACCAACATCCTCAATACATGACGTTCAACTATGACCATACCCTGTTCCATGTTTATAAGAAGTTCCATTAATGAGAGGAATGGTATGGTCTTCACACTTCCTACTTTCATATGGAATTAGATCCTCCTAAAGTGGAATTAGATCCTACCCAAATGGAATGACATTCTTTTTTGGCAGCTTCCATCTATAACCCCCACGCCATCTCTTATTGGTTCTTCTTTTGTGAAAAGATCTTATGGTCTACTGTTTACAATTATTTCTCACAATTATTATGACTAATATAGGATTATAGGTTAGTAGAGACTTTGACATCCAACCCATCCATCCAATGGGAATCATCCTAAGTGTAATATCTAACATTCATCTACTCAATGGGATTAATTCGAAACTAAGACTCAACCACAATTTCCTTTGGGCCTCCTCCTTATGTATAAGTCTCATCCCATTATGAAATATGTGGTCTTTTATTACCAACTATCTATGATATGTATAAAGACTCCCTAATGTCCAAATACAAAACCCACATCCATCATTGTCCTCTCCAGACCACACACCTGGTAAGATCATGCCCCTATCCCTCGACGGTGCTTCCTTTACAATGTGAATTTCATTACTGCATGACACTAAACTACATGGACTGATCCTTTCATATGAACTTAAACTATGGAATTTAACTACATTGGATTTCATCTCTATATTCTTTACAGGGTATGTAGGATTCCTCCCTAAGGTTTGATCCTAACCAATGGCAAACCTAGGTGTTCCCTCATAGGGGTGAATTACCCTGATCCACCCAAAGGGTGTCTATATCAACCTTTATAGTGTGGATTTTCCATTTATGGGACACAAATCTTGGATATTTTTCTAAAGGTGATTTTAATCCATCTTTATTAATAGTGTTATATCTTCCCTCTATGGGAAACGCCTCCTGGATCTTCCTCCATGGGGCTTTTTGATCCATCCATTGGTAAATCTCCAGATGTGACATCTTCTCTCCATGGGATTCACCTCCTTGTTCTACTTCTATGAGTAATTTTTATCATTAAAATAATTCTCCACAGGAAATAAAAGTTTGACCCCAAATACATACCACATGCTAATCATAGTATGCTTGAGGTGAAAACATTGGAAGATATATTCCCTTGGTGTTAGATACCTCATGATTGAAATGTTCTTCCTTGGGTTCCATGATTAAGATTCCTCCCTATGATTGCCTCCTATGAGGATGAATATTGGTGACCAATGTTTCTGGCATCCAAACATACCATTAATTCCAAATGTGACTACTCTCTTGATAAAAAGGTTACTGACCTATCAAGACCCACTAGAATTTTCAAAAAATTAAGTGTAATTAACAGGAATCCTTATAGAGATGTCATAGGGTATCAATTCGACAAGCATTACATTACTCTATGGGAGAGACTTGGACTAGGAAAAAAGTTCCAAATAAGAGTCTATGTAAAGAAGAAATGACATCTCATTATCCCATTTTAATCAAGGATACAACATCATCATTAAATTTTATAAATGTTTCCCACCTTTGTAAAGTGGTAATTTGGATCTACAATGCATGCATGTTCACACTAACACACATGGAATCACACCAAATGAAAGCATAGGAAATAAAAATGGTCAATCTGATGAGAAACTCTTCTCCTCAATAAGGGGACCTATAGTGTTTGAGTCATCAGTAGATTAGCTTTTCACCAAATCCATTTATCCAAAGCCAGGACCCACCAAGAAAACATTAGACCTAGAATGAATCTCACCAGAAATTGGTGTAGTTAAACATTGGGAATTTTGGTCTACGACATCGTGAGCATGGATCTCTCTCCCCAACCATGGAAGAATAGAAGACACCGGGGAATTGGGCATTTATCTCGTTTAACATGTACTAAAAACTGAACCCTCTTAGTTTTAAAGACCCAATCTACAAGATATCAATAACCAAATTCCCTCAGACATAGGGGAATGATAAATTTTAATGTAGTTATCCTACAAGAAACCACCTCCACCACGACTTCTACTATTACATCAGCTTCTGGGTTCCCACACCCCGTATCACCCTCTGAAATTATTTAGAGATGGGTGATGGAAACCCTCTTATGTCGATATGAGTAAGAGGGGGTTATTCAAACAAGAGGAATGGTTTTCAAATACCTAAAAACTTCAACTTCTCATTGAAACTATCTCCCATAAGAGCCACACAGAGAACTATTGATCCCCACTCCAATAGAGAAACACATCGAAATCCTCTCCCTAGAGTGATCCAATGACTCTTTCAACTACACCGATGAGTTGGGGGATTCTTGAGTCACCATGGCCATGACTAATTCCAAGGAGATACCAAGGAGATGTCACACTGTGACCTATAAACACCATCAACAACCAGTACTTTAGGATGAAGAACAAGTGGACTATACACATACACCTCCGATGCCAGTCCAGACTACATAGCTTGAATGTCAAGAACAATACAAGTATAATTCTCCTCAAGTGGAGTCATCTTATGAATCTCCAATGTCCCCTACCATCATAGGAACATTCATCCATATTCGTATGAAATACAAGAAGGGATCCATCCATTCCTGGTTTGGATCGGTACCTCAGTCGTCCTGCATACAGGCTGGGTTTAAATTATCAATCATTGGTGCCATGGATAGATATTACAGACCAACCTATAAGGATGAGTTTCAGTGAATAGATCCTCCCCACACCATTATAAACCCAAGAGGAGGTTCCCCCTACTCTCAAAATCAACACGAAGATCCTCCACATTCTATTCCTGGTTCAAGGGAAGGTCTTCCCCACTTCGACAACCAGTACAAAGGTCCTCCCTATTAAACTATAATGAATAAACATGGAGACACCAAACCCATGTCATGACCACTCATTATGAAGGTACTCCTTTTTTCAATCCCAGTTCAATAATAGGTCCTCCTCACTCCATCACCGATCAATGTGTTCGTCCTCCAAACTTCATCGACAATCAACATGGAGGTCCTCCCCATGTTCCCTCCAATCACAGAAGAGGTCATCCACACCTCATATTTAATCACTATGGAGGTCCTTCCCATAATTACTCTTCCCTACATGGATGTCCCCCCTATTCCACAATAAACTAGACTGGAGGTCCTCCCCAATCATTTAATGGTCAACATTGAGTTCCTCCCAATGTTTCCATAATCTCTTGCAAAGGTCCAACCCACTCTGGAATCAATCAGTGGGAAGGTCATCCTCACACTTCATCCCATCAGTATGGATGTCCTCCCTATTCAATTACCAATTTTCAGTATTGAGGTCCTACCTACGTTCCCACCTAACAAATCATAGGTCATCCCTGCTTCATCAACAACTATAGTAGAGGTACTCTCCACTCCTACACTAGTTCAAGAGGGGATTATCCCCACTTTGATAGAAAATGACACAGAGTCCATCCCCATATCCCAACAAGTAAATGTAGAGGTCCTTCCCTTACAATCACCCACTAACAAGTAGGTCCTTCCCATGATAAAGAAATTACCTATCCTTCAGAAACTTCCTGGGGAAGAATCAAAAATCGCCTCCACTGAAGGAAAAAAATTCGGTAAGCACCAAGTCATATTCAATCTAATTCACCTATAATATTCCATGGAATAATGATATTATTTTATGGAATCATCACCCGATTCATTAGAATCAGAGTTTGGGGAATGAGACTAATAATTGAAGTTCATCATCTCAGAAGGCTGGATCCACCAAATTCTCAAATCCCTCTATAGGTACATGTAGGTTGATGAAGATTTGGATCCCTTCTATAGATAACGGTAAATCTGCCTCTATCTTCACCAATTTCCATATCCACATCTACCTAGTATCATGAAGAACTAATCTAGAATTGGATAGATTATGAACATATAATTGGTCCACTAAGGAGTGCCACTACCTTCGCGCATGAGGAAATGGAAGACATTACATCCTATAGGGATTCAATGATATAGTCGTTACATTCCTCGAGAGATGACCTAGAATGTAGTGAACAGTTGACTCATGTAGAAACTCCTCCACTGGTCGACCAACCATAACAATTATCCATATCAATCCCTCCACCAATGTCTTTTCCAACGTCGATCGAAGTTTGAGCCAACCAAGATCCTGACTGCACTTTTGATAAGAAATCCTATGGGATACTATGGTTGTTGATAAATTTTCAATAGTATTTAGGATTAATGGAACCTGAAACATCTATATCCAAGAGTACTTCACTAAGGGATGGGATGTGTTCCTCTGCTAAAATTTCTAGATGACCATTTTCACCTCCATGACCATTAGTTGGTCTACAAAAGAAGCTGGGAGCACTATGATGACATTGATCAGTAGTGTTTCATGGTTAAGTTAGCAGAACTCCATATGGAATAGCACCATGTATCACTCAACTACCAACAGACTCTACAATAGGGAAGAGTTAATATCCTTATAGTTTTATTCATAATATTGGAAGATGTGTCACTTCAAGTGTATATTCGAGGTTGGGGACAATATGATACTCTCCACTTCATCCATATCCTTCATCATCCTAACCTACATGTTGATGCTGAAGATTTTCCATTGATTATGTTTATGGTAAATATGGTTTTCCTTAATATTTCCAAGGATAAGGGTGCTGATGTAGGGTCCAAAAGAAAACACCCACCCCTGGGGTAGCATGATATCAAACTGACTCAAGAATAGATGCTGACAATGTGCATGGGGAATGTCAAGATTGATTTGGTCTCTACCATCATCACTCAGAAAATCCTAGGTGGGTTTAAATATTTCTCTAACAAGGACTAATGACTAGAGGAATCCTTGTAGCATGCCATATAAGCAAGTTTATTGGCTCTCCCAGCTCCTGTAAAAAGAACCTCAATAGAAAATACTACCACTGTAGTATAGGTTGTAGCTCCAGAGTTGCTAATGGTATTTCACCCTTTGATTGTAGTATCCTCCTTAGACATATCCTTTCCCAATGCATAATCTATAGGAACCACATCACCAATCATAACAACCTATATGATAGATTGTGTCTCCAACCCCTTTTCAAGATCATCCCCTCGTCAAGGACATGTTTCTAGAGTTCACTTCCTAGATATGAAGAGTTGTACCTACTCCTTTAAGGATGTCCTAGTTCCCAATTAATTCATCACTTTTCTAAAATATGGGATTCTAAATTTTCCAGTGTGCAAGAGACCCCATGAAGCTAAGCATACTGATCGCTCTGAACATTTCCCTTACCATAGGATCCTTGGACATACCATCAAACAATGTTATGTGTTCATGTATTGGCTCCAAGACCAAGTGTATAATAGTTTGGTCATGTTGGTCAATGATACAGCATAGGTGTTACACATATCCACTAAGCCTAATAATGACAGTGAATGTAAATGACAGTAGGTTCACAATTATGGGACTCAAATGTATAATGACTAGTGGGATTGTAGAGTACTTTCCCACATCCATATAGTCATTTGTTCCCACTTAGGCTACCATAAAACTCCTAAAGTCAATGATTCTTCACTAAATAACACTTATGATTCTACTTAATAGCCTTATATATCTCAGAATAGTAGGATTCCATGGTGAAAGGGAAATAAAATCCCCTTTATAGCACAAAATCCATATCGAAATCTTGTTAATTTCAATCCTCCATAGATAAGAATCACCCAAAGGCTGCCCAAAATTGGAGGATTCCTCTAATGATGGTCAATAGTATGCATCTGTGAATTCCCTCAAGTTGGTAAATCCTTGTATGGTCCTCGATGATGAGTAATATCATGTAATCCCCTCAAGTTCCTTCAACTGAATTCATCAAGGGAATGGTCTAGGACATGAAAACACATGTAATGATCATACCAGTGCTTCAATCGAAGCTATGAGTGCTACCAATACCAAAAAATAGGTTTTGTATAGAGATCATTAGGTACAGTCCTCCTAGCCTAGTACATCAGACACTGCCATAGCTGATCATACTAACTAATTGGGTAAAACAATCGTGACTGCACCATGATCGGCTGCAACTAGCTAAATCTAGTCCTCAATTAGATGACATTCATCCAATAGTAGTTCTATGTGAGTTAGTTAATGAGAAATAGGAAATTTCTAGCACCAGCTAGAATCTTGGGGTACAACCAAAAACACATGTTATTCCCTAGTCAAAGAGTGTCCCCCTACCAGCATAAATATGCATCTGGAATGGAAGTATGACATGCTCAATCACCTCGCAAATATAACTATTATGCTCCTGATACTCACAGAGGCCTTGAAAATCCGCCTTTGACTCCTATGATACCTACCATCTATATTTATTTTATTTAAATAGAAAGGGTAATAATGTTCATACCAATGAGGATGAGAACACCACTATTGCACCCAGCCCATGGAAATACATGGATAACACTCTCATCATCCCGATTTGCTAGTTGGAATCCACAATGATATAATTGGTAATTTGATTCCATGTTTCTATGAGGAAGGTTCATATTGTACCTATGTACAAGGAATAAAAGAGGATTACCTCATACTTATACATATTTCAGGATTGGGTGATACCAAAAATCACTACACCTATGAGGCATCGAGATGTTTTCCCCATGGATAACAATGTATGTCATACTCACTTGTTTTGCCCAAATGGTTTGAACTAACCAAAGACAACCCAAAACCAATTCTTTGATATCAATCATGGACCCCAAAGATGAAGGCATAATGGTGTTTTCATGGTATCCAATATCTCCAATGTTTTAGTAGAGAAGGAGTCTCCTAATAAGGATTCCACATCTACCGAAGAAGGCACCAGCATTACCCCAGAATTAGTCACCCTGGATGAGCTATATCCTCCAACATATTCTCATACCTCATATGATGAATATTATTTGGAATATTGTACTCCTATATTCAAATTTTCCTCCTCCATCACTATCATTGATATGATATTGTTGAACTTTGGTAATGAGGATGATATGATACCAATTCTTATCAGTGCATCCATTACTCTATAGGAATAGCAGATGTATGTATATTTCCTATAGAAAAAAATGATATATTTTATAGGAGTGATGAGGATATGATAGGACCAGACCCTCATGTCACTATCCACTATCTCTGTCTCGTGATGATCCATCACAGGTTCAAGAAACCTATCCGGAAAATGTAGTTGTCTCATGGTGCCATGGTTGAGTCTAATGTTGATAAGCCTATCAAATCCAACCTCATCAATGAGGTTCAATACCCCAAATGACTTTCCAATATCATTCCTTTAAGAAACATGAATGCAAAAATTAGAGTTTGTATCAACTTTCAGTATCTCAACTACACCTATATGAAGGTTGATTTTCCTTTTCATGTGACAGAGCTATAGATTAATGCCATAACTGGGTTCTAGGATTTCTCCTTCATGAAAGGATACTCTAGATATAATCACATCTTGAAGGCCCCTAAATATGAATATTATACCACCTTTAGGGTTTCTTACTTAACCTTCTAATATTAGGTAATTCCTTTCAACCTGAAGAATTCATGTGCCACTTACTAGTGGTCCATGCACTATATATTCAAACTGATCCTCAGAACACTAATTGAATGCTATTTGGATGATTTCATGGTCAAATATTTCCATCACTAGGACAATATCAGATATCTTGATAATTTTTTTAGCTTCCTTCACTCCTATAATTTGATGATGAAACCATTGAAGTGTTCCTTTGGGGTAACCTCATGGAAGTTTCTCAGATTCTTTGTCAGATAAAAAGGAATCAAGATCTTCTTAGAGAATATCAAGGCCATAATCAATATTCCTTCTCTAAGAAACCTATGGAAACTTTGAGGAATGAAATTACATTTATCTTGTATATGTATATTCATTGAAAATATGGCTAGAAAGTGTAATAACATTTATAAACACATGAATAATGGTACTGTATACCAATGTGATGAAGAGTGACAGAATGCCTTTGAGGAAATCAAGTAGTATTTGTGATAGCATCTGGTTCTGATGCCACCCATCTCTTGGAATACTCTAAACATCTATTTGACCACCCTATAATGATACCTTGGTGACCTTATATAACATAAGAAAAATAAGGTGATAGATAATTTTTAAATTATCTTAGTCGCATGCTCATCGACCAGTAGTCCAAATACTCTCCTATTAATAAGATCTACCTCGTGTTGGTTTTTTGGAGTGAAGAAGTTGCAACATTATGTATAGAATAATGAGATACAACTAGTGTATAATGTGGATCCACTAAATTATTTTCTAAACAAACCCATGTTGAAATGATTGATAGCGCGTTGAGCGGTGATTCTTTAACAACTTGAAATCGGGTTCATTCTAGATAAATCCATCAAGGGTTGGGCATTGATATAATTTTTGGCTGCAAATCTATCCCCCAAAGATCTTCCCATAGATGTAAACTTCCCAGAAGAGGCTATCCTCTTAGTGGACTAGGCTATGTTATGCTGGAATATAGATTTCGATGGTGCCTCTCGGAGATCAACCATTAGAAGGCTCAACAATACTGAGCTCAATGGAGTAGACTTTGGGATCTCCTTCATCACACCTTCACATTCTATTACACCCTACTCATTCTTATTTTCAGAAGGCTTTACCAAGAACATGGTAGAGTATCAAGACCTCATTAATGGTCTCAGGATGGATCTTGAGATTTATTATTCCCACATTACCATGAATTCAGACTCTGGTTTATTCATTAGATAGATAATGGGTGACTAAATCATCATAGATCTATAACTGTTGCGCTTACTATAGTGCATTTTCCAGTTAATAGCCCTGATCCCTTCTTTTGTTCCTAGTCAGGATCCAAGTATCACAGAGAGGGGGAGGGGGTGAATCAGTGATATCATTTTCCTTTTATGTTTCCTTGTTTTTGAAACAACCTTCACATCTTATTAAATATTTTCTTCCCTTATGGACACATACAACCACAGGAACACCAGATTTACAAGGTTCACTACTCAACAAGAGTAGCTACGTCCTTGGTAGGGTACGAAAATAATCTAGTACCACACAATCCACTAGAAAACAATACTTTGATGTGGAACACAATGAATATGATATACCCTTACACTCATGAATCACGTGGAAAACAATCCAAAAGTGTGTGTGCACCCTCTTAGGAAAAATAGAGAATTACTGTATTTCAGTTCTTCAATACAATTGAACAGATGTATTCTCTGAAGTACAAATCCTCACTTACTTACCCAAAAGTCGGTAAGAACTATCTTACTCACAATTGAATACGTGCGAAGACCCCAAATATTTCACACACCCTTTTAGGTGTCTTGCTCACAACTTTTATGCCCCACACACAAGATTTGACTTTTTTCGCAAAACACCTCTTTCATGCAACTTCAATCATGTGCGTAACTATCTTCTTGCACATAAATTCTCTTTCTTGTATGAAACTCTATTTCTTTCGCGTACTCTACTTTTCTTAATATTTTCAGGTGCATCAGAGCTCAGGATTTCTCTATGTGTAGAGAACGCCACATGTGAAGGGGTTACCTCTTATTTATAGACCCTTTCAACCCCCATGCGCAAAACCCCAATGTGTCACGCAAGATCTTGATGCATCGCTCAAAACCCCATTTAACGTTGCATTGGTCATGTAAGTCTGCTTCGTGCCAACCTCATCTTTCATACACTTCTTTAAATATTTAAAAAACTTCATTCCTTTTTCATTTTTCAATGTTTGGTCCTCAAATCATGCCTTGCACACAAGATTCCAAACTCCCTTCAACCTTGTGTGCAAAAACCAATCTTGCAGACAAAACCTAATTTTTGCACAAACCTCTCCTTTGAATGATTTTGATGTTCAGATCATGGAACTCCACTTGCATGTAACATACCAAGTCATCTTCAAACTTGTGCACAAAATCCTTTTCCAACACATTTCTCCATCTCCTGATTTTCAAGCCCTAAAATTTGGTAACACTGGAAAATAGCGCCACCTTAAAACATTCATTTTTGCTACCTCCAGATCATCTATTGCTTTGTCATGTTCTCTTTTCACTGCATCTGATACCCATTCTTCATCTTCCATCACAAAATCCACTATTGTGATATGTTTCCTTTGATCGAACAGCTTTAGCATCGTCATATTTTCAATGGGAAGTACTGAAACTTCCCTATCTTTCAGTAGCATCATTCCTTCCAATCAAAACTATATATGACTGGAATCATCATCTATCCCCCTTTCCTTCATAAGGATTGCATCACAAGTTCTCTTAACTTAGGATATTTGTGAAATACTTATTATCAAAGAATCATCTGATTTTCATGTCCTTTACAAAGTGAAAGGATTTATTGTCTTTGACAACAAAAGACAATACTCTGTAACAAAAAAATCTTCTTAATTTCTTCTCTATACAACATGGTCCCAACACTTCTCCAGTTGAGGTGAATAATTTCCCTCAGTCATATAATAGCTGATCTGATGTCTTGATCGGTGTAGCTTCCTCTCTCAAAGAGCTTGATTTGGATAACCTTTTTATTCATGTTGTACATTGGAGGGTCATTTCTCCTTTCATAATATATGATAATGATATCCAGTAGGTAAACAGTGTGACCACCAGTGATTCTGCATCAGGACCTCCATATTCCCCCACAAAAAAAGAAACCTTTTATTATACAACCCATTTCATTGAGTATCTATATCATGGTACCCTCTAGATGAAAAAATCTATATGTGATTGAATTCACTGGTGCGTAGATCATTTAAACATCCAAAGTGGAACTAAACTAGATAAGACTCTTCATAGAAGTGGGTTAGATGAAATTATCCACTATTGTATACAAATATATGAGAATCATCATGTCAAACAATAAGTTCATGCCATGTCTTATACTGCTCATCTTGTAGGGTTGAAACACTCTCACCAAATTCGATGGTGGGAATACTTTTGGCCTACCATGGTACAAAACTACATTGAGTATTCCAAGATGATTCATGTGTGTCAGATCCAAGCCAACTTTGGGCATCAATTACTGATGAAATTTTACACTATCAAGTATTCTTGAGCCTTTGTAGTATGTGGACTCTATGTCATGGGATTGTATACACCAGAGATAGTTCACTATTGAAGGTTCATTCTGAACATGTTGGATTTCTTCTCCAAGTGGACGCAAGAGATTCCTCCAAAGGATGCCAAGGCCCAATCTATGATCAAATTTTTGAGATCACACATCATCCACTGATTTAGAGTTCTCTACACCATTCTCACAAACAACGGTACCAACTTCCAGGTTTCCAAGATAAAGAGTTCATATTCTAGGTATAGTATCTTTTCCAACCATACTTCCTACTATTATACATAGTAAAATGAATATATTGAGCTCATCAACAAAAACCTCCCCAAAATTATAAAAAAAATGGTGGGCCGAAACAAGAGGAGTTGGAAAGATAATCTTTCCAATGATCTCTAGGACTATCAGATGATGAATTGGAAATCCACCAAGGTGACTTTATATTTCTTATCTTATAGAGTATAGGTAGTCATTCTCATTTAGATTCATCTATAATCACTCTGAATAGTTCTATATGATCATCAAATGCCAAATAGAATGGAAGAAGTCCATCTAGCTAAGATGGAAGTCATGAAATAGAACAAGATCCAAGCCTCCCATAATCCTAAGAGGCAGCAGAACATGATAGTAAGAGAATTCAATAAGATGTTTCACCTCC
Organism: Viscum album; assembly: GCA_963277665.1. NCBI lineage: Eukaryota > Viridiplantae > Streptophyta > Magnoliopsida > Santalales > Viscaceae > Viscum > Viscum album. Next base: position 1,893,235,957 of record OY728159.1, read on the forward strand.
ACTCCTTCCTCTAGGTTGACATGGTACTGGCTCTTAGAATGCCAACGATACCTAAAATGAATTCACCAATGATATATCTGAAGTGGGAGGGACCCTAAAGCATTAACATGGTATATTAAAATGGTGAGTACTCATTGATCATCAGGGATAGAGAGTTCATTACTCCTCCTAAAAATGTAATGTTTCTCAAGAAAAACATTTCATGAGGATCTCCAAACATCTTAACTGCATGACGTTAAACTACTTGGACCGGTCCTATCACATGACACTAAACTATGGAATTTTTATCCCATTCATAGGATGATAAATTTCATAGTTCCAATGTTCTTACCTCATAATATTAAACTATATAGACTTTTCATGTCACACAACCTTAAACTATAGATTTTTTCTAGTCGCATGATGATAAATCTCATGGTGCCAACATAATTATCACATGATATTAAAATACATGAACTATTCTAATCATAGGACATTAAACTATATAATTTTTATCCTAATAGCACTAATATAAATTACATAGCATCGATGTCTTAGTTTCATGATGTTAAACTGCATAATTACCAATATCCAAGTATCATGACATTAAATTACGTAACAATTATCATCCAAGATTTGTGATGAGAAACTAAACAACACCATAATGTTATTTCCCAAGAGGATTTCTACCTTTACATTATCCATATACCATTACATATTGGATAACTGAGTACAACTTGATTCTTGTCCACACAGGATAAGTAATGATGCCTGAATTTTACCTCATGGTCCATCCACCCCCAGAAAAAAAATGTCCCCTCTCTATTTATGGGTTAGACCTATGTAGGGATATTTTTTTAAGAACTATGTGTGGATTTATTCCTACCCTTTTAGGATGCATAGTGATGACATTATCTTTATTCATGGACCCAATCATGATGATACTTACTTCACGTCAAGTGACCCTCATCCTTCCATCATGACGATAAAATGCATAGTACCCACATCCTAACACATCATGTTAAACTATTCTCTTAGTCCAAGCATCACAACTTAAAACCATATGAAATCCTCATTAGGAATATGTACGTGGTTTTTGAACTTCCTTAGTCCTTATTCACATTCGGTTTGTTAGGCTACCACATTATGCATATCCATTTTTGATTTCTTACACCATGGTTAGAGTTTCATGAACTTAAAATAGTGGCCACAATATGGTCCCTAAAACATGAAATTAAAATATTTACAATGGTCCAAACTCTATGACCTTATAATTAGAGTCTATGGTCTATTAAACACAACCTTAAACGATTTATAATAGTTCCAAGCGTCATGAATTCAAACAGTATGCGGGAATCTCCCCAGGAGTGTGTTGTGAGATGCGGGCATACTTGATCCTCATTCATATCATGTTACACCTATGATTCCCAAAATATTCATTTTGGTTGAGATTATTCCCTCAATATACGATATATTTTCTACTAGATATTTCATGTAGCGTTGGGCCTTTATGGTCCTTGTTCATGTCACTGCAATACACACACCCATTAGACACATTCCCTTATAATGGTCCAAAATCTAAGACCTTAAACTAATAGTTAACATTCTCAATGAATGATTTTAAACTATGATCCTATACTAAGAAAGTTCAGGATTCCTCTTAAACACATAAGAGATAACTTTTACCCCGTGCTCATTGTGTGGTACCTCATTCTCTCACTAGGGAGGATTTCCACCACAAAGGCTGGTCTCACACCATGATTTATTCTAGAGCTATGTGTGTCTTGGTTCACATCCTTATGGGATTTGTAGCAATGCACTTATATTTTTTTTTGTCCTAGCCAAAAAAACATCAACCTTTCGGCCCGATGGATTTATTCATGATCCAAGAAGTATGACCTTAAACTATACACAGTTTATTTCAAGTTATACATGTGGCACATGATCCTCTTTGGAGAATTCATGCCAGGTTATGCTTATCCCATGCCATACAATTTCCCTACAAATTGACCTTTCATAGTCCATACATCATAAATTTAAACTGATTCCCCCTATGTTCCATACCATTTTACATGAAACTGTGTGAAACTGTCATCATGATCATGTCACATGGTCTAGATCCTCCTTTATTCATGTTGGGTTTTAACTCTCATTTCACATGAATGCCCTTAAAGGCCCATTTTATGAATAGTCTAAACCATATGACCATAAAATGTGTTCCTCAAATTCCTAAATGATGTGTAGCTTGATTCCCATCCTTATAGGATACATAGAGACTCACATACATTTTTTATTTATCCCTAGCCACAAATTCATTGAATCGTCAACCCATTTTCCCTAGTTTTGGTAGTATCATTTCAAACATAAACTATGTGCAATACATATCAAAGTTCTTGTATAGAAGTAGGAATCCTATGACCTAATTAACATTGAGATTATTATTCCACCATGTGTTGCCCATCCCTTTGGAAAAATTCCCCATTTTTCACTCTATGAACTTAAACTAAAAGATTATGGTCCTAGAAACATGAACTCAAAATGTTTTCAGCAAGTCCAAGAATCACCACTTTAAACTAAATGTGGGATTCTCTTGGAATTGTGTTATGTGGTGTGTGGTCATCCTTGGGCATCATTCATTTTGAGATTTCATAACATCGTGCTACACATATCCTCTTGAGGAACTCCACCTCTCAATGGTCCTAACACTGTGACCTTAAACATAGAACCTTTGTCTGAGCATCATAACATTAAATTGTGTGAATGACTTCTTGGGAAATTTTGGTAAGGCATTGGGAACCTTAACCCACATTCACATCATTTTTTTCACTCCACCATTCCACCTTACCTGTTTTGATAAGATCCTTCCCCATTTTATAAACATTATAACCATAAACTAAGAACCCATGGTCTAGACAAAAATAACTTAAAATATCTATAGTATGTTAAAGAATCATGACTTTAAACTATATATGGGACTCTTCTCTTGAATATGTGGTGCAGCTCGGGCCTTCTTAGTCCTCATTCATGTCAGGATTTCACTTTTCCACCTTACATGTGTTCATTTGAGAAATGCACCTATAGTATGAGCATTAATACCCCAAAATAATATCAACTCGATGGTCCATGAATCACAATATTAAAAAAAATAGTAGGTCCAAGAATTTTGACCTTAAACTATTTGTATCCACTATACTCTGAGTTGTACACCTTTAAACTATATAGTCAAACGTCCTTGATACATGTCGTTAAACTGTGATATTATTTGGAATAAGTTTGGGATTCCTATTAAACACATAAGATATGATTCTTACTATATTCTATGAACATGGTATTCCTCACGATAATTATGGGATGCCTTAGTTCCTTTGTTGGGTATGACCATCCCCGTCAACATTGGTCTTCCTCCGCACCATTTCCTATTACTACATATGGCTTTATTACCATCCTAATGAGATATGTAGCTATATATTGACATTTTTATTTTGTCCTAGCTACAAATTCATCAACCATTTGGCATCTTTTTCCCCTATTATGGTCTAGGTATTATGACCTTAAAGTGCATGCAGTTTTCCTTAAGATTTTTATTTTTTATGTGAGTGACTTTGGATATATTCATGTTAGTTTTTTCCTCTTACATTACATGCATGTACCTTTGGAGTGAACATTTCACCTAATGGTCTAGGCCACATTACCCTAAATTGTGTGCAACATCCAATTCACATTATGTTAAACTGTGTGATGCATTCTGGACAGAAGATATTAAACTTTACCATGCATCTTCCTCATATTATGACATTAAACTACACATTTTTAATCCCCATTATATGATTTAAAACATCAAGGCATCCAATTCCCTCTAATGAGAGTCCCTCTACTCCATTGTTGGTCATCTACTACATCGCTCACATTTTTAATTGTTGCTCGTCATCCTAAATGATACTCCCTTGGAATATGGGTTTGATCTTCTTTTCAGAACTATAGGCTTAAAATAATGTAGTATAATACACATTAAAGTAATTCCAAGAGTGTTGGAATCCATTAAAATAGTCCATCACTCCATTCCCATGCTTTGTGTGCCCCTAATTTGGATCATCTTTCTCTTTCACATCAGAAGGGACCCCCTGATAGCTTAGTCTCATTCCATTATGGAACACCTAACATCATGTACCAACATCCTGGAATACTTTAGATGACCTTTTGATATAGGTTCTATGTATCAAACATAGTCAATGGTCTACCCTTGTTTTTTATTACCTCTTCTAGGCTAAATATATAGATGTTGTATTTTGAAAATGGTCAGTAGTTATCCTATATCTCTATTCCACTCCCATTTTATTCTATATTTTTGGGCACTGTGATTCACACTTACCATTCCCCTTTTTTAATTTTAAATTCAAATACCCTTGGGTTATCCCATTCGTAAACTAGAGTGTGTTGGAAAAGCATGTTTGTTGTTCTATGAGACTCATTCTCCAACCACAGCATCACTCAGCTTAGACACTCCCAGTGTTCTGTCAACAATAGCAGACCCCGAGTTCTAGATGATTGTACAACACTCTCATATGAAGATAAATCACAAAGAAGTCCCTTGTTTCTTAAATAGGGCATGACCCATATGAACATAGGTATTGTTTTTCGGTTGTCTTAGAAATATTTTCTAAGTAAGAAAATAAAGTAAGGAAAAATGTTTGAACAAGAAAATTTATCCAACCCAAGGTTTCAGGGGGGTCATTCATATATTAGATCCTCCCCACTAAAAATGTTCCTTTATAGCTTTACCTTATAAATTTACCACTCATGCTCATCCAACTTCCATTGAGTGGCCTCAAAGAACTACTTTCATGCTATAACATCTTTATTTTCATCATACTAATTGGAGATAACATCGTCAGCCTAGATCTAATGTCGGTCATGTTCCCCCAGACACTCCTACTCTTCTATCTTTATCTCAGTCTCCTTGGTCTTGGATTCTTCTAGTTGATCCCTCAAGCTACTAGTAATCTCATCCTGAGTGGAAGCAGTCATTGTGTGCTCCTATGATAACCCCTCATGGCATGAAATATCTTACTCGTTGTTCTGAAGGGCTTGATAGCCCTTAGCCTTATGTTTTTTCCAAGTCAGGTCAATCTCCTATCATTCCATGTGTTATCACTTGATGATTAAATCTTGGGCTAGTTCATGAAGAGTTCTAGAATCCACCCCACCTGTTCCTATACTGACTAACCAATGGTAGATTGATCCCAAGTTTTGTGACTGTTCGGCTATCTAGATGTCAGTTGTGAAGTTCCGTAAATTCCTTCACACCTTGAAGAATATGGAATGGTTATCCTTGGTGACCTCTAGGCCATAATCCTGAAAATATTCTTGAGTCATAGGATCATGAGGAAGAAAGACCACCAATATGTTTTTAGCAAGATCCTCCAACTACTGGTATTCATTTGTAAGCGGTTGTAGAACTGTTTTGTCTACATATGCGAGTAGAGGGATGAATATTGCAGGTAACACTTACTCATTATCCTCTAGACTAGTTTTATAATATCCTATTTAACTTTGTTATATTATAGGCGTGTTCGTAGTTTTCCTATATCCCTTGGATGCTCCTAACATTAGCACAACCTTAGCTTCAGTTGTAGCTGACACTAGTAGAAATTCAAGAACATGATCACCCAATGCAGCCTCCCTGGTCACCTTAGTCATTAATGATGTCCCTACTTGATCCATCACAATTTCAGATCTAGTATCCACTTATAGTGGAATCACTTCCATAGGCTTATCCATTGAGGCAATTTTATCCAACCCTATTTTGGGCCCTGTCTTGACCCCCTCCATCGAGGGCATGGTCTCAGTGGTCCCCTCCAACCGCACCCATGCAATTGGCTGGATCACCATTATCTCCCCATCCATTTATACTCGGAGGGAAGAATTTTCTATCACCACCATAGCCTCAGTCACAACTAATTAAAATGTTGGTACTGTTAGTTGGGTTCCATGAAATTTTCAAACAACCATTCCAAAATATGTCAGTCAAGAATTTGAGCAAAAAACAAAGACTTAAATATATTGAGGAGGAAGGAACTTATCTGAATGTTGTACTCTAGTGAGGATCTCTTAAATATTCATGGTGTATTCCCTTAGGTAAATTCACTTCATCAATCACAACCTCAGTTACAGGCACTAAAGATTGTATTCTATTAACTAAAATTTTAGGATAAGACCACACACTCACCCTTCATGAATTGTGGTCCTGAAACCATCATTTCCAGGTCCTTCTCGTACCTCCCCCTATTACGTGCTTGATTTATTCACAAGTGGAATGAAGATTTAGATAGATTTTATATGTATAATTTTATATATGAAGTACATTATATTAGGTTTTTACCTAGTCAGCAGCAATAATTCCTCTTATAAAGGATCCTCAATGACTGACGCTTCCCCTAGACTCGTCAGACTCATCAGAAAAAGGAGCATGTATAGCAAGTTAAAGTTCCAAAAGTTTCTAGAGAGAGGTATTATCCAGCAACACCTTCACCCAGGTAGTCAACATATGTATAGTGACCCAATACTGCACTAGATCCACCATCTCTACCAAGTTTTACTCCCCCTCATCCCAAGACATGAGGAAAATATAATTGGAAAGACCAATCTCAGAGAGATGCATCCCGTGTATGTTGAGATATTTAAACATCCCACAAAAAATGTAAAACTACATAAATAATCCCTAGCTGTCCTGGGATTTAGGGAAGACAACATCACTAGGGATGTACATGTTGCGCAGTCACTTACCAAGAGATTGAATGAATCACCTCGAGACCACCTCAGAGGGATTCCATTCTTCTCATGTCAACATTCCTAAGGATGTCAGGTTGGGTGATATTACTCCTCTTCCTTATCCTCTTCTATTCCAAACCATGAACTACTGGACCTTCTTCTACTACCCTACCCCTCAAGATAGATCACACTCCATGGCGTACTCCAGTCACTGTTCGGCCTTAAGCATGTGGTAGAGGAATCACCCCTTCGTTGGATCAGGTGTCCTATGGTCTTAGTGTAACACTAGGGTTTTCACTAACCCATCTATACATTTAATCAGGATTAATCCCATATACAGTAGTGGGTTTTGGTATCTCATTCCACCTTTTCTTTTCTTCACATGTGAACATGTTCCATAAATTCCTCATCACTAAATGTTGTAACTAATGATTCACCTATGAGTACACCTTTGGATTGAAACTATACAGGTACCTAAAATTCATTAAAAACTAGTATAGATTTTTTGGCTCAAAAACTATATCAAATTCAACCCTTTCTACCAGTACCCCACCTAAGAGGTTAATAGGTACAATATATGTTGTTTGGTCCATGCACCATCATTAGTCGCCACTCCATTTGGTAGCAAGAATGGGTGGAACATGAAGTACTCCACCCTGACTAACGTTTCCATCATTATAAAGGTTCTCGATCACACCACCATGTGAGCATCCATCACAGAAGGAAACTACCCACAATTGAGCACTGTGATAAATCCTTTCAATCTTAGTATGGGTTGAGCCTTAGTCTTGACATTGTATCCCCACAGCTTCCATTGTATCAATTCCATAATCTGATAGTAGGATACCCCATTCCTGGATAGTATCCCAAAGAACACGTGTGCGGCCTCATTTGAAACTTTATTTTTGGACACTCACCCTTAGTGGGATCCTCTTATGGTACAAACATGAAGTATCTAAACCACTTCTTGAAGGGAATTTCCCTCATCCCCAACTTCTCTTCACTTTTAACCTACACCAGATCTAGAAGTTCCTTGGATACAACCAATATATTTTCTTGTTCTACCCATGAATTATCATCTAGGAGAAATTATTCATACATCACCCCAAGATCAGGATCACGGAGATCAAATTAAGGTATTTGAGGTTGATACTGACCTCCCAGTGATTCAAATGAAATTTTTTTGTCCCTAGTGACCATCTTTTCAGTAGATTAGGCATGATCTCTTAAGACTAGTAAAAATGGAACTAAACACCCCATGAAACGTCATAATGTCCTACCCACATCAACTATTTCTAAAATTCTTAGTATGATGCACAACACCAATCAGCATAGAACCACTCATTTGTGAGGTTTCTGACTTAGTGAAAATATTTTTTATCATTACATCCCTTCCTTGGATCCCCCAAGACTGCCTTGATGATAGTATGATATTATGACAAGGATGCCTCATACTCTAACATATCCCCATAAACATTGATGATATGGTTGTAGATACATTTTTCAAATATGGGTGCATGTTCCTTCTAGATGTGGCCTACATCATCCCTATTCCAATGTTACTACCCTGGTATGGCCCTGAACCAGTAAGCTAGCTCATCCCTACTCACAGTCAAAATAAATATTTCATCCCTCAAGCTAAATCCATAAATAGGAAACCTATTGCATAAAGGATACTTATTATTAGACTATGATAGGAGTGTGAGTAGTGATGTGGGTTCCGAGGTGCTTCAGACTCTGTCCCTGGTAATGATGTTTTCCATCATCTGTTCCCTCTGACCAGCATCTATGTTGACTTCCTAAGCCACCATTGGATTCAAGACTCAATATGTTTCTAATTATGGTTTGTGAAGGTCATTTGAAAATACTATTTATGGATCCTATTCACAAAGCATGGAGTTTCAAATCTTGCTTCGTGTAGATGTGGTTTGCTGAGTAGTGTTTTCATAGAAAATGTCCATAACCAACTTTTCTAAAGAATCATTCACATATCATGTTCAAAAAGTTGAATAAATTCAGTAAAATAGATAAAAACATATTTTCTTCACATGAAGTCAAGTTCCATTGAATCCCCACTAGAGATATTTATGGTTGTATGCTTAGATTGTGCTATGTGATGGCCTTCACACTAGCAATCATCAAGATTCCATATCACAAGTGAGAATTGAAAATTAAATTCACGAAAGGGAGAAGAATTTAAAATCTGTTAGATTATTACCCTCCTTTTTCCCTTCATCTCCCATTTTTAGGGGGTTATTTTTTCATACTAAAATATATTCCATGGGAATATAAAGTAAGATTCTCCCGATTCATAGAAAATCTGAGCTAAAATGGTACAAAATCCCTCTTAGAGGTCTGAGTCATGATTTCCTTCCACTTCACAAATGGTTGGTGATCAAGGATACTCTAGACTATAATACTTTTTCACAAACATTTAAATCCATGATGGTTCCCTCTATGTGTCTGATGGTGCTTTTCGACTGTGCAAAGGATTGATGGTGTGCTTTGTAAGTTCGATGGATCCATTCCTTTTCTTGAAGTCCACAATTGGATTATGAACCACATCCTTGAATCATGAAACCCCTTGTATTTAAATACCACCTCATTTAAACCTTTTTTAGATGGTGACCTGACCCTTCATCTTTAAAATTTCTCCCTTTTCACGAACCCCCTGAGCATCTTGAAACTAACCAAAATGGATAATCCAAGGAACTTAGTCTTTGAGAAGACATATTAAATGTGTTATTGAAATCCTCTACCCAAGGTGGAGATTATGTTTTCAATTTATTATGCCCTATATGATAAAACAAGGCCTTACAGTGAATATGTGGCTTTGTGAAGGATTCAACCTCTATAAAGCACTCATTTCCTAATCCAGGACTTTATCCTGAGGAAAGGTCACTCTGTTTCATGAATCCTTTTCCTTCATGAATTTCCTAACCTCCATAAATCACCTAGGATTCATAAATCACCTATCTGTGAGTCCCTAATCTCATGAAACCCCTAAACAATGCCTCTCCAACATACCTCCATTTTGTTGGAAACTCTTGAAGATGGTTGAGTTCCCAATGCCCCCACACTCATCTAGAATCAGTTCAGTTGCACCTCAAGTCCCTATAGGACATGTTCCACCTATTAATGTGTACCACTCCACATAAAGTGTGGTATGAGACCCTCAAATACCTTTTTATTCTCCACATAGGTACGCTGATTATTTCTTCTTCTTAGTATAGGCATGCTAACGTGGTCAGCATGACTGACCACATCTCCATGCCCTTAAAACCTAGAATTTCTAAATCCATGACCCTCCCAAAATTTCATAATCTATGTTTTAATGAAATCATAATGGGTAATGAGTGATCCCCCTATGTATGGGTTTCATTTTGAAAATTTCCTAGTACCATTGTTCTTAACACAAGACGTTATGTTGTGACCCTACCATGTGTTGTAAGCACAAGATGAACCATGTGTGAATGGAATGGGGTGGTATTCACATGGGCTTCCCTCAGAAGGAATTATATCATCCTCACATGGAATGAGATCCTCTAGGAATGTAATGATATCCACCTCATGCAACTTCCATTCATAATCCCCCACACCATCTCCCATTGGTTCTTATTTCGTGACACAACAATCAAGTCTACTACTTCCTCTTGTTTCTCAAACAAAGAATTACTCCTGTGTGCATAGAGTCTTATAGAGACCAAGACATAAATCCCCTCCAATTAATGGGAATACTTTTGAGTGTAATAAAAGACATTCATCTCATCAATGGGCCACTTTCATGCATACTCCCCAACCACATGTTTCTTTGGGCCTCCTCCTTAGGTATAAAACCTAACCCATTCCAAACTATATGGGATTTGATTACCAACTAATTGGGATACATAAGAAACCTCTATGAGGTCCATAACCAACACCCACATCCATACTAGTCTTTTTTGTACCACACAGCCGGTTAGATCATTCCCCTAACCGGAAGCCACATCCCCTCCAGGTACTTTGGGGATGCTTGCATGCATAATCCATTTTTACATAATTAGTGCTCTAAGTATCCCTTGGGTTGTTTCTAGAAGTAATCGCCACACCAACCAACCAAGATAAATAATCTTGTGAGGTTAATCTTACATGCATAATCACCACACCATCCCTAACCGGTGCTTCCCTCACGATGTGAATATCTTTACCGTATGACATTAACCTGTATGCATTGATCCTATCATATAAACTTAAACTAAGGCATTTAACTACATGTTTTTTGATCCCTATATTCTTAACATGGTACATAAGAAACCTACCAAAGTTTCAATACTAAAAATGGAAAACCTAGGTTCCCCTCATAGGGGTGAATCTCCCTAATCCACCTCCAAGGGAGTCCAGATCAACCTTTATGGTGTGGAATCTTCCTTTATGGGACACACCTCCCAGATCCACCTCTAAAGAGAATTCTGATCCATCCACCTTAATTTGGGGAAATCTTCCCTTTATGGGACACACCTATTGTATCTTCCTCCAAGGGGAATTTTTATCCACCCATCAGTAAACCTCCACATGTGACATCTTCCCTCCTAGGGACGCACCTCCTTGATCTTCTCCTATGAGGTGTTCTAATAAATCAACTTCGTCTCAACAAGATGTTAATCTTGTGACCTCAAACACATAACACATGCTAAACATGGGATGCCTGATGTAAAATATGTAGAAGATCTGCACCTAGGTTGTCACCTACCTCCTATTTAATATGAGATTCCTGAGGTAAAATCCTTCAAATATATACACCCTCGGTGTTAGATACCTCATTATCGAAATGGGATGCCTTGGATTTAGTGCCTAAGATGCCTCCATGAGATTCCTTACTATGATGAAGAATACAGGTGACCAATGTTCCCATCATCCATACATTAGAGTGATGCACAACGTGACTAAGATTCTAACCAAATGTTTCTTCTCTATCAAGACACACATTACTGTCTAGATATAAGCAGTGTAATTAAATGGCATCCACAAAGATATGGAAATGAGAATGAGTTTCATGAGAATGAATTACCTCTATGAGGGAGACCCGGACGAGGTGAAAATTTCAAAGGAGGGATCCATGGAATGAGGAACCAATATCCCATTATCCCATTTTGTTCAAACAGTGGATATCACCATTGAATTTCATGAAAGTCTCCACCCTTTGGAATGGGGGAATGGGAAAAACAATGCATGATAGTGCACACTAACATGCACTGTGGTATGCCCGGTGAAAGCATAAAAAACAATGACCTTCCTTATATTTATAATAATTATTTATAATACGTATAGTTAACCATGTATTTATAATATATTAGATGTAAATAAATATGATATCATTTGAAAGTAAAAAAGGGATACTTTTCTAAAAATTATTTACACGTGCATAATGATTTTCCATTTTAATTAATTAATAAAATTCATAATAATAAATGGTTTAATAGAAATATATAGATTATATATCTAAATATATGAATTTTAATTTATATAATGATTATTATTAGTCCTAGATTTAATATAATTCATATTATTCTTTAAAAATGCATTTATTTAAAAATTATTTTTAGTCACGTTTTGCATTTTTTTCTAAATTAATTTCTTCCCAATATAGAAATGGAATACTACAAGATTGTTTCTATATTTGTAATCATAATATATAAGAAAATAAATGATTAAACCTTCATTTTGGGTCATTATTAATAGTATAAATGGTAAAAATCGATTTCCATGATTAAGGTTAAAACAAGTTTATCGGAGTGTTAATCGAAAAATATAAGGGTTAAAATGACATAAAAACTTATATAAATCCAATTTTTTGAGTTTTTTTATACCATAAAATTATAAACTTCTTATATTATTCATTTTGGATAAATTTTTCATGAAATTGACTTAATAATATTTTAAAATATCAAAATAATTACAGGTTTTACACTAACCTCACTTATAAAAGGGTACCTCCTCCCATCATTTATTATAAATTATTGATCCATTTATCAAAAACAACCTAATAAATATCTACCAAACATCCTTATTCATTCTATAGAGGTTATATAATTTCCAAAATACCAACCCTAGTGTCCTTAGGAGGATATATAAAAGATATTTTTTAAAGAAATGGTAATCCTTCTATCTGAACACTTTCATTTTTCTTCTTTGTTTACAACTATCAATTAGGTTTTATCCATTAAAATATAATAAAAACATTATATATCATATAAATAGATTCTATTATATTGTTGGTAAAATATTTATCCATATATTTCTTCAGGAAATAGGAAATAAAACCATCACTCATGTGTACTACAGACTACGCTCACGGAGCAATGTAATTTATTTTCCATCAACGCCTCACATGGATAGTCATAATGATGGAACTAATGAATAAATCTGATACTTATGACTTAATCATAATTCATTAAATTTAATACATCAACTATCCCCTTACCCTTACACCCATTAGAAAATGATAACATCGCTCATGTGTACGTGTGGACTACCACCTCCAAAACGAAATGTGATTCATTTTTCATGTCCCATTTTCATAGATGATTATAAATATATTTATAATGAATAAATATAATTTTTTTATAATTACTAAAAATATTATTTTCATATAACCATGATCAATACTCAATAACTATATCTTCCATTGAAAAACAAGCATCAGAAAACAATGTAGTTAACACCTAACACAATGACAATAATGAAATATTGCTAAAGAACTTGTGATAAGATGTTATAAGACGATAATATATGATATTATAAATATTAATATGGTCCTATAATAAATTAAAAACAAGTTTAAAAAATTATACAGGGGATTAAATCATTTTAAACTAAGTGTAAGTGTGAAGTAATGGGTTTCTTAACTTGATTTTCATTCACTGTGTAATACTTCTACATTGTTGAATATATTGTGACTATATTAAATGGAAATGAAATATTATTGTATTATGATTTATTTACACATTTATTTTTTATTTTTATTATTATTACACATAATCACTTCATTTATTTATTCTTATTTTAGTGATACATTTACTATAAGGGATTTTGTCTCAATTTTCACTTTACTCAGACATATTTTGTATTATGCAACTACCTTTTTATGTGGTGTATATAATAGTCCATTAATGTATATAAAATTAATATATATTTATTTATGTTAAATAATGTTTCAATTAAAATTTACTCATTCAAGGAGATACAATTGAATAGATAAAAATGTGGAAAGAATTTATCTTACAATCTCATTTTTTACCACATTTATTTTCATTGAAAGACTCGTATGAACTATCCTTCATAAAATACATCTATTTTATTATACTATTGATATTTAAGTGGTTTAAATATTATATTAAATCTTTTCCTTTCTTTATTTCTTAAATCAAAAAATGAATTATTTAAAATAAAAATTTATGTTTTATCTTTTTTTGATCAATTTTATTTTCTTTCCATGTCCATTTGTTTCAAAAAAAATATAAAATCATTTTTACTTAATAAAATGAATTATAATGGAAATTTTTTGTTAACATTTAATTTTTTAAATGTTTTAAATGAATCTTTCTGATTTTTTCTAGAAAGGGTGGTTTTTTTATTTCTTTACCAAAAGTCAAAATGAATTCTTCTATTGAACACATATGGTGTTAACATATTTTCCTACCTCCATAAGAATTTTATGATATTTAGATTATTTTATAAGTTTTATATAGTTTAAATAATAAAATTATTTCATTAAATTTTATTTTAAAATTTTCATTTTAATTTTCTTATGTTCTCCAAAATACTAGATTTTATTAAAAAATATAATTTTCTGCTCAATTTATGGTTGACTCTTATCTCTTGAATAATCATGATGTCATTAACATTATTTTGAGAAATTTAGCTTATTATGATAACATTTAATTAGAAATTACATATCTCTTTTAAATACATAATTTTTTGTGTTAGGGATATTATTATTGACTAAAATATATATCATTACTACATATGATGGTTTACTGTGAAAGTTATTTAATTGAATAAACAAATATGGATATTTCATATTCTTTTTTCTATATGTATATTTTTTATAAGAATAATTATTTATGAGTAAAATTGATCATTCATTATATGATGAATGAAATGGAATTTTTCTGATGGTTGGGGAATGAAATTATATTTCACCACTATTCATTGGTGGGTCTCATGAGATAAACAAGTATACTAGCATTATTAAATGTGTTTCGGGTGTATACCTACCCATAGGCATAAACTTTTTAGCATAGAGAATTTATGGTAAGATATCATGATATATAATATCATGATACCCAAAATTATTCATCTCCTTCATTGATAATTAAATTATCATTATCCATGCGACTATTACATTGATATTATCCATAGATGAATTTCATACAAAAGTTGTGAATTAAATGGAATCTACTTTCAGTTATTTAAATTTTCATATTGATTATGGCTTATTTACTCATGATAGCTACCTCATTACACTACCATTACTATGGATTTTATGTCACTGTTAATTTTTCTCTTTACCCAAGTTATGAAGAGGGAATCATTGAATGAGTTCAATGATTCATATGTAAAATGAGAATCATTTATATATCTGGTTCTTTAAGACTAGTAAACTTTTCAATCCATGGTGATGTGTTCTCCTATATATTATTCCAATTTAATAAAGTTGAAATTTTCTCACGGTTATTGGATTTGGGGTTGTTACACCCAATCTCACTTGTGACAACACTCGCACATGTTATTCTTGTCAAAATAAAAAAATTATTTGAAATTCCTACAAACCAAATAAAGGATGAACATCCAGGTCACTCATGTGGGTTCATATGTTTTGTTTTGGGATGATGACACCCCAAAACTCAAATGTAAAAATTTATTATGTTTTTTTTTATGATTTAGTAGGATGGAATGGCTGATGGTCATTACATGTAAGACCAATGTATTTAAGTATATTACTCGATATGAAAGATAAGATGATAATATTCTTGGTGTAAGGATCCAAAATCTATGCATTAAATTTTTTTTTTGTAATTTAAAAATAAAAATGAAAAATAATACATAGAAAAAATGGAATCTAACATCAAGTATTAAAAGTGAGGACTACTCAACCAAATGGAGTTTTTGAGAGGAGAAATTGGACTATTAATAACATATATTGGACTATGTTATTTAAAAAGGATATAACACATAAGTATTGGAACGAATCAATCCTTTAGTTGTTTATATCTCCACAAGTATTTAAAATTTCCAAATAAATATAACACTCCATATTAAATTGGGTAAATAAAGAATCCAACACTTAAATATATCCAGGTATTTGGAATTAATTGTTTTATTCTCAAAAAAGAGAAAAATAAAAAGTTTTAAGGTCATGGATATGAAGTAATTTTCATTATATATTTATCCAAGTGTAAATAACACAAGTTTTTTAAAAAAATATTGGAAAGGTTGTTGAAATTTACGATGTTTAATTAATTAAAAATGGGTATATTTCAAAACTGCATAATAAGGTTTTAGATTTTGTTTAGAATATTTCACAAGAAAATTTCCTAGTTTTTAAATAATAAAGTGATGATGAATTATGTGACTCATGAGAAGTTTTAGAGGTTTTATATAACTCAAATAATATCTCTCATAATGAGGAAAACAATTAATAACAATAATAGTTTTTAATAAATATAGAAGATCATACATCACTAAAATAATATTATTGGGGACTCGGAATCCTCAATTTAGACTAAAAGGAAGATGGAACTTTTCAAACATTAATTTAATACCATGGGGTACCAAAACCACTTCAATTAGACACTATATATGAGAGTTAGGTTAAGGTTATGAATAATGATCATGGACAAATTAAATAGAACATACCTTGGAATGTTTTCAAGAGGATGGAGAATAAAAATGTGATCTGAAGTAGATGGGTTTTATAAAAAACATAATGATGATGGAAATTTCACAAGGAATAAGTCATGGATATTTAGTAAAGTTTATTCATGAATCTAGGGTATATATTTGGATAAAACATTTTCATTGTCTTCCTTGATTGGAATAATAAAATTATTCTTATCCTTGGTTTTGCACAAGGGTTTGAAAGAATACCAATTGGATGTAAAGTCAGTATTCTTAAATAGAATAAATTATTAGGATGTTTAAATTGTTCAAATAGATGTTTTTATCAATTATTAAGATGTAAAAAAGGTTTATCAGTTGAATAATACCTTATACAATCTAAAACAAGCACTGAGGGCATGGTACTCAAGACTATATCAGTATCTAAAGAAGCTTGGTTTTTAATGATTAGGGGTTGATCATAACCACTATATCAGGAAGGATTTGGGTCATTGGATTTTGGTTATTATTTATTTTAATGATATTATTTATAGAAACTTGTAATAAACTCAAAGAATTAATATTTTAGAACAAATGAGGTGTGCGTTTGAAATGTCTTTTATTGGTGAATTATCACTTTTAATTGGCTTACAAGTCTCACAGAGAAAGGATGGGACATTTATAGCTCAAATTAAATATTATAATGAGGTATTGAATTTTTTTAAATATATTATCCAAGATTAATGACAATTTATGTAGCATATTTAATGAAATTTTCAAAATATAAGGAAGGAAAAGATATTTATGTGACTATGTATAGAAAAATCATTAGTTGTTTTTTGTACTTAACAAACATATCACTAGATAATTTTTTTGTAACACCTCAAGTGTCTTGTAAATATTGTTTTCAAAATTAAATCCATATTTTTTTAATATTAATTATTCTATATATAAAAAATACATTAATATTGTAGGAATTTTTTATGGGATTCATTGATGAGGATTGGGAAGGATCGATAGATTATCAAAATTATACTTTAGGTGGTGTATTTTTTGGTAGTTGTTACATTTAATAGTTGATAAAGAAGAAAAAATTTATATCCTTAAGTATCATGTAATATGAGTTTATCATTTCTACTTAGTCTTTTACTCAATTGATATAGATGAAATAATAACTTGAAAAGGTTCTGTATTTATGTGGAATCTCTGATTCATATCAACTGTGACAACTTGAGTTTTATAAATCTAAGTAAAAATACAATTCATCATTCATGGGAATATAATATCATGATAAAGTGTAATTTTTGAAAGGGTAAATTAGAGTAAAAATTAGTGAAATTAGAGTATGTGTCAACTAAATATCAAATTACTCGAATAATGACCAAGGAACAGAAAAAGTGGATTTTGAAAGGCATCAGATAGCACTTAAAGTTCCACCATATCTATATTATTATATGGATTTAAATAGAAACCTTCCATTTACCCATTGGAATTTATTAAATGGAAAATTTATGGATACTGACTTATGTTAAATTGTTTATTTTTTACACACTTTTGTGGCCGATTAGAGAAGTAATCTATTTGGGTTTATTGATAATGGTGGATAAATACACATGATCCTCTCATATAATGAGAAGTTATACATAAATTGTGAAAAGGGGATAAGTTAACATTACTATTAATAAAGGGTAATATTACTTGAATATCTATTCAGGAGTAGGATGGTTGGAGTGTTTGAAAATCATGTTAAGTGTTCATGAGTATCTTTTCATTTATTTCCTATTTCTCATATCAATAATAGATCACGTAGGATAATAATTGATTATTAGTGATTCATTTATGTACATAATTAAGGAAATTTATTTGGAATTTTATTTTCTAATCAAATCTAATTTTTATGAAAAAAATTATGTTTGAAGTTTTATATCATCATTGGAGTGTTTTGAAATTGAAAAAAAAAACTTAAAGGGGGAGATTGTAAGGATCCCCTGTATGAATTTTTGGTTTGATTATGTTGAAAAATCACTATATATTATTGCAAAATGGTTCTATATAAGTTCACACAAATAGATGAAGAGTTTATGACATGGGCCTATAGGGGTTTGTAAAGAAAATGGAGGATGTTCTACCCATAAGGAAAAGGCAGACTATAACACTATTGGTTGATCCATAGAGGGTGAAATATATAAAAGGATTTGTCTCTATACGAAGAAACACATATTGAAAAGACCAAAGTTATGTCATTGAAGATTTTATGACAATATTAGGTTCTTTATTAATATATATGTTTCCACATGTTAATTTTTTACCATCCTACTGAGGCTTGGTTTACATATTTTTAATTTTTATGTTTGAGGTGTTTTGGGTTTTAGATAAATTTTCTAATCCAAAAAAGTAAGTATTCAATTTTCAAGGGTTCTAATGTTTTGGGGACCTCCACATCACAACCAAATAACCACAATGAAAAGGTGAGTTATCTATTCTAGTTTTATTGTGTTTTTAGGGACCTCCATTCCATAAATGATGTCTTTTACTTCAATAATGGTGGAAATTGAAGAAATTTTAAAAGAAACTTGTTCTTCACCCTGTATAAGAGAATGCCACACCATGGTTTTTTTATTTATAAAACATTCGGATATATTTTTTTATGTTTATTTTACCTAACGTTTTTGTGGTCATATGATCATATAAAAACTAAAAAAATTATTTTAATGGTGGATATTGAATGAAGTAAGACCCTAAGGCTGAAATTTATGGGTGGGAAGTTGGAAGTTGTCTTGATATTTTGATTTTAAATTTGAATAATTTAAAACATCTCATAATTTTTCACACAAAATATTTAAGGAATGAAATTGGGAGATAAATGTGATGATTATTCATACACATTTATAGAATAAACCTAAATAGGGTAATAAAGGGAAAATAATTTCAGATGAATGAACTGGAATATTGAAGATAATAAAGAGGATATTCCACAAGTTCTATCTAATATATTTTCAAATTTGTGTAATAAGTTACTTGAATTTTTAAGTTTAATTTTATATTTATAGATTTTTAGATTTAAAGATCATCACTAAAGGAGTAGTGGTAATATATTTGTGAATAATAGAAATGTTTTTTTCTATTGTGAATAATAAAGGTAGTGAGTTATTCATTGGATTTGTGGATAGTGAGACTGGAGGGTCAGTGTGGTTGGTCCTTTATACAATATAATAAAATTAGTGTTCATTATTTATTTAGGTTTATTGGCCAACCATTGTCTTTATGATACTTATATTAGTCTAATTTTGGTTAATATCTAAAAATAAATCATGTTCTTTATTTCCTTTATCCCTCTAGATAGTTTGAAAGGGATATAATAAACAATTCCTCACATTGAGAGAAAAATATCAAGATCAAGAATAATGAATGATTTTAAATATTAAATAACATAATTCAACCCAAGGAATCTTTATTGATAGGGAATTATATTTTATAGTTTGAGAATCCTAAATAAATAGTGTTGGGTGGTATACTCATGTGATTTGATTATTTGTTCTCACTTCTAATTTTTTCTGAAATGAATTATTAATGTGATAGAATCTACATTACCAGCCTTGGTTTAACATCATACTTATTAAATAATTATCTAATAGCTACATAATCAAAAAAATTAGATACATTATTTCTTAAAAAATATGATTCAATTTCACAAAGTAAAAAATTAAATGAAACTCCTTCTTAGTGAGTTTCTAGTTGCTGTCATAGAAGAATAATCTATGACTTGGATTTTTACATCACTCATATATGTTAAAACTACTCCCATAGAATAATTTAATGAATAATAAGATAGTTAAATATAGGTATCACAATTTAGTGGTTATATCACTTGTGTAAAAGTTTTCTTTCTCTTCAACCCATCAAAATATTTTCTGAATTAATCATAAAAAACATACTTATTATATTTATTAAGATGATTTTATAGTAGTAATAAAATCATAAAAAAATACTTTATAAACTTCCTGTAAAAAATTTCATGCCATATAAATAACCTAACATGTTTTATATGTGTGGGTGAAGGTTTAGGATTGAATATTTTAATATTTTTATTTATTTTTTTCTATTCATTATATTAACAGATCCAAGGATAATTATTTTTTCCATCATAAAGTATCATCTTTAAAAATTGAGTATAAGATCATTTTCAATGCATTTTTTTAAAACATTTTCTAAATTTTAAATGATAAAAATAAAATTAATTTATAAAAATAGAGAATTAATCTATGAAAAGTCTAAAAAATATTCTATAAAGTTAGCAAAAATGATTAACATACATATTTTCAATATACCATGGGTATTACATAGTCCAAATAGAATTGTCTTATTAGAAATGGTTTCATATAGTTAGTAAATGTAGTATTCTTCTAGTTTTTAAGGGAAATGTATACACATAAAAAACATTATAATGTACCCTGGAAAAAATATTATATGTTTCCTAAAATTCATTCTATAATTTAGTCTATGAAGGGAATTAGAAAATGGTATTTCTTTATAACTTTATTTATTTTTCTAATGTCAAATAATACTCTCCAACTATTTTATACTCTTATAGGGATGAATTAATTTTTCCATTATTAATATTTATGATTCTAGTATACTTAATAATATTATGGATGGGAATTATTAACTATGAGTCAAAATTTAATAAATTAATTATACTTATTAAAATTTATCTAATTAATTTTGACCACTTACATCATGGATGTGATTAATATTATTTGATGTTTCCTAATAAGTTTTGAATAATTTTCAAGAAATATTTTATATAAAAAATGATAAATATGAGTTCAGTTATGTCTCATACTCTCTATCTATATCGTTTACATTTTCCCTAAAAAGATCAATGATTTTAAGCACTTATTAGTTTGACAAGTTGTCAACAATGATCGATGGTAACTTATCATCACCTATTAAGTTCAAATATTTTAATTTCAATGTTAGTGGTTAAAATTATAGAATAATTGTATAAATAAGAGATAGAAAAATTTTATTTTCACTTTCCTCATCCATTATTAGTTCTTGTACAAAATAAAAAAAAAAGATAGTTTTATAAAATTTGAATAAATATTCAAATACGTAAATGAAATTAGAAGTTAAATCATCCTAATTTTTTTGTGAAGTTCACATATTTTTTTATATAATTTTATCATGGGTTATCAAAATATCAGTTGATTTTTAAGAATTACAATTTATATCAATAATCTATTTTCATTTTTAGGAATTGGTTTCTCAGAATACGTTAGTTAAAAAACTCAATTCTCTTCTTGAAGAAATTATATGGAGTAAAAAATATTTAAATGAGTTGTTTTTTTAACAAATTATATAATGGGAGTTCCATCATGAAAATTTATGATGGTCTGGGTAGTCAATAAAAATGAAATTCCTAGTATGATGGGTGATTGAAAAAGTGTTGTTTCTTCCTCTATGTTGATGACATAAAATTCAACTTTTGATATCAGGTTCTAAACACATATAAGAATATATTCCCAGACTTTATTCGGGAGTGAAATATATCAGTTTGAAGATTGAAATACCAATCTTATTGGATAGAGTTATTTAATTTATAAAAACAAAAATAAAAAATAGGGCATGGAATCAATGGAATATCCAAGATCACATAAAGATTTTGTGAATGGAATGACCCCAATTATATAAGGTATAGCTAATGACCCTAGATCTTGGGATTCATGGGTGGTTGTGGTATTATTAAGTAAAACACATTCCTTTCTAATCTTATCCTCTCTTTCTATTTTATACTTTTATTCTTGTTTTATGGTTCCTTAAGACGTGACAACCTTGACTCCAAAAACCTAGAGTTGTTGTTTGATAAATTTTATTTTTATAAAATAGAACAGATCATACCACATAGGATAAAATAGTTTATTGATATTGGGAGAATTGATACATACATGATTTCTATATTATATTTTAATCTTAAAACAAATATTATAAATATCATGAATACAGTATTACTTATTTTGTTACATCCTTGAATTCATTCGAATATCACATCTTGGTATCTTGAGTAAAGGAAAAAAATAAATTATGATATCAAATTCTTTGTAAGGGGTTTTTTATAGTGAATGTTATCAACGTTAAATATATTAGAATTAACATGGTATAATGAATAATCAATAAATATACCATATAATCAAAAACTTGGTCATGGAATGTTTCCAATAAAAATAACAAAGTAGAAATCAAATACAAAATAATAATTGCCTTCTCAATTATAAAATGTATAATTTCAGAAATTTTAATCTTACCATCTTGTCCTTATCCATAACATTTTTAATAAATGGTAAGGAATACACAAAATAAAATACTAATAATTAGGTCACTCTAACTAGTTTTCCTCATGAGACCTACCTGATTCATTTAGGGGCTATATAATTCCAAAGTCTCATCCATTAGTAAATCAATCTAATTAATTATTATTATATTTATTTAATAATAAATTACATAATCAACATATCTTAATAATCAATAAATATCTTTATCGAATCAAGTATATGAAAATTAAACATTCCTTACCCAGTAAAATAACTTTATTAATATGATTCCTTCAAATAACATCATATATAGAAATGGGTATACATTTAAGACAATATTGAAATGATATTGAATACATCCATGGTACTATGGAACACAAACATGAATGATGAAAAAATTAAATAATAATGTCATTTTCTTTTGGTATAAAGATGAAAAATTATAAAAATAATGGGAATTTATATTACATTGGAAGTCCCTAAAAACATATAATGTAATATAAATAATTAATAATGTTCATGATGATGGGTATGTCCATTCATACAAAAATTATTAAAAAGATGGAATTTTAACATTTTCCTACAATAAGTCAAAAATGACTTGTATACAAAATGTTAAAAATATTCCTTTTAAACTTTTTGATGGAAATGAAAATTTAATATAAATTGACCTTAATAAATCATTTAATTTTATGAAAGAAAACTCTTGTAGTAAAATAAATAATATATATATAGAGGAAAAATATTCATGACCATTTGTATGACAACCATGCTTTTTATTACACAATTAAACATAATTTATTACATAAAATTAACTTTATAAAACATATAATATCGAGAGTTCTAGTGTCTTTTTTGCTTAGGATCATTAAATAACAAATTAAAACATAATGAAAACTTTATTTACATGACCACTACATTCTCTCGTACTTAGCATTGCATGAGATAACCTAAAGACATGCATAAGAAAAGGGTGAGCTATAAAGCATAGTAAGGGAATAATAAAGGAATAAAATGAGGAATACAATAAATTTTAGACAATAGGAATATCAATAAATCACAAGATAATCATAAACATAAAGGCATGATAAAGCATGATAATCATAACATGGAAATGTGGCAACAACACTTAATAAGGAATTAGCATGAGCTAAGGATCATTTCACATGGATCATGAGTAAACCCTAATTGCACATGAAGCACGACTAAACCCTTTTTTCACTTAAGTTAGCATGAGTAAACACCCATTTAACTTGACTTATCATGATACTATACTTTACCCAATGCATTGGAGTGCTATCAGGGCACACCATTCATAAACATTTCACTTCATGGATAAGTGTGCCACATGGATCATAAAACATTGAATCATTCAACATAATAATTTATTACATGATATAAGAATGTTTAATACATACATGAAACTCTTTAAATAATAATTAAATATAAATAAAGGTGAATACCCTTGATAGAGAAATGGGCATGGTATTCACTATACAATGACTTTGGATTGGAAAAGCAAGGTGCAATTTCGGCAGCATAACGGTGTGACATAAGAACTTATAAAAATGTTTGATGAGAGAGAAAAGGGTGTCTCATAATATTTACATGACATGGATAGTAATGGGGTAATATAGATATATGTCCCAACAAATGTAATGGAATTTAGATTCATGATACAAAATAATTTCTTGAAGGTAAATAAGGAGAGATAAATTCCTTTCGAAATTTCGGCATTGTAACAGGTGTACATGGGAGGAATTAAATGAGATATAAAGGGGTCTCAAATAATTAAAACATAAATAGGGTAGTATGGGGGAGGTTAAAAACCATAACCTAACATATATAATTGAAATTAAAAGGGCATAACAATTTAAATAATATTGGACAAAAATGAGAAAGGAAGAAAAACACTTACTTGAAAGTGTGCTCACAAAGGCTTGAGAGAGGCTTCCTGGGAGCTTGGAGCACCTTGGGTGGATTCTAGAGATATGAGGGAAAATTTTGGACGAACTCCAAAGGCTTTGAGTGAGGCGGAAGTGGGAGCTTGGGTGGTTTTATATAGGAAAGGTTAGAGAATTCTTTATTATTTAGGTTTGGCATACCTCACATTAAACTAATCCAAAACACAAACCAGCCCATAGTTTTTTCTAATGGTTTTCGGAAAATGGAAGTGGAAAATAATATTTTATAATGCCAAAGTACTAACTTATTAAAATAATGGGGTTGGTTATGTGGAGGTGAGTCACACTCCCAACGAAAAATAATTTAAAAGACAAAAATTTTAATTAATCTTGATGGGTCCAATAAAGCTTTGTAAAATAAATCAAAAAAACCAAAAATAACCTTATTTTAATGGTAAAACATATATTATTCTAACATAAAGTTTATAGTAATTTATTACATCACTATTGGGTCATTATGATGTCATAAAACACATTATATATTTAATCGGTATTCAATTTTTACATAAACATTTGATTGTCTCAGAAAAAATATGAAAAATTCACCATTAGATAATTTTGACATCCTGATTCCAGAAATAATATTCATTTTATCTAAATTATTTTTTAAATATGTTAATTTTCACTATTAAAAGAAAAACTGACATTCTTCCAAAATTCAAGGGTTTTGACAAAAATGGCTTTCAAAACTTAATAAAAATTACAATTGCATTCATAAAATTATACGATCATTTATATATAATAAAAATTAATTTAGTAAGAATAATAATATTTTATTAAAATATTATTTAATTTAAAAATCCATTAATTCATCAAAATAGATTTCTTAGTTGAACATTAACTAAAAATACAATTTGTGATTTAAAAACTATTTACGAGGTAACAATAATAAAATAAAAGTATATTAATGATTATATAAAAAATTAATGTACATCACTATAGTGCTATGGTCTTGTTACATAACCCCTTATAACACTCGCATAAGACTGAAGAGTAAGGTGTGTGATGGTGACAAACTCTTGGGGTGGCTCGGATAACATTTCTCTGTTGGTAATCTCTATCAACTTCCACTTCTCTCGTAGGCGGTCCTACTCAAGCTTAACATATTCAAGATCGTCTTGGGTTTTGTCAAAGGAGAATCCCAAAGACACAACCTTCTTTCTGATCTCTAACAAATGGTCTTTGTATGGGGCATGTCTACTAGATGAGGTCATCGCTTCCTTTGTCTGAGTAAATTGGATTTGTTAAAGCCCTATATTTATACTAATCATGTTATCACTGATCAAGAGCTATATTAGTCATGGTCATAATTCTTAATAGTATTTTAAAATCCAAAAACATAAAACCAAATAATTTTACATTTTATATAACATTTTACATAAAGAGACATTTAATTAGATCAAGAGGGATTTCCATTAATGAAAGTTTGGGTTTTTACAATCTTCCCCCCTTAAGAAATTTCACCCTCAAAATTTCCTTTTCCCACACTAAAATAGATATTGGTAACTTTGCTTCATCATATCCTCTGATTCCCACATCGCTTCTTCAAACTTGTGGTTTCACCACAACACCTTGATGAGGGTCATTTTCTTATTTCATAGAACTTTTTCTCTATGATCTAAGATCATCACTGTTTGCTCCTCATAAGAAAGATCATCCTTTAACTGTACCACCTCTGAAGAGATTACATGTGAAGAGTTTAGTACATACTTACTTAAGAGGGATACATGAAATACATCATGTGCGTTTTCCATGGTAGGTGGAAGTGCTAGTCGATAGGCCACAACCCTGACACGATCAAGAATATCAAAGGGTTAGATGTACCTTGGACTTAAATTCCCTTTCTTTCCAAATCTCATGATTTTATTCCATGGATATATTCCAAGAAATACCATATCTCTAACTTTAAACTCAAGGTATCATTGACGGTTATTTTCATAACTCTTCTGTCGACTCTGGGATGCCTTGATATGATGCTTCACAGTTTTCACCTTCTCCACCATTTCTTCGACCATTTCTGGTCTAAGATGCTTATGTTCACCGACCTCATCCCAACACGCCCGTTTTTTTCACCTTTTCCCATAAATGGCTTCATATGGTTCTATTTGGATGCTTGAGTGGAAAGTGTTATTATAAGAGAACTCAACCAAAGGAAGATTTTGATCCCATCCTCCTTTAAAGTTCATTGATCACGCTCTCAACATGTGCTCAAGTGTTTGGATATTCCGCCCGGATTGGCCATTAGTTTGAGGATAATAGGTCGTACTAATTTTCAGTTCACTATTCAGAGCATGTTGAATAATATTCCAAAACATAGAGGTGAATCTTGGATCTCTATCGGAAACAATAGATAGTGGTACTCTATGAAGCCTTACCACTTCCCTAATATATATCCATGCTTTCTGATCCAACGATAAATCCTCCCAAATAGCAATGAAGTGTGCAGCCTTTGTAAGACAATCCACAACAACCTGGATTGCATTATTGCCTTTGGATGTCTTCGGAAGTCCAATAACAAAGTCCATGGTGATGTTCTCCTATTTCCATTCTAGTATGGGCAATGGTTTCATAATCCCTTTAGACTTCTTCCTCTCTGCCTTCACTTTCTAACACACCGGGCACTTTGATGTATATTTAGAGATCTTATTCATATTATCCCACCAATAATGCTCTTGGAGATCTCGATACATATTTATGTTTCTTGGGTAAATAGATAAATTTGGACTATGTGCATCATCCAAAAGTTCCTTCTTCAGCTCCGGAATTGATGGAACACATATTATTTTCCGAAATCTCACAATTCTTTCTTCATTAACATTAAACTCTAAGGATTTTCCTTTTCCGATAGCTTCCACATTTTCCTAAATTCCTACATTATCCTTTTGATCATCATTTAACCTTTCCAAAAGTGACAGTTGTGCAATAATTTGTGAAAGGATTGATAATGTTCCCTTCTTTATGATTCCCATGTCCATCTTCATAAAATCTAAGAAGATTGGATCCTTTTCAATTCTCATCAATGATAGAATCACTGGGTCCTTTCAACTTAGTTCATCTGCCACCTTGTTCGTTTTCCCTGGGTGGTAATGGATTGAGCAGTCACAGTCTTTGATCAGCTCTAACCATCATTGTCGGTGCATGTTCAAGTCTTTCTATGTGAATATATACTTGAGGATTTTGTGGTCCTTATATATTTCACACTTCTCTCCGAATAGATAATGCCACCAAATTTTCATAGAGAAGATCACTACAGCCAACTCGAGGACATGTGTTGGATATTTCTATTCAAGAACTTTAAATTTCCTTGAATCATAGGCAATGACTCTATCATTATGCATCAACACACATCCCAGGCCCTTCTTCGAAGAATCATTGAATACCACAAAAAGTTCTCCAGTTGTGGGTAAAGGGAGCACGAGCACAGTGATAAGTCTCATTTTCAACTCCCTGAAGCTTTCTACACATTCATCACTCCCAGAAAACTATACTCCCTTCTGAGTTAGCTTGTTAAGAGGGTGGGACAATCATGATAAATTTCTCACAAATCGTCAATAATATCCATCTAACCCCAATAATCTACGGATACCCATTGATGATGTTAGCCTATGCCATCCCTCAAATACATCTTTTTTGGAGGGATCCATAGATATCCCATTTCTTGTGATGATATGGCCTAAGAATGAGACCTCCATCGACCAGAACTCACACTTTTTATAGAATCTCCTTCCGCAAGGTCTCTATTATAGTTCTTATATTCTCCTCATGATCCTCCTTGGTTTTGGATTATATCATAATATCATCTATAAAGACTACCAAAAATTTGTCGAGGTAATCTCTAAAGACTATATTCATCAAGTCCATGAATATTTCTAGAGAATTTGTGTGTCTTAAAGGCATTACTATAAATTTATAGTTCTCGTATCTTGTACAAAAAGAAGTCTTGGGGATATATTCCTTCTTCGCCCTTACTTGATAATATTTCAAACGCAAATCCACCATGGAGAAGTATTGTGCTCCACATATATGATCAAAAAATTCATCAATTCATGATAGAGGATACTTGTTCTTTATCATGATTTTGTTAAGCTCATGATAATCGAGGAAAAGGTTCATTGACCCATCCTTCTTCTTGACAAAGAGGACTGGTGCACCGCATTGTGAAACACTTGGGCATATAAACCCTTTATCCAGATAATCCTTTAGTTGTTTCTTCAACTCATCAAGATCTAAAACAGCCATTCTATATGGATTCTTGGATATTGGCATTACCCTAGGTATAAGATCAATTGAGAATTAAACATCTCTTCTAAGAGGAATACCAGGAAATTACTTGGGAAACACTTCAGAAAATTCCATCACAATAGGCATGTCTTCTAGGATGGTTTCCTCCTTAGACTCAATCATCTAAGGTAGATACACGTGCTCATAGGGTAGTAATATCCACGCTTGAGATGATAGGGCTAAATAAGATTCATCTTCCTCCTTGCATTTGTAAAGAATCAGGGGTCGATTCTCCACATGGAGAGTGATTTCCCTCTCACGGAAATTTATGTTGGGTATATATAAGGAAAGTAAATCCATGCCAATAATTTCATCAAATCCCACCAGAGAGAGTATGATGAGGATCTCCAAGAATTTCAATCCATAGATTATGACAGGGTAGGAGTTTTATTCATGGGATGCAATGATTTCCCAATTTGTCGTACTCACCGACATCTTCACTTACATGGTTTGTGGTGGTGTTGGTATTGTTCTACTAAACATTAGAGATATAAAAGAATATGTAGAACATGAATCAAAAAGTTTGTTCTCTATTATTTAATGAATAACTAGTGTACATATCACCACTTAATTGTCGGGGTTCACTTAAGCAGTAGTGATGGAAAAAGCTCGCCCTTGCTGCCTTGGAGGTTGTTGGCTGCCTTCGAAAACCCTTGTCCTAGGGCACTAATTTTCAAGATTCCCTGGTTCATTGCAGTTGTATCAATGAACAATGTGTTGAGGTTCGAAAGGAGCATTCCTCTCCTCTATTTTAGCCGCAGGTTTTTCTTGTCGTTAGTTAATAGCCAGGTTCCCTTCTATTCCACACCTAAATCATTTTATCTACAATTCTGGAAATTTCCATGGTGCTTCTTTCTGCACCTTTGGAAAGAGGGGTGATAGATCTTCTTATCCCCATTGGATTTATCCATCGGACCACCAGCATTGAAGTCCACCTTACGCTTCTTTTCCCCATGATACCCCTGAGATTCTCCGATCTTCATTTCGACCTTGAGGGCACATCGGACAATTTTCTCATAGTTATTGAAGTCACGGATCACCAGTGCTTTCCATAGGCTAGGTTTCAGCCCACCAAAGAAGCGATCAACCTTGAATTCGGGGGTAATGACAAAGATGGAAGCATATCTTGTATGCCTTTTGAAGTTTACCTTATACGCTCCAACAGATTCGTTGTCTTTTTTCTTGAGGGAAAGGAGGTTCCTTTCTATCTTAAGTCATAGGATGCATGGAAATTATTTAT
This sequence comes from Viscum album, assembly GCA_963277665.1. NCBI lineage: Eukaryota > Viridiplantae > Streptophyta > Magnoliopsida > Santalales > Viscaceae > Viscum > Viscum album. The sequence goes on from OY728159.1 coordinate 1,893,266,358, forward strand.
CGAAATACATCTTTCAGAAATCCTTCCATTCCAACTCCTTGATCTCCACCTCAATCTTTGTATTTTTTATCAATGTCCACCATTGATCAGGTTCACCCTCCATACGATAAGAAACCAGGAGAAACTTCTCTTGTTCATAACATTTAAGGATGGAGAAGATCTTTTCAATGGAGTTGATTCATTGTTCAGCAATTTTTGGGATCAGATGATCCATTAAAAGTAGAAGGCCTTTATCTCATGAAGCTCTCAATAGCGAATTGTTCTTTCTTAGGTGGGTTGAAAGTTCCTCTTGACCCGTGTTTATATTCAAATATTGTGTTAATTGAGAGTGAAGCTTGAAAAAGTTCGTGATTCCTGCTCCTATTGGATTGGGAATCTCATTAGTACAGTCATCACATTGATCTTCACATCGGTTGTTAACCTCAGTCCTCCTATTATCACCCATTGTATGGAATAAAAGGAAAGTTAGGGGTAAAACATAAAGGTAAATCCAAGGACAAAACTTATGACTTATAAATAACTTTTATTTCCTTAACATATGAATCTATTGGCTTCATTTTATGTTATTCATGATCTACTTTCTAACATATGTTCTTAGGTATTTTTTTTGTTCCTTAATAATGGTTCATAAAAAATTGTAAATTTACCAAAGCATATCCCCCCGGAGTGTCGTAACCAAGAGTGTAGAAAGGCATGTTGTCGTACACATGTTCTCATTCAAGTCTACCTAAAAGTGTTGTTTTCGGGTTTTACCCCTATGATACATTTGTGGCAGAGCCGCCTCTAGCTACTCGTATCCAGAAAGGGATGTATTTGATTGATAAACAACTTACTCAATACTCACCAAAACTTATGTATGTTTTTATTATACTTAGTCTTGTATCTAAGGATTTACTAGGGTTTTCTAATCCTAATCCCAAAAATAACTAAACCTATCCTATGATACAAACTATAATAACCCTACATTTTATTACAAAATTAAACATAATTTATTACATAAACTTTACTTGATACAACATAGAAGATCGAGAGGACTAGTTCCTTTTGGGATTATGATAATTAAATAACAACTTAAAACATTAAATACAACATCTTTATTGAAAACTTCCTTTACATGACCACTATATTCCCTCGTACTTAGCATTGCATGGGATAACCTGAGGACAAGCATAAAAATGGGTGAGCTATAAATCCCATTAAGGGAATAATCATGGAATAACATGAGGAATACAATACATGTTAGGAAATAGGCATATAAATAGTGCACAAGAGAAGCATAAACATAAACGCATGATAAAGCATGATAATCAAAACATGGAAATGTGGCAACAACCCTTAACATGGAATTAGCATGAGCCAAGGATCATTGCACATGGAGCATGAGTAAACCCTCATTGCACATGAAGCACAAGTAAACAATCATTGAACTTGAATTATCATGAGTAAACACCCATTACACATGACGTATCATGATATTATACTTTACCCAATGCATTGGAGTGCTATCAGGGCGCACCCTTCTTAAACATTTCACTTCATGCATTAGTGTGCCATATGGATCCTAAAACACTAAATAATTCAACATAATCATTTATTATATGATAAAATAATGTGTAATACGTACATAAAACTCTTTAAACAGTAATTAAATGTTCATAAAGGTGAATACCCTTGATAGCGAAATGGGCATGGTATTCACTACACAATGACTTTGGCTTGGAAAAGTCTGGTGCAATTTCGGCAGCATAACGGCGTGACGTAAGAACTTATAAAAATGGTTGATGAGAGAGAAAGGGGTGTCTCATCATATTTACATGACATGGAAAGTAATGGGGTCATATAGATATATGTCCCAACAAATTTAATGGAATTTAGATTCATGATAAAAAATAATTTCTTGAATGTAAACGAGGAGAGATAAATTCCTTTCGGAATTTAGGCATAGTAACGGGTGTACATGGGAGGAATTTAATGAGAGAGAAAGGGGTCTACCATAATTAAAACATAAATAGTTAAGTATGGTTGGGGTTATAATCCATACCCTAACATTTATAATTGAAATTAAAAGGGAATAAAAATTTAAAGAATATTGGACAAAAATGAGAAAGGAAGAAAAACTCTTACTTGGAAGTGTGCTTCCAAAAGCTTGAGAGAGTCTTGGAGAGGCTTATTTGGAGATTGGGTCACCTAGGGATGATTCTAGAGAGAGTATGGAAGATGTTGGACGAACTCCAAAGGCTTTTAGTGAGGATTAAGTGGGATCTTGGGTGTGTTTATATAGGAAAGGTGAAAGGATTCTTTATTATTTAGGTTTGGGACACCTCACATTAAACTAATCCAAACCACAAACCAGAATATGGTTTTGACAGATGGTTTTTGGAAAATGGAAGTGGAAAAAAATATTTTATAAGGATAATTTTTGAAATTCTTAAAATAATGGGGTTATTTATGTGGAGGTGAGTCACACTCCCAAGGAAAACAATTTAAAAAGACAAAATGTTTAATAAGTCTCAAAGAGCCCACTAAAGCTTTGTAAATTAAATCAAACAAACCCAAAATCACATTATCTTAATGTTAATACATAAATTGGACAAACATAAAGTTTATAGTAATTTATTACATCACTATTGGGTCATTATGATGTCATAAAACACATTATATATTTAAACAGTATTTAATTTTTCCCCAAAAATTTGATTGTCTCAGAAAACAATGAAAAATTCACTGTTGGATATTTTAAAAGTCCTAATTCTATAAACAATATTCATTTTATCTAAATAATTTTATAAATATGTTTGTTTTTAATTTTAAAATAAAAATAGACATTTTTCGAAAATTCATGGGTTTTGACAAAAATGGCTTTCAAACCATAATAAAAATTACAATTGAATTCATAAAATTATAATATCATTTATATTTAATAAAAATTAATTTAATAACAATAATAATATTTTATTAAAATATTACTTAATTAAAAAATACATTAATTCATCAAAATATATTTCTTAGTTGAACATTAACTAAAAATACTATTTGTTCTTTAAAAAATATTTACAAGGTTACAATAATAAAATGAAAGTATATTCATAATTATACAAAAAAAATAATGTACATAAACATAGTGTTAATGTATTGTTACATATCCCCTTATAACACCCACGTAAGATCGAAGAGTAAGGTGTGTGATGGTGACAGACTCTTGAGCTGGCTCGGATAACATTGCTCGGGTTGTAATCTCTATCAACTTCTACTTCTCTAGTAGGCGGTCATGCTCGATCTTAACATATTCAAGATAATATTGGGCTTGGTCAAGATCAAATCCCAAAGACACAACCTCCTTTCTGATCTCTGACAAATGGGCTTCGTATGGGGCACGTCTACTGGATGAGGCAATCACTTCCTTTGTCTGAGTAAATTGGATTTGTTAAAGCCCTATATTTATACTAATCATTTGATCACTATTAAATGGCTATATTAGCAACCATCACAATTCATAACAATATTTTAAAATCCAAAAAAATAAAACCCAATAATTTGACATTTTATATAAACATTTTACATAAAGATATATTTAATTAGATTAAAAGGTATTTCCATTAATAAAAGTTTCGGTCGTTACAATTTGAGTACCAAAGAGGGGAAAAAGGAACGTATATTTAAGGATTACTATAAATAACTAAATTATAATAAAATATATGGGGATTAGGAGATAAATAACATAAGATAGCCCCCAATTTAAATTGAAACACAAACCATCCAGATAAAAAAGTGATATTGTAAAATAAATCCTTACTTTGGACTTTCTCTTTGTCAAACACACTCTAACCACCTTTATAATTAATTTTGATTTATTATATATATATATATATTATTTTTTTTTTATATTTCTATATGTAATTAAAATATAATTTCTAATTACCCATTTTTTAATAATTCTTTTTTAAAATCAATATTTTTTTGTTAACTGTTTTCCTTTACTTGTATGTTTTTAGTTTGGTGATTCTTATCCATGAAAATTATTTATGGTTTAATTATATACATAATTTTAATGATGTTTTATATTACAATTTTTAAATATTTATTTATCCCCATAGTCATTTCATGGAACTTATAGTGATAGGCCACATGGATCGCTTAAAAACATCATTTGTGTGACATTAAATTTCGTAAAAAAAATGATATTATTAACAAATATACATAGATAAATTGCCAATATAGAATTATAAAGACATATTAAATTCTTATTATTAAATTATATTATCATTATTTTTCATTCCTCAATCATTCTTGACATAGACATTACAACATCATTAATGTATGTGGTAAAATCAACCCAAACAATAACATGCATTAATAACCAAATGAGTAAGAATGGGATATTGCATAATGGTAATATTGCTTTTAAAGAAACATAATGATTATTAAAATATTTTATTAAATTAAATTTTAATAATAAATATATGAATAATAAAAGTTAAATAGAATGATAAGAAGTTTTTGTCTCCAAAGTGTCTAGGTATTCTTGGTTTAGGATGTTAAAGTTTACAATGATCCTTTAATGTTAATATTATTAATAAAATGGAAAAATTATCATTAATAAAATTAACAATGTTATAAATATTATATTTATTCTTTTAATACATTTTTAAAACCATCCATGAAAGGAGGTGATGATAAATGAAATATGTTGTTCCTGGGGGAAGTATTCCACACATAGTATGGGAGACATTTTCATTTTTCTAATTCATAGGAGGGATGGTAAATGATGGTTTTTCACAAACATAATAATGTTTAAGTATACTAATTTTATTTATTTAATTATATTATTGTGGTTATAATATGTTTGGATATTTTGGAAGAAAAAATAAACATGAAAGAGATTTATTAAAACAACTACTTCTTAGATATCTTTTATTGGATTTATCCTTAAGACTTATCATATTGGCCTTTTGGTGAGACTGATACCTCATATAAAATTGAAATATAGTCGAATAGGGGTTTTCAAGGTCTTTTTTGTACTAAATTTATATATTTTTGTGGATATTTTATCTTGTAAATGGATTCTTTAATAAATTAGAGGTGTATAACGTTATAAAATACTCTTAATATTAGAAAAATAATTTTCCAAAAAAATGGGGAAAAAATAAAAATAATTACAAGATAGTATAATTTATTTTAATAATACTCTCAAAAAATTAGTTATTTTGTGATATTTTAAGCATTATCCCTTAGTTTACCCCCCCCCCTTTATGGTGAAAAATTTTGAGCATTGTAACTCATTTTTATAACCAAAAAAAATTAACTTATTAAGAAAATAGAATATTCTAATACTAAATTTTAAAATCATTTAAATATATTCAATTTATAAATTTGATAAAAAACAATTTTAATAAAAATACATTTAACACAATGAAAGTTATTCAGGAAGAATATTATTTTTAATCATAAAAATGATTTTTTATTCAAATACTGTATAGGTCACGACCCCTCCCTCCAAAGATTATCCCATGGGATGGAAATGGAGAAAGTTAGATAATGACCCCCCAAGTCCCAACTCCAGTAGGCCTCGGGTTGGCGACTGGCACCAATGGTATTCATATCTCACAATATAAAAGGAATTACCCTTTTTTAAATAAGATCGGGAGATATAAAGGATCATACACAAAACAAATCCAAGACATATATAAAAGAAAATATAAAACCACCCAACATGCATGCATTAATTAGAAATGTTACAAGTAAAACAGTCTCAAAAGTAAGTACCAAAAGTAAAGCTAAGTAGCGACACAACAACTATCAAGATATGAGCTAGTAGGGTCTAGCACAGTCCACAAAATCCTCTAGGAAACCTGAAAATAGTTTTATATACATAGGGTGAGCATACATGTATACTCAACAGTCAAAAAAAGACTCTTGTGCACATGTGAAAGAAGAATACTATTACCCTATGAGAAAATAATAAAACCAGATAGTACCAAACAAGTATACTAACCATCACAACCTAACCAAGGCATGATCACCAAATAACCCAAATCAAGTAAGGTAATATAATTCACATCGATGATAGGGTACCCCACACAACTTTCCCATTGATTAGTCACTCTTACCTAATAGGAAATGTCCTTGCGCTCCTACCTCTTCTGAAAGTACCACATCACAACCTGCCTACACACACCTTGGCATCACAAACCACCCCATATCCCACCTGCAGATACCTAGTCCACAAACCAAATCACATCCACCCATAGTCACGTGGACTAAAAATGACATTACATCTCGCTCGCAGACACATGGGCCACAAACCACATCAAATCACATCTGTAGAAACTTGGGCCACAACCCACATCACATCCCACCCACATACACTTGGGACACAAACCACATCACATCCCACCTACAGAATCCTAGGCCACAAACCACATCACATCCCACCCACTGAAACAAGGGCCACAAACCAAAACACCTCCTTCCTACAGACACATGGGAAAGAACAACACATCTCTCCTTGAAGACACCTGGGAAACCACAACTTTTCTTCACACACCTGGGCCTTAGAAACCAAAACCTTATTGAAGAATCTTGGGATATCACAACAACCTGGAAGATAGAGTAGGGAAGAGATGGTGGTCGACCATCCATCCTCTCATTGGGATGCTTGGGAAATACACCCTCCCCTATGATGATGGGGGTTTTCAGACCATAGGTCTCCACTAAGGTGGGTGCATATAGAAATTATAATGAAAATAAAATTTTATACATATATATTACCAAAAAATCAAGCCCATCCTATGAGTTTTCAAACAAATAACCAGCTCACAACACTACCAAAATTTAATGCTACCTCTAAACGCACAACACCACACATCAATCCATAGAACCCATTTAAAATCCCCCCACCAAATTTATTTAACCATATCCATTTTTAATTAAACAATTAATTTAACCATTCCATAATTATCTGGGAAAATAAAAAACATAGAAGCATTCATTCCAGAATGTGAAGAACCTGATAAATAAAGGTTTCTTCACATTAAAGACATGTCTTTCAATGAACTCCCCATTTAACACCCATTCATGTTATAATATATATCGATCTCTGAGTATGTGGTGAATCATTATACATTATAACAATAGAAAAGCACCCATAATAACAACTACCATAATTATTAAAAGTTATCCTATCCAAACCACCATTCCAACCCAAAACATTCCCCAACTCACAACCACATCCAACAACATGTTTAAACAGAACCAGTTTTGCTGCCCTGCTACACAATCACACCATGACCAGATCTCCATTTCAACAAAACCAACCCCCTGTGCACCACCATTCCAATAACCAAATTACCCTACAAACCAAAGAAAAACATATTCAGATGTATCAAGTCATCCCTTCTTAAATTTCACTTGTTATTTCAGGAGTTATCACATAAATAGTTTGATCCTAGGGAATCCATTTATTAGCCGAATGTGTCTGGGTAATGATTCTCATAAAAAAATCAATGAAAAAAAATTCCATAAACTATCCTATGTAAAAACAAGGTCCCCTGACGACCAATTTTTTCAGTGGGTATTTAGCCATTAAAAACACAATATAAACAAAACAAATAACAAATAGATATTATGCGCTACTTTCCTAGACCCATGTATTTTAATTTAAATCCAGTTTAATTATCTTTATTAATCTATAAACAACTATATTCACAAGACTAAAATCCATATACATGTCCCTCATGTTGCATAATTAAGAAATACAAAGTAAAACCTACTTGTAAGAAGAAATGATATGCACTTCTTGGTTTCACCAAAATAGGGGAGCGCATGTAGTTGGAAAAACACTTAGGAAACATGATCTAGAAAAAGACAACATGATCACATGAATCCTATGGGAAGAAAGTTTTAGGGTGTCTCGTACCAGTGGAAAATGAGAAGGAAGAAAAAAAGGGCAAGGATATCTCAAATTTCGAAAGATCTAAATAGATCAATGGTTTAGATATATTTTTTGTTTTCCATCAAAGGTGGATCTGGTCATGATAACACGTTTTAGAAAAGTACAAGCCCCAAGTCCCCTAGGAAAAAATTATGATAAAATTTATGGGAATTTAATTAGTCTCAAATCCCTTAAAACATGGCTTTAAACGTGTTTTACATCAAAAAAATGTCACAAGGGTGAAAATGTAGGATATTGGAAACACTGTTCACTAGACACCACTGGTTGAGACACCATTGGGTGAGGCACTACTAATAAGCCACTATTGGGTGAGGCACTACTGGGTGAGGCACAATTTCGTAAGGCACCACCAGCGAGACGCCCTTAGGTGAGGCATTGTTTGGTGAGGCATAGTTGGTGAATGACCACTGGCGAGCCACCACCAGTGAGTGATCGCTGTGGTGGCACCACCAGGGTGAGCTACAACCAAGGGATACCACCAGGGTGACACTGCTAGGGAAAGTTACCACTAGGGTGACACCATTATAAAATAGAGGAAACTATAAATTTTTTCAGAAAGACTAGAATGATTCACCTTGATCTCCAAAAACACCTCAAACACCGGATTCTCAAAAAATAATGGACTGGAGAGGTCTGAGACTTTACATCAGATACCTATCAAACTATTCTCATCCCAGAGAATTTAAATCCAAACCAAAAGGAAAAAATGGAAAGGTTTCAAACAACCATCCCTCAAGATACCTCTCAAGGACCCTACTACACTTGGAACACCACTACTGACTAAACACATCATGGTCCAATGATAAACCACCCTTTCTTGTTCAAAAGCTACAATGAAACCGCCATGTCAAAGAATAGCTCCTTTGAAATCTGTAACCCATTCCCCATCACGTCAACCCAAACTACCATAACTGCACCATACAAGAACAACAAACATGGTGTCTTAAACACACAAATTAGGGAATCATATCCTCCATGTCAAGATAATATACACTCTGGGTAGCATTGACTCACCCACACAGGTTTAATTGTATCACGGTTAATGTGTATCAATTGAGAATAAGGTACTACCCTTTTTATATGTCAACACTTTATCATACATTGCACCACACATTTAAAACCAAGGTTAATAGGTCATTTCAACACCAAAAATATTAAAACATTACATTATAGGAAAGACAAGAAAAGAAAAACTCAAAATAGATCTGGTTGCTGGGAACACATCTTTATCTCTCTCTATCAAGTACTATCATCCTGACTATTGTGCCTCCACAACACACAAACCAAGGGAATGGTCTAGCCATACAACATCTTCTCTTGAAAATCATGTATTTCTATAGGCAACTCCATGAACACTACTTCATCCTTGATATCCATCTCTCTCCATTAAATAACATGTGAGTCATCATGTATATATTGATGAAGCTGAGAGATATGGATGTCATTATGGATTCTATCTAACTATGGTGGAACCTCCAACTTGTATTCCATCTTTCCTACATTCCCCAACACCTCAAAAAGTCCAACAAACTTGGGAGAAATGTTACTCCCTCTACAAAACCTATGATTCCCACATCGAGGGGAAACCTTTAAGAATATATGGTCCCCAACATCAAACTCAAATGGCCTACTACTAAGATCATCATATGAATTTTTTTGGTCCTTCACGACTTTCATCCTCTCACCAACATGTTGAACCTTCTCGGCCATGCTTTGTGCTATCTCAAAACCTAGAACAATGGTCACACAACTTCTTCACAGTATAATGGTGATTGACATGATCTTTCATAAAAATATTCAAATGAAGACATTCAATTAAATATTCATAGCAATTATTATAAGAAAAATATTACAAGGGTAGGTGTTTCACCCAAGATCCACCAAATTCCAAGACAAACGCATACAACATATCTTCTGATGTATAGATAGTTTGTTCTATGTGTCCATCGGTCTGAGGGTAGAAAGAAATGTTGAGGAATAACTGAGTTCCAAAAGAATACTATAATCCCCTCTAGACTCATGAGATAAACCATGCAACCTAATATGAGACAATGGACCTTGTAAATCTTTGCAAACTGCACCACTTAATCCACGTACCTCTTGTCTATGGAATCTCCTACGCCTGAATCCTTGATTTCTAATATGTGGGATGATTTCATAAAATGATCCATGATCACCTAGATAGCATTTCAATCTCCATGATATTTGGGTATCCCCATGAAAAAAATCCATTGAGATGTCATCCCACTTCCACTCAAGGACATCCAAAGGTTGAAACAAACCCCCAGGGACACGGTGCTCAACCTTTACCTGCTAGAAAACCAAGCACTTAGTCACAAACTCCACCACTTACCATTTCATACCAGGCCACCAAACCTGCATCCTCAATCCATGGTACATCCTAGAAATTCCCCGAGTGTACTACTAAGGGTGAGTTATGAAACTCACAATGGACTCCACTCTCCATCGCCATTAGAAAAAAAAAACTTCCCTTAGAACAACATTTGGTTCCTACCATCCTCTAACAATCCCTAAAAATCATCCCTCTAGTCAACAGGATTGTGAAACACATATTCCTCTAAGTCTCCCCACTAAGACACTTCCACCTATTGCATTTGAGAATACTACACTGCCATTAGAAGCAAACAACCTCTACCACCATCCACTCCTGCATCCAAGTGAAAATATTTGAACTCCTCTATTGATCTCTAACCATCTTCAGATTCCCAAACAACTATTTTTTTTGGATTTTATATTCTGGAATTATCCATGAAATTTCAATTTTCTAAGGTGTGGGAGATCTCAAAATCATAGACTTAAAGAAACTCCATAAACCTCCTCTGTCGCAAGTTTAGATCTTGCTGGGAAAAGACATACCTCAATCTTGTGATCTGTAAAGACCACAAAACACTTCACAATGAGGTAATGCCTCCACAAATTCAATGAGAACATAGTGAATGTTAACTCCAAATCATGGCTAGAATAGTAACGTTCATGAGGATGTAACTACATGGACTCATAAGAGATCAATTCCTGTTGATGCGTCAGCACGCATCCCAAACCCTGATGGGAAGTGTCATTGAACACCACAAAAATCACCCATTAATTAAGAAACTAGAGCACTAGATAACTAACTCAAATCCACTTTAAGTAACCGAACTCTTATCGACACTACTCACACCACACAAAAGCTTTGTTTTTTTAGGTTAAAGGTACCAATGTGGATAAAACTTGAGAGAAATTGGGGAATAACCTACAATAATATCCTCTAAGACCTGGGAAACTGTGAACCTATAGCATATTCCTGGGTGCTTCCCAATAAAAATCCACTTCAACCATTAGTGGGACTACTGATACACCCTTCTAGGACAACATGTTCCCTAGTAAATACACCTATCATGGCCAAAACATACACTTAGAAAACATTCCATAGATTTGGTGGCATCAAAGAACATGCAAGATAGTTATGAGATGCTCAATGTTCTCCTCCTCTAACATTGAGTAGATTAAGATATCAATGATAACTATGTTTAATAACTGGTCTAGGAACTCATGGAAGATGGGGTTTATAAGTCCCATGAACAAGTCTAGTGTGTTCGTAACACCAAATGGAATGAACAAAAAATCAAAGTGCCCATACCTTCATCTGAAGGCAGTATATGGGAAATCACCCTCCTTCATCCTTAACTGGTGATATTCATACCACATATTGATATTATAAATCAAAATTTCACCTCTAAAACTGATCTAAGAGTTCATCAATCCTCAAAAGAGGGTAACGGTTCTTAACCACTACTTAGTTCAACCTCCAGTAGTCAATACACATCCTCAGACTACCATCCACCTTATTCACGAAAAAACAAAAAAACACCCCATGGTGACACACTAGGATAGATAAAACCCTTATTAATTAGATCATCTATCAGAATACTCACCTCCCACAACTCAGAAGGTGCCATCCGATAAGGTTCTATCTAAATTGGAGAAGCACCGGGCTGCAAGTCTATCCCAAACTCAATATCACGTTAAGGGGGTATCATCACAACCTCCCTGGGAAAACATCTAGGAACTACCCATTGAACCTAGGAACCTCTACCATCTCATCATACACCGATACGAAAAACACATCATCCAACAAGGAATAAAGAGGATCTATACACTGACTGCCCACCTAAAAACTCCTCTCTCAAACAGAAACCACACACTAGCCATCTATGTTCGAAAACATGGCTCTACTTCAGAAACAGTTGATAAAAGAATTTAGGGAATACAACCGGTTGATGTATAGGATGAAATAACATGGTTACATATAATGTAAAAGATATCCCCATGTGACTTATGTGATCCCATAATCAATCAACATCCCCAGTACACATCAAACAAACTGGTCTGGCCTCTGACTGGCATACTCAACACCAGGGGAATGGGAAGCCACTCTATGTCTTGTCCCATGGAATGGGATAGATAAATTGAAACAAAAGAGTGTAAAGTTTATAAATCAAATAGGGCACAATCAAGGTTACTTAATAAGCTGATCATACCTCTAATGATCTTTGGCCATGCTGGAACTACCTTCTCTAATGTGTGAAACTAACTATGATAGTTTCCCCTGACTCTCTTCTAACAATTGTCTTCATGACCATGCTTAGTTTGAGTCCCCTGAACACAAGGAACATCCTATGGTCAACCTCTACCAACTTAATCTCCCCTCAGTGGAGTAATATTTTTTTGTCCTTACTGATGAAACTATCTCGCTAGAAACTGTTATTGAGGATAATACAGATCCTATCCACCTCCACCAAACTAAACAAAAATATCTACTAGACACTAGTTATGAAGATTGACATAAACTCTACAAAAAAACACCTCCTCCCCAAAAACATAGGAATAAATTTTTTTTGGTCAAATACCTACTGGTGGAAACCTCAAAGGTCCTGGAAACTGAGACATGCCACTGGTAACCCTGCCTCTTGAAGAAGTATGTGGGATCCCCTCTCATGGTAGAACTCCTCATGAGTGCATTTGTTATATCACATCTACCTTATTACGAACCTCTAAGTACATTGGAAACATAAAAGGATTAAATGTATACTGGATCTAAGGATGAAGAACTTCCTCAAGGTTTATCATATGAGACTCCTCATTCAGAAAGAAATATGGGGAAAATAAAGGATGGACTTGAACTTGATCCCCAAGCTCCTGCACCGACATACTACCATACTGAAGGGAGAGTATATCTTTCATCTTTTTATCCTTTTAGTCTATTAAAGTAGCTCTATTCGGAATTCCTTCTCAAAGTAAACCCATAAAATGTATTCTTCCTTCCTCTCCCCTAGAAAAACCATCCACCACTGATGCACATCTCCTCACTTCGTACTAACTTCCAAATAAACCCAGTACTCTATCAAGGATCAGATCAAACTAACATTGATATCAATCTCCTCAAGCCATGTCTCCATCTCCATGTCAAAAAAAAACCCTCATACATTCCCAAAGCCTATCGCTGGAAGGAACACAATGTCCTCTACCACTGTCCATCCACCTCAATTGGATCAACCCTCCATCAATTATTTGGATCAGCCTACCAAGACTCAACTTCCTGATCCACACACAGATGGTGAATAGGATCCATAGTTGGAAAGGTAAACAAGTATTTTCTAAGCCCAAATTGTATGAAAATTATAAAATTTTATTTTAATTCATTTCAATCATTTTTTCCATTTTCTCCTTCCAAAAAACCTAATTCAAATAAGAATATAAGTCATTATGATGCATGTAACTTTCCAGGGTCTCTACCCTCCAAATAGGTATGTCTCACTTGGACATTCAATAGGCTTAGAGTCCATGCACCGGATCAAAAGATCCCCAAAAATCCCATTTCCAGGATTTTTTCCCAAGTCTATGTCATGCAACAAGGTCAACTTGAATGGTTTCCATACTATCTTGTAAAATCCTCACCGTTGCTAACTCCAAACTATATCCTACCAATCAACCGGCCTCTGATATCATTCTTTCACAACACCCTCTCTCCAAAGATTCCCCTCATGGGATGGAAATGGAGAAAGGGAAATAATGACTCTTGAGTCCCACCTCTAGTCGGCCACTAGTTCAAGACTATCACCAAGGGTATACAGATCTCACAGAATGGGATATATTACCACTTTTTTAAACAAGATCGAGAGATACTGCGGATTATTCACAAAACCACTCCAAGAAATATATAAAATAAATCCAAAAAAAATTTCCCACATGCATGCATAATGTAGAACTATTACAATTACAAAAGTCTCAAAAGTAAATTACAAAAGTAAAGCTATACAAAAACACAACAACTTTCATGATCTGAGCTAGTATGGTCTAGCATTGTCCATGAAATCCTCCCGGAAACCCAAAAATAGTTTTATATATATAGAGTGATCTTGCAGGTATACTCAGTAGGAAAACCAAAGTATCTCATTCACAAGTTAAATAAGCATACTAATTCCCCTTTAAGAAAACAACAGAACCAAAGAGCACCTAACATGTATAGTACCATCCCAAGCTCACAAAAGGTATGCTCACCAAATAATGATAGTAAATTATGGTATTATAATTCACATAGATGATAGGTTACCGTACATCACAATCCCAATAATTAGCCACTCTTTCTAATGGAAAATGTCCTCAAACTCCTACCTATTTCGAAATTACCATGTGACAAACTGCCTGCACACATCTGGGCCTCACAAACCATAACACATCTCACTTGAAAACACCTAGTCCACAAACCACATCACATTCTTCCAGGAGAAACCTACACCCAAAACCACATCTCATCCTTCCCGCAGACACCTGTTCCACAAACCACATCACATCCCACCTACAAACACTTATGAAATAACCCACATCACATCCCACCCAAAAAAACATGGTCCACAAACCACATAACATCCCACCATAGACACCAAGGCCACAAACCACATCACATGTTTCCCACATACACATGGCCCACAAATCCCAACACATCCCTCCATTAGACACCTAGGGAAGCACAAAAAATCTCATCTCGAAGACACCTAGGGAAGAACAACTCTCCCGCAAACACCTGGTCCTCACAAACCACAACCTACTTGAAGAATATTTTGTTTTCACCCCCTGGAAGAGGGATAATGGAAGAGCGGTTGGCCATCTATCCATCCCCCCAATGGGATGTTTGGGAAGGACACCATTCCCCATAAAGGTGGGGGTTTCCGCATATAGGGCTCAACTAGGGTGGGGTGTGTATATGAATAACAAGGAAAATACAAGTATACACAAATAAATTACTAAAAACTCCATCCCAACCTATTGGTTCTCAAACAAACAACCAGCTCATAAGACTTCCAACATTCCTACTACCTCTAAATGCACAACATAGCACATCAATCCATAGAACCTATTTAACATTCCCCACTAAATTTATTCAACCATCTATATTCTTTATTAAAAAATTTATTTAACCATTTCATCACTATCTGGGAAACTAAGAAACACAAAATTAGTCATTCCATATGGTGAGGATCCTGATAAATAAAGGCGGCTTCACATTAAAGACACGTCATTCTATGACCTCCCCATTTAACAACCATTCATGTTATAACATATATCGATCTCTGGGTACAATACGAAGGTTTCCATAAGTTATCAATAGTGAATCACCCATACAAACCACTACCATAATTCTTCAAAGTCATTATGTCCAAATTAGCATGCGAACCAAAATAATTCCCAATTCATAACCACATCCAGCAACCTATTTAACCATAGTTAGTTTTGTATCCCTACAGCACAATAACACCACACCCATATCACCATGTCAACAAAACCAACCCCCTGTGCATAACTATGACCATAACAACATCACAACCTGAACCAAAGAAAAACATATTCATATTTAATAAGGCATTACTTCTTTAATTCATCTAGTTATTTTAGGGATTATCAAATAAATATTTTGATCATGGGTAATCCATTTATTAGTCGAATGTATGTGGTTAACGATTTTAATAAAAAAAATTATAATAAAATAACCAACATGCATTCCATAAACTATCCTGTGTGCAAAAAAGGTCCCCAACAACCATGATTTTCAATGGATTATTATCCCATACAATTCACACTATAAAAAACAAATAACAAAGCAAGATCATGATCCATTTTACTAGCCCATGTATTTTGATTTAATGTAAGTTTAATTGTATTTATTATACAAAATATATATATTCCAAATATTAACATCTATATATTCATCCCAAGTGATTAGAAATTAATAAATATAAAGGAAAACCTGCTTGAAAGAAGAGGCGATATGCACTTCTGCATTGCCCCAAAGTAGGGGCACGCATGCAGTAAGGAAAACAGCTGAGAAACATGATCTAGAAGTGAAAACCTAATTTCATGACTCCTAAAATAATTAAGGTTCATGGAATCTCATACCAGGGGAAAATGAGAAGGAAGAACAAAGGGGATATGATATCTGGGATTCCAAAAGATCTAAATAGAGTAGCGGTTTAGATATGTTTTGGATTTTCCATCAAAGATGGATCTGGTTAAGATAGTGAATTTTGATAATGTAATATCCCTAAGACCCTTGGGGAAAAAGTAAGATAGGATTTATGGGATTTGAAATGGTCTCAAATCCCTTAAAATAAGGATTTAAAAGCATTTTAAAACAAAGAAAACACCAAAGATGTGAAATTATAGGAAGTTGGAAACACTATTCATGAGCCACCACTAGGTGAGCCACCATTAGGTGGGGAACCTCTAGTGAGGAATTGTTAGGTGAGGCACCACTGGGTGAGGCACCATTAGGTGAGACACCACCAGAAATCCATTATTGGGTGAGGCACCTCCAGTAAGGAACCATTGGAAAAGGACCACCAGTGAGCCACTGTCAGCGAGTGACCATCGGGATAACACCGCTAGGGTGAACTACCACTAGGGGAGCAACCTCTAGGGTGATTTTCTATTAGGGTGACACCATTAGAATACTTGGAAAACTAGATTTTTTTAAAAATGCTAGAATGAGTCACTTTGATCTCCCAGAACACCCCAAACTCCAAATTCTCACAATATAATGGACCAGAGAGGTCCAGACCATTACAATAGTATTTATTACCAGGACAATTATTGATTTAATACAAAAAAATGAGTTTTATTTTTCATTTATATCATAAAAAACCAAATTTAACTTTCTAACCACTCAATTAAATGAAAATAACCAAGAATATTTTTTATTAAAATAAAATATAACTTTGGTTCTAAAAAGTCAAGCATAGATTTATAAAATCAACATATTAATTTTAAATGTATTATTTTATTCCTTAAATTAATTTTTATTTGATATAAAAAAGTTATCTATTTTTAATTCATTATTATATTTCACGTATTTCATAATAGTTATGGTATTCATAAAAAGTTATTTTCACTGTTCACCTAAAATCAACCATTTTCAAAGATTCAAAAAATCACCCTTAGATAATTCTGAAATGATGAATTAAAAAAAAAAATTTATTTCATAAAATTAAAATTCCAAAATTTATAAATTTTATTCTATTGGAATAATATAATGTGTATCATACTATAGTTTCTTTAGGATAAGATGTTTACTTACTATAATGGAATATCTATTCTTACATAAGGAAAATTCATATTTGGGAATATGTTTTAGGGATTCCAAAATATTATATTAATATCAAACAGTTTTAATTTTTCCAAGAATCGATATTTAAATTTCTTCATCAAGAAATTTCTTTGATTTAGTCATCTTTAATTGAAATTATAAGGAAAGTTTCTATGTCTTTTTAATGTCTCTCAAATTTAGTACTTGGTTCCTTCCATTTCATTTCATAATTTGATTCATGTTTTTCATTTGCCTTTCAAAAATTTCCCAATTTGTGTTTTGGTTCATAATGTATCTCTTTACCACTCCTAGTTATTACCAAATTCATGTTGGTTTTTGGATTAGGTAGTATTTGAGTTGATATATTTACAGAGTTCTTGATTATTATTTCAACTAATGTCCCTAACAAATTTTTCAATTACTTCATTTACTTTTTCAATTCCACATTTTTTGTGTTTTTTATCATGGTATTAAGGTTGAGATCTAAAAATTATTTATCTATTGGTTTCCTCTATTAAAATGGTATATGTTATTGATTTTATTGGTATACTTTCTTAATATTATATTAGAATAAAGGAGGTTTCTAAAACTATTATTTATAAGGTGATTGAATTCATTATATTTATTTTCATATCTATACTATAATTATAAATTATCACTTCATCCTTGATTTGGAAATTGGTAGGCAACATCACAACACTTCATATCTTGTAATTAAATACATTTATTGGTGAAATTATTGTGTTGTGAACAATTCCCACATACCATGAATTGTTTTGGTTATTCATTGTATTGCTTAAGATTAATTTTCATTACAAGAGTAGTAATATATTCTTGTTTATATTCAAATATAGGTGATTCAGTGGACTTTACCTAATGAACTCCCCTAGTAGAGTACCTATTAATCTACATTTTTATGAGTTTTGTGAAATATTTCCTATCAAACTATTGGATTTTGATAGTGATTTTTAAAGTGGTTATCTAGATGATTCATCCAATAGGTTCATTTCATTTTCTAGAAATATTTCTTATAATAACATTGAGAAATAGTGTTCTTATATTTCTGAAAGTGGAAATCATACATAAAGCCTCATAAATATCTTTCAACACTTATACAATGTATCTTAGATTACATATTTGATGGTATATATTTCCTTCCTTGGGGTAGTTTTCCATGTATAACAACCCATACCTTAATCAACCCAGAAATTCTGAGTTTAATATCAATAATTTAATTTTGTTACATTCTTATGATATTTTATGTTTATTGTTTTATAGAATTGATAAAAAAATCAAACATATCGAACACTTACAATAAAAAGTGGAAAATCTACTCAATATTGATTTTTATGAAAAAAATATGATTCTTAAATTTAAACACTTATTTTATTCAAAAATAGTTCTCTTCTTTTAAGATAAACCCCTATAGCAAAAAATATAAATTTCTTTAGTTTCTTATTTATCCTTAACCCTTATTAACGTCATTTGAAAATTTGGGAACAACACAAAAAATGTGTTAAGGGATAAAAAAATAAATAAACTCATTAGTCTATTTAGAAAATCATGAATCCCATATAAAATTTTCTTTTTATAGAAATATCCTTGATCTCAAAATAATCATTTAATTACTCAATAAATCATCTTTAATTCCCAAATAATTTCGTAAAACATGTCATAAGATATATTAAATGTAATATAATAATCATGATGGTTTCTTGTAAAACATGAGTACTCATGAAATCATTTTCTTGAAAAATATACTTTTCACCCTAAAAGGGGGCATAATCCTTCGTGTAAAACTAATATCATTAGATGACCATATAAAATCAAAATATATCCATGAAAAATAATCTTCATGTGTAAAAAAATTGTATAAGTTCCTTGGGACATCATATTTATATCACTCACACAATTACTCATATAAGCACTCTTAAAATGGAATAACCTACTTAGTTAATCCAACATATATTTATCATAGAAAAAAATCATGCCTAGCGTATTAGAGAGATGTATCTAGATCATATTTCATTGTGAAAAATTTAAAAGGACCATAACATACATAAAACACATATAATATTTCATTCAAATAAAAAATAATCATTAAATATTTTTTTAACATATATAAAGAATCACTTTTAGGCTAACATAAAAATAAGGATATAAAATATTTTTCTTTGATAAATATTAAAATGAAAAATTCATAGAAGAAAATGAAATTGGATACTTTTTAAATAAAACCATCAAAATATATAGATTAATATTCTTAAATAAAAAAGTTCTTAGATATTTGAAATTATAATAGTGATGTATACATTAAAAAAGATTTCATACATTTGTAAAAATGTCCAAAATAAACTATTTAGAAAATGTTCAAAACACTGATTTTAAGATATTCATTAATAAAGTAAAAAAATTCAAAATAATTTGAATATATATTTCAATAAATTAATAGCATACATGAAACATTTTAAAGAGCATGTATTTGGAGTAAAAAGATAAAAAAACTTTTAAACTTTTAAAATAAGATGTAAAAAAATACCTTACCTAAATTCTATGTCACCATGTAAATTCTTCAACCCCTATATAATAAAAATTTATTAATTATTTAAGTGATAAAGAAACCTTTTTGTTTTATTTTCTTATCATAATCCCATTTTATTCATTTATTACTATGTCTTATACAGTTATCAAATCGATTAAGTTTATATTGGACTTTTTAAAGTTGTTTGGTTCATAACCCCAAAACCACTTTAGTAGGTTGAACTTGGTAAAGGGGTTATGAATCAATCATCTTCAGAGTAATAATCATGAAATTATTATTATTTTTATAAATTAAATACAATTTTATAACTACCCATGAAAGGTAGACATGAAAAAAAATCATCTTTCTTTGTGGAGGTGGTAGTACACACATGCACACAAGAGGAGTTATCATTTTCCAATATATGGAAGGGTAATTAGGTATGTAATCTATTTAACAAATAAATATTTTAAAATAGTAACATTATGTTTGATAGTGTATATAACATGCAACACCATGCTTAAACGAATAAGAAAATTTTATTATTTATATACGACCTTTGTAACCTAGTGGTTGAATTGATGTGTATGAATAGGAATAACCAAATTATGAAATATTTATAAAGTTCATAAAAAATTAAAATGAATATACTATTTTTTATTAAATTATCATTAAATTTTTATTAGTCATTTTATTCTTTAAAAATATGTTTTCTTCAAAATGGATTTTTATTATTTTTTATGAAAAAATATTATAATAATTTTCCACCACTTTTAGAAATATAATTTGATAAAAAGGGTATGTTTTTTGAAATCATAATTATAAGATATTATTAGGGTAAAATATTGAGGTTTTATTAAAAATATTTATTTTTCAATGATTTGAGAACAATACTAACTTTTATTCAAAACTATCTTTTCGTTTCAAGTATTTATAAATTCAAATTCAATTTGGGATTAAATTTTAAAAGTTATTATTTAATTTTTATTAAATATAATTCAATAAATTTAATTGTAATCAACATTATACTTGAATTCAGAATAAAAACTTTTTTATACTTAAAGATTCATTTTTTCTAGAAAACTTGTTTTCGTCATGTTTTTTGTTTCAATTTTAAATTAAATTATAAACATCATTTGATTTCAGTTTGATAAGAAAAATCAAAATTTTTAAATGTAATAAAAAAAATTAATTATATGGTTAAATTAATTTTTGGACTTAATTAATAGTAACAATAATAACAATCGGTTGCCACAGTTATGGTTAAAGTAGGTTTACCAGGGATAAACTAAAGAGATAAGGGTTATAATTACCTAAATACATTCATTAATCCAATTTCATGAGATTTTATAAAAAAATATCAATTTAAAGAGTTATATAAATTATTTTACAACATTATTTTGAATTTTCAAACCCATGTGTGACTTTTGAAATGATAAGTTATATTTATACAAATTAAAAACATTTTTGAGTGTTGACATTTAATTGAATTTTTTGAAGATTGAATTCAATTTTGTCCTTTAATGAAATTATAAAATCATTATTTTATTTATTATTTAATAAAAAATTCATGGAAACTAATTTAATACTTGATTTCAAGATAAAATAATTTTTTCACTTAAATCATGTATTTTCATAAATAGTATTTGTCATGAATTTTGTGCTCTAATATTTAAAGTAATTTCTCCCACAATTAAAAACTCAACATAAGAATATGGATTCCAAATTTTAAATCATCATTTAGAAATTTATTTATAAGTACCTTTTTTATATAATAATGTTATTGTAGAAAAACATAAGTTATCATGGTTAAAGTTAAAATGGGTTTAAAGTGTTTTAACTTGGATATGTGGATTAAAATGTGCCAATACATGTATAAATGTCATTGGTTGAGTTTATTTTCGCTCTACCACATAATATATTCTAATTTGGGGTTCCTTTGTTCCACTTTACATGATTATGAAATATATATTATTTTTTAATTTTAGTAATTCCATGTGTATCCTTCCCCTTACTTATAAAAGGGATCCTATTATTCCATACTACTCACACATTTTGAGCAATCTATTTCAGATCATACCTAAAAAATTACTCAATAACATCCAACCCAATTTCCTATAATATCTTTTTTATCATGAAACCATCCTAGGAAGGCTTTAAGTATATAGCTAAATAGGTTGTCTGAAGAAGAGGTATGGTTCTTAACAGATATGTTTCAATTTATTTCTTATTCTACATCCATAAAATATTAATAAACCATGATAAAATAACAACATAATTTTCTTATATATACTTATATGTTATTATTTTAATGTAATAACCTATATACATCTCCTTATTCAATCAAATGGAAAATGAAATCATTGTTTGTGTGTTTGGTGGTGTTTCTATTCACGAACAAATGTAATTCATTTTTCATCGCTACCACTCATGATTTTTTATAATGTTTAATTTAATGTATATATATGATATTCTAGAAATATTTAGCATTCTATAAAGTTAAAATAAAACTTACCTACTTTTCATCGTATTTTTTTAAAAAGGCGAACATTGTTAATGAGTGTGTACGGCCTACCAAATCCAAAATTGTTACATAGTTCACTTTCCTTCACAATCATTTATAGATGGTTTTAAAAGTATAATCGATGTATAAAAATGATACTTATTTCGTAATTATTATTATAGTTATAATTTAATAATTACAACTTTGACCATAGTCAACCTATTGAATCCATTTTGGACATATGAGTTGAATATCAACAAAACACCAGATGTGAACTTAGTTCATTGAGTAATTATATATAACATGGTTATAAATAAAATAAAAAGAATAATAAATATTAAAATTTATTTATAAATTAAATAATTAACATAATTTTATTATTTAATAATATAATAAATGCATGTGATGATTCAAACTTGAGGTAAGGGACACCTTACCTTAAAACCATGTTTTAAATGATTTAAAGATTTATAATAAATATATATTTCTTCAATGTCCACATTCTTAAAATTATTTTATGTATTTATTTATATGGAAATAAATTAATTATAAAGGAAATTATATTTTACTTTATAATTTATTTCAATGGGTTTCATAAGGAATATTTTTTATGCATTTTATATGAAACGTTTTGACAAAAAGGAAAAATGAATGTTCTATTTTATTATTTATGGAATTGATGGTTTTTATTAGTGATATAAACATTATTTTATGTTTGGATTCCTTGAAATAATTTCATGATTTCTTTGTATAGAAACCCTATTTCCCTTTTTTGTGTATTTTCCAAAAGGTTTTAAAATGTAATGGATATTTCAATATTTGGAAATGATTTTTTTATTAGTGGAAAGAATGTTTTTATAAGTATAATGATGGAAATGAAATATTTCATGTGTTATGATTATGTTATGGTTAATAGGAATTTTTTATGATTATAGGTGATATTTATATAGCTCATAATGATATTTGATCTTGTTATAACTCTCAAATTCATTTGGTAAAGTGCCAGAGTTAACCGGATTGGTTAATCCTAAGAGATATTTAGAATTTAATTAGTATGATATTCTATTTTCATGAGTGATATAAAATTTATGTACCAAGTTACCTATATGATCTATCTATTATTGATATTATTTCTTTATGGAAATATTATGATTTTACAAAGAAATATAATGATTTTAAGATTAATTAAAATTTTATAATACTTCTTATGGGTTAAATGTATAGTTTTTAAAAAAATCATGATTGTAATGAAGCCTTTATGGGTATTATTTTTTCTATTAATATTTATTGTGAAATTAATTATTAAAATATTTGGTCCGAGAAGTTGGGGTAAGAAAATGTTTATTTTTATATCAACATTTATTTTGGAAAATGCTGATTTTTTTGAGTATTCATGGACTAATGGGTTTCCTTCATTATTTTTTTTATATGCATATAACTGAGAAATTTTTACTCATACCATGTTCTAAAAGAATTAAAATTTTCTTAAGGAATAATATGGATAAGGATGTGGTCAAAATGATAATTTTTAAGACATGTCTTGAAAAGAAAATGTCTTTCATTTTAAAAGTTTTATATGGTAGGAAAAATGGATACTTAGTATTATTGGCCACTTTGTAATATACAGGTTTTCTAGGTAAGAGTTGGGAACTAATTCTCTAATACCTTAAACTATAAATATCCTAGAAATGTAAATAAGGAAATTTCAGACAGAAATCTAATGATTATGTAATGTTTTAAGGTTTATAAATTATAATTAGTATAGGCGGAAATATTTAGAAAAAAATTTACTTTAATATTAGAAAACTTTAGTTATAAACTTGGGGATAAGTCTATGATAAGGATAAATCTTCAATTTTTAGTAAAGTGTCAACTCTTTGGTTTCCAAGAAATGATAATTTTTGTTTTGAAACTAGAAAGTGGATCCAGTTGTGGAACAGATGCACTTTGGGGTATCAACTCAAAAATGGGTGGATTGGGTATTAAATGAATCGTCATCATTGCACGATGAGTGGGATTAATATGAAACACCTATTTGGAAACTTAGGGGGGAATTATTTAGTTAACTCACCTTATTTTTATAAAATATTTTTAAAAATGAGAGGATAAAACCTATACAAACCTTTGATAATTTTAGTGATATAGGATAACCCTATAGTGTCATGGATTGATAATTCAAACTTTTATCATATGTTTAATGGAATAGATTCCCATTTTGAGTTTTTATTTGATAGAAATACTCTAGGATAAATTTATTTAGTTTTGATGGATGTTTGAGGTATAAATAAATATTTTGTTTAATAAGTGAAAATTTTATTTTGGGGAAAATTATATCATATTTTTTAGAAATAATTTTAAAGGTGTTGATAAACATTAGGTTTTATATGATAATTGATGTCCAAGTAATTATGGGTTATTATAATTTAGTAAAATATGTGTTATCACATAGATAACCATGTGATTTAAATGTGATTTAGTGATTATGTGATTAATGTTATTTATAAAGAAGATCTCTATATTTTTTAGGAAAATTATATGATTAAGGTAAACATAATATTATCATTTAATATGGTATTTTATTTGAGGAATAAAGGATGATTTGTATTTTGGAAGAATATATGACTTCAATGTGTCTTTTTGGTGATTTGGGTTATTTATGGAAATTATTATAATATTTTGGAGATTATAAGATTATGGAATATACTTTTTTGGTTATGTGAAATTTATAGGAAATAATTTAGTTTGGAGATAAATATTAAAAATATCTTGGAAGGATATGTGATGTGATACCTTTGATTTTTGGTTTTGAACATATATTATTTTAAAGATCTATTTTTATAATTATTAAATTTTTATACTTTGGGTATCATTGTTGAGGATATTAATATTAATGTATAATTTCCTTGTTTTGGGTATTATCCTACCCTATGCTAATAATTTTAGTTTTGGTTAATGTATAAGATTGGAGAAACAACATATGATCATATTTTGGATCATATTATTATTTAAAAGTATTTTTTATTGATTTAGGCATAAAAAATTCATTTTTAATATGTATTTCTTGAAGTAAGTGATGAGATCAAAGAGGGAATTGATAAAATCATAACCAAAAGATAAAATAAATATCAAATTGAATAGAATAACATAAGTAAATTTTTTAATGTTCTCTTGATAAAATAATTCCTCAACTACTAAAAAGTGATCTTGAAATGAATATTTTATCCAATTATATTCATTTTAGATGAATTGATTGTAATTTTTAAATATCTTTAGTTTATGGTTTTTTGTTGATTAACATTTTCATGATCATTCACTTTATTGTGTTTGTTTTTCTTAGTCACATTCCATCATTATTTGGATATTAATTTTTCCCCCATGTCCATATTTTCAACTCCTTTA
Source organism: Viscum album (assembly GCA_963277665.1). Classification (NCBI taxonomy): domain Eukaryota; kingdom Viridiplantae; phylum Streptophyta; class Magnoliopsida; order Santalales; family Viscaceae; genus Viscum; species Viscum album. Next base: position 1,893,292,372 of record OY728159.1, read on the forward strand.
ATGTAATCTTGTTTGTAAGCCTAGTTTATTTATTCTAGGTGACCTTGATATTTCTCTTTCCCTCTTTTAAAAAGGAGGTTCTATTTACCAATTTTATGATTTGGGTTACAAAAAATGTTATTTTTAATTTCTAAAACCATTAATGTTATTCTCAATATAAATTTTAAAGGATGAATTATTTTAAATGTGGTAGGATGTTACACCCTAATATTTTAAAATTACATTATTTTATATATAATATATGATAAAAAACATCGATCTTAAACAAACCATGAAATATTGTTATTTAAATATGGCCATTAGAACCTAGTTATTGAATTTGGGGGTATTAATAGGATAAATAAATTATTATATATATATATATATAAAGGTAAAAAATCAATACAAATGTATTTATTAATGATTATGAAATAATAATTCGATTTTTAGTAAGGTCATTTTATGCTTCAAAAATATGTTTTCTTCAAAAATGATTTTTATGGGTTTTTTTAGAAAGTATAATAATTATTCTCATAAAAGTTTAGAAATTTTATATTATAAAAATTATATAATTTTTTAATTCATAATATCAGAATTATCGTCAACTAAAATTTTGGTTTTTCCTGAAAAGATTGATCTTTCAATGAATAATGAAAATATAGATTTATTGAAAACTACCTTCTCTTTTCAAATATTTACAAAGTCACATTATATATTGGAATAATTTTCAAATTTAATTAGTTAATATTTATTATAAATAATCCAATAAATTTCCTTTAAATAAAAATTATACTTGAATTTGGTAGAAAAAAATTTTATACTTAAAAAGACATTTTTATGGAAAACCGCTATTCATCGCATTTTGTGGGTTTAATTTTAAATATAATTTTGGCACTTATATTAATTTAATTTGATAAAATAGATTAAATTTTTTAAATCATAATAATTAATATAAATAAATATTTTCATATTAATTTTTTTCATAATGAATAGTAAAAACTGTATAAAACTTTTACCACAGTTAATGTTAAAATAGGTTTATTGGGGGTTATACTAAAGAGATAAAGGTTAAAATTACCTAAAAACATACCATTAACCAATTGTTTTAGTTTTTTAGAAAAAAAATCAATTTATATTGTTAAATAATTTATTTTAAGATATTATTTGTGTTTTTTGAACCCAAGAATGACTTTTGATAATATAATTTATATTTTATTTAAATTAAAACTATTTTTGGGTCTTTACATTTAATGACATGGTTCGAAGATGAAATTTGGTTTTGGATTGATATAAAATTTAAAAAATACATTTTTAATTATTTAACAAAATAAATTTTTGGAAACCAATTTAATGCATGATTTCAAGGTAAAATGGATTTGACACTTTAATTATGTATTTTCCTAATAAGTGTTTTAAATTTGTTTTATGTCCTTATATTAAAATGAAATTATTTCACCTTTAAAAATTGAATCTGATAAAATAGATTCTAAATTTGGAATCATAATTTAAAAAATATAAGTATCATTTTATTTATAGATGTATAATTATGCTATCATGGTAAAAAACTTAAGTTATCATGATTAAGGTCAAATGAGTTTCAAGTTGTTTAACTACAAGATACAGCTTTAAATGTGTCCAATACTTTTAAAAATGTGATTTTTTTTATTTTATTTCTACCCTATAGCATATTATATTCTAATCATGGGTTATTTTATTCCACATTAAATTATTATGATACATATACTTTCATTATTTAATTATTTATATAATTCTAAGTGCGTCTTTACTGTCACTTATAAAAGGATTCCACTTATCCCCTATTCTTAACATATTTTTATCACTCTAGTTCATCACATACCAACCAAAATACATTACTAAAATCCATAATAATTTCCTATAGTCACTTTTTTTATCCAAAAATCATCCTTAAAATGATTTCAGTATAAACCTACAACGGTTTTCCAAATTAGGGGTATAGTTCTTAACTGAGTTTTTTCATTTTATTTTTTATTCTAACTCCTTAATATATTCTTAAACCATATTGAAAAAATAAAATAATTATTTTCTATATAACTATATGATATTATATTCATTTGATAAACTATATCCATCTCTTTCTTCTATCAAATGGGAAATGAAATCAGCATTCATGTTTACAGTGGACTACCTCCTCATGAACTGATGTAGTTTTATTCTATCTCTACCACTCATGGATGGTTATAATGATGTATTTAATGTCATTATATGATATTCATGACATATTTATCATTATATAATGATAAAATAATACTTAAATTATTTTAATTTTTTCATTCAAAATAGAAACAATACTTATATGTATGAATTACCATATCCATGATTGTTTAATAGTTCTTTTTTCTTAACCAAATTTCATTGTTGGTAATAAAATTATAATTTATGAATATAAATTATAATTACTTCCCAATTTTTATTTTGGATATAGTGAAAGAATGGCCTGTTTAGAAATAGTAAACCTACCAAAGTCATTTTTGATATATGAGTCAAATATCATTAAAACGTCTGACATGATCTTTATTTATTAAGATATTATATAAAAAATGGTAATAAATAAAATAAAAAGAATAATAAACAAGTAAATTTATCATAATAAAGTAAATAATTAATATGTGTTTATTGTTTAAGAAGATAAAAAACGTAGATTATGAGTCAGACTTGAGGTAAGGGACTCTACCTTAAAACCCACATTTTTATTCCCTATATAAAGTTAAATATGGTTCATTTTATTAAGAATAATATTATTAATTTCATTGGAATTAGTAATATTTATGATTTTATTATAAGTTAATTCTTATGCCAAAAAATTAATTTTTCTAAAAACTATTTTTCATTATTTTTTCACATTTATTTTAAAATTGATTTCAAACATATTTAGAGATTGAATCCAAAAAAGATTATACTTTATTTTCAAAAATAAGGTTAAAATTTATTAAATAAGACCCTTTTAATTTTTTTTCATTATTAATAGTAACCATTTTAAAAATGTGTGACCTTGGTAAGTTTAAAATTGGTAAAAAAAAGTTAATACTATGAGATAAGGTCTCAAAATAAACCCAAAACATTCCCTTTTTTATTTTATGAGTGTAATTTTACCATAGGAATCCAAATTCTAATATATGATATTATTATTCCCTTTCTCATAGATAATAAAATTTGTATTATTTTAAGTAAAGAATAATACAAAACATCAATATACTTCTTTTAAATTTCTTTTATATGTTCATATAGGGATAAAAGTAAGCTGTGAAAGAATATCAAATTTTATTTCTAGAAAAATAAAATTATATTTATGATGGTATTTTATTTATAATTTTTAGTGAATATATAATTACCATAAACTCATATACAATGCTGATAAAGTGCTTGTTCAGGCAGTACAAAAATCAAAGAAAATGTTATTAAAAATAACAATAGTAATATTTTTTGAATAAATTATGGTTATATATGAATTTTATGGTTATATACAATTTATAATTTAGTTCTAATTATTTTTATGTTATAATTTTTTAGTTATATTTATGTCCTTGAATTCAAATTAAAATAATGATTTCAAAAATTAAATTAATTATATTTGATCAAAAATAATATTTTATTAAATTATTTTAAAATCATAAAAACCTGAAATAAGAAAATTAGAATAATAAATGGATAGAAATTTCTTCCCTTTTACATATATAAGGAAATTTTTACCATATAAGTAAAATTATAACCCTTTAAGACTGGAAAAGTTATTATCGTGTTTATAGTTTAAAATGGTTAACGAAAAGTTTAAACAAAAATATATGGGTTACAATTACCTAAACACTTGAGTAAACCTAATTAATCTTTTTTATTTAAACCTTAAACTAATTACCTTCTAATATGAGTAATTATGTATCATTTTTTGAAGAAACTGACTTAATGATATATTAAAACATTGATAAATTACAAGTTTTCCACTCACCTCAATTATAAAAGGACTGCCCTCCCCTCTCTTCTTCACACCACATTGAGAAACCTAGCTTGACAAAAACCTAACTATTTATCTTCTAAAATTTTCTATACATGAATTATAGGATCTATTGTTAATAAAAAACCATTCTAAAGGTCCTTAAAATTGATCTATTGAATTTCTACGGAAGAAGAGGTAATCATCTTTACTGACACTTTTATTTTTATTTCTACTTCTACATACTCTAAATCAATTATACTCATCCTAAAATAATAAATCCAATATCAAATATAAATTTATATATTATAATCTTTATTTTAAAACCATTTTCCACCACTTTTACATCCTATATAAAGTAAATAAATCATTCATGCATACGTATGGCTTACCGTCTCCATGTAATGGTGTTATTTTTTCTATCACCATTATTCTTGGATGGTTATAATGATGTAAATAATTGTAATATAATATATTTTATAATATAATCATTATTTTTTAAATATAATATATCATTTACCTCCTTACCTTTACAGCCATTGGAAAATTACCTCATTACCTTTACATCCATTAGAAAATGATAATGTTTATAATGCGTACATGTGGACTACCACCTCGATGAGGCGATGTGATATTTTTTATTTTATGATTTACATTTATTGTAATATGGATAGATTAAACAAATATATATGATATTTATTATGTATAAGGATTATTTAGAGGTGATTTATTATTAACTTTCATTTGTTCTATCTGTCAAAAAATAAAAATGATGTTCATGTGTATGTATGGACCACCATCTATATGAATAATGAAATTCATTTTTAGATCTAAAACATTCAATAATTATTATAAAAATATATATAATGAATAAATATGATATTTATAAAACTAATATAATTCTAGATATGATGTAATTGTAACCTGTTCATCGGAAAATGAACATCCGCTATGAAACATACATGATAAAAATAATCATTTATCACAAAAAATAATGATAATAATGAAATGATATTTAAGGAAATGTGATAAGATGTTATTAGTGGATCATATATAATATTATAAATATATATATAGTTCTATAATAAATTAATAACAAGTTTAAAATCATTTTAAATGATTTTAAATCACATTCATCAAAGTGGAATCATGAGGTAAGGGGTTTTATAACTCAATTATCATTCATTGGGTTATAATTTTACTTAATTGAATATGTTATTCCATGATTATTTATGATCTGAACTTTGATTTTAATATCTTTTATTTCCAAATTTTTTGGTATTCACATTTTTCACACATAATTACTTAATTGATAAATTCTCACCCCGATGATATGATCATTGTAATATATTTCATCTCAATTTTCACCCCATTAAGACATATTTGTTATTATTCACATGTTTACTATTATATGGTGTATATACTACTCCTTTGATGTATTTAATATGAATATATATTTATTAATCATGATTAATTCTTATATTTAATTTTATTCTTTCAAGGGGTTACCAAAAGAGGTAATAATGTTTTTATGATCACAATTTTGGGGATTGCTTATATTTTCTTTGAGAGGGTCTTATAATCTATCGTTCCAAAATATAATATATTTTATTATTCTATGAATATTTATGTACTTCCATGTTTTATTAAAAATTTTATCTCTTTTTCACTTTACTCAAGTAATTGAATGTTTAAAATAAAAGTTAATCTAATTTTTTTTGATCGGGTATATTTTTATTCTATGTCTGTATATTTCAAATTTTGTTTTAAAAAAGTACTTTTGAATTGCCAAAATAATTTATTAAAGAAATTTTATGTTATTTTTGAATTTTTACATGGTTTTAGAAAAATCCTTATAATTTTTTCCAAATTATTATTTTTATATTTCTCTATAAAAAGTCAAAAATAATTTTGTTAATGTATACCGCGTTAAAAAAGACTACCACCGTGATAATTGTGTTAATCTATTTAAATTATTATATAATTTTTCAATGGTTTTTCACATAAAAACCTTTGTTTAAAAAATATTTAAAATTCTCACTTCTATTTTATTAATTCTATAAAATAAATGTATTTATTTCAAAACCTATAAGTATGATGAATTTATAGTGATCTTTTATCTCATATTAAGTTTTTGGTCATTAACTTTCTCCTAAAATATTCACTTTATTGTGACATCATTTATTGTAAATTACATTTATCTTAAATATCCATATTCTTTATGTTGATGATATTCTTATTTACTAAAGAATATACTATTTCTGCATATGTTATTTTATAATGAAATTTATTTTATTATATGGGAAAATCTTGATATTTTATATCATTTACTCAATATAGATAGTTATTGATAAGGCATATTGTTTTTTGAATTAAATTTATCATTTAATGTATGAGGAATGAATCAGACTTATTATGTTATGGATGGGACCCATGATTAAATATCCCCTCAATTAATCGGTAGGTTTAATGAAACAAAACAAGTTGGTTATTTCATCTAGGCCTTACCCATTTATAAAAGATATCTTTGCATGATTCCTTAACAGTATGTTTAAGATGTCTAGAATTATACATTCTGTCATTCTGAAACTATTTATTGAATTCTATGTGATTATTTCAGTAGTTATGATATCAATGGATAAGTTTCAAGGTCATGTGATTATTTATATTTAAATATTTGATAATAATTTTTCCTTCCATATTATTCTTTGTGATCAAGTTATTGATTAAATGGAAGGTGTTTCTAGTTATTTACCTTTCAATATTGATTTTCCCTTATTTACTCATGATGGATTTTGTTTCAAATAACCCTTACTAAGAATTTGAGATCACCCTTATTTTGTTTCCACTACCTAGGATTTGAGAAAGAATCCTTGAATGAGTTAAAGGATTCATAATATTTACTTTCACTATCTTTTATATTTTTATTTCCAATATAATATGGGAATCATGTTTGTATCTTGTTATTTGAGGCTACTAAATAGATCAAACATTGGTGATGTGATCCCTTATATCTTGTCCCAATGAAATAAAGTAGACATCAACTCTAGGTCATAAGATATGGGGTTGTTATAGTTAGTATTAGAGAAAGTTTTTTACAAACCATAGGAAATACATTTAGTAAAATATAGATTAGGGAACATAACCCCATATAATACATTATAGATAAATCTAAGTATAGGATAACATCCTAAAGTTGTTCTTAAGGAATAGATTATGTGTTTTTTTATAAATACATCTATATTTTGATACTACATTTGGATTTGGTTTTGGAATAGACAAATCAAGGGGTAATAACCTTAGAAAGAGTTGGTTAAATATATCATAACCATAATTCTGGGGCATCATGAGTGTTCCCTTAAGCGCACATAGTTTGAAACTACTGAGAAATATATATAGTTCAACTAATATTTTATTTATAAAACATTAATAAGTATTTTAATAAATTATTTCCATGAATAACCTAGGTTAAACCAAAGGTGTCTTAGATAAAAAAAATAAGGTTTCATGATTCAGACACCCTATAAATGATTTTAATGATTATTTGGTTTCCCACTATGATTATTGTCACTCATAATATTATTTTTCTATTAGTCAAAGTATGGAACTTGGAGGAATCATGTTTATATTGAATATGATGGACTATGGAATTATTTTCCTCATTAGAAACCATGTGTAAATAGAACTAGAATATGAAACCTTGTTATTATGCCTACATAGCTATCTCGTTATATGATTAACAATATCCACATGGGTGTGTTTCTAGAAACACTTAAAAATATCAAAATGAAGTTTCATGAAGACTATATAGGGAAGATGATTCGAATTTTAACATGTTAAGTAAGTGGGAAGATACACTCAGGGAAATATCTCTAAGGAATGAGAATAGATTTTATGTGTGGAAAATAAGTGCATAGATCAAGTAATTAACAAGGAAAAATGAAGGGTTAAATTGAGGAATATTAAATTCAACTTAATGTACCATTTATAGTTCAAGGTATTATGTGTTTGAAAAATGGACATTATGGAAGTCAAATATGTAATCCAAGTGTTAAATCCTAGACCAAGGAAGGAACTATGTTATGTTAATCATTGAAGTGAAAGTATTTAAGTGTTCATATATTTGTATTAAAGAATTATGTTGCATAAGTGTTATACTAATGATATTATAATTATAATATTCACGAAACATCTTAGGATTATTATTCAATAGTTTATCTTTAAGTATTTGAAAACATATTTTGAATGGTACTAATAACCAGGAAAAGTGATTTAGTGGTAAGTTGATATTTTCGGAGAACACATGATTAAGGAAAATATAACCCTTAATATGTGTCCAATGTTGAGTTAATAATTTATAGTTTTTATAAATAGATGATTTATAATAATGATGTCAATAGGATAGTGTTAGTATTCTTGAAATTAATTAGAGATTTGATTAGAAATTTCTTTAAGTCATATTTGATGAAGTTTATTGCATTTTTTGATTTATGGAATATATTAAATAATATTTTATTTTATTTTATAAATAATAATTGTGTTAATTTTTTATGAATATATATTTTTATTTAGGTTTTATAGTGATTTTTTTTGGTATGTTTTAATAGAGTATATGATCAATGTATTCACATGGTTGGTATGTGACATTTTAATCTAATTTATGTTGTCTGGTGAAAAAAATTATCAAATATTTTGGATTTTTGGGTTTTGAATTTGTTCATACATTTTTTGGAGGAGCCTAATGGTAAAATATTTATGTAATAGTTTTAATTTTGGAGGTTATTGTTTAGTATTTAGAGATGAATGCATCATATTTATCCATATTGTGTAACTTTTCCTAACAATTTTACTTTTGTTAGATATTTATAGAAAGAATGAATGATTTATCATTATTTGTTGGATTTTATGATATGTAAGAATTTAATTCTAGTGCTTCAAGTATGAAAAGGGCATGCTGAATATTTATTTCAGGGAATAAGATATGAAGTGGAAATTCGTTAAATAAAAACAAAAGGATAAAATTGTTCTTATGAAGTGAAAATAAATCAAGTAATTATATTTTCTCTCATTCTCTCTTCTGACTATAAAATAGTACCTCAACTTTAATAAATGTGAATGGAAATTAAAATTTTATCCTTTTACCTTCATTTCTAATGAATTAATGGTCTTTTCAACCCTCACAAATTTATGGTTTTGTGGTCATTGACTTTATCATGACCATGTTCTATATAACTATATATTAGTACATATCCACTAGTTTTATCTTACACGTATAAATTTTAAACTCCCACCAATATTATCCTTATCAGAGAACCTGGTATGTGCTATTTTGGACAACCTTTATGTTTCCCACTTTCCATTTTTAAAAGAAGTTTTATTACCCCTCTATTAAATGTGGTTTTTTAATAAATATATTTTCAAATATTAAACCATTAATGACTAAGATAAAATTTTTAGGTAAATATTTACTTAAGGGGGTAGAATTTAACTCCCCAAAATATTATTTTCAAATAATATTAATCTTGATATCTCTCTTAACATGAAATACCAAGCTTTAATCAGATTGAGATATACTATAATATTATTATTATTTAAACGTAACCTAGTCATTGAATTGGTGGATATGAATATGATTAAATAAATTATGAAATATATGTATATTACTACCAATTAGTACATATGTATTAATTAATACAAGGAAAATTAGCAATCAATTCTTAGTGAAGTTATTTTATACTTCAAAAATTCTTTTTCCAAAAATGATTTTATGGCATTTTTTTACGGAAATTATAGTTAATTTAAAAAATTATAAATGTAATTTTATAAAATAAAAAACTTCATTGAAATTATCATATAAAAATTTACTTAGATTAAATGTTTGAGATTTTTATGAAATGATTGATTTTTCTGTGAATAGTGAAAAATACCAATTTTTAAAAAGCTTATTTAATTTCATTAAATCAAGTAATTTAAAATTACAATTATTGTTTGGATTTGGTATCAAAGTGAAATTTGATACATTTTATTTATAATATTCTAATTAATTTCGTTTTAATCAGTAATATTCGTGATTATGATATAAGTTAATTTTTATGCTCGAAACACATTTTTCTAAAAAAATTATTTTTCATTTTGTTTTACATATTTCTATTAAAATTGATTTTTTTGGAACATATAGAGATTTAATATTGAAAATGGATAATTTATTTTTAATCATGATGTTCAAATTTATTAAATAGTTACCTCATTTTTTTATTTTGAATAGTAACCATGGTACAAATTTGTCACGTTGATAAGGGTATAATGGGTAAAACAGGGTTAAAATAAGATATAAGGTCTCAAAATCAACCCAAAACTTTTCATTATTTTTTAGATGAGGTAAATATGACCATTTGAATATAAATTTCTAATAAATTGTGTATTGGTTTCATTTTTCCTTGATAATGACATTTATATTATTTTAAGAAAAGAAATGAACAAAATATCACTCACTATATTTTAAATTTATTTTATTTATTCACATAATTAAAAATTGAGTTGTGGTTTAATATTCAATTATATTTTAAGAATAGTTTATTTATATTTATGATGGAAATTGTTTTATTATTTTTAATTAATATATAATTACCATAAATTCTTATAAAATGCCAATATAGTGCTTGTTCAAGCGGTAGAAAATTCAAATAAAGTGATAATAAAAACAAAAAAAGTAATATAATTTGGATGGATTATATTTCAACACAAATTATATAGTTAATATTAATTCATTATTTATTTTTATAGAGTTTCTATTTTAATTTCATTGTTATATTGTATTATTAAAGTCAAATTAAATTAATATTTTCAAAAATGACAATAATGATATTTTTTGAAAAATAATATTTTTTTTAATTTTTCAAAAAGTATTAAAATATTTGAATAGGAAAATTAGTATGATATATGGTTTAATGTTTCATTCCTTTCTGATTTATGAGCCAATTTTTATATTTTAAAAAAATTATAACCATTTAAGATTGAAAACGTTTTCAACACGTTTAAGGTTTAAAATTGTTAACAAAGGGGTTAAACCAAAAGATAAGGGTTAGAATGAAATAAAAACGTTATTAAACATAAATTTATTTCTTTATTTTGACCATACCCATATCACCTTATAATATGAGTCATTTTTAGCAATTTTTTCCAAGAAAGTGACTTTATAGTATTTTAAAACTTTGAAAATTTTCAAGTCTGTCACTCATCTCAAATATATAAGGAAAAACCTCCCCTCTATTCTTTAAACATAAATTAGATTAATATCATGAAAAAAACTTGAAAAATTCCCTTATAAAATTCTCTAGTCATTAATTATATGTTTTTTTTGTTCTTAAAGGGCCATTCCAAGGGTTCTTAATAAGGAATCTAAAAAGAAGTCTATCGAAGAAGAGGTAATCATCTTTACTGAATCTTTCAAGTTTATTTATTCTTATAATTACTATAAATATATTTTAACCAAACTAAAATAATAAATAAATTATAATAAATACACATATATTATATTTTGAATATGGTGTAAACATTTTACACCTTTTTTCATCCTATGGAAGGAAAAAACATCATCATCTGTATGTGCAGCTTACCGTCTCCACAAAGCAATGTAATTGACTTTTCATAAACATTTTACATGGATGGTTATAAATCTATAAATAATGGGTATATATTATATTTATGAAATAAGTTTTTTTGTAAATATAATATATTATTTACCTTCTTACCTTTCTATCTTTTGGAAAATGATAATGTCAATCACACGTATGTGTGGACTACAACCTCTATGGATCAATATGATTCATTTTTCATTTATAATTTAAGTTTATGGTACTAAGGATATATTTAATTAATATATATTATATTTATGACAAGATAATTATTTGTAAAATTTTATGTATTATATAATTTTTTTTCGTTCCAACCATAAAAAAGTAAAAACATTTTACATGCGTAAGAACGGCCTTCCATCTCCATGAATGGTTTAATTCATTTTTTTATCTAAACCTTTAAAACAATGATCTAAATAAATATATAATGAATAAATAATATATTTATAACATTGATATAACAATTTATATTATTAAAATATTACTTATTCCTAATAATTGGAACATCTTTGATGAAACATACATGAGAAAACTAAGTTTACGCCACAAACATTGATAAAAATGAAATATTTCTTAAAAATGGGTGACAATAATTTTTAACTGGATCACATATGATATTATAAATATTAATCTAGTTATGTTATAAATTATTAAAAAGTTGAAAACACTTTTATAGGATTTTAAATCATGTTCAAAAAAGTTAAATCATGATGTAAGGGGTTTATTAATTCAATTTTCAGTAATTGGATTATACTTATATTTCATTGACTATGTTTTTCCATGATTATGTATTAAAAAAATTCATATTATATTTTTTTCAATTGTTATTTTTTATTTACATGTTTCACACATAATTAATTCAATGGTTAATTCTCACTTCAATTATATAAACTTTGTAAGATATTTTGTCCGAGTTTCTTCTCTATTGAGACATATTTGTTATTATGAACCTATTTAATTTTATATGGTTTATATATTATATCATTCATGTATTTAACGTAAATATATATTTATTCCTAATAATTAAATTTCCAATTCATGTTTACTCTTTGATTGGTTTACTAAATAAGTAATAATTTATTTTACAATATCATTTTATTTTGGGATTCCTTATATTTTTCATTGATGGAATCATATAATATATACTTCATAAACTTCATCAATATTTTTATCCTCTATATATTTAATTATTTATCATTTATTCCAAAAAACATTCCTATTTTTTAATTTTAAATAATAAAATAAATATCTAAAATAAAATATGAACATAATTCTCTTTTGATCAGGTATATTTTTCTTTATAGTCCATATTTTTAAAATTTATTCAAAAAAAGTAATTTTAAATTTATCAACTACTTTTTTAAGAAAAGTTTATGTTATAATTGATTTTTTATAATGTTTATCATAATATTCATAATTTTTTTAAAAAAATTATGTTTCAATGATCTTTAAAAAATTTTAAAAGGAATCTTTCTTTTTAATATATACAGCATTAATGTAATTTCCTGCAACCATAATAATTTTATTATATTTTACTTATTCTCTAATTTTTCAATGGTTATAAAAATAAAAATCTTTAATAAAAATATATTTTAATGTTTCAATTCCTTTTTCCTTAATTCTAAAAATTATTTAAATTTACTATAAAACTTATATTTATGATGAGTTCATAGTCATATTTTATCACTTATTAATTTTTTTTTTGTTAAATTTCTCTTGAAACATTGACTTTATTATGACTATATTTCATTGGAAAGAAAATTTATCTTAAATATTAATATTATTGGTATCAAAGATATGATAATTACCTAAAACATATACCATTACTATATATGGTGTTTAACTATAAAATCTCTTTGATTGTCTGAGGAACTTTTAATATTTTGTATCCTTTACTCAATATATATATTTATTGATTGGAAAATGTTTTATGAATTAAATTTATCATTAAATGTAAGAGGAATGTATAGGATTTAGTAATTGATAGTTGTGGAGAATAATTAAATATCCCCTTGATGCATGGATATGTCTCATGAGACAAAATGGTTTGGGTAGTTGTTTGAGGCCTTACCCATTTATGAAATATGTGTTGTCATGATGCATCAATAGTATGTGTATGATGTTCTAAATTATTAATTCCACCATTATGAAATGATTTATTAATTTCTATGATATCCCAGGATATGTTTTAAGCTTGTGTGATTATTTATATAGATTTATTTAATAATCATTTACTTCTATGATGTTATTCTCCATTCTCAAGTTACTAATTAAATGGAATGTGTTTTCAGTCATATGTATATTGATTACAAATTATTTACCAAATATATCTTCATATTTACATAACCCTTAATAGTAATTTTAGCTTACCTTTATTTTTTCCTCTACCCATGATATGAAGAAAGAATCATTTAATGAGTTCAAGGATGAAGAATATTTATTTTCATAATGATTTATATTTTTATTTCAAATTTAATATTTGAAGCATGTTTGTATCTTTGTTATTTAAGACAACTAAACTAGTTTTCCCTTAATTATTTTATCCCCGGTATCTTATTACATTGTAATAAAGTATACATAATCTATGGGTTACTATAGTTGGGTTTTTTACAAGTATGATGGTGGAAATGAAAGATTTCATGTGTTATCATTATGTTATAGTTATTGCAAAAAAAATTAATGATGAGTGATCCAAACACATCTATTGATGATGGTTGACCATGATATAGTAGTATAATTCATTAGATAAATGGATAGAGTTAACTAGTTAGTTTTATCCTAATATATTTTTGTAATTTATAAGGTGTCTTATTCTATTTGTAGGAGTGATTGTAAGAGTGATGTAAAAGTAATGTCCCAAGTCAATAATATGATTTATATATGATTATATGGAGTTTTATGGAAACATTATGATTTCACAACGAAATATAATGAGATAAATTTTAAAGTTAAGATTATGATACTTATTTAGGGTGAAGTTTATAAAACAAATTAAAAAAATAATGATTGAAAAAGAATCATTTATGATTTTTGTTATTCATTTAATATTTATTATGAAATGTTATATGAAAATCATTTGTAAGAGAAGTGGATTTCATGGGTGAGATAATATTTATTTTTAACTCAAAATTTAATTTAAAAGGGATAATTTTTATGGGTATTCATAGTTTAATAGTTTTCTTTTTTTTATGTCTCTTAGTGAGAATTTTCTTTTTATTTATCATTTTATAATTTTTATTGTATGATTTTAAGGATGAGTTAGTACTAGGATGAGGATAAGATTAAAATTGTTATGATATGCCATAAAAATAAAAAAAATCATTATAAAAGTTCTATATTTTTGGATAAATTGATAATGAGAAGATATTTCTACTTTGTAATGTATTGGTTTTCTATGTAAGTTTTATGATCTAATTCTCTAAAAATCTAAACCATGAAGATCCCTCAAATGTAAGGAAATGAATTCTTAACTAAAAACTAAAGATTATGTAATGATTTAAGTCAAGTTAATTATAATATATTATCTTTATAAAATCATAATTAAGTCAGAAATATCAAATATATACATTAAAAACATCATTATAACCATCCATTTGATGTGGTGATGAAAAAAGAATTACATCGCTACAAGGATAAGATTGTATGTATGTATCCATGAGTGATGTATTCATTTTCTATATGATGGAAAAGAAATATAAAAGGGACTATACTATAAAGATAATAACATTTAATTATATATAATATATCTATGTTGTTATATAATAAAGTTTATAATTATTTTTAACCAGTTATAAGAAGTAATAAATAAAATAACTTGGTTAAGAGTTATATATCTTCGTTGGAAAACCCCCTTTGGATTACACATTAAGACATATAGGTTGGTATTTTGTGGAAAACCAAGCCTTTAGGTCATGGGGAGTAAGGTTAGGGAGGTATTTGGGTAGGTATAGGGTAGGATAAATAGCACAATAAGTGTGGGTTAGAGATGATAGGATGCACCCTTTTATAGTGAGGGGAGAGACACTCTTGTAATTATTCATAACTTTGAAATATTATAAATTTCATAATAATGCTAAATTGGAACTAAATATATAAAATATATAATATAAGGTGGTAAGATTTTATGTAGTATAAATCAATAAGAATAACGAAAATATTTTTTGACCCTATAGCTTAGTTTTAACCTTAATAAACATGTTTTACCTTTTACCATTATGATAACTAGTTTACCATGATTACTATTAATTATGAAAAAAACTAAGCTCACCAAATTAATAAATTTGAACCTAATTATTCATGATATTAAATACATTTTTTAGTATTTAATTTTTATAAGTTGAAGAATATATTTTTAATACAATAATTCAAAACATAATGAAAAATGGTTACTAGAAAACTAAATTTTCATTCCCAAAAATGAATTTATAAAAAAAATTAATTTATAATGTAGATTAATATAGATTTAATTTAATTTTTTTAAATAAAAATGATTTATTTTAAATTAAACCCAATAAAAAATATAATGGGACTATTTAAATACTTGAAGAGAAATGATAGCTTTTTTAAATACCAGTATTTTTAATTATTCATTCAAAAATAAATATTTTCAAAAAAAATCCCAAAAAATCATTCGAAGATAATTTTTATATGATAAATACAAAAATTATTTATCTTTTTTCAAATAAAATTCTTAAATTTGGTGGAAATTGTTTATAATATCCATGCTTAATATGCAATAAAAACCATTTTTAAAGAATATGTATTTTTTAATCATAAAAAGACATTATTCTCATTCCTTTACTAATAACCATAATTAAATAAATGTTAATTAATTTTATATGATATATCATTTAATAATTACATTAATATCATTAATTGTTAGTAATTAATTTATTCTATTACGTTAAAAATATATCACACACATAAAAAATGATTTTAATAAAAATATATTGTTTGTCAATAAAATATTTTGTCTTAATTTCTAACCAATTTATAATAAATATGAAAATGAGTGTTTATTTTATTAATTAAAAAATTAGAAATATATTTTATAATATGTTTATTCCTATTCCTACCTACCTACCCATTGGATAGGTTATAACAGTCATATTTAAATAATAATATTTCTATAGTATATAACAATTTTTTAAGCTTAATGTGGCATATACCACATTCTATAAAATGTTATATTATTTACTAAAAATAAATTCCAAAATGTTAGGGTGTTATACCTTGAGTTTGGGAATAATATTTGAAGTAAATTCCTTATGATCTCATCCCAAGTTGTTACTTCTCCTAGATAGAGGTAGTATAGTCTCTCTTTTAAGAGAGAAGGGAAATGCACTCCACTTCACTTATTCCTTTACCGCACCTCTTGGATTCATGTTGGAACATAACCTGGAAAATTACATGATGATCTTGTTTGGATACTCTATTTGAAGTCCATGGAACTTAAGTAGTAATTGGATTAGTTATGTTTTCAATTCAATATCATCTTGTACAATATGATAGAAAATATGACGCTTTCAAATTCAAAAAGTGTGGTGCACAAAAATATCTCAATGTTTGGATAGAATTTTCATTTTTGGTTTTACATTCACAATGAAAACTATCATTTTTACATGATTTTGTTAATGTAATGTTCTCAAATTTATATTATCATGTTTTATTATATCTCTGAATCTAGAGGTAAAGTCATATCAATATCTAGATCAAAAATAAATAGTTTTTTAGTGTTTGACATATACATGAAAACTGTATAGTTAGGTGTTAAAAAATGAAACCAATTTCCATGAAAATAAAACTTCGTGATTTGATAGTATTTTTACACTTTTCACCTTTTAAATAGGTAGTCAAATACAATTCAAAATCCTAGTAATTTAGTATAGAGGAAACTCAAATTATCTCCAAGGAAGGGTATAATTTCTAGTATCTAAGTATTTATCATCAATCAAGGGGAATTATTTGGTATGCTATATATATGATTGAATATGTTAAATGACTTAGATAACTTTTCAATAGAATACATAAGGGATTGATCCTATAGTATGAGTGTCAATGTACTTCTATCATAGTTTCTAAATTTATTAATACTTATCTTATTATTCAATAAAGAAATATTTATAAAATTTCATACCTGAGACTTGGATATGTATTTTGGAAAGTTTCAACATTGAAATCATCACTCAAGGATGATTTTTCTTATTAAGTTCATGGGGAAGAAAAGATAAATCACCCCATCCTATAGAATTCAACAAAATCCCAACTATCTAGTCACCTCCTAATAAAAACAATGTTTATACCTGGTAGTTGATTTTGAGATTCTATATTCCACACAAATGTCGATGATCTTAAGTTAATTTACCAATTAATCAATCTTATTTCATCATATAAACAAGTGATTTATTGTATGGAGAGTATGTATGAGAAAACAAGGTAGAAATAAAAAATTCCCTACCAATCATAAACAACAATGAATTCATGGTTGAAAATGAGATTAATAACATTATAGGAATTAGATATATATTAGAATTCAAGATGATACAAGGACTACCACCACTAAACTCACAACTGATGAGGAAGCTTATAACTCCATGAGATATATCATAGTCATGAACAACAAGATTATAATAAATGTGATTATAGTGTATCACTAATCTAACCAACCCCCTAAATAAATATATTTATCCCGTATGTATAAACTTATCTTCCTTGAGTCTTTCCATGTGTAATCAAGGTACCCAAGATTAGTCCAATGTAGCATGTAGGGTTTTCCTTTCAATTCATGAGTGAAGGTTGAGATTCCATTATCTCAATAGAATTATCTCTATTAAGGATTATATTCCAACTATCAAGGACATTAATTTCTTTTTTTATTTTATATATGTGGAGAATGGAATATTCCATTGATTCTGACATCTTATAAACATGCCCCATGTGTTTATAACCTCAATCAAGGGCTCACAGTGCTTGACTCTACTTCCTTCAATCATAAAAGGCAATTCAATCATGTTTTAGGAGACAAATGAGAATTAAATAATAAATAATAGTGATAGGTTTTAAAAATGTATCAATTTATGAAATTTATCCTTAAGAGTATATTGCATCTAAAATATCCAATTTTGGATCCTTACATGTGATCTGTTTGATAACATAACCATGATACAGATTTATCTAGAGTATGTTGGAGTGTTGAAGGATCAAGATTTATTGTATAAGATAATAATGGGATGTGAACATATCCTTGATATATGATGAATGTTTTTTTGGATAAAACATATCAACATCAAGTAATGTGGATCATGTGACTTGATAACGTGTCCTTTTTTATCTTTACTTTTTAAATTCCAAATAAAACGATAACAAAATAGAGAACATTTCATTTGAGTTAATAATATGTGTTGGATATAAACCTTACATTGAGTAAAAATATAGGAAATTATGTCTTTCATGATTCATCATTGATATTTAATGACGTCTTTAGTTCTTTCCCTATGATATTTTGATGTCGGTGTGACCCTAATAATTTGATACATCATTCATTGGTATGTGTACAAAACCTCATAATAGAGAACATTGAACTATATTGAGGTGATACAGTATTTTTAGGATTAGACACGAGGTTCCATTATCCTTGTAATTACATCAATTATCAATATAGGTCAATGTTTTCCTTCAGATGTATTGTGAGGCTGGGATGTAATATTTTTTCCATTTAGTTGATGGATCCTTGATCCCCATTATTTGGTTACATTATCCTCTCAATATATTCACAAGCCTTTCCTATAATGGTTCATTATATTTTCAATAATAATTAAATCAATGTGTCTTTTAGAATAAACTATTCCTTTTATTCTAAAAATTGGAAAAATTATATAGGTTCACAAATTGGTCGATTTATGAAGAATTTATAAAATCTAATGAAATGGGGGGAAACACCAAAAAATTATATAATTCTTATTATTATCATGTTTAAAGTAATAAAATAAATTTATAATGAATAAAATGTGATGAATACATCTCATTAGTCAACTATCAAATCAATTATACCATATATAACTCTTTAATGGTGGAATATAAACTAAATTTCACAAATTCATCTAATGAATTATCCCAACACCAATCCTATTATTAAATAATTGTTATAGTTACCCATCTATTTGTATCTTAATGTTTAGATAAATAATAATATCATAAAATTAATATTATTTGGAATTTCTCATATTTTATGTTTTTTATAAAAAATATATAATTAATGGGATGGTCATCTATACTGAATAATTAATGTCTAAATGAGTGCTTACATTTTAAGGTTCCTAAAAATTAGAATTTTGAGTGGTTTAAAAGATATAAAAATCCAATATATGTGTGTGTGTGTCATGAATACTTTATCTCATGGAATTTTTCTAACAATTTGTATTTTTAACATCTTTAATGATCTTATTATCTTATATATATATATATCATGAATATTTTATATCATGTATCCCTTGCACATATATAAACTTTCAATGATTTAATTATTCATCTAATACTTATCAAAATGAATTCAAAAATATAAATCCAAATAATTTATAATTATAATACAACTATTAAATTTTGTTATGCATTTAGTAATGAAACATGTCATTACGGGTTATAGAAATCATGGGAAATTTGAATTTTTATGAGATGGAGAGAGGGTGAGTTTTTAATTATAGAATTAAATGAAATCATTGAACCTTGGTTGTTTTTAAGTTGATATTTTGGATGTGATTGGGGTTTTGAGGGGTTGGACAATGGCTGAAACAAATCCCGAGTGGCATTACTATTGATATGCAGTAGTTAGATGCCACAAGGTAAAAGGTGTCTACTCCAAGGGTGCAGGACCCTTAGATACCAAACTAGCCAGCTGTTAGGTGTATAAAAATTTATCTATTAGGAATTAGGTACCTAGTAAAGGTATACTAGGTACCCGATGGGCTCAAACCCTCTTTTTAAAAATAGTGGAGACAACTATAATTTTATGGTCATCCCTCTATTATTTTAAATGAATAGGGGGATCAAAATGGGGATATTTGGCCAGCCCTCTCCCAGGCATCATCCCTTAATACCACATAGATGGGATGGATTCTAGGTTACTACCATGATGGATTGAGGTTTTATCTCTCCATCCTTACTTTGTAATTTTTTTCCATAGACTCTTGCTAGTTTGTTATGGTTCAAGATTAGGGATTCAAAGATGATTCCATTTGATATTGACAGAATATTCCCAGACCCATGAGATTTTATGCACAGTGGATAAAGGATACTAAAGAATAGTGAAGAAACACCATTATTCATCATTTATATTATGGTATATTTATTTATATGTTTTCTATAATTATTAATAAAATTGGTGGAACGTGATGAATGTTTGGGTGTAGAATGATATGACATTATCTTTGGGTGGTGTTGGGGGTGAACCATAATCTTTCTATATGTCATTGGTAATAGTGACAGTGTCACAAAATCCCTAGATAAGTTTTATAGGTTATGATATAGGGATTAAAAATGTTCAATTAATTATAAATTTTTACAATTAATTATTGAATATTATTCTAAAAGATATGAATCGGGGTGTTCGTGTGATTTAGTGTATGTGTGGATGAGACTTTCATGAGCTTTTCTTTAGAATCATGACCACATGAATAATGTATGTGGTCCCTATGATACTTAGCCATTTTTTATACATGTGTGATAGTGCATTCTTACTTACAGTTTCATTTTTAGGTATTTTTTATTCTATATAAAGTATGTAAGTGGGTGGGTATTTTTTAAGTGATTAAATAGGTTAGAAAAGAATGTTATAGGTGTTATAACTACTATTTACCTAACCATAGTGGTTATAGTGTATTTTTGTAGGTGTTTACTACCTTGATTATTTAAGAATATATTGAGTTTACTTATCTTATTTTCAAGATCATAGAACATTTTCTTGGGTTTATATAATTTATCATAACCTCTTTCAATTGAGAATGGGTTAAGGCATGGAATAAGTTATAATGAATTAGTTGACAACGGGTTTACCATAAGCCAAACATTGTAAGATATGAGTGGATTGTAAATGAATTTCAAAGGGATCATTTGTGTTCTTCGATTAAGATGGTCTATAGTTTTTATGGTCATGATAGTGGTGTCGGTAATTGGATAGAAAGAATTTGGCTAGGTTCAGGTGAGGCTTTGGGATATGTGATCATTGATGGGGTTGAGGACATGAATTGGGTATGGTTCAGAGCTAGGGACCAAATAAGGAACAAAGGGGTTTCCTTCTAGAATGATATATGTGTCTCAATTGGGTTATCTTAACATGACTGGTATAATAATATATAGTATGGATTAGTTATCCTATAAGGCTAAGTTGATTATGATATATGACATAGGTAATGGAATTATATCATGGATACTAGTTTATAATCTATGAGAACTAAGTTCTAGATGAGTAATACATGATAGGTTCTTATCAAGGTCGAGGATATGTATCTGTGCAGCCATGTTGTTTGGTTTACCCTTATGTTGATATGGTATTAGAGTTTATGGAGATATGAGGTTTGGGGAAGTTTTATTTTGACTTAAACTACCTAGGTTATTTCTCTATATTTGAGTTTCTTTTAGAACCCATTGTCAGATTCATAGAGATGTTGGGATTTCATCTGTTATTTATCATCCATGGTCACACCGATAGAGATCTAGAACACCATATAAAATTTAACACCCATGGTGAAGCTACTATAGATTCTAGGATTCCTTCTAGAAATTATCAACAATGGTCAAATATATAGGGAGTCCAGGATTCCATAGGAAATTTAAAACCCATGGTCAAACTAGTAGAGAGTTCATAGTCCCATCTGGAATTTAGCACCCAATATCAAACATGTAGAGAGTCTGGGATCCCATATAGAACCCTCTAAGTATCACTAATTTTTAGACCACCACGGATCTTTGTATTCTATCTAAAATTATTTAGTATCTATGATCTGGTAGAGAGTTATTTAGGACACCATATAACATTCCTTTTTCTTTTATGATGTGATGGATATGGTTCATCAGATATTGTTAGTACGGATGAGGTTGGGTATCATACAATCATAATTAGCACAAAATGAACCAGAAATCAATCTTATATTCAATGTGTGTTCCTATTATTTATTTTTATCATGTATACACTTATATATCATTTTATATATTATGGGACCTGTTGGTGGTTCCCTACAAATTTGTACTTATCACACCCTATACATGAAACCTGGTGGATGTGTGATTCATCCAAATTTTTCTATGTTTTTAACATACATGTTTATTATAAATAAAAAATATAGTATAAAAAATATATAAAATAATTAATTTTGATGTTTATAAGAAAATAATTAATCAAAATATAAAAATTACCTACATATGTATTTTTAATGATAAAATATCAATTTTATGTTTCCTGTTTCAAATGAAAAACAAAAAAATGTGAATATGTTTGTTTATAAGAATGTGGAATGATGTAGTGTATGTCTTACCATGGAATTTAACTCGTAAATAACTATAGAGGCATTACCATGATAACACAATCTCATATAATTTTCCCACTTATTGTTCACATGCCAAAATACGTTGGTGATATCCCCTTACAAGGAATCATCTCACTAGAATTTTTTGATTCTAAGCACTTAAGGTTATGCAAAAATATAATGAAATTTGTATCAACTAGTAAATAAAATGTCTCTCACTCAATATAGCCTCAAAGTGTAACCCCAAATAATATCATTAACTCAATGAAATCTCATAATCATAAATGGACCATGTCCATAAGCTAGTTATGTCTCAGGACTAAATGCACCATTATACAGTTATGTGGATATACTCTATATCTCAAAATAGACTCAAACACTAGAATAAGTTTTTTTATCCCCAAAATTACCATTAAATCTTTAATCCATGAATTGTTTCCCTCCAACATATCCTTAATTATCTACTGACTTCAGAAAAACTCTAAGATCATTGAACCCATCTATTGTGCACATTATAATCATGTATGTTTAATCACCCATACATTCTATGTTTCAAACCAAATTAGGAATGAACTATATGGATTTTCTATGAACTTTAATACTACTAAAACTTTAGACAAATAATACTATGATGAGTTAGAGGAATAATAAACCAGGGAAGGATATGAATTTTTCTTATGTGGAATAACATCACTACTAGTCAAATCTATAAGGATTTCATCCCACACATAGTGAATAATCACACCTACCTATAAAAAAATTCACACCTTCCACTTGTTATAGTTCCAAACTAAGCTCATCAATTATTTTTTTGGGTAGGGTAGGTTTTATTGTATTTATAAAATTTTGATATGTTTAAGCAGTTCTCTTTTTACATTTATTATTTCTTATACCTCTCTCTGTGTTGATCACATTTTCCCCATTGTACCTATTGTAATCTACATGAAAAAGGAGTTCTTACCATATGTTATATCCCATAAGAGGTTTTGATGGTATTGATAGGTTCATACTCATTACTTACTTATGTTATAATTTTGATGTAATGAGAAAGTAGGCATGTCGATGTTTAGTGTGTAAAATTTTAACTGTCTATTAGTTTCACACATAGTTTCTTCCATCCTTAACACGTCCTTGCTCCATCCCTTATCAAATAAAAATTAATAAATGATATAATAATGAGGTTTGATACACTAATGATGTATGATGGGATTAGGTGGAGAGTGGTGGTATGTCTATATCCATGGAATAATCATCACATAACACTATTAAGAAGTTGAAACTTGGTTTGTCTATGATATCTCCAAAGTGAAAATATTCCCATAATCTAAGTTAGGGTGGCAGTTTATTAATGATATTTATTGGATTATAAATGAATTTTATGCATTCAAAATAGAAAATAAAGGTTCAATTCTTACTAACCTAAGGAATGAAACATTTTCTGCCTACATATATATTTACATTACAGTTATTATTCAATGTTATCACAACCAAATAACAAACCATCTGAATTTAAAATTGTTTTCATATATTAGAATCACTAAAAACTTAAATAATTGAATATTATAGTGATATATTGGAATATTTTATCAAGAGAGATGACCCTATTCATCTACCTAACTTAATCTCATGTATACATATTTTAATGTGGCAAGAAAACCTTAAAAATTATTTGGGTAAATCACTTTTTGGTTTCATTTTCAGTGACCCGATATTGGTGCTGAAATTTGTTCCTAAGATGGATTAAGAAAGGGTAATAATGTTTGAGGAAAAAATCAATCCTTATGAATCAAAAAATAACCAAAGGGGCCTACATTGTGAAGATCCCTCACCAAGTCCCTCACCTACAAGAAAGACGTGAAGCCATTAACAGATAGCTTCGCGAGTCTGTTACTCTTGGAAAACATCATGAAGACGTTGAAAGAAATCTCTATGAGTCTGATTCTCTCCATTAATGTTGTGAAGCTAATTGATGGAAGCCTTTTTGAGTTCAAATACCTCCACAATCTTCTCCAGGCCACATGAAAAAATTCTCGAAAATTCTAAAAGATCTTCCTCCATTCGTGAAGCTCTATTTCCTTCATAGTGCACATATGATCATTGCATTTATTGGTGCCTATATATATGTAGCTCACCCCCACCTAAAGGAATCACTACCCATACCTTTCACCTTATAAGATCCCATTTCTTGAAGCTTCCTATTCTTCAAGAATCAGTGAGAAAATTCATCACCCAAGGTATTTGAGAATCAAAAAACTTCATTACATTTTTTCCTATTTTACATCAACATAAAGTGGAGATTCCCTTAGTGAATTTCCATGGTCATCGTGAAGGAAGGAGTCCCTCTTTCCCACTCGAGACTTCACAATGAAACCCCCAAATAGATGTAGACAGCATGCCTAGGTCGGGCTGTAATGCTTCCCAAAGATCCTCCCTTTGTGGAGACCCTATTTTTTGTGATTCGCAAAGCCCATCCCTTCGCAAATCTATTTTGCTCCAAGAATCATGAGATGTTCATGAATCTCCTATCAATGAGGCCTCCTACATTATGAACCCCTTCCGTGTACATCTCTTTAGACTCATATGTAGTGACTTCTTGATTCTATGTGTGGTGTCCCTTATCTCATTGTCCTACCTCTTGGTTTTTGGCATAGTTATGCTAATGGATATTGATTAATATCATATCCATGCTAACATGGACCTCAAAATTTCCCATTACTCTAAACCCCTCATGTCAGTCCTTAACAATTCCTTCTCTTCCCCATGTGTGGGTATGTATTAGTCATGTAAGTCTGGGGGTAAGGAGTGAATCATCCCCATCTGATTAGTAGGAAATTAAATTTCCAAGCACTATCATCTTCATCACATGATGTTAAACTATATTCTCACCCCATGCAATGCACATGGGGTGTTCCATATAAGGAATTATCCCAGACCACTAGTCTCTAAAGGGGTCAGATCATACCCACCCTACTGGTATGGAATGACATTGTCCTCTCATTGGACAAGAGCTTACTTGACCATCTCTCCTAGAGTAAGTCCCAATCTCCATCTCCCTAGGCCGAAAGCTATGTGTAATCCCCACATCATCTCTCATGGTTAAAACATTCATGACACGAGCGTCAGGTCTACTACAACCTCTTGTTTATCACATAAAGCTTAAGTCACATGGTATTAGAGTAATAATGACCATGACATCATCTTGGGGTGATAACAATGTGTATTCCCCAACACATCTTCGGGCCACTAAACATGTGTAAGACTCAACATTTTTCGAGTTACTGGACATCTTTCACCCCAATTTTATTATCCTTATCACAGAACTATGTGGACTTTGATCTCTACCTTCTAAATAGGGTGTGTAGGAATCCTCTCGGAGTTTCAATCCCATAACTCACAAAAATACATTTGTTCTATCTATTTCATATCATTTCAATCGTCGTGCATGATGTTAAACTTCATGTTTTGAACTATGTTAGTTTTGATCCCTTTAAATTATGTAGGATGCCTCATTGAGGTTCAATACCAAAGAAATGGTAAACTCAGGTGCTTCCTCCTTGGGAAGTACCCTCGAGATGTGACACCTTTATTTTTTTGGGACACATCTCCTAGATCCACCCCCTGAGGTGTTATGATCCATCTTTTTAGGTTGTTAAACATGAATAATCCCCACACATATCAAATCCATCCAATCAAGAGTGATAATCTTTCAAATTATTTTTAACCATGCCTAAGATCCATGGCATGTCTCCGGGTCACTATCTATGTGTACGCCCCGATTCTCTACCTCCATCCAGAACTATGTGGACTTTGATCCCTACCTTCTAAATAGGGAACATAGGAATCCTCTTTGAGGTTCAAGACTATCACTCCTTATAATCTATTTGTTCTTTCTATTTCATGCTAGTTCACTCATCATTCATGATGTTAAACCACATGCTTGGAACTATGTGGGATTTTTATCCCTTTAAAATATGTAGTAATCCCCTTTGAGTTTCAATCCCAACCAATGGTAAACTTTGGTGCTCCCTCGTAGTGATGCACCCTCATGATGTGACACCTTCACTTTTTGGGACACATCTCATGGATACACCCCATGAGTTGTTCTGATCCATCCTCCTAGGATGATAACCATTTGTAATACCCCCACATATCACATCCATCCAATCAAGAGTGATCCTCTTCATAATGGCCTCTAACCATGCGTAATCCCACTGCCATATCTTTAGGTCACTGGCCATGTGTACACCCTAAATCTCAACCTTCATCCCTAACCTGGCGGTTCCTTTTCTTTTAGTTCCCTACCCATGCATTCATTCTCACTAGTTTCCTCCTTAGGTGACTCACCACCCCACTTACCAAACTACGTGGACTTTGATTCCCAACCATTGGGATACATAGGAAGCATCTATGAGGTTCATGTTGATCTATCTCCACACTCCATCCATATCATCATCAAATCATTCATACCCATCCTGATTCTTACCCAGACCACCACATCCCAGTGAGATCATTCCATCCACTTCATCACTGCTTGTAGTATTTCCCTAGAATCTAACCATGTGAAATACCCACAAAATTCATATTCCTCCAACTGAGATTGATCCTCTTGCTAAGGGCCACTAGCTATGTGTATGTACCAAATCACCCCTTAAAACTACATGGATTTTGATCTCCTTATTCTATATAGGATACATAGGAAGCCTCCCTGAGGTTCAATCCCAACTAATGGTAAACCTTTGCACCACCTTTCTAGGGTGAACCTTTCCTGATCTGATCTTTGTGGGGTTTATATTAGCCTTAATGGTGTGAAATATTATATATATGGGACACGCCACTCTTAAGATCATCCGTATTAGGAATTTTTTCCCACTCATATGGTAAAACTTCCCAAGTTCTCCCTCCTAGGGATCCAACTCTCTGCTCTATCTCCATGTTATAATCTGATTAGTCTGATCCATCTCTTCAAGATGTTAAACTTGTGCCATATCCCATGTTAATCATGGGAAGATTAGGAAAACCATGGAATACATGACTCAGGTGTAATATCTCTTGTGATAGCCACAATATACCTTGGATTCTGATCCCTTAAGAACCACTCTTAGGAGGAAGAATGTAGGCGATCCAATGTTCCAGCATCCAGACATTACATTGATGCCCAATGTCACTACATCCCTAACTAAGGGCCTATACCCTAGAAAGACCCTTTAGAATGTATATATAACGAGTGTAATTAATCAAAATCTATGAAGAGATGAAGATGAGAATAAGGTTCATGAATAATATATTAATATATAAGGGAGACCCAAACTAGGAGATGAATTTTGAAGAAGAATCCATAAAAGGAGGAACTGACAACCCATCATCCCATTTAGATCAAGGAGAAACAATATTTGAAGAATTGATGAATGTTGTTTTCCTTTGGAAAGTGGGAATGTGGGGTAAATTTCATCATCTGCAAGAATTGACATGATGACCCTGGAAGTGCTCCCCAATGGGAAGTGTCAGAAATAGAAATGGTGAGAACAAAATGAACTCTTCTCCCCAATTTGGTATTATTATCATTTGATACATTAGTAGATAGTCTTTTCATTGGATCCATCTATTTGGTGATAAGTCCTTCCAAGAAAATAGAATTCCTAGAATGAAACTCACCAGAATTAGGGGCATTAGATCATTGGGTAGTTCAGTCTATTGAACTGTCAGCATGGCTCTCTCTCTCTAGTGGTGGAAGATTGGATGGAGCTAGGTAATTGTGAGTTTTATTTTCTACATATATATTAAAATATTAATATTCATTATTTTCAGGACACCAGCTAAATGAAACCAATCATCCCCACCCATTGAGGCAAGGGAGGAAGGAATTCTGATTCAAAAATGCCACAAAACACTTCTATGGACATGAATTCATCTATATATATTGAGCTCCCACACCCCATCTTACCATTAAAAATTACCTAGAGAAGGGTGATCAACACTGTTGTTCGCTGGTATGAGAAGGAGGGGTCCATTCCTATAAGGCACACAGCCTTCTAAGATCTATAGGCTTCCACACCTACATCCAACTACCTTGAAAGCCTCTCTCCAGAGCGATCTTATGACTCATTCACATATTTCAAAAATTTAAGGGTTTTATTTGTCATCATTGTCATGAAAACCTATGAGTGATGATGAGAAGAGATCCCATGAGGCCTCTTCAGTGTCTCCAGCTGGTTCCCCTGGTTGAGGAACATGTTGTTTTTGTTCCTACTCTAACAGACCTAATCCAGATAACCTAATGCCAGTATTGGGCCCAAGATTAGGAATATTCCTACCATAAGGCATCATCTTCATCAGTTTCAGTGGCTCATTCCACACCCGATGTATTACACCTTACTCCTACTATTTTAGAGTAGTTATTCATCAGTGCTCGATCAGGATTGAGGCCCCCTCCACCCCACAGGCTGGACAGGATAACTCTTTTGGTCATCAGAACCACTAATAGTCACCATGGGCTGACCCATGACGATCATATCTAGTACGGAGGCCCTCCCCATACCATATCTAATCAGTGTGGAGGTCCTCCACAACATCGAATTCAACAAGGAGGTCCTCCACATGTTTCAATCACCGACCAAAGTGAGGTACCTCCACACTTTATCACTGAACAGTATAGAGGTCCCCCCATATCATATCCATCTAGAGTAAAGGTCTTCCCTCCTTTATAAGGTATCCAAGTAGAGGCCCTCCTCACTTTTTCCACGATCCATTTGAAGGCCCTCCTCAAGTGATAATTTCCATTTAGCACGGTGGCCATCCTTGTGCCTCAGGTAGGTGACATGGGGGTCCTCCCCATGTTCTCACCATCCCTAGAAGAGGTCATCCCCACTCTAGCACTCATCACCATGGAGGTCCTCCCCACACTTCTGGTGATCAATTCGGAAGTCCTCCCCTTACCAAGTTTTACATTTGTTTAGGTTCTCCTCCCACCATATATTTTTAGAGTGAAGGTCCTCCTCCCTCTCACATTATCCCAAGTGGATGTTCTCCTTACTCAATCGTCTATAATAATTAAGTTCATCCTCATCCTAAAATAGTTCCCTACCCTGACAAACCATCCCGGGGCATAACAGAGAATCGTCGCCAATGAAATAAAAACTCTATGAAATTCTATGTGATGTTGTATCTTGTTCACTTCTTTGATTAATTATACAAATGGGACCCACTTATGGAACTTTACCCCCAGAATTCTGAATCAAAGTCTTAAATAAGAGTCTGTTTCATGTATATAATGATTCATGGGTGTTGTGTATATCTCATAAATCGTAAGTAAGTTTTGAAATTTATGATACAAGATTTATAAAGAAAAAGGTGAGGAAGGAAAATGTTTTTAAGAAAGTAGAGTAAGGAAAATATGTTGATCAGGATTAGGAATGGAAAATGTTGATGAGGATCAGGAAGGAAAAGTTATTACTGAGTATGAGGAAGAGAAAATTGTACTGATAATTTCATATTAGGATTTTGATACTATGATTTTCCTACTGATATTTTCAAATTGATATTTCGGTATTGATATTTTCATACTGAGAATTTTATACTGGGAAAATCATATTGATATTTTCATACTCAGATTTTCATACTAAGATTTTCATACTCATATTTTTGTATGGAGGAAATCGTACTGAAGTATTCATACTAAATATATCATACTAAATAATTAATACTGAATAAATCATACAGAATAAATCATACTAAATAAATCATACTGGTATTTATTAAGGAAAAAATCATACTGGTATTTCTGAGGTTTCTTAATGAAAAAATTTTACTGGGATTTCTGGGACTTCATAAGGAAAAAATAATACAAGGATTTATTAATGAAAAAATCATACTGGGATATCTTAATGAAAAATCATATTTTGGGATCATAATGGAAAATCAAGAAGATATGATGATTTGAAAATGAATTTAATGAGACAAATTGAAATCTAAAAATCATGGATAATTAAATACTTGAAAAGGAAATGAACAAGTAAAATATAGATCTGAGATTTAAGGAAAATTAAAGATTCGTGGAATTTATTTAAGCAGGAAAGGTTTTAATAACCCTAAAAAATCATTTTTGAGGTCCCTATTAAAGAAGATATGAGTTAATTTGTAAATGTGACTCCAAACTATTCAAGTGTTGAAGCAATAAAATTTGTATAATATGTGTTGAGTTTCCTACCAAAATTTGTGTTTTAGGTTATAACTGAGTAAGAGTGAGGACATCAGAGTGACATCCATCATATATAGTTTCATCAGACAGAGTTTTATCAGATACAAAATTGTGAACTTCCAATTTATTTTCCACTCAATTGAAGAAGGAAGTGTAAAAGGAGAATAATACTAGACTGAAAATCATATGGATACCATCATATTAGGGTTACTGAACTAGGAAGATTATACTGATCTTACTAAGGAAGATTTATAGACTGAGTTTACGGAATAAGTTTCAATACCAAAAAGTTACTTAGATAATTGTTGAGTTCTTAAAGGTTGTTAATAGTTAAAGTTTGATTCAGCTTACATGTGGAGTAAGTGAAAAATTTCTGAAGTGGATCAGAAAAAAAGAAGGAAAGTGAAGCTTGTGACTGTGTATAATTACCAGTTTCTAAAAAGGCTTGTTTTGGGAAGTGGGTACTAGAGAATAAAGTTTTGGGGTATAAGAAATTATTGTAGTAAATTTTCTACTAGGATTATAGAATTTTTCTTGGCTTTTTCCTTTGTATTCCGAAAAGAATATAGTAAAATAATCCTTGTTGGTGGTATTATCAAACATGGAAAGGACTGAGTCTTTTTTCCGAACCATGTAAATATCATGTGTTTCCTTCTATTTATGCTGGTTTCATATTAAAGATGAGTTTGTGAGTTATATTTGAGTTGATTGTATCTTTAACAAGATTCAGAGGTTTAGAATGTTTTTGTTAAGGATTTAATAAACTTTCTTATAAAAGAAAATAGAACCACCAATTCCCCCCCCCCCCTTATGGTCTTGAATCCTACTTGTGAAAAAAGATAATCAATTATGTGAAGAATGGATATGTGATCAATTCAACTATATAAATTTACATGATTTTATTATAACTACATGGTTATACAAAATAATTTATTCCATTCTATGACTCAAGTATTGATTGTTGTTGGAGTATTTAAAGTGAAAATGAATGTTTTTTTATGCATAAAACAATGGAAAATCACCTTATAGAAAAATATATTTTCAAAGGCTGAAAGTACCAAGAAATGAAGGAAAAAAGGATTATTTTTATTACCTAGTTCCTTTTATCAAGGTATTTTATAAGGAAACATAGATGTGAATTTTTTAGGAGTTCTTGGTGGTTTTTGGATTCACTTTTGACAATTTTTTCAGAAACATAGAGATATATATTTAAACATGTACAATAAATAATAGAATATATATAATACTATCTCTCAATTATTTATGTGATGTTTCTTAGCTGTAATAAGAAAAAAAATTATATTTCTCTATAAAACTATATTCAAGATTAATCCTTTGATGTTTTGAAGTCTCTACACGAGCTATTCTCTATTATTATTTTCTCTATTGGTTATATATTTTCTTCTATCATTTTCATCTTGCAATATTATTCTTCATCTTTTAATATCACATTATTCCTTCTTATTTTTGTAATTAATAACTCCTTATACTGAGTGTTGATGTATATTTTTTTATCAACCTGACTTGATATCCCCTAAGAAATTCTCTAATCTAGTTGGCCACATGACCTCAAACATGCCTCCTTATATGCTAGAGGTTGCCGACTAGTAGTAAGGGTATATGATGTTATGGTGGGGATACTATACCCTCATGATCATAATGAGACATAATAGTAAATAATACATGTAAATATATAAATTAGGAAAAAATAAGTAACAGTGGAATGATAATCCATCCATATAAATAAATAGGCAGAATTTGAATCATAAATAGAAAAAAAATGATAATGATCATATCCTATAGGAATAAAAAATGTTGTACATGGTATATAGGTGAAATAAGAATATCACACAAGATAAATAAAAAAATAAGAAGATCAAAAAATTTCCTCGACTATAATCATAAGTATGGGATCAGTCCTCTGCTCACAAACTGTATACCAGTACCAAAACATAGAACATTAAATCTACCAACTTCCCCTCGTCTATACTTGAATACTTTATTTCTATGTGATTACCATTGGTGGCCCTAATAGGGTGTGATATATACTCATTAGGCCACAAAATATGGTGAATTGAATAATTCATTCATTGAATATAAAATGAGCAGTGAGCATGTATTTAATAAATGAAAATCCATAAATAAATAAATACATCAAATCAGGTTCCACATTGGATACCTAACCGAAACTACCTACTTCATCCTAATATTGATATCTCTAAAATAAGGTTGGCCTATACAAATATTATATGGGTGTAATAATGGTTCACCACAAAATAAGTATCAAGAATAGACCGAACCCAAGCCTATTATTTTTCTTGGTGGATGTGTCCCTAGGGTAATAGTTATAAATTCTTATTCTAGGATATAGTATCATCCTTAGAATTTAATACAAGGAATATTGAAGTTGTCTAAGGTGATTTGTAAAGTGAATACCTACTATAACAATAGCATCACTATAAATACCCATCACAATAAGAGTTCATCAAAGGTGATCCATAAAAGGAATCTCAAGTATCACTCTCAGCATGGTGTAAGCATGACCCTCTGAGCCCATCACAGGTATCTCATGTAGGGGACCAAGTATTGATCATGGCATAGTGTAACCATCATTCTATATAGATTTTCCAAGTTGAGCCCCATATAGAACCAGTATCACTTATGTGAAGGTAAGAAATATTCCTAGTGAGACCATCCATGTAATTCTATAATGAATCTAAGTATTTATCATGGCGTATTTATAGTCCATAACAATTCATATTAATAAAGCATGCTGAGCCCATCCAATGAATCCTTAGTTTGGGAACATTTTATCCTTATCTTCTTAGTATGAAGGTATGGTTTATCTATTAGGAAATCAAAAAATTTAACAATAAATTATAACCATAACACTTTAATCAAGTTAAAAAATTCATTTAATTTAAATAAAGAAAGCTATGGAAAAAAGCATAAGGGACTAACACGTGGAAAAACATTTTCCTTCGATCATTTCACCTTTAAAATGTATTTATTACAAGGGAAAGTAAAAACCTACATTAGGGATTGAAATCCATTCTAAACATGTGGCTTCTAAGCCTCTAAGTAATATCACATACATAGGGATGGATCACATCATGGTATTAAACCAATGATGTTGATTCTCTATTGACTAGGACCAAAAAAACATGGAACAACATTTAAAATTGTTAAATAGGATTTATGGAGGCAACATCAGATTAGTCCAGCATGCACTAAAATAGATGATGATAAAAATTCAATGAGAATTAGGGAAAAGATCTAGACCACTTAGCTTAATCCTATATCACTCTCCTAATCTAGAATCAACACTTCAATCAAGCTAGAATAGGAGAAAATCAAAATAATAGATGAAATACCTAAAAATAGGGAATATGATCTCACCCCAAAATATCATAGAATAAGGAGATATAAACTATAGAAGGAAGGAAGATGAGTGAAGAGATTACCAAGAGGGATAAAATGAGAAGAATAGTGGTTGATTCTGAGCTCAGACAGAGGATAAAAGGAATATCCTAGATTATGACTAGGAGAGATCTTTCTGCATGAGAAGGGTTGTTTTATGGTGTTGAAAATAAAGGGTGAGTTTTTATAACATTTTATATGGAAAAGGGTAATTTAACCTTCCTTGTATAGTTTTATATTTTATCTGCATGGTTGGAAAAACCGTGCACCAACTGTTTGGTAGCTACTACCCACGGAATCCCCTCACATGGGCTAGGAACACTATTTGACTAACCATATATGGCCTTTGTGAAATTCCACTTTCAATTATCTATGTAAAACTGAAAGACTATGCAGCCAGAGATTCTTGGTATAATCAACCCATGTGGCCTCCTTTTGTGCTCTGAGTACCATACATGATTGAGTCGCACATTTAGAACTAACAATTTTCTAACCATGTGGGTCAATATACATCTCCAAAATATATATATTTTGGATATGAATGAGCCTTGGAAACTCTGGAACCACTCCTTCATCTATTGATAACATTATTAACATAAAAATAGAAGTTTTTAATTGTAGAATATGTGTCTATACCTCTCTAACAATATGATATGTTACAACCACCCCACCTTAAAACAACTCGTCCCTGAGTTTCCCTTTTGAAGGTGGTAATGAATCATCTGAGAAATGTTATGGTCACTGGGCATGTACATCTACCTCTCACTCATAGGTCACATCCTATACACGACTATCCTCCAAAATTACCCAGACTAAAGGAATTGACCTGCGCTGGATAACCTTCATGCTCTAATCAGCAATGCATATCAGATACTCCCCAATGTAAGTATCAGCATATAAATATATATCCTTAGGATCAAATGAATGAGATGGTCCAGAATGATAATGGCCAAGTTATGATACATGGAAGATTTTCTTTATAGCCTAGTACCTCTATAGTAAATCCAACTGATAGGCTATTGGTATGACTCTCTCTGAGATCTAAAAATGTCCGACATAATTAGGCGATTTATTTCCCTACAAAAAATACATCTATAACCCAATATAATAAAAACTCATAGAAATACCCAATGTACCACCTCGAACTCTACAGATCGACATTGATGTTTGGTATATGACTTCTTCTAGGACTAATTTGTAGCCATAAATTTCTGAATCAGTTGTACATGATCTAAAATCTTTTTAATGATATGAGGAATCAGTAATGATACCTCACTAGTCTCTAACAAACACATATATAAACAGCATGACCAACCTTAAAGGTCCTCACAGTGATCCATCTAAATCATTTCTTGAAAATGGTTATTGTATGAAACTAAAATAGAGGTGTATATGATCCTCCCAACAACATCCAAAATAATGGATGAATTCATGGAGGATTCCCTATAATACATGAATTTTATGATCAAATTACCCATCACTATAAAGTTGATATGTTGTACTCAAAAGCACTTGTGAACCCAGTGCCTTCTACAACCCCTTCTATAACCACAATGTAAAATGATCAACATTGAATTATATGATATAATTGGGAACACTAGAAAGGTGTATAATCTCATAAATATAAATCTTCTCAATATCATCAACAGATAATGTCTCTTGGATAGGTAAGAATTGTGTTACCTTAGTCAACCAGTCGACTATCACACATACTATATCACTGCTTCAAGGGGATCTCAGCAAAAACATCACAAAATCAATGGTAACATAGTCCCATTTCCACTCAAGAATGGAAATAGGCTATAAAGTTTTAATATTTCATTGGTACTTAGCCTTCACTTTCTAAAAGGTAGAGTGATTATTAATAAAACATGTGATCTATCTCTTCATACCTGGAAACTAATATTTATGATTTATGTCTCTATACATCTTGGTAATCCCATAGTGAACTAGTCAAAAAGTTGCCTGAGATTCCCTCATCTACTCTTCTTTTATGTTTGAAGGAACCTAGATACATCCATGAATGTTCATAATATCTTCATCTTTGATAACCCAAAAAGTATGTGGGTCCTCTCTTGATCTTATTTCCCTTATGAATAATCCATTGAGATCAAAATGATGCCTCATTATTACCGATTACATAAGTGAAAATTTAACAACCAAATCTTCTAAATTAGGTTGTTTGTGATAATACTGAACCTCAAGGTGAATCTCATAATAAAGATCCATAAACTACAACACACTACTAGAATCTCATATAGCATGTGTATGGGAATTTTGGATTAGGGTATTATCCATGGTATTTCCCTTTCAAGGTGTTTAAGAAGTCTCAAAATCAGGTATTCTACTAACTTCAATTTCTTGAGATTCAAGTCACGTTGTGTGGAAACATATTTGAGACATTTATGGTCCATTTAAACAAAGAACCATTCTATCAATAGGTAATTTATCTAAAATTATAATTCATTAACTACATATGTTAACTCAAGGCTCTGTGTAGGGTAATTTTGCTCATGATATCTCAAATGGTGAGACATGTATTTGAAAACTTGATATCCCTGCATCAGAACTTCTCCAATACCAATTCCTAACACATCACAATAGACTATGTAGGTTCTTCCTCAAATTGGAAGAATCGGGATTGGTGTTGAATTCAGTTTCCCTTTAAACTCCTGAAATGATATCTCAAAAGCTTCTGACCACGATAACTTCACACCCTTCTTAGTCAAACTTCAACGAACCAATTCTAGGCATGAAAAGTTATAAATAAAAGGAATATAATAGCTAATTATCCCTAAGATATTGTGTATATCAAGTAAATTCTTAGGATTATCTTAGTAAATTATGGTTCTCACCTTTTCTTGGATAATAGATACTCATGCCTCTAAAATAATATGACCTAATAAGTGTGCCTTATCAATCCAAAAGTGGAATTTGGTGGAATTTTTATAAATCTTGTGCTGTATAAGTGTATTCAAAATGATCTCAATATATTGGGAATGTTTGTTTCAAGTTTTGTAATACACCAAGAATCCATCAACATAAACTAATTTTAATGAATCCATATAAGGGTTCAAACCATGATTCATCATATCCATAAAAACTATTGATGCATTCATAAGGTCGAATGGAATAATCAAGTACTTGTAAAATTTGTATCTAATCCATAACATTGTATGAGTTATGTCTGATGGTATCACATGCGCATAATGGTAACCCAAACTCAAATCGATCTTAGATAAAATCATCACTCCCCAAATATATTCAAATAGTTCTTCTATACGAGGTAGTGGATATAAAATCTTAATCATAAGATGGTTCAACCATTAATAATTCACACAAAACCTAAGGTTACTATCCTCTTTACTAGATAAAAGTATAGGTGAACCCCATGGTGAATTATTGCATCATATAAAACCCTTTACTACTAAGTCCTCTAACTACCTCTTGAGTTCTTCGATATCTTTAGGTGCCACCTTATAAGGAGGAATAGACATGGGTGTTTCTCCTATCAATAGATTAAAGTTGTACTCTACCTATCTCAAAGAATGTAATGTATATAATTCAATAGGAAAGACACCCCTGAAATGATACACCACATGATAGAATAGTGTACATTTCATTACCTGATTTCTTATTAAGAGAATTTACAATTTGGCTATCACTCTACCCAGCCCATGATGCTTGGGTCCTAATCTAATTTCTCACACATCCCATTCACCCTTACATACAAAATTACTACCCTCAGGTGATGTAAATTGAACCCTCCAGCTATAGAAATTGACATGGTCATTGTATGGAACCAACAAGTTTATCTACAGAATGGTTTCAAAGTTGATCATCTTAAGAAGAAGAAAAATCCACAAGAATCATTACCCACCTATTTCAAGGTTTCACTCCTTAAACTATCTTACATTCTCTAATATAACCCCTAAAAGTGTGTTGAGATTCATTATTAAATAGAAGTACTCCATATCTAGGCTTTGATAATACATAATTCCCATATATATATAAAAGAACGAGAAGCACCAGTGTCAAATAAGAAAGTAACTAAAGTATATGATAATTTAATAGTACCTCATATTGTATAATTCCCTAGACTCTACTCCTCATGTGTACACTGCATTACATAGATTTGTCCAGATCTGCAACCCTGAGATAAAACCTGACTAATATAGACAAGTCATCTCTATTGGTGAAGAACCTATGAAGTTTGAATACTTTATCCATGACTACCTTCTTTCCTTAATCATTCATTATTAGGAAATATCCCAGCCTTAAATGGAGATATAGATCTTGTACCTAAATACGGTGTCTGCATAGATCCCTTCTCACAAGTTACTAGAGGGAAAACTAAGTAGAAGTGTTGAAGGTGACCCATATTTTCACATGCTTGGTAATCAATTTAGTTCTTCATACACTGGTTCTTATTATGGATTTTCCTACCACACTCAAGACACACCACAAAACTATCATTTCACTTCATATAGCTGGAACTATTCCCATGAACAGACTCAAAATGACATTTCTTTCTGCTAAACAAACTGCCTCCCATTCTTGATGTTGAACCACCCTATCTAACATTGTCATCATCCCATAGTTTTTTTAGTGATTAGGGTATGGTTAAGAATCTATTAAATGATTTTCATCTGAAAAACATTCACCTAAAATCGAATGATGTATGCAAGCCCTTCCACAAACTGTCTCATAGTCTTCTTCTCATCACTGGTTAGTATTGGTGAAAATGATGAATCTTGGTCAAATGAGATGAATAATCCATCGCTGACATGGAAT
The DNA here is from genome assembly GCA_963277665.1 of Viscum album. Classification (NCBI taxonomy): domain Eukaryota; kingdom Viridiplantae; phylum Streptophyta; class Magnoliopsida; order Santalales; family Viscaceae; genus Viscum; species Viscum album. The sequence continues at coordinate 1,893,331,876 of OY728159.1, forward strand.
CATACTGTATATGCATAAACTCTATAGGGTGTGTCTCTCATAGAGTATTTGGAAATAATTGGTCATAAAAGGTGATCTAGAAGTCCTCTCGAACTATACCATGATGACGATCAGCCTAAGAGATGAAATCCCACAAATGTTTGGAGGAATCATAGAACATATAAGAGGATAGATTGACCCTACACTATGAAGGTGTCTCCATATGCTTGAATATAAATAACATTTCTTCTAGCCAATACTTAGTAGCTGAAGGACCTCCATCCCCTAAGAAGGTTGGGGGATGTTGCTGCAGGATTTCTTGCATCAACTATGCCATGGTAAGGGATGTTTGTGGAGATACCTATATAGTCTTCATGAAATGAAAGAAGATATCTCAAAATTGAACATTTTAACAAAATGGAGGATCAACAGTAGATTCCTTATATGGAATTATAGAAGGTAATACTAGTGAATTAGGGCCCACCACCTCTAGAGAATGGTTATTACCACACTCTTGGTGTACAACTCAAATATTTCATGGTGGAATAACTTGATAATTTCCAAAATCCATGCCTCTGATAAGATATAATATAGGATATAAAACAACAAAATAAGAAAAGGATATGTATGGAATCTTAATATAAATGAGTCATGCCTCTCTACTAGCTCCTAAATCCAAGTCTATGTGATATGAAAGATCACAACAGACCATAGGATACCCTGCCTACATCCAACTACTATGATCTCTCAGGGTCAAGGTCTCACATCACACAACATAGGTTCAGATATATAGAGTGTCAATTGCATGTTATAGAGGAAAATACCCTTTACATTTCAATTGGAATCCCTATTTTTTAGTAACCCTTTCATTAAAAATTTAAATTTATTTCATTTATTTGTCATTTATATGCATATAGATATCATAGTTCATTTAGATACATCACTATTAACAATTTATAAAGTATCATACTCTTTATAAATTATAATTGGTACATTAAGTAACAGCAACCTAACCTTTACATCTAATATCAGGATGTAACATTTCATGTGTAATGATTTGATTGAATGAACTACAACTCTCAATTTATAAATTACAGTCTTCATAAATTTCAATTGGCATTCAACAATCAAACCAAATAATATTTTAGCCCCTAAAATTCATGGTTTATGGATCAAATGTAAAATAATTGGTTAATTAATGATTCATCATCAATCTATAAGGAAAAACACAATTTAAATTTATTCATACACTTTAATTAATCTAATTATGTTATTTCTTTAATAAAGGTTATCACATTTACATATATATAATAATCAAGGAACTCATAACAATCACATGAAATATAGGAAACGCGTACATTAATATAAATATGGAATTGAATAAATCATGACATTTGAATCCCTGAGTTCCTAATACAATGCATGATATGATACCTTATTTATGTATGAGTCATAAGAAATTAAAGTCTGTAATAATGATATCATTGATAATAAAGTCACAAAACATGTTCATCACCCAATGATGAAATCAATGCAATTTTAATAGGAACAAACCAAAACAACAATAACTCATCCTGGTTAATTTGGGTTTCCCCTGTATGTGGGTAAGCAACTCCTAGGAATAGGCTCATTATAAAATTTTGATATTTCCTAGTATTTTATCTAATACCAAAATAATAATAATTAAAGTAAAAAAATATACTTATATACCACTTTGTAATAACCAGACTCGGAGACCCCTTAGTGGTTCCTTAAGCTAGTTGGCCACATGACCTCAAGCGCACCTCCCTGTATATCAAATTATTCAATCTAGCAGTGAGGTTCTATGATGTTATAGTGGGGATACTATACCTTCATTATTAGAGTAAGTCGTAAGAGTAAATAATAAATTAAAATAGATAAATAAATCATAAATAACTAGTAGTGTAATAATAATCCATCCATATAAATAAATAGGCAGAAGCTAAATCATAAATAGATAAAAAATGATGATGATCATGTCATGTATCTATACAAAGATCAAGTTCACAGGATATAGGGTAATTAAGAATATACTAAATTCTAAACTAAAATACAAGAAGACCAATAGATGCCTCTACTAGTTTCACCATAATAGGATATTTCCACTTCTCCAAAACTCTGTCCTAGCAACAAAAATCAAAAATAGAATGTTGGATGCTTCCCCTTGTCTATACCTGATACCTAAAGTATGTTTGGGTAACATTGGAGGATCGAACATGGTGTGAGATATAATTATTAGTCCACCACCAACAGTGTCCATAAAAATTTATTTAGTGCATAAAAAATGAGCAGTGTGAAGGTATTTAATAAATGTAAATTAATAAATAAATACCTCGAATCGAGTTCCCCTTGGGATACCTGACCAACACTACGTACTTTGGCCTAATCCAGATGTCTCTGAACTAGGTTAAAGATGTACAGATATTTCATAGGGGTAATAATGGGTCATCATCAAACAAGTATCAATAATGTAATGAACCCAAGCATGTTATTTGTCTTAGCAGATGTGTCCCTGGTATAATAATTATGCATTTGTAGTATTTGATATAAAAAATATCCTTGGGATTTAATGCATGGAATCCTGATCCCATCGAAGGCTATCCATAAAGGGAATCCCATTTATCTCTCTAGGATACCTATAAATAAACATCACTATACGGGTTCGTTCAAGGATATCTATAAAAGGAATACCATGTATCACTCTTGGGATGGTGTAAGCATGACCCTCTAACCCCATCCTAGGTATCTCACATAGGGGACTGATTATCACTCATGGGATTCTATTACCATATTTCCACCGAAAATTTATGAGGTTACTACACTAAGGAACCAATATCACTCATGGGAATGTGGGTAATCCAACTAGTGAACCTATCTAATTCATTCTATAAACAATTAAACTATCGCTCCCAGCATATTTACAATCCACAAAAAGTATTATTTATAGAGAACTATGAGACCATCCAAGTAATACTTAATTTGGGACCCTTGTATCACCCTTGGTAGGGAATGAAAAAATGGTTTAGCTATCAATAAATCATACCATTCAATAATGTATTATAACCATATTACCTTAATCATGTTGGAAAATTTATTCAATTTAAATAAATAAATCTATGGCATAAATCACAGGGGCCTAATACATAGAAAACATATTCATTTGATCATTTAACCATACATATGTATTTATTAAAAGAGAAAAAACACACCTAAATTTGTGGTTTAATACCATTATAAACATGTGTATTTTATGCCTTTAAATAACGAAGCATTCATAGGGATGATTGATGTCAAGGAGATCAACCAACAATGTTGATTCGCCGTTAGCTATAACCCTACTAAGCATGGAATGAAATTTGATTTTGTTCAATAAGATTTATAGCGGTGAAACTAGAGGAGTACAGTGCACTGCATAATAGAGCATACTAAAAATGCAATGAGACAAAGAGAAAAGAGTGATACCACTTACCTTAATCCTGTAGCACTCTCTTCATCCAGTATCGACCCTTGAATCGATCTAAAATGAGTGAAAATCGAAATAATAGATGAAATACCTAAAATTATGGCATATGAGCTCACACCAAAATAGTACAGAATAAGGTGATATAAACTATATAAGTAAGAAAGGTGAGTGGAGAGACTACCAAGAGGAATCTAACAAGATTAATGGTGGTTTATTTTGATCTTGGATGGAGGAGAAAATCCAATGCCTAGATTTGTCATAGGTGATAGATTTTTATAGGATAGGGGATGTCTTTTGGAGGATAAAATAAATGTATTGATGGTTTATAAAATTTTAAGGTAAAAGGATAATTTACCCTTCCTTAGGGAGGCACATAATTTAGCGTCATGCTTGGCCAAACCATGTACGAACTGTGCGGTATCTACTTCCTAAGGAACCCCTTCGTATTGGGTCGGTGCATGGTTTGACTAACCATGTGTGGTGCATGAGAAATGCCTCAGTCACTTTTCTATAAAAAACTGTATAGCCATGTGGCATGGGTCTAATGGTTTAGTCAAACCATGTGGCCCCCTACTACGCATTGAGTACCTTACATGGTTGAGTAACATGGTTAGCACTAACAATGCGCTAATTGTGTGGCTCAGTATGCCTCTCCAAAATCTAGAAACATAGGATCTGAACAAGCCTCAAACACTCCAAAACCACTAATTAGAATTTTTAACACGTTACTAACATAAAACAAGTGGTTTTAAATAGTATCATATGTGTATATACCTCTTTAAAAAGTCAATATGTAACATTTTTAGGGTAAATATTTGTTGGATCCCAATAAAATCTATTGGATTTGTACAATTTGATAGCTGCTGGAACCTAGATGGGTAGTCCCTAGGAAAATTAATGGTATGAGTGAAATTGAAATAATCTAGTATTTTAGTGTTCGTTGTGTGGACATTGGTATTTTGTTTTTCCCAAAAACTGTAAAATCATTTTTGTTCTATCTTTCTCTTATTATTTTATCTCCATTGATTTCATGTGATAAAAAAAGATTACAAATAATAATACCCTTAAAGATGGTGGTTTTAAAATAATAAAATTTAAATAACTCAATTCACCCCCACCCCTCTTGATTATTTTTAAAACTCTTCTCTGATGAATAGTGTGGGACTTCTTGGATATTCTCACAAACTAAAGTGTGAGTCTTCTTGGAAATTCTAAAAAACAAAAACATGGGCCTTATTGGATATTCTCACCATCTAAAGCATGGGACTTCTTGGATATGATCACAATATGATTATTCCATATTCTTGTGTTTATGATAAAATATTATTTTTATTTTTATGAGTATGTTGTTCTCTCATAGCTCATATTTTTTGACTCATGATTCTACACTCTCTGGATTCATTTCTTATGTTATTCCATGTTGTATTCTATGACTCATGTTTTATTATCTAAGATTTATAGGTCAAGAATTTCTTATATATCTTGATTATTCCCATATTATCATCTTATTATCACTTATTATCATTTATTTTCATCGATTTTATTTACCTTTACTAAGCATTTGAGCTCACCCCTTTCTTATGTTTCCATTCCATAGGCTATGAAGATTATTATAGATTAAAAGAATTTTATATGTGATTCTAGTCTTTCTCATTTGTAGAGGAATATTCCCAATTATTTTATAATAATTTTCTTATGTAGATATTCTTAAAAGACACTAAACCTTTCATTATTGGGATTATAAGGTAATTTAGTAAGATTAAATTTTTATCTTAGGGAAATTATGTAAAATAATGATTTTTTCCTCGGTTGTTATTGTTGGTATCAAAGAAAGGTTTATTTATTTTTTTAATATTAGTTTAGTTATTTAGGGTATTAGGATGAGGTAAATTTAGTGAAAACCCTATGGGTATGTTATAGGAATATGTTCAAGTACAAGATAATATCTTAAAGTTTTAGTAAAGTAAATATTGTGTATTTTTATGAGAAATTACATCCTTATTTGGATATTATCATGTGGTTGAAGGCATTGTATAGATTCAACTATGGGTAATCACCCTGAAAAAACCTGGTTGAGTATCATCTCAATCTTTACTCTAGATCATGATGAGTGGTCCTAAAGTTGCATACATGGGTAGATGTTCATGGGGACATGCTTTGGTTAATTAACATTCTATTTATGAATCATTGGGAAGAATTTAATTCCTAATTACTTCAATGGATTAAGTTAAGATGTGTGAAAGAGCATAACTTAAAGTAACCTTGGTTGTACCAAGAGACTAATAGGATAAACCAACTATTACATAGTATCATACATTGAAATGATGGTGTCATTAGAGAAGACATCTTAGGATTAAGATTTCATATTCATATGATCGTCTACTTTGATTCTATTAGATATTATCATAATCATTTTTTGTTTAATATTTGGTTCAGAATAGGATCACAAGAACTAATTTATGGAAGTTATTTCTTTAAAAATTCCTAATACTTAGATAAAAAAATATTTGGAATAACTGGTTGAGAATCTTAGTATATCCTCTAATGAGGGGAAAGATTTGTTACCTTCTATTCTTTAAGATATATATATTTGTATATCTTATAATTTATATATTGGTTCATTATTATCTTTATATACCCTTAAGTATTTTTAATACTAATTGATAATAAAAATTGCAAGGATGTAATTTATTTAAAAGGGTAATGTAACACCCAGATAATTCAAAATATATTTTCCATTGAATAAGATTTATATTGATACCATGTTTCACTTGCAACACCGAACTAAAATGATATAAAATATATGAGATAACAAAATTATAATAAAAATAAAACCATTAGTATATAAAAATATAGTAATCAATTATAAATGAATAAAAAATATTATAAAGAGCACTTAAAGTCTTAAAGAATGGTTTTTTCAATAAGAACATGTTTCCTTTATGTATTATAATTTTATAAAAAGATAAATTCTAAAATACTAAAATTTTAATTTGAAAAAATTAATTTGTTTTTTGAATTATTAATTTTAATTTTTTCTTAGGATCAATTTTTTATATTAATTGAAAATAATTTATTTTTAGGTGAATAGTAAAAAACACGAGTTTTGTTAATAATGTCACTTTTATAAAATTAAAATAATAAAAGAATGAAATAATTTTATTCAAAAATTTTATATAAAAAATATATTTATAAATTAAAATAATTATTATATAAATACTTTTTTGAACTTATAAAACACATTTTTAACATTTTGGAAACTTATGTAATATTTCACACTAAAAAAATTTATGTACTTACATTAAACATTATATTTTATCAATTTTAGATATTAAATATAAAAAATGAATTTAATTTTTTAAAACAATACCATATATATTTATAAATTGAATAACATTTTTAGGCATAAAATTATGATTATTAGGATCAAATTTAGTTACCGAGATAATGCTAAAAGTGATATTTTCAAAGAATTATTTTGTTAACATTGTATAATTTTTATCTAATAAAGTAAATTAATTTATTAAAGAAAGGAATTTTATTTAATTTTTAAACCCATAAAAAATATATTATAACTCATTCAATTGTTAATTGATACTAAATTAGATTAAGAACACTTAAGGGAAAAAACAACAATTTTATACCAAATAATTTTTTTATATTTCAAATGTTTTAATTTAAAATTTATTTTTATTTTATTTATAAATTGAATAGGATTAAATATATGAAAAATTTAGGTTCATAAAACCAACTTTGGTAACATGTTTTATTTTATATTTTTAGTAAAATATATTTTACTAAATTAATAACAAGTTTCCTAAGTAAAAAATGAAAATGGCACAATATAAAAAGATAAATGTAAATTGATTAAAACATGTTTAAATATGTGTTAAAATTATAGGGAAATTATTTTTAAAAATTACACCACCACAAACTATATTATTTCCCATTTTTGTATCTTTTTAACCTTGAATAGTATCATTCCATTATTGAAAAAATTTAGGTGTTCACAAAAGTTCCCTTTTTCACTTATAAAATGGGAACACATCCACCCCTTTATGACACACTCATATCATATAATTTCACCCTAAAGTTATGCCATTTTTATCCTCCTATATTAATATATAATTTTCATTATCATATGGTTTCAATAATATATTTTAAGGCCTCTATTAACAAGGATATTTCAAAGAGAAATATCATTTTCTCAACATATGTATTTCTTACTCCTTGGCCTTTTCTTGTTAATATTATTCCAAAACCTTTTTAAAGACACACTAATATAATGAAAATGATATTTTTAATATATTTTAATGTTATTATATTCATTTTAAAACCATAATTCAATCCTTTATATCCAATAATAAAAACAAATTATCATTGATTGTGTGTGAGTGTAGAAAATCGTCACTATGAAATAATGTATTTCATCTTTAATCACCAAATTTATTTTTTGGTAACATTCATAGATTTTATGGATGAATATTCCAAATATTTCACAATCATAATTATGAAATTATAATTCTAAATATACCTTTATTTTATCACATCCATTGAGAAATGGAATTGTCAACCATGCATACAGCGAACTACCACCTCTACGAACATGAATTTTATTTTTCCTCACCACCCTTAAAGATAGTTCTAAAAATATATTTAATAAAGATATATGAAATTTATGAAATTTTTATTATTATTTCAAATTTATATTAACATTATATAAAAAATATCCTTACTCATAAAAATGTTATAACATGCTCTCGTTTGGGTCAGTTTTTACCTATTTTGTTAACGGTGTTATAATGTTTAAAAAATTAATTATTAAGGTTATATAATGGTAATATAATTTAATAATACTTTATTTAATGTTTTTAAATGATTATTGAACTGTGTTATTAATATTTAATACATTTATTAATATATCATATTTGGATCATTAAACACATATAAATTAGTTCATATAAATTTCTTTTTTCACAAACCATATCCATGTCTTTCACCAAATCAAATGGGACTTAAGGAATTGTTGAAAAAATTATTATTTAATATTTAATAATATGTTAATGAATATTTTTGGGGTAATAACGAAGAATTTTAATTATATTTCAAAATTATTGTAAAATGATCGAGTTTACTCACAGTTGATACTGAGAATATGTAAAAACTAACTAATATACATGTAAATAATAATTATAAATAAATCGTATAAAAGTTTATTAATATGAATAAGTTTATGAAATATTTTATTAATATAGTTTTGTTTATTATTTTTAGTTTAGAGCATGTTCAAGTAGGCAGGAATATAAGGTAAGGGTTTCTTTTTCTCATTTTCAAATCTCAAAGACATGTTTGATATTTCTCACCATTATTTATTTATATGGTTTGATTACTACCTAATGGTTACCTTTTACCATATTCATATAATTAATGGTCTCTGAAAATTCATATCACACACTTTGTTAAAATGTAATTCCATTCAAAAGATACCAAATTTGAAATGGTTTTTGTTAAATCAACTCCCTTCATTGAGTTATAATGCTTATTCTTGAACTTCTTTCAACCAATACTATTTTCTTCCAACATAATAATTTATTTAATAGTAATTTTTTTCCTATCTAAGTAAAATTACACTTTTTATTTAAATATTTCTCCTTGAAGAATTTATTCCCCATAAAAATTATATCATTATTATGAATAACTCTCTTTCTCTTTGATAATTATTTTTCTTGTTAATCCATATTTTAATCCCCACCAATGTTATCATTTATATTTGGAAACCCAATTAATTATTAACTCATATTACCTGAATATATCCATTATAATCTTCATCAGGTTTTCCCTCTACCTGTATTTCATTCCCTTTCCCATTTTCTCTATCCTATGTGCTTTACATGTGAAACATGTTCTCTAATTGAATTAAGTTAAAATGTTTAAAAAATGAAATTATCACTACTTATAAAATGTCCTCTCACAAACCATTAAAAAAAATTAATGTAATTAGGTTTCCATATAAAATTCTATAAATTACACTTATTTTAAAATCCTCTTACTTTCCCTTTCTCCTTTAGTCACATGAAATTAGCCTAATACCTCAATTTTCAAGGAGTCTTCCAAGGGAAAGCCCAAATCCCCAATATGAGTACTTTTTTCCTAACATCTATTATTTTCTTCATTAATTTACTAAATATAGTTATCCAAATCCTATATAATTACATCAGTATTATTTTTATATTTAATTTATTATTCTAAGGTAATAACTATTAACCACACTTCCCTTTTTCTATTAAGAAAAAAACTGGCATTCGTCGGTTATATGAACTATAACCACCATGAAGTAATTACTTAATTTTTTCAAAAATGCCTCTATTTGATGAGTATAAGGGTGAAATTAAATAATAAATGTGAATTATATAATATAATTATTATTATGAAGATAAAAATTATAATCCACCTTATTTCGCACCCATTCTTTGAGAAATGAAAAACTTAATCGTGTGTTGTGTGGACTATCACCTCCATAAAGTAACTTAACTTTTTTACATATAGCTTCATTATTAATTTTTAAAATATATTAAAAATTGATTAATCACCTTAAAATTATATAAATAATATCATACTTATTCTTTAATAATGAAATTATACCAAAATAAACTACTTTCCTAGTCATATTCATCCATTGATTCTGGTAAGTTAATGTTTGGGTCAGTCTAACCACCTACTTGTAAAATGATATAAAATAATATCATGGATGACAATGATAACATAGTTATTGGTAATATATAATATAAATAAGTAAATAATTGTTAATATCAAACTCATTAATTTAGATACTAATGTTTTTATGTTAAATATCATTGAAATGTTCTCATCGTCGATTTCATATTTAAAGTTTTTAGCTAAAACTCTATAGAATTAAATTATAAAATTATAATTCATTATAATTCATTAATATCTTAATTAATGATTTTAATATCATTGAAATTTTCTCATCATAAATTTCAATCCTGTTTCGGAAAGTAGTAAAGAAAAAAACCAATGTTGCAAATATAGTTCAACACAATCAAGATTACTCACACCTGATATTGAAAATATATAATAATTAACTAATATAAATATAGAAAATAATTATAAATAATGTTTTTAAAAGGTTATATATATGAGTAAGTTTCTAAAATAGTTTATTAAGATATTTTTTTATACTATAGATTTAATAAATTTAGTATAAGTTTAGAATTAAGTTAAGGGGTTCTTTGTCTCAAATTTAATTTCATGAGACATATTTCTTATTATGCACCATTATATCTTTGATATGGTTGGATTAATACATAAAAAATTATTTTACCATATTCTTGTATTTCAAGTTGGTTGAACAGCCTTATCATTTTATTTTTGTATATTCTTTTCAATTAAAAGGATACCATGGTAGTAATATTCTTTGTTAACCCAACTACCTTCATTGAGTTAGAATGGTTATTATTAACATATTTCTTCCATATTTTCTTTGTTCCACCCTAAGATATTATTTCATGTTAAATTATATTTCTATTTGGGTAAAATTAATCTCTTTATTCAAATCTTCCTCCTTGATGAATTTGTTCCCCGTAAAAATTATATCATTTTTTAGAATAATTCTCATCCATTTTAATGATTGATTCCCCTACATGTCCATATTTTCATTTCCCACCAATTCTCTCCTTTATATTAAAAAATACCAATTATATTTTATCCTGTGTGACCTTCAAATTTCCCTTTAAATATTTTCAATATTAATTTGTATTACTCTTATTAGGATTTTTATTTTCAACAAAGGTATTTCAAAATTTATTTTCATCCTTTAAACGTCAAATGTTTTATCTGTAACTCCACATCTCATTTGATAAAAATAATTTTATTTGAATGATATAATATTTAATTTTCTTTTACAAAATAAATTGTTTTAAAAATATTTAAATTCATATTTTGAATCCTTAATGTATTTTTAAATACTCCTTTATTAAAGACTCTTTTTAAAAAGTAAATGTTTTCAATTAACCTTTTAGAAAACTTTATGCCTCTTCAAGGCTTCATTATTGAGATTTATTTCCAAATATTTAATTTCAGAATGGATTATTTTAAATTCCTCAAATGTAAACTTCCTGAAAATGGATTTTAAAAGTGACTACAACTTCATCTTTTATACTAAAGATAAAATTTGTTTATAAAAACACTTTTATGATTTCACTACCGTTTCATTTATCTATAAAAGAATTATTTTCATGGAAGTAATTTTTCATTAATCCCCCTCTAAATGATCACAGAAAATAATATTTATATGAATCAAGTTAGGGGTATCAAACATTTATATTATTAAGGTAAATTTTGGTGATAACATTAATAAATGTTGTGAAACACATTTTTATTTCTAAGCGTTATTTATGATGTCATTAATTAAACCCATTTTATCCAATTTATTTTCATAATATGTTGACTGATTGATATATTGTTGCATTGGAATGTATATTTTTTCCTTAAGTGACGATTGGGCCCTATATATCCCTCTAATGCATTGGGAAAAGTTTTATATATAATGATATAATGATAAATTATTTGACATGAACTGATCCACCAAAGGAAACAAGTGAGATAATATTTATACACTAATATAAATAGGTGAGTAAAGCTTGATCTAACCAAGAAAATAATTTATTGAAGCATAATCTAAAAGAGAAATAGGTGAGTGAAGCCTAATACACCAAGGGAAACTATTAAGTGAAACTAAGTCCGCTAAGGTAAATAGGTTGTGATTCTAGATCCAAAATATTATGATTTATTGGGTATTATTTTTTCTATAGTCTTGTGTTTTGAAATGTATATATGTTATTATTTCTCATTTATTGTACTCTCTTTTTTATTGGGTTATGTTTTTATAATGTTATGTTCATGGATATTTATAATTCTCTCATACCCATATACTTATCTTTAGCTCACTTATGATCACTATTGGTTATCTATTATGTTTCTAATAATAATAATATAATCTCAACCATTTCTTATATTTTCTTTACCCATGATTCAAATATGGTTATTACACGTCAGATATTTAGAAGTGGTATTAGAGCTAAGCAGTTATAAAGAAATGTTAATGAGTGTGGTAAAATAATTTTTTTATGTATCTAATAATCAAATACACTAAACCAAAATATTCGCTAAGTTATGTGAGATTATTATGAGATGTGATTCTAATATGATATTTTTTAAATGTTATCTTAGATAATATCACTTGGTGTCAATATAAATTTGTAATATTATGTGTTTTTAGAACCATAACCAGGAGTTCTGGTATTAGTAACCTCATCTAATATATATTTCTTTTTGATAAACTTTATGTCTTTTCAAAGATATATTATTGAAGGTTCATTTTAAAACAAATTTTTTTAAAAAAATTCCTTTCACCTTTTTCAAATTGAATTTTGAATATGACTTGTAACTTATTCTTTTATAACAATGTTAAAATAATTTTCCAAAACATAATTGATTTTTTTCTTAATTTTTCCAATTTATCTAAAAATATTTATTTCTTTGTAAATTTCCATTCAATAAATACTACCATTTGGGCGGATTAAAGTCATGTAAATACATTACAACCACTGTTTAACCTGCTCATTCAATATTTTTTATTTTTCTTCCAATGAATATACGTTTTGAACAATCTATATTCACTACCTTTTACTAAAGGGTGGTCACCTAGATTCCACACATTGATTGAATATAGAAATTATTGAATTAACTGTGTATCAATTAGCTATACTGTGTAAATACCATATGTTCTACTATCTTTATAGATGATTATTTTCCATGAAACTTACTGAATATCTTTAGATAAAAATTTATTTTCCATGGTTAAATCATATTAAGGATATTGATTTAATTATAACAATTTTATTTATGTGATTTAATTTTAAAAGGATATGAAACAAATTTTATTTCTATGTTTAATTTGTGATATGATGAATGAATTGAATTTAAGTGGCGCTTATATGTGTGGATGATGATGTGTGGGGTCTTATATTTCCCTCTAATGCATTGATTAATGCTTTAAATATCATGAAATTATATATCATGGGAATTCTTGAATATGATAAAAAATTAAGGGCGATACTTCTTGGATATTCCAAAAAACTAAAGTGTGGGACTCCTTGGATATGCTAACAGAATAAAGCATGTACCTTCTCTAATACACTCATAATATAATGATTCTATATTCTCATGTTTTTTGTATTATCTTATACTTTTTATTATAACTGTTTTGTGATATCATATCTCATGTTTATTGACTCGCGTCTCTAAACTCACTTGATTTATTTATTATTTATCCCATGTCATATTTCATGACTCATGTTTTATATTCTATGAATTATTGGGTATGATTTAATTATTTGTCTTGATTATACCCATATTCTCATATTATACTCACCTATAATATTTGATTTTCATCTCTTATGTTTACCCTTACTGATCATTTTACCTAACCCCATTATTATATTTCCATTCAATAGGTTATTAAGAATATTATATATTTTTAGAAGACTAAAAAGAAGTGAAGTGTACCTTATTTATAAAGAAATGTTCATAAGTGTTTTATAGTATGTTTCTTTTGTAAATAGTTCAACAAGGATACTAAAACTTCAATTCCTGTGATTATAAGATTATTTAGTGATAATACTTGTTTATCATTCATAAATGAATAAAATAAAGATATTCTTATCATGGGTCATTATACGAAACATTTATTTCTTGGGTAAGAAAAACTAGATCCTATGAGTTCATTTACTACAAATTATGTGTATTCCCCTAACTAGTGAAGTAATTTATGATTTATACACACTATCCAGTGAATTAATTTGATACTATTCACACTAATTGAGGGAATCTTTCAACCTAGTTGATTTATATTACTATGTGACCTGAACCATAGTCCCCTTATGGATTATCCCATAATATTAGTAATTTATTTTCTTTTGATTGAGTTATGATACTACAATTTAATTATGTTTATTTCACTTTATCAATTTTCTACTATTTATACTTATATTTAGTGAATTCCTATTATTTATATAGAATTTCATTTGTTGTTTACTTCTTATTTCTATGTAGTGATTTTTTTTCACATACTTACTTGTTCAATGCTAGTTATTTCATGGCTATAATGTTATAATTTATCATTTTTGAGTGTTTGAAATCATTTAAAAAACTAAATCTATATTAGTAGTGTTTTATCTATGGAAATTATAAAGAATTATTTGAAAGGGGTTATTTACTTTTACATAAATATGTGTGTGTTTTAAAAAAGATTATATTTCAAACTGATTTCCCTATATTTGATTCTCATCACTTCTTAAAATGTTTTAAGATAATTTTAAGTCCAAATGGATAGTACACATTATTTAGATAAAATGAATTTAAAATAATGGTTGTGCAATTTTTTCAACTAAAAATAGAAAAAGTTACATTTTTAGTTATATTTTAAAACAAACATAAAAGGAATTTATTTTTTAAAAGGTATACATTGGGTTTGGGGAGGATACCAACTAATATTTATACTCATGCCTGTTTAAATTTCAATCATTCCTTGGGTTTTTCTTGGATTTTGTAATTAGTCTCATATTTCTTAAATTGGGTATGATGATAGTGCCAATAAGAAGATCATTTTCTTGAAATGAGGTGAGGGGTGATCACTATCTTTATATAATTTTGGTATATTTATATTTATAATATATTATTCCATTTTGGAATTTCATTTATGGTAACTATTATTTATTTTGGTTCTTATATCATGGTGTATTTTTTCATGTTGATATTATTTTTCATGCCTCATTTGGTTTTGTTCAATTACTAAAACTGATTATGTTTATGTGCATGATCATCAGAATTATGGAATTTTTATTCCAAAATTTATGGTGGAAGTTCATTGTTACCATTTCTTTAAATGCAAATATAATTCTCTATTGTTTATATTTGATTATCAGAAACTAATTTCGACCATGTGGGGAACAATAATATCCTTCAGACCTTGCCCCAAACTAGCTCAGGTTCCCAATTGGGAAGGTGAACTTTGTTGGTTCATAAGAAAATTTTATCAAAACCAAGTTTTGATTTATTTTATTTTGGGAGTTGAGTTATATAGGATATAAGATCATTGCAATTGAAAATAAGGGTACATATGAGTGTTTAATCAACACTCTCGATTTTGAACCCCTCATTTCCAAGGGCAGTCAAGAATATGTATTTTAGACCTAGGTTTGATTTGACATTATTTATGGGTATAATTACAACTTTCAAGGAAGTTGGAAAAGTGACCCATGAGATATAGGGAAAAGGTGCAAAGGCTGAAAATTGTGGACATGAGTTATGTGGCTTGTAAGGGTGTGGTTTTACTATAATTTTTTTATTTCAATAGTCCCTACTAATATTGAGAATTTATTTTTAATCATTTTAGTGATATATATATATATATGACCTTATGTTACTTTTTACTTGGTCTAACTGCAATTTGAGATATACTAACCTGATTATCTTGAGGTTTTGTTGTATTTTAATTATGGTGTAACTTATTTTATACTATGAACTTTGGGTTTTCTCTTAAACTTGAACATTTTAGAAATTTTATATGATTTTCATAAAATAAATGGTTAGATATACCATATATAGTAGTTTTAAATTAATGGTTTAATTTATTTAAACATTTTATTATATAATAAATTATTTAATGGGGTAATTTTAATTGGATAATTAAATTATGGGAAAATTTATTATTGAAATTGGTATGATGATAGTGTTTTGTAAATAAGATTAGAAGTGGTGTAAAATTATTTCTCTAATCTGGAAAATTCTTTTGAAGTATGTATTTTTTTGGATAAATAAAATTTTATTTATAACTATTAATATTTTTTAAAATAAATGGTAATCTATGTTGGATTTCAAATTTTTTAGTTGGATGTTGGAATCCATAAAATGGATTGGGACTCCCATCAATTTAATCATCATATAATAATTTTCATAGCCCAATTTAAATGACTTATTTCGATAGCCACCCAAGTATAAAGGGATTACTAATTCATTTTATAGACTAGTATGTTTTAAATCCTAGTCATGTTCTATCCCTAGAAAATTTATATCTTTGGAATTATATTGTTTTCAGATTTCTACCCATGTGTTTATTTATAAACTTAAATTTATTATAAGTTGTGTTTTATTAAAAATGGTTATGGATAAGCATGTAATAAACAACCATGTGAATGAAAATTATTATTTTTATTTTTCCATCCTAAAAAATGGATTTTGAATATTTGAAGTGGTTTTGAATCTTTTCATTGAAAATGTTGGTTTTGGTAAATAGGAGGTAAATATTGGGGACTATGGTTTTTACGTAGTGTTTCGGGTTATTAAATGTTTGTATTTGGATCAAGTGAACTCTTTTACTATAGGATATATAATTTTAATTTAATGGTATTCTATTTTTATTTATATTGGGAAACCATATATCTATTTAGGGTTATTTATGTTTTAAAATAATATATTTATTTTATAATGTAATTGGTCTTAATAGAATATACTGGTTTGAATTTATACATTTTTGATTGGGTACCTATTTATTGATGGTTTTTCATTGGTTTAGAAATAATTTTGATGAATTTTATATTTATTTATTAGGTTTTAACTGTCATCTTGATAACATTTGGTTCTGTAGAAATTAAGAGTACTTTGTATTGTTGGGAGAACCCCACAAGTATATTATTTTTTTAAGAATGGTTTTATGATGTTTATGTGGAATCCTTAGGTATGTAGATTAATTACCTTATAAGGTGGGTTTTTGTCCTCTATATGAAGTCATTGGGACTTTTAGCGATTTAAAGTTCTTATTGTGGGGAGGTTTTAATTAGTCAGGTCATTACAGCTTGGTGAAATTACCCGAGAATTTTAATTTTTTATTAGGGTCTTAGAGTGGGATTTTCTATCATTTTATATATAGTATTTATAATGTTTAAATAGTTTTAGTATAGAAAAATAAGACCTTAATCATTTTCTAGTTATTTAGATATTACAGTATATTGTTAGTAGGACTCCATGGTATGGACACTGGTCACTATTTAATGGTGGTCTAGGGTTGGGATGGCCCATGGTGTAGTGATATTAGTTTTCTCATAGATATTTTTAGGGCATATAGGCCTTATAGTGAAAAAAAGAGACAAACTTCAAGGGATATTAGAGGATAAATTAGCCTCTATATCCTTTTTAAGGTGCTTGTATCGTGGTATTTGGACCATGTCACTGTACTTCTCACTGAGGATCGGGATTCCTGTCATTTTGGGGGTAGTTGTGTCATGTTCCAAGGATCATGCTAAAATGTTTCCTAGGTTGAGGTTTGTCATATTCAATAGGGGAGGTGTTTCATGGTATATAGGGGGAGGTCATACCAAGTATTTTCAGATGTGATGATTTTTTAAGTGTCTTTCTGGTAAATTTTTATGGTCCCTATTTAGAACCCTCTCAATCTTCCAATATCCCATTCAAATGGAAGGATGGGGTAGATCCCCCTTTGTGTAATAACTAAACTCTAGTAACCCATAGTTGGTGGTTATATTAATAAATTGGAATAATATAAATAGATCACATCCTGAAATTTTGAATAATTTAGTAGTATTGGGAGACTATATACATAAATTATTCTCACCTTGCATTTTAAAACATTAAATGCAAATTAAAATTACATTGATTTATTTATTATGTATTCTTGTATATTTTGGAATCATTCTTAGATACCATCTTAATATCCTAGGAATTAAAAACATAATAAATGGAGAGATCAAATTATCAGTAAGGGAAAGAATAAAACAGAAGTTATCACGTAATAAATAAAGAATGAATAATATGATAGAGATAAAGAATAATCAGATATGTCATATAACTAATATCATAAAAATTGGAATATTTCCATGGATGAGAAAACAATATAAATAATCAAAATAATAACAATCAATAATTTCATAATGATTTAATTCATAATTTCAGACATCATAATAATACCATCAAGACCTTATCCCAAGACATCATAAACATGTAATCAAGGTCTCATGCCAAGATAGCATAAAAATTAGGAATATATACACAAATACTTAGTCTAGTTTGTCTCGTGAGACCAAAAAATGAATCACAGGGCTGTAAATTTCCTATCCAATATCTTACTAGGTCAAATTAATTCATCATATAAAAGTAATGAATAATCACTACAAAACATATCAATATAAATATAAGTATTTTTAAATTAGAAAAAAAATCAATATTTTCCCCAGTAAAAAATAGAACATCAGGATCAAAAACCATACATAGTGATATAGTGGATGATACTAGTAGATCATATCTCTTTTAAAGAATAATACTCATTAAAGGATGTTGACATAGATGAAAATACTTTTAAAATAAAATTTGACCCTTTCTTTGAAAACATATGAAAAATATCCTTCTCTTTTGATGAAATTTTAAATAAATTTTTGAAATATTAAAGAAATTTATTTCTATAAAACTAAACATGGAAACTTATAAAGGAAAATTCAAAGAAAATAATAGTCCTGATAGCGGTTATATCTTTTCATGTTTTATATTTTAAAAGAGAACATTATTTCACACTTATATAAAAATTATAAGATGAATTTTTTGGAAAATTTATCTTTAGAAATATTCCATTTAATTTTTTTAAAATAAAGTAAAAGGTAATGAAAAATAATTTTAAAAAAATAGTATAGAAAAAACATCAATAAAACCATTTTTAAGAGTATTGACATAGAAGAAAAAGTTCATCAGCCAAATAGGAAATAAGGTCAGCTCTTCATTGAAAACATTTTCTCTGTAATTTTATATAACAATGATGGGGAAATTGTATTAATTAATATAATTTACAAAAATAACCAGAGTAGAATACTATATATATGGTTCAATAAATAAATATCATATAATTTCCCCCAAAGGTACCTTGAACATAAATATTACATAAAATAATTGAAATATTAACATAAAGACTTTACTACTTTGGTAACTTTTTAATAAAAAGTGATTAAAATAAAAAAATATGATATAGATATATAAAATCCATGAATGAGATGAATTAATATGTAAAAAATAATTCATGGGAGATTAATTGCATCACTAAAATAAATCATGGTTAACAACATGAAACATGTATCAAGAAAATGAGATTGAGATAAAGAAAACCCTTGCAAATATCAAAACATTTAAAGTGTTCATTAATCCATGAAGTGATTATGTTCATATATGAAAATCCATATAAAAATGTGAAAATACAACTAAAAACAATTTATGGACCATTTCACACATAATCATGGAATAACAATCAATGGTGAAGTGTAATAACCCAATGAAATAAAATTAAATTAATAAACTCTTTATAATGATCATAACTTTGAAGTGAGAATTAATCAATAAATTGATTGTGTTTGACAAATTTAAATCCATATAAAACAATTTAAAATAAAATAAAAAATATTAAAATTTCATTACACACAAAATATTGGAATAAGATAGACAATATATAAGTAAAATAACCTAATTAAAAGACATTGATTTAATAAATGCCTTACCTCAAATTCAGACTTGAAATGTATATCCTTTACTTTTCTGTATAATAAATTTATATTAAATATTTACATATTTAATATCCCTACAAAAATTTATTCCTTATCATTAAACCATTTATTTAATTTATTACAATGACATATTTAATTACTTAATCGGTCAAGTCAACATCATGTGTTTTGAGGACGTTCATTTCAAAATTGAAAAATGTAAGTTGTAGGTATACCATGGTAAAATGGTTAATTTTTTTAGCATCTCGAGAATAATAATCATGAAATAATTATAATTTTTATACATAAAATAAAATATTAGTTTCATACATGAAAATCATTCAAGAAAAAAAATACATCGGGCAGTAGTGTGGTAGTCCACACATACATATGAGCATTTTTTTTCTTTCTGTTGGATGAAGAATAAAGAAACAAAATAAAAATTATATATTATAGAAAAATTATAATGTTATAACCATAATATACCATTAATAAATCCATCCTCATGACCATTAATTAATGTAGGTATCCAAAATTGAACTACATCACTGTGTGGATATCGTAGTACGTAGGTACACACATGTGATTATTCAATTTTTATCGATTGGAATGGTATGATGAAAGATGATATATAATATATAAATAATAATAATTAGTTAATTGATATTATATATATATATATTAAATTAATCATAATAATTATCCCTGAAAGGTGGTAATGAGAAACGAAAGGCGGTGGTCTGCACGTACGCAGGAACGATGGTCTTATTTCCCATTTGACAAAAAAAAGAGATAAATAAATTTATTTAATTAACATAAAAATATATTATTATATGTTATATAATTATTTTATTATATTTTAATGGTTTGGAAATAATTTATATAGGTATAAAAATAAGTAAAATCAAAACACTCAGTTAAGATGATTACCTCCTTTTTGAAGAACCTCCTTTCACTTACACCTAAAGACTTCTAGGTTGGTCTTTTGGTGATACCAATACCTCTAAGATGTGTGTAGGAATGTTGGTAAGTTATTTGGGTATAGATTTGTCCATATAAATGTCTCAATAAGTGTGAGTGAAATAGGAGGGTGGTGTCCTCATATAAAAGATTACTGGGGAACCCTTGGAATTTCATATAGTATTAAATTAATATAAATTAATCCCCAGGTTAAATTGGATACAAATAGATATATTTATAATTGAAGATTATTATTATCCTAAATAAAATTTTAAAATAAAATCTAGAAAAGTTTATGGGATTTTCTAACCATTATCTCTTATTTTTAACACCCAGTTAACCCTTTTGATGATTACCACAATATCAAGGTTTTTACTATTTTAGGGGTCAAGAAAGTTACTATAAAAGCAAAATTGACACATTAGTTGATAATGGTTAATATTATAGACCATATCCCATTAACTTGGTCAAATATAATATTTTTAGGAATTTTAAATCATTTAATAAAATATTATTTAACATGAAATACTATAAATTTCATTTTCAAGAATATTCACATAATTTACTTTAAAAATATTTATCACAAAATTAATGTAGTTAGAATATAAAATTTTAGAAAAAAATTTATTCATATTCAAAAAAAATTATAATCATTCATAACTTTTTTTTATCCTTGTGAAAACATATTATAGATATTAAAATCAAGGTAGTGACCGTTTGAAATTATTATTTACTTAAATTGATATAAAGAACTTAATGAAAGAAAAATGGAACAAAAATTACATATTTTAGAATATATGAAAGGTTTATGAAACTAAAATCATGAAATATTAACAAATCATGTTTTAGATATATTTTTAATGCCTTATCAAATTTTTTAACCTTAATTACCCAATATACCCGTTACCGTGGTCAAAAATATTTACCAATGTTACTATTCATAATGATAGAAAATAAAAGGGATATGTTTTACAAATTTGAACCTAATAATTACAAATATATAATAAATTTTTTAATATTCAATTTCTAGAAGTGTTAGAAATCAATTTTAGTATAAATGCATAAGTCGCAATGAAAAACAGTTTTTTGAAGAAAAAAATTAAGCATCAAAATAAATTGATTAAAATATAAAATAAAATGTTGATTACTATAGAATAATAAATATAATGTTTAATAAAATTGATCTTATATTACATTAATTTCATATCCAGAATATAATTTTCCTTTTAAATTACTTGATTTAATGAAATGAAATGATATTTTTACATAAAACGATATTTTTCACTATTTATTGAAATATAAATATTTTTAGAAAAATTGCCAAAAAAAATCCCTAGGATAATATTGAAATGATGATTTTAAAAATTAAATTCATTCCCTCAAATAAAATTTAAAAAATTAGTATAAATTTATTATTAGGTTCATGCACAAAATGCAATAAATACAATTTTTTGAAGAAATCATATTCTTGAATCATAAAATAACTTTACTAAGAATAGAGTGCCTATTTATTTTTCATTAATAAATACACTTTTTTATATAAAAATCTTATAAATATTTTTTAAAACTGTGTTTATTATTATTCATACCTTTAATTTAACGGCTAGTTTTTAATGGACACATTAATATATTAATATATTTATAGTATATCACAGTTCGCTTAAAACTCGATGTTACATGTTGTATATGATATATAATATAGTATTATTTTAAAATATCAAGGTATTACATCCCCCACCCCATAAATAAATTTTTCCATTGAAATTTTAACTTAATATTGGTAATTCAATGGTTTAATATTTTGAAATCCATTTATTCAGAACCCACATTGAAAAGAAGGTTAACAAAACTTCCTTTTGAAAAGATGGAAACAGAAATATAAATATCATCTAGAATACCACATAAATTGTCACGACCCATCCTAGTGGGGCCCATGCCATGACTCCCCAAGCCCACCTCCAACAGGCTAGGGGATGGTGACTAGGACCGACTAGTCATATCACTAACATGGAAAGCATTTCCTAACTACATGTACACACGCACACATCTCCAAGCCCACAATTGCTGAAATGTAAAAAACCCAATAAGGAACAAAATGCATGCATACAACTAAACCCAACCAATAGAGTACAACAAAATGTAAAGTGTGGAAATTAAATTGGGCCAGAATACAAGGGCATCAAAAACAAGATTTTTCAACTAAAAAGTCCAACATGTAAGAAATAAGGAGGTACTGGGACTGTTACTCGTAGACATAGGAACACCTCGGCCTGTAGGGAAATCAGAAACCTCAGTCTAGTCCGGTTCTGCTCTGGACTCTGTTAAAAGGCCACTCGTTTTCACAAGACATGACACGTGTGGGAAAATCCAATGTAGGGGTGAGTATAACAATACTCAATAGGGGACCCAGAAAACCACAAAGCAATACACAAGGTAAAGGTAAATTCATCTCTACATAGTATATTTCTACTGAATATATAGTAAGAGAAACACAATCCAAATATACATGAAACCTAGACCCATAGTCTAGAGACAAGTCACCCGACCGCAAACCCACGTTAGGGATTATGTTTGAAGGTTCTATGAAGCACTCATCTGGGAGAACTCACTCCATGAGTTTGATAGATCTGATGAAATCCCTCCAAGAAGTACCATTCATCAAAAAAATCCATGAGAGATAGATACACTCATTCCCGAAGAACACACTCCTGAGTGGGGAAAGTTCACGATACATATATGAGGATCACTTCTAGGGCCTCGGCGGATACCGCGACTCATCCAGATTTACCTGCTAAGTAGATAATCGACATACTATAGGATTAGTCATGTAGGTACCAGACTATACCTAGGTTCAAGAATGGATAGAGGATCTCACTCTAGGACTCTTAGAGAGATACTTAACTCTATCTCGAAAAATTCTACTGAAGGGATCATACTTCTATGGATGGAAATGATACCTGACCTTCAGGGGAACGAGAAAAAGTGGAACTAACCCGAATGAAACTTTTCCAAGGAACAGTGGATAAGAGGATCAATCCATGTTCCAGGATATGCACGGTGGGTAGAATGGGTCATACGTCATGTCTCATGACTATGGGTACTTACCATGTGTAACGGCGCGAGTCAGAGGGGACATGTCATGGGTAAAGGTAAGTACACAACGTGTAGGATGGACCACACGTTATGTTTGAGTAACTGGGGTTCCCTCTATGTACGTGGTCTTCTTCTCATACATGGATTCAACCGGTGTGTGCCATCCTATGTAACCGATATACAGGGTAACCCTTGCTGTCAGCCCGGTCTGGACGTGTGGTGGAGTACATGGCTGTGTACTCCACCCCATGTCCGTTTATCGCATAAGATACACGTCGAGTCCCACATAAGGGCCCACATGCCATGTTCATTGGATAAAATGTTGTGTCATAACTTCCTGCACTGTGTAACCCCAGATTCCACTAAGTTGGTCCCACACAACGTGTTCTTCAGGATACACGTCGTGTGTTCCAGAAATTTCCAGAATCACTGGTTCTTCGTCGGCGCACCTCTGGTGATGCTTGTTCTTCGATCCGGCCATTTTATGGCCACAGAACTATAGGGTTGAGGTCTCCCTGACAATAAAAAGTCATTTCTATGGGTTTCAGAACCATAATCGGCACTGAAAACACATATTGATTAACCCACATGAAGAATGTTCGAAGAAAAAGAACTCTCGAACCATGTCGATTTGTCTGCTGCTATCGTTGTTGCACCTCCACTAGGTCATCCCGATGCGGATCTCCATTTTGGGATCATTGTTCCAATAAATCAGTGTGCAATGATTCCTCATTGTTATCCCCAAGAAGAACGTGAAGAACATGGGGAATAGGGGGAAGAAAACAAAACAAAGGAGGAACGAACCTCCACTATTATTCATCGCGGAAATAATATGCTCCCATTAGAAAGTTTAAATGGGGAAAAGTAAAACATTAAGACTTGACAAATTAATTCCCAAGAATGAACCTGATAAAGAAAAGCCATCCCGCAAGAATGACGATGGTGGTTCACCCAGTTCATGGGTTGATCCACATTCATCGTTTAATTAAAAGAATAGGGAAGAAACAGTTTAAAACATAACCCCAACCTTGAGAAGGGATCGATCACTAATGAAGGTATTGCACTGCCTTCATCGTCGAGATCCTTCAAATCTGTTGGCACAGCAATTCACACTTTTTATTTGTCATCGTTCATTATTTAGATTTCTCTCCAAAGCTCTAATAATTCTCCAATGTTTCTCTCAATTTTCTGCCAACGATCAATATTCAATAAACCCATTAAAAGTAGGGAACATGTTTCATCATTCCATTATGATGCGGTATTAATGGGTCATCATTTCTATTTTAGAGTAATTATATTGTTTCATTAATTATTGAAAGATATTTTTTGTCGTTGCGCTGCAGCGAACTTTTCCAAATAAAAAAAATAAAATTTCAAAATTATTTTATTTTATTTCATTTTAATAAAAATGTCCAAAAATTTAATTTTTTCCTTGACCAGTGCCAGTCAAGGTTAGACCCATTATTAGTTAAAGTTTTTATCCCATATGTAATGGTTCCCTCAGATTTCTAATCCGGACATTCGTTTGGAAACATCCACAATCAAGAACACATGCAAACTCACTTAACTTAAAAAAAAGTTCAAACCACCATTTCAGGCTCACCGGGCATTGGAATGATGTGTCATCTCCGTGATTGGTCTCAAAATAATTCTATATAATATTTAAAAATAATACATGAAAAATACTGAGACATTACATTCCCCCCACCTTGGGGTTTTGCGTCCCTGAAAAGAGAAAACAAGGGATACTCAAAAAGATGTGGGTACTGGGTACGGATCTAAGTCTTCTACTCCTAAGTGCTCTCTTTAAGGTTCATGTGCTGCCACCATACATGCACTAGGGGAATAGATCACCCATGAACTATCCTCTCCTATCAGTCCTCGATATCCACTGGGTACTCTACGAAGGTTAACCCATCCTCATTGTCCAGCTCACCCCAGTCGATGACGTGTGATGGGTTATGCACGTACCTCATCAGCTGCGACACATGGAAGACATCATGTACCTGGTGCATATTTGGTGGTAGAGCTAAGTGATATGCCACATCTCACAATCTATTCAGTATCTGTAAAGTCCCGATGAACCTTGGAGAAAGATTTATGCCCCAACTAAATCTCTATAACCCTCATCGAGGTGAGACCCGGAGGAAGACATGGTCTCCATACTTGAACTCCAGATGTAACGACCCGAATTTTTTTTTTAAATAAATTTTGTTTCCCAATTTTATGTGTTATTGTTACACTCAACAAAAACGTTTTATTTGATAAACATGATTATAATTAAAATGAGATCAGTGGGTTTTGACTATTATATAACCATCGGTCAATATGACCGCTGTGAACAAAATGTTTTGATATAAGTAATCTTGGTTAATTATTATAGAAAGAAGATTCGATGGCCTCACCTAGTAGTCTTGGACCGATCGAAGCCCATCTAACAGAGCTTGGGAAGGAGGTAGCACCACTGGGCTTTGCTCTGGATCAAATCCAAGCCGAACTTCATCATGTAAAGCTGGAACGGAATCGCCTTCGTGAGAAGTTCAAACTGATAGAAATTACTACTCGGGCAATGTTGACTGAGCCGCCCCAAGCTTCTATCACCCTAGCACACCTTACTCTTAGGTCCTATGCTGGTATTATAAGGGGTTATGTAACGAGACCGTAACTACCTTGTGTAATCCTTGTTTTAAATAAAAATTGGGATTTCTTCTTATGATGAAGTTTATGAATTTTGAAATGACCGGATAAATATAGTATGCATATTTTTTATGAATTTTAGAAAAAGGATATTTTAAATATGTTTATGTAAACCCTAAATAATTAAAAATGTGTAATGATTTTCAAAAAATGGTCTTCTGCAATTATGTCCAGTACTAAATTTAGAGTCTAATAAGATCAACTTTATTTTTGATGAATATTAAATTATGAATAGTGATTTTATGATTAGGATTAGTAATATGACCAAATGGATTAGTAATCTCACTTAAAGAAAGTTTTAAAATAATCTAGGCACCTTGATTAAGTAATGTGATTCAATAAAATAGTTAAATAACGGTTTCATTAATTATTATTCAAGTATTAGTTTTTTCGGGTGAATAGTGTTTTTTAATTAAAAATTTAATTAAAAATTATTAGAAAATTATTTTTATAAAAATGACTTTATTTTTGAACTCAGAGCATCGATATTATGTTATGGTAATTTTTGGGGATTTTTCTGAAAAAAATGAATTTTCGATGAATAGTGTATTTATTTAAAAATAAAATTTAAAAATATTTAGAAAATTATTTTTATAAAATGGAGTTCATTTTTGAAATCATAGCATTGATATTTGGTTAAGGTGAAATTTTGGGATTATTCTGAGAAAGTTGAATTTTCGGTGAATAGTGAAAATATAGTTTTTAAGTTACGGGTGTTTAATGACATCATTAAATGATGTATTAAGTATATATTCAATATGTTCGAATTCTGAATAGTAAGATAAGGTGTGAGGTGTACCAAGTGGCCAATACCATGGGCAAATACCATGGGCAAGCCCATGGTTTTGCCAAAACCACTAGTGAGGTGTCCCTTGGCCATTAATGCTTTGTCCCCTCACTTTCCCTATAAATACCCACCCTTTCCTCCTTTAGTTTTCACTCCCAACTCCCCCCCAACGAAGTTCTGGTCTTCTTACCTTCCAAGGAGTCCTCCCAAGGTGCCCCCAAGCCCTCAATGTCCCAACCTTTGAGGTTTAAGAGTTACATTTTAAGGTAAGGGATCCGACCTCTCTCTTTCTTTTCAAGTAATCTCTTTTATGTCATTTCTTTTATACTCCATGTTCTTATGTTGGAGGATGTTCTTTTATATTCATCCTACTGCCTATTTCATGTTCATATGATGAGAGACCCCCCTTGCTCTCATCAATTCGTTTTAAGAATGTTTAAGTGGCGTCGTTAGGCTGCCGAATTTTTAAGGGATTCTTTCACCTTCCTCGTTTTCAAGTTCTATTTTCATTCAAGTCTTTCATGTTCCTTTTTATTATGTTGGGGTATGATCTCTAAATTATCATACTGATCTTTTATGATTATATGATGAGAGACCCCATTTTATCGCTTCAATTCAGTATTTTGAAGTTTTAAGTGGCGCCGTTAGGCTGCCGAATTTTTAAGTGGTTCTTCTCCCTTCTCGTTTTGAAGTTCTACTTTCATGTCAATTATTTCAAGTTCCTTTTTGTTATATTGGGGTATGATCTCTATATATATCATACTGGACTCTTATGTTCATATGATGAGAGACCCCATTTGATCGCTTCAATTCAGTATTCTGAAGTTTTAAGTGGCGCCGTTAGGCTGCCGAATTTTTAAGTGGTTCTTCTCCCTTCTCGTTTTGAAGTTCTACTTTCATGTCAATTATTTCAAGTTCCTTTTTGTTATATTGGGGTATGATCTCTATATATATCATACTGGACTCTTATGTTCATATGATGAGAGACCCCATTTGATCACTTCAATTCAGTATTCTGAAGTTTTAAGTGGCGCCGTTAGGCTGCCGAAATTTTAAGTGGTTCTTCACCATTCTCGTTTTGAAGTTCTACTTTCATGTCAATTCTTTCAAGTTACTTTCTATTATGTTGGGGTATTATCTCTATATCTATCATACTGTACTCTTATGTTCATATGATGAGATACCCTATTTGACCTTGTCAATTCAATTTTGTTGAAGTTTAAGTGACGCCGTTAGGCTGTCGAATTCTCACAAGAGAAATCTTTTTTTCTTCCTTTCATGTTCTTCATTTCATATGGTATATTTTCAAATTTCATTACCATATTCTTAAATCTCTTATATTTTTTCCCCTCTACTATTTGATGGGTCATTTATGAATGTTTTACCCATGTCCCCTCTCTTCTCAATGTTTTCTAAAACCTTGTATCATAGCCGTTATGCTGCAGAATTTTCGTCTCAAAATGCCTCTCTCTCTTTTCTAAAAATTATTTTATGTTATAAAGTGAATAATCAAAGCTCTTATTTCTACAGGGGTATTCACATATATATCAAAATGTTCTATTTTAAATTCTGGGAATTACATACATGAAACCCTCTTTCCCTTTCCGTGGGTTTAAAGTGACGTAAAGATCATGTCTTTAAAGCAGTTTTTAAAACGTTATGATTATGAAATGAAACCCATTTATTTTATGCTATATGGGTTATTTATGAAATGTTTGATGATGATATATGTGGATCACATTATAATAAAGGCAAATTTAAGGGTGCGCCCTGATAGCGCTCCAATGCATTGGGTAATGATGTAACCACTAGAGATTACAATTTTCATGATACCTTGGTGAATAACCTTGGTAATTTTCAAATGACACCTTGGGGATGGACCTTGGTGATATGTTCATGATTGTCTATGTTAAATGATGTAGCCACATCTTCAAGTTATGAAAAATGTTATTTTTATTATGAAATGCCTCATGATTTCTTTCTCATGCCTTAAAGTTCTTTTCATGTCCTTATTGAAGTATCTCAAGTTCACATGTAAAATGTTCATCTTGTTTCCCTTACTGGGCCTTTTGCTCACCCTTTCTTTTGATGTATGTCCCCAGGTTATGAGATGCAGAAATGAACCTAGGATGAACATAAGGAGAAGCCTTTCAAGTGTTTAAGGAGAATGTTTTTTTTGTTTCATGTTTTAAGTTCCTGGTTTCCAAAACACTAAACCTTAAAGATCCTCGGTTTTGTAAAATGTAATGAAAGTTTATGTGATAAAAAGGCGGGATGCTATAGTTGGTATCAAAGGATGGTTTAGTTATTTGTGGAAATTAGGATATGAAAACTCTAGGATGAACCCTATAGAAAAGTTTAATATAGGAAATCTTCCTGGTATTTTGGTGAGTATTGAGTAAGGGGTTGCCAAGAAAATACATCCCTGTCTGGATACGAGCAGGTAGAGGTGGCTCTGGCACAGATGTACATAGGGGTAAAACCCGAAAACACCGCTTTGAGCTAGACTCGAACGGGAACTGGTACACGACAACGGGCCTTGCTGCACTCTTGGTTACGACACTCCCGGGGGATATGCTTTGGTAAATTCATAAGCTTGGTATGAACCATTGTTAAAGGAACAAAGATAAAATAAAATAAAGGTTCACATAAGAATATATGATCATTCATAACCTAGATGGGAACCTAGGAGATCACAAGTTAGGGTATACCTTTCATATACAAGTTATCCTTATATGCTTTCAGTTCCTTTTCATGATTATTAGCTAAGTACTTAAGCCCCTAATTATGCTTTCTCTTCTTAGTTAATGGTGGGAAATGGAAGAACATGTTCCGACAACCAATGTGATAGGAAATGCGACGATTTTCGTATTAATATGACAGGGATGATTAGGGGATTAAAATATGATTATTATTTTGGAAGACGTTCATTATTTTGGGAACCATATTTGATCGAGGTAAATAGATTACTACGGTATTTTCATTGAGGAGTAAGGTTGACTTATATTTTGAAGAATCGAGGAAATTAAGGTGAACTTATAGTAATTTAGGTTACTTATGGGAATGACTATCCTATCTTGGGTAAAATATGTTTAGGTTAGATATTTTTTTTATAAGATGTTAGGAGTGGTTGATGTCGTCTGGAGATGAAAAATGGAGTTGTTTTGGAAGACTATGTTATCAAATCCTTATTATATTTGGGTTTTGATCTTAGTTTGGTTTGTTTTGAGGAATTTTAAGGACCGTTATTTATGGAACGGTCTATGATGAACTTTGGGTAGTACCATGGAACTTTGATGATTTAAAAGTAGTTTCCATTCCTATGGGATTCTTTATTTTTGAAGAGTTGTTTTACCTTAACCTTTCTATTTTTGGGATAATGTTTAAAGATAGAAGAAATAGATAGTTAATCTTTTGTAGATTATGTGATTCTATAGAAGATGATTCTTGTGCTTTTATGAGACCAAGTGTTTTTGAATTCTCATCATTTGGAGAAAAGATTAGTGTTCGTAGGGACTTGTTAAAGGATGAAACTCTACTTGAAGGTAGGTATATTTTCTTATGTTTTTGTCCTATGTAGTAAATGAAATCCTAAAAATTATGAAAAGAAACGTAAAACAAAAATGTCATTGGTTTACGTTTCCTACTAGGTAATTAAAGACCGTTTACACACATCATAAGTTTGGGATTTTCTCAGGTTAACTTTCTTCTAATCATGTTCTCTATCACTCTCCCTCAGAACTTGACCCTTTGTTTTTTCCTCCATGTCCATGTTTTCCTACATGGAACCCTAGTGTGGGTTAACTCGGGTGACCTTTGTACTTCCCTTTCCTTATTTTAAAGTAATAGTTTTACTGACTCCTTTTCCGATGTGGGACTTTCAATGAAATTTCAAAACCCAATTTTAAAATTGCGAGGACGCAATTTCTTAAGGGGGGAAGATTGTAACGACCCGAAATTTTTTTTTAAATAAATTTTGTTTCCCAATTTTATGTGTTATTGTTATACTCAACAAAAACGTTTTATTTGATAAACATGATTATAATTAAAATGAGATCAGTGGGTTTTGACTATTATATAACCATCGGTCAATATGACCGCTGTGAACAAAATGTTTTGATATAAGTAATCTTGGTTAATTATTATAGAAAGAAGATTCGATGGCCTCACCTAGTAGTCTTGGACCGATCGAAGCCCATCTAACAGAGCTTGGGAAGGAGGTAGCACCACTGGGCTTTGCTCTGGATCAAATCCAAGCCGAACTTCATCATGTAAAGCTGGAACGGAATCGCCTTCGTGAGAAGTTCAAACTGATAGAAATTACTACTCGGGCAATGTTGACTGAGCCGCCCCAAGCTTCTATCACCCTAGCACACCTTACTCTTAGGTCCTATGCTGGTATTATAAGGGGTTATGTAACGAGACTGTAACTACCTTGTGTAATCCTTGTTTTAAATAAAAATTGGGATTTCTTCTTATGATGAAGTTTATGAATTTTGAAATGACCGGATAAATATAGTATGCATATTTTTTATGAATTTTAGAAAAAGGATATTTTAAATATGTTTATGTAAACCCTAAATAATTAAAAATGTGTAATGATTTTCAAAAAATGGTCTTCTGCAATTATGTTCAGTACTAAATTTAGAGTCTAATAAGATCAACTTGATTTTTGATGAATAGTAAATTATGAATAGTGATTTTATGATTAGGATTAGTAATATGACCAAATGGATTAGTAATCTCACTTAAAGAAAGTTTTAAAATAATCTAGGCACCTTGATTAAGTAATGTGATTCAATAAAATAGTTAAATAATGGTTTCATTAATTATTATTCAAGTATTAGTTTTTTCGGGTGAATAGTGTTTTTTAATTAAAAATTTAATTAAAAATAATTAGAAAATTATTTTTATAAAAATGACTTTATTTTTGAACTCAGAGCATCGATATTATGTTATGGTAATTTTTGGGGATTTTTCTGAAAAAAATGAATTTTCGATGAATAGTGTATTTATTTAAAAATAAAATTTAAAAATATTTAGAAAATTATTTTTATAAAATGGAGTTCATTTTTGAAATCATAGCATTGATATTTGGTTAAGGTGAAATTTTGGGATTATTCTGAGAAAGTTGAATTTTCGGTGAATAGTGAAAATATAGTTTTTAAGTTACGGGTGTTTAATGACATCATTAAATGATGTATTAAGTATATATTCAATATGTTCGAATTATTAATAGTAAGATAAGGTGTGAGGTGTACCAAGTGGCCAATACCATGGGCAAATACCATGGGCAAGCCCATGGTTTTGCCAAAACCACTAGTGAGGTGTCCCTTGGCCATTAATGCTTTGTCCCCTCACTTTCCCTATAAATACCCACCCTTTCCTCCTTTAGTTTTCACTCCCAACTCCCCCCCAATGAAGTTCTGGTCTTCTTACCTTCCAAGGAGTCCTCCCAAGGTGCCCCCAAGCCCTCAATGTCCCAACCTTTGAGGTTTAAGAGTTACATTTTAAGGTAAGGGATCCGACCTCTCTCTTTCTTTTCAAGTAATCTCTTTTATGTCATTTCTTTTATACTCCATGTTCTTATGTTGGAGGATGTTCTTTTATATTCATCCTACTGCCTATTTCATGTTCATATGATGAGAGACCCCCCTTGCTCTCATCAATTCGTTTTAAGAATGTTTAAGTGGCGTCGTTAGGCTGCCGAATTTTTAAGGGATTCTTTCACCTTCCTCGTTTTCAAGTTCTATTTTCATTCAAGTCTTTCATGTTCCTTTTTATTATGTTGGGGTATGATCTCTAAATTATCATACTGATCTTTTATGATCATATGATGAGAGACCCCATTTGATCGCTTCAATTCAGTATTTTGAAGTTTTAAGTGGCGCCGTTAGGCTGCCGAATTTTTAAGTGGTTCTTCTCCCTTCTCGTTTTGAAGTTCTACTTTCATGTCAATTATTTCAAGTTCCTTTTTGTTATATTGGGGTATGATCTCTATATATATCATACTGGACTCTTATGTTCATATGATGAGAGACCCCATTTGATCGCTTCAATTCAGTATTCTGAAGTTTTAAGTGGCGCCGTTAGGCTGCCGAATTTTTAAGTGGTTCTTCTCCCTTCTCGTTTTGAAGTTCTACTTTCATGTCAATTATTTCAAGTTCCTTTTTGTTATATTGGGGTATGATCTCTATATATATCATACTGGACTCTTATGTTCATATGATGAGAGACCCCATTTGATCGCTTCAATTCAGTATTCTGAAGTTTTAAGTGGCGCCGTTAGGCTGCCGAAATTTTAAGTGGTTCTTCACCATTCTCGTTTTGAAGTTCTACTTTCATGTCAATTCTTTCAAGTTCCTTTCTATTATGTTGGGGTATGATCTCTATATCTATCATACTGTACTCTTATGTTCATATGATGAGATACCCTATTTGACCTTGTCAATTCAATTTTGTTGAAGTTTAAGTGACGCCGTTAGGCTGCCGAATTCTCACAAGAGAAATCTTTTTTTCTTCCTTTCATGTTCTTCATTTCATATGGTATATTTTCAAATTTCATTACCATATTCTTAAATCTCTTATATTTTTTCCCCTCTACTGTTTGATGGGTCATTTATGAATGTTTTACCCATGTCCCCTCTCTTCTCAATGTTTTCTAAAACCTTGTATCATAGCCGTTATGCTGCAGAATTTTCGTCTCAAAATGCCTCTCTCTCTTTTCTAAAAATTATTTTATGTTATAAAGTGAATACTCAAAGCTCTTATTTCTACAGGGGTATTCACATATATATCAAAATGTTCTATTTTAAATTCTGGGAATTACATACATGAAACCCTCTTTCCCTTTCCGTGGGTTTAAAGTGACGTAAAGATCATGTCTTTAAAGCAGTTTTTAAAACGTTATGATTATGAAATGAAACCCATTTATTTTATGCTATATGGGTTATTTATGAAATGTTTGATGATGATATATGTGGCTCACATTATAATAAAGGAAAATTTAAGGGTGCGCCCTGATAGCGCTCCAATGCATTGGGTAATGATGTAACCACTAGAGATTACAATTTTCATGATACCTTGGTGAATAACCTTGGTAATTTTCAAATGACACCTTGGGGATGGACCTTGGTGATATGTTCATGATTGTCTATGTTAAATGATGTAGCCACATCTTCAAGTTATGAAAAATGTTATTTTTATTATGAAATGCCTCATGATTTCTTTCTCATGCCTTAAAGTTCTTTTCATGTCCTTATTGAAGTATCTCAAGTTCACATGTAAAATGTTCATCTTGTTTCCCTTACTGGGCCTTTTGCTCACCCTTTCTTTTGATGTATGTCCCCAGGTTATGAGATGCAGAAATGAACCTAGGATGAACATAAGGAGAATCCTTTCAAGTGTTTAAGGAGAATGTTTTTTTTGTTTCATGTTTTAAGTTCCTGGTTTCCAAGACACTAAACCTTAAAGATCCTCGGTTTTGTAAAATGTAATGAAAGTTTATGTGATAAAAAGGCGGGATGCTATACCAGAGGTCTTTATCGCTATTAGCATAAGACTTATACCAAGTTTTTATAGCCTTCATCTTTTCCTGGATGATAGAAACCTTCTCGGTGGTGGCTTTCACCAACTATGGACCCTTGAGTACTGACTCTCTAGGTTCGGTCCAGCAAAATGGTGGCTGGAAGGGTTGCCCGTATAAGGTCTCAAATGGTTCCATGCCAATGGTGGAGTGGTAGCTATTATTGTATGAAAACTCCACTAGTGGTATGTGGTCCTCCAAACCATGACCAAAGCCCACAATACAGGCCCGCAACATATCCTCTAGAACCTAAATGGTCCTCTCTATCTGACCATCATTATGGGGATGGAATGTCCTGCTCAAGCATAGCTGAGTCCCAAACGCCTCTTGCAGTCCCTTCCACAACTTGGATGTGAAACTAGAATATCAATCTGAGACTATCATCAAAGGGACTCCATGAATCTGAATTATATCCTACCATTAGAGGTGTCACAAGCTCTCTACAAAGCTCTGATCCCGGATATCTAGGAAGTGGGATGACTTGGTGAGTCGGTCAACAATCACCAAGATGTAATCATGCCCCTTGGACATCCATGGTAAGCCCGTCACAAAGTCCATCGATATTCCATCCCACATCCAATATGTAACTTCCAGGGTTGAGAAAACCCCATTGGAACTCAGTGCTCAGCATTCACCTTCTGGCACGTAAGGCATCGAGAAATGAACTCTGCTACTGCCTTCTTCATACCTGACCACCAGAACTACCATCAGAGATCCTGGTACATCTTCTCCACACTAGGGTATAACACCAAGGGGTGTATTAAACTCCCTTAGTACATCCTCCCACAACACCATTGGAACAACAATATACCCTCTGAAAAGGACGATGTGCACCCCACCTTGAAAATATCCATCAAAAGCATGTATTGTGGATAACTGAGCACATAAGGTCTCGCAGTCCACATCCCCAAGTTATGCCTCCCTAACTCACTATAAGATTGGAGGGGTGACAACCATCAACTGATGGTAAGCTGCATCCTCTTTGTCAAATAAGGATAACTATAATGAGGCCACCTTCCCCGTCGCCTTGATCAATAGCTATAAACTAAATCTCTTACTGAGAGAATCTGCCCAAACATTCCCCTTCTCAAGAGTATAGACAATATCAAAGTAAAAATCCTAGAGGAACTCTAACCATCACCTCTGCCTAATATTCATATCATTCTATAAGAAAATGTATTTGATACTCTTTTGGTTAGAGTATATGAGAAACCGCTCACCCATAAGGTAGTTTCTCCACAACTTCAATGCAAAGACTACCGCTGCCTACTCAAGATCATGAGTCGCATAGTTCTTATCATGCAGTATTAGATTGTGTGAACCATAATAAATAACATACTATCCCTACATCAGGACACATCCAAGCCTGGTCCACGATGCGTCGCAAAAAACTATGTACTCGACACCCTCCTATGGAAATCTCAAAATCGGTGCGCTCATCAGACTCTGCCACAGCTTCTAGAAATCCTACTGGAACTTCTTCGTCTATAAAAAAGTTTTCGCCTTCTGGGTCAAGACTATCATCGGTGTGGATACCCAGGAGAAATCAGGGATGAATCTCGGGTAATATCCTACCAACCCAAGGAAGCTCTTCACCTCTTTCACACTTCGAGGTGGATCCCATGCTAACACTACCTTCACCTTGGCTGGGTCCACAACCACTGTATATGTTGAAATGAAATATCCTAGAAAGTGGTCCTCCTGAATCTAGAACTATATTTTTGAGAGCTTCCCATAAATTTGGTTCTCTCAGAGTATATCTAGGACCATCTGAAGGTGTCTCGCATACTTCTTCTCTGATGCCGAGTACACAAGGATTTCATCGATGAAGACCACTATGAACTGGTCTAAATATGGCTGGAAGATCCGGTTCATATGTCCCATGAACACTGTGGGGGTGTTTTCCATGCCGAAAGGAATCAAAAAGTACTCGTAGTGACCATACCGGCATCAGAAGGCCATCTTTGGTATATCCTCATCCCATACTCATAACTGGTGGTAACCTGATCAAAGGTCAACCTTCAAGAACCATTATTCCCCTCTTAACTGATTGAAGAGGTCATCAATTCTCATCATTGGATATTTGTTCTTCACTGTTACCTGATTTAGGCACCGGTAATCCACACACAACCTCAAACTCCCATCTTCCTTCTTGAAAAACAAAATCGGGGTCTCCCAAGGTGAAACATTGGGTCTTATTAATCCCTTGCTCTATAAATCCTTCAATTTCACTCTTAGCTTCCGAAGCTCTGTGGGATCCATCCAATACATTGGTGACGTTATCGGTGATGTCCTAGGGTATAAGTCGATAAAGAATTTGTTCTCTAGGGGGAGGTAGTCCTATAAAATCTTCAGTAAAGACATCCTCGTACTCCACCACAACTGTTGGGAACTGTAAGCTCACAACATCTACTACTCTAAGGGTAAGGCTATACAAATTATGAGTGATTAGTTTCACTCTCCTATGCATGAGCCTATCCTTTGCTGCCCGGGTCTCCTTTTCACCAAAAAAAGAAATCCTTGTCCCATCGTTGTAGACACACCGCACTCTTCGCCTAAAGCAGTAAATCTGGGAATTGACCGAAGATAACCAATCCATACCGAGAATGATATCGTAAGGCCTCGACACTGCCACCAAGAGGTTTCAACCAAAACTCTCACCTCTAAGGGAAATATCACACTATCTAAAAAGGTATGTGATCATCAGGTCTCCTCTCATAGGTGTCTCCAAGCATAAGGGTCGAGTCAATGGCTCTACCGGAATATCTAGGTTTTTCACAAGACATGTGGAGAGGAAGGAATGACTGGAACCTATGTACATGAGTATAGTAGCTAAGGTAGAAAAGATGTATATTGTACCTAGGATCATCCCTAGAGGCTCTGGGTCGTACACCTCGACCGCATGCAGTTGTCCCGGCCCCTTTCCCCCAGCTCCCTAAGCCTAGTGTGGACCTCCCAGGGGTAAGGTGGAAGTAGATCAAGACATCTACAACCACATGCAGATCTCCTAGATCCTCTACCACGTCTACCACCTAGTGGGTCTCTCTTCTCCTCTCCCTGACTCTACCTCAGTGTTCCATCCACTACTTCCCTATTAACAACTTGATGGATTGGATAGTCTCTAGAGAGATGTCCCCTATCGTTGCACGAGTAGCATCACCTCTCCGTAGGCTGACTAGATCTATCTTGAGATCCCTAGTGTGCCAATCCCCTGTCTTGGGTCCTCCTATGACATCTCTAATATCCCAAACCTTATGCCTGGCGTAGGCTTCCTATTGTTGAGGTCTCTGCACCTGTCTTACTACTGCTGACTTCCACTGGATTTCTTTTCTCCGCCAAGAAGCTCTCAATCACCAAGGCATGCTCAATCACTCCGGTATAATTCAAAATTCAGAGTCACAACACTAGCTCATATGTCCTATCATAGACCTCGCTCGAAGGTCCAAGCTCTGAAGTACTAATCCCTGAACAAATCAATAGAGTACCTGGCAAGGTTTTTGAACCTCGATGAATGGTCGTTCACCATCAAACTGCCCTAATGGAGATGAAGAATATCCAAGATACGCACTTATCTTAGAATAACTAGGGATAACTCATCCCTAAGATCCACTCAAATTGTGTCCATGAAAGAGTCTCTTCATCGTGAGTCTATGTTGTCAAACTCCACCATCGTCCTCTCAAACTCTGAAGAAGGCTCGCTCCTAGTATCACCATCGGGTCCAGTGGTGTCCTCACTAGATGAAAAACTCTATTCACCGACTCAATCTAGTCCTCAGTAGCCTGAGGGTTGGGCTCACCTCAAAACCTGAGGGTTTTCTATCTCTAAAACTCATAGAGTGTGCTTAGCTGGAGCCTCTTATCTATCAGTACTGAAGGTACCACTGGTTGCCCCACTGACGGTGGTATAACAGGTGCAACAACTAAAGGTAATGCATGGGGAACTGGTCCCACTATCGAAGCCTCATCACTGAGGGGGTTATCCTCATTTTAGAGCTGCTGAATCCTAGAGGGTATGTGTTGTGGAGGCATCCTGTAAGGAAACAGGATGTACTATGGTCAATGAGTATATCTAGATATCTAACATTAAAGTACATGGAAAACAAAACCCATTCCTATATAATTCATGTACCATTATTTTATTTCCCTGCAACTAGTGTTTTTATGTACCGAGTCAAAAAGTAGGTTATCAGAGTCCTGGTGTATGGATACGTCGGCTGCCCGCACCAATATTAGAGTCTCTAGCCTGAAATATGAGATCAAAACACTTAACA
Source organism: Viscum album (assembly GCA_963277665.1). NCBI lineage: Eukaryota > Viridiplantae > Streptophyta > Magnoliopsida > Santalales > Viscaceae > Viscum > Viscum album. The sequence continues at coordinate 1,893,371,348 of OY728159.1, forward strand.
TTGTTTCCCCAAACCAATCTCATATAATCTCGGTCCTAAGGTTGAATTGACCCTCGCCTTTGATACCACTCTGTCACAATCTGTCCTAGTGGGGCCCATGCAGTGACTCCCCAAGCCCACCTCCAATAGGCCAAGAGTTGGTGACCAGCATCAAGTAGGCATATCACTTACATGGAAAACATTTCTTAAGTACCTATACACACGCACACATCTTTAAGCCCACATTTTCTAAAATGTAGAAAAACACTAAGGAAAAAAATGCATACATACAACTAAACCCAATCAATAGAGTACAATAAAAATTAAAGTGCAGAAAGTAAATTGGGCCAGAATACAATCCCACCAAAAACAAGAGTCTGCAACTATAAAGTCCAATCTATAAGAAATAATGATGTATTGTGACTACTGCTCATAGTCATAGGAACACCTTGGCCTATAGGGAACACAGAAAACTCGGTCCGGTCCTAGTCCACCCTGGACTCCGTCAAAAGGTTGCTCATCTGCACGAGACATGACACGTGTAGTTAAAGCCTATCCAAAGGTGAGTATAATAATACTAATTATGGGACATTTAAAACCACAATGTAATACACAAGGTAAAGGTACAGTCATATCTACAATGTATATGTCTACTGAACATATAATAAGATAAACGCAATCCAAATATACTCGAAACCCAGACCTGTAGTCTAGAGACAAGTCACACAACCACATACCCACACTAGGGATTCAGTTCAAAGGTTCCACGAAGCACTCATCTAGGAGAACTCACTCCATGAGTCTGATAGCTATAATGGAGTCCATCTGAGAAGTACCATTCATCGGGAAAATACATGAGAGATAGATACACTCATTCCAGGAGAACACACTCCTGAGTGGGTAAAGATCATGATACACAGATGAGGATCACTGCTAGGGCCTTGGAGAATACCACGACTTATCTATATTCACCTACTAAGTAGAGGATTGACATCCTATAGGTTTAGTCACATCGATACCTAACTTTACCTAGGGTCAATAATGGATAGAGGATATCGCTCTGGGCCTCTCGGAGGGATACCTAACTCTATCTTAGAAATTCTAGGTCAAGGGATCATACTCTTATAGATGGAAACAATTCATGAACATCAGAGGAACGAGCACAAGGGGAACTGACCCAAATAAAACTTGTCCAAGGAAAGGTGTACAAGAGGATAAATCCATGTTCTAGGATATACACAGTATGTAGAAGGGGTCACATTTCGTGTCTCGTATCTCCGGGTACTGCCCGTGTGTAATGGCCTGAGTCAGAGGGGACATGCCATGTAAAAAAGGTAAGTACATGGCATGTAGGATGGACCACATGTTGTGTCCGAGTAACCAGGGTCCCCTCCATGTATGTGGTTGTGTGCCCATACACGGATTCAACCTGTTTCTTTCATCCCATGTAACCGGTACATGGGGTAACCCATGCATCCAACCTGGTCTGGCTGTGTGGTGGAGTACACAGCTGTGTACTCTACCCAATGTCAGTGTATCACTCGAGATGCATGATGAGTCCCACGTAAGGACCCACATACCGTGTTCTACAGATAACATATCATTTCATCACTTCCTACACTGTAGAATCCTAGCCCCCACAGAGTCAGTCTCACACAGTGTGTTCTATAGGATATACGATGTGTATTCCAAAAATTTCTAGAATCATAGGTTCTTTTCCAGCGTGCCTCTAGTGATACCCGTTCTTTGATCTGGTCATCCAATTTCCACGAAACTCTAGGGTTGAGGTCACCCTGATACCAAAAATCCATTTTCATGGACTTCAGACCTCTGATCATCCTTGAAAACATGTATCAATTTACCCTCATGAAGAACGTTCGAAGAAAAAGAACTCTTGAACCATGTTGATTTATATTCTGCTATCATTGTCGCACCTCCTTTGGGTCATCATGATGTCGGAACACCATTTTGTGATCATTGCACCAATAAATGGGTGTGCAATGATTCCTCATTCATATCCCAACAAAGAACGCAAAGAACGTGGAGAAGAGGGGGAAGAAAATAAAACAAATTAGGAATGAACCACCACCATCATTTGTCTCTACACTAATCCTCTCCCTTTTGAATATTTAAATGGGGAAAATTAAAACATTAAAACATGAAAAAATAATTCCCCAGAACGAACCTGATAAAGAAAATCCCTCTCACAAGAACGATGATGCATGGGTCAACCAGTTCATGGGTTGATCTGTGTTCTCCATTTAATTAAACAGAATGGGGAAGAAACAATTTAAAACATAACCCTTAACTCAATAAGGGATCGATCACTGATGAAGGGATTGTGCTTCCCTCATCTCCAAGAACCTTCAACACTCTTGGCACAGTGACTCTCACTTCCAATTCATCATCATTCATTGTTGAGAGTTATCTCCAAAGCTCCAAGAATTCTCCAGAGTTTCTGTCAATTTTCCCTCAATGATCAACATTCAATATATCCATTAAAAGGAGGGAACACATTTCAGTGTTCCATTACACTATGGCATTAATGAGTCAGCGTTGCTGTTTCAGAGTCATTATGTCATGTCATTAATTATTGAAACAGTTACCCCATTGTTGTGATACAGCGAATGTTTCCAAATAAAATAAAATAAAATTTTCAAATTATTTTATTTTATTTTATTTTACTAAAAACGCCTAAAAATTAACTTTTTCCCTCAACCCACGTTAGTTGAGGTTAGGCTCATTCTTTGGTAAATTCATCGTCTTGGATGCAACAGTGCCCTCAGATTTCTAATCTAGACATCTGTTTGGAAACTACCACAACCATGGACACACGCCAACTCACTTAACTTAAAAAAAAGTTCAAACCACTATTTCGGGCTCATCGGGCCTCAAAATGATGTGTTTTCTCCACTCTTGGTCTTGAAATAATTTTATATAATATTTAGAAATAATACATTTAAAATTCTGAGACATTACATAACTAGAATTCTAAATAGGATTAAATTAGTGGTATGTAAAAATATGGTCATGTAATAGAAAAATAATATCAAAATATTGATGTTTAGTGGTAGATAATGTAATCATAAGAAATTTAATTACCATGAAATCGTGAATTAAAAATAGAGAAAGAAGACACTCAATTCATAAGAAATGATTGTAAAAAAGAAAGAAAATTTAATTTATGATGGATTATTTTATTATCTAGAATATGAACTTTATAAAATGTACTTATTTTATTTTCTTCAAATTCATTAATGTTAGTTTATCATTTGGTTTCATGTTTTATCTAGTTTTCACCTCTATATCACTCCATATTCTAAGTGACAAGTATCATGATGGATCATTCTTATATCTAAAGTATTGAAATTTAAAAGATCAAAGGATCTATATAAGGATAAAAATATAATACTCTTAAATCCATAATGTTTCAAATAAGGTAAGATAATAGCCAAAATGAATAAATATTTATATAAAGAAATACAAAAATTTTCTTAAAATCCTAAAAAATAGCACCAAATTTTCAACTTAAATCATTCAATAAGTAACGAACCTTCAAACTCATAAAAATATTCCTAACTAAGTTGATAACCCAAAAATCAAAAATATATTATCACATATTATTTCTAGATCAATTTAATATTTATCTTCAAATAACATTAATCACTCAAAAAATCACTTAGAAAAAATATATATACACCAATTATATAATCATCAAAATATGGTAATATTTACCATAAAAATTATATCAGAATAAAGCAATAATAAAACTATATATTCTTCTAAAATAAAACCAAGTTTTCATTCTTCAAATAAAATCCCAACATAGCAAGAAATATTTCAATTGACCTTAATTAAATAATTTTCCAAATATAGTGAAATTATTCAAAATAAAATTAATTACTTAGTCACTAAATAACTTTTTAATCTCATGGTTATCATTATGATAAAACATATGATCCCAAAATATAATAACCCCTTCACCCAATTAATCATAATTATAATAACATAAAATATCATATCAATCTTAAATGTTATCAATACCTTAAAACTAATGTCTAAAAATATAAAATAATACTAAACCCAAGGGTTGTATTCAAATAAATAACTCCAAAAAATATTTGTAATCATCTTAAACTCCTATCACATAAAACCTAAAAAGTGGTATCTGTGACTTTAAACTTATGATAAACCTTATACTTATCAACCGATGACACTTTAGGTTCATCCCATGTCACTATGACATATAATAGTTTTACATAGGTTCTGTATTCTCATTCATTATAATTGTTCAGAAAGAATCTTTGAATTACCCCTATAATATCCCATGGGAGTTTCTAGCTAGGCGTGTATTCTTAGTCTCAATCATCATTCATTTGTGATGATCAATTTAATACTCAATCAACCCCTTTTGGAGTTATTACCCCTATGTTCATTTGTTTCACAGCCACATCCCCTTGATGGTGTCTATACTAGGAAGTATTTTCAAGGAAAACCATACAATAGATAATTTACCAATTCTTCATGATATTACCCTACACATAGACTTATCCTTAGAATCTATTATATAGTTATGTTATATAATCTATGTTTTCTTAAATCTAGTTTTAAAGGGTACTACTAAACTTTCTATAATACCAACTATAACACCTTGAATCCAATAACCCAGATCTGGTGGTTATCATACTACATTGGTACAAGATATAAGAGATTAAATCGAGAATTATTGAATATTTTATCATTATTTTGTGAAACGATACATACATGACTATCACATTACATTTTAAAACATGAAATAAAACATAAAATTATAGTTAGAACTTTATTATTTCTTCTAGTATATCCCTGTAAACATTCATAGATCCATTATTGATGTCATAGTAATAGAAAAAATAAAAAAAGGTGATATCAAATGCTTGGTAAGGGAAACTGTACAATATAATATATTATAGAATAAAAAAATCATGAATAATATGACAGACATAAATAATAATAAAATATATCAGAAAACTAATATTATAAATGTCGAATATATCCATGGATTATATAACAACATAAATAATCACATGGATAATAATAACTGATTTCATAATTATGGAATGCATAATTTTGGATATCATAATCATATTGTCAATGCCTTGTGCCAAGAAATCGCAAAAAAATGGCAAGTTATCATGCTAAGATATCATGACCAGTTGGGTAGGAATACACCAAATACCTAGGTTAGTTTGTCTCGTGAGGCGTTCTGATTCATCAAGGGACTATAAGTGGCCCCACCTATCACTTACTATGTCCAATTAATTCATCATATCGGTGGGGTAAATAATCAATACAACACATAATAAATATATATATATATATATATATATATATATTTGAAAACTAGCATATGGAATGTCAATAATTATACCTAATCAAAAATAAAATATCTAGGTAATAAGACATCAAGGGTAGTATGGTGGATTTTATCATTAGATTATATCCCAAATAAAACATAATACTCATCAACGTATGTTTTTATATATGAAAATAATTTTTAATGAACGTTAGAGCCTTTCATTAAAATAATGAAAAAAATATCATTTTCTTTTGAAAAAACATTTGAAAAAAACATTATAGAATAATGATAAAATGTACTTCTTTTAAAATAATATGGAAACTTGTAAAAAACTATTTAAAGAAAATAATGGTCATGAAATTAGGAATGTCAATTCTTTTTTTAAATGTTAAAAGAGAACATTTTTCATACTTTTTTAAAAAATTAAAAATGATTTGTTCGAAAAACATATCTTTAAAAATATTCATTTTAATAATTTTAAAATAAAGTAAAATTTATTGAAAATTAAAATTATAAAAAAATTTCTATGATAGGTAAAAATATTTATAATATAATTTTTAAGAGAATGGAAATAGAAAAAAGTTTTTTGGCTAAAGGAGAAATAAGGTCGACTTTTCAATAAAAAAAATATTGGTTATTTTAATTACCAAGAAGATAAAAATAGTACTAATACATATAAATTTTATTAATGACTAGAGAATAATAATTTAAATGTGGATTAATAAATTAATATCATAAAATTTCTCCAAAATGAACCCTGAACATAAATAATCCCAAAAAGAAATGACATCATAACATAAAGACTTTACACTTTGGTACCTTTCAAATAAAAATTATTAAAATAAATAATATGATATGGATTTATAAATACCATTAAATAAAATAATTAATATATAAAAAATAATTCATAGGATATTATGTACACCATAAAAATAATTCATGGTAAAAAACATGAAACATGTCTCATTAAAATAAGATTGAGAAAAAAGAAAACACTTACATAGATCATAATTTTTTAACGGATAATTAATCCATGAAAAGATTATTTAAAAATATATAAATGCATATAAAAATTTAAAATAAATTATAAAATAACTTAGATATATATTTACACATAATCATTGTATGAAAAATTCATTAAATAAGTGTAATAGCAAAATTAAAGGAAAATAACTAATTAAAATCCTTTCAAAGATTGTAACATTGAAGTGAAAATTTATCAATGAAGTGATTATATGAAACAAATCTAAATCCACATAAAATATTTTAAATACAATAGAATAAAATTAATTTCATTACAAAAATAATATTGGCATGACATAGATTATAGAGAAGTAATATAACACAATGAAAAGAAATTAAGTTAAGAAACCCCTTACCTGAAGATCGGACTTACTATGTATGTTGTTTAAATTATTGTATAATTAAGTTATATTAATTATTATCTTATTTAATAACCCATTATAGGTTTAATCCCTTGTCATTGAACCATTTATTTAATTAACTATAATGAAATAAGCAATTACATAATTAGTTAAGTCCAAATCAGGTGTTTTGAGGACATTTGATTCATAATTGATAAAATAAATTTTGTAGGTGTTATTATTCCATCATATCAAGAATAATAATCATGAAATAATTTTCATGTTTATACATAAAATACAATTTTATTGTCATCCATGAAATTAGATCAAGAAAAATAAAATACATCGGCTCGCGGGTTGATAGTCCGCACATACACATGAGTGATGTTTTTATTTTCAATTGTATATAAAATAATGAAATGAAAATTAATATCATATTTATATAATCATTATAATTTTATTAAAATAAAATAAATTCATAAAATTCATCCCCATAACTATCCATGAAAATTGGTATTGAAAAATGATGTTCAACGCTATGTTGAGGCAATAGTTCATGTGTACACGCATACGATGATTCTGAATTAAATGACTAGAATGATATGAAGATAGATGATATATTACATTTACAGAACTGTAAGTGTTTAATGAATATATTATATATACATTAAATCCATCATAATAACTTTCCAAAAAAATTTGTGATGATAAATAAAATACATCAGTTCGTGAGACGGTAGTCCGCATATGCACACAAACTATGGTCTCATTTCCCATTTGATGGGAAAAGGAGATGAATAATATTATGTAATTAAAATAATAACATATCAATATATTGTATATATTTATTTTATTATATTTTAAATTTTATTACACAATTTAAGGAGGTATAATAAGAAGTATAATAAAAACTCTCAATTAGTATGATTGTCACTTCTTTGAAGAACCTCCTTTCACTTACACATAAAGACTTCTACGTCGGTCTTTTGGTGATACCATAGCCTCTAGGATGTGGGGAGGGATGCTGGTAAGAGATTTCGGTAGATCTTGGTTAATATACATGGCTCAATAAGTGTGAGTGAGAGAGGAGAGGTCGTGTCATTATATAAGAGAGAAGAGGGGTACTCGTGGAATTATTTAAATTACTAAATTAATATATATTAATGTTCATCATCAAGTGAAAAAATTGATAAATTTAAAATATGGGATTATTATGAGTAAAAATACTCTGGTATAATAAAATTTAGACAAGTTTATGTCGTGGATTAACTCTTATCTCTTGGTTTTAACTCCGCGTTAACCCTTTCGATGATTACCATGATATCAATGTTTTTTACTCGTTTAGAAGTCAAGAATGTTACTATAAAAGGAAAAGTAACACATGAGAGGAAATATTTTTATATGATTGATCATAACCAATTCACTTCGAAAATTATAATATTTTTATGAATTTTAAATAATTTAATATAATATTATTTTACATAAAATACCATTAAAGTTACTTTCTCGACTATTCAAATAATTTAATTTTAAAAAAAATCAAGACAGTAATATAGTTTGAATTCAAATTTTTAACAAATCAATAATACATTATATTTATAAAAAACCATTTAATGACATAAATCACCCAAAAAATATTACTTTTAATGTTTTTTAAATAAATTACTTGATTTTTCTACTATTTACGCAAGTACTGTGTCAACATTGAAAATGCATTTAAGGTAAATATTTCATCACTAAAAATTTAAATAAATTACCATAAGAAAAAGAAAATATATTCAAAATAACCTTTTATAACTAGTTATAACTTATTTTTATCATTGTGAACACATATTAGAGATATTAAAATCATGAAAGTGACATTTTGCAATTATTATTTACTTAAAATAATATAATTCTTTATCAAATAAAAATAGTACCAAAATTCTATATTTTTTAAAATATAATGGGTTTGGTCAAACTAAAATCATCCAATATAAATAAGTAAAGTGTTATATATAATTTTAATGCCTTATCACATTATTATTAAACTTAATTATCTTATTTACCCTTTATATTGGTGAAAAATATTTACCATGGTTACAAATCATAAAGACCAAACTAAAAGATACATTATTATCAAATTTAAACCTCATAATTACAAATATGGAATAATGTTTTTTAGATGAAGTTTATAGAAATGGTAGAAATAAATTTTAATATAAATGTGTGAAATGTAATGAAAAAAAAATTTCTAGAAAAATATGTTTTTAAGCATAAAAACCAAGTTATAGAAAAATAAAAGATAATATAGTTTACTATGTGATTATTTAGATTATATTTAATAAAATTTATCTTATGTTACTTTAAAAAAATAAAAAAAATAGTAATTTTAAATTACTTGATTTAAATTAATTATTGTTTTATAAAAATCTGTATTTTAACTATTTATTGAAAAATAAATATTTTTAGAAACAATACAAAAAATTTACCCAAAGATAATATTGAAATATAAATTTTGAAAATTATATTAACTCCCTAAAATATAATTTCTAAAAATTATATAAATAAATTATAATGTTCATCCAAAAATTCATTAGAAATCATTTTAAAAATACATATTTTTGACCCATAAAATGAATTTACTAAATACTAAGAACTTATTTTTCAACATTAATAAATATATTTGAATTATATAATTTTTTTTACATATTTTTAATAATTTGGTTATTTATTTTCATATTTCTAATTTAACAACTATGTTGAAATTGTCCCATTAAACATATAATATTTTTATAGTATATCAAAATTCTCTTAAATATTGATGTCACGTATTGTATATGATATCGAACATAGTATATTTTTCAATCTATAGGTATTACACTCTGTCTCTCTCATTCTTTTACTTGTCCATCCATTCATATTAATCTTTTAGACTGGTTTAGTTATATCAATCATTGGTAACCCTTCTTCCTCTCCTCTTTGTTGTTCTTTTCCTTGGTTTTTTTCTTATTTTAATAATCTATATTGGGATTCAATTAGTTGATTCTACCAAGGAATAAAGGAATCATTTTTTCTAGGATATTTCATTGATATCTTGTAGAAGAGTTATTGGGAGAGGATTCTAAATCCATTGTTTTCCATTTAACTTTAGGTATGTCTCTTCATGGTTTTATTTTGGGTTATTGGTGATTTTTGGTTTATTTATCCATCAACTTGGGTGATTTAATTAGGTATTTCATGTGGTTTTGGTACGAGTGTGTCCAGGAGTGGAATGAACTCTATGGATTGGTAACCCTTCTTCCTCTCCTCTTTGTTGTTCTTTTCCTTGGTTTTTTTCTTATTTTAATAATCTATATTGGGATTCAATTAGTTGATTCTACCAAGGAATAAAGGAATCATTTTTTCTAGGATATTTCATTGATATCTTGTAGAAGAGTTATTGGGAGAGGATTCTAAATCCATTGTTTTCCATTTAACTTTAGGTATGTCTCTTCATGGTTTTATTTTGGGTTATTGGTGATTTTTGGTTTATTTATCCATCAACTTGGGTGATTTAATTAGGTATTTCATGTGGTTTTGGTACGAGTGTGTCCAGGAGTGGAATGAACTCTATGGATTGTGGTTTCAACCCTATTATTTCATCCAATGAGTTTTTCTTTGGTTATTCCATTGTGGTATTTTGGTTTAAAATATTCAATTTATTAATTTAAGGGCGTTTATGGTTGAGTTTGGTGATCATTTTCCTTGAGGAGGTTTCTATGAACTCGGGATTATTGTGTGGGTCATTGATTGAGGTAGGTGGATCCTTATCTATATTTTTATATATAAAAGCTTCATTTATTTCATACTTTTAAATAATGGTTTTAGCTCTTAAGGTTTATTCATTATGTAACCAATTATTATCGCCAAAATATAGTAGCTTCTCTATTGGTTTCCATGTGATTATAAAAAGGGGTTTCATGATCTTGAGTTAGGAATGAATTCTCTATGTTATCCAAGTTTTTATTAAAAAAAATTTAAAGACCCTTCCTAAAAGAAAATAAATTTTTAGTAAACGGTTTCCAAAAAATGGTGGGATCGATTTATTTCAAGTTTCCGTATGATTTGATGATTATTTTGAGGCTTATTTCTTATTTTTATTGATAATTGGTCTTGAATGTGATTAGGTGTAATATTATAAGTGAATGAAATGATTTCAAAGGAATTTTAATTGTAATTCTATAATTTTCCTTTCAATGTAATGATGTTATATTCAGGTTTTTTTCTAAAATATGTTTCTAAAGGCTCAATTAGAACCATGAAAAAAATTTATCTCTCGGTATAAGTGAACCAAAGGAGTAAGACACTTTGAAATGTTGTACAAAATAAAGTGATGTTTTGATATTGTATGAGTTGATTTATTTTCTTGAATAAGGGATTTCTTTGTTATATTATTACTATTTATAATCAAGGGGTTGATTATGTAAAGAGTGTTCAGAGGTGAGGTGGTGTTATTATTTATAAATTCTATGTGTTTTATATATTTCATAGAGATTTGATATGTTTGGATAAATTATTTACATTTCTCACCTCCGATAGGTTAGTTTTGGGAAAATGTAGGTGCTTGGGTAAGAAATCCAAGATCATTTCACACTATTTATTTGTTTCTCCCTAAAAAGTGAAGAAACTTATGATTTTTTCCTACTAGAAAGTGAATTAATTCAATAATATTTCCACTAATTAAGGGAACCTCTCCAATTAGTTAATATATATTACTGGGGGACCCTATCCATATTTTCCTTAGGTTTTCTCCAATAAAATAAGTCATTTATTTTATTTTAATAGAGTGATGATGCTATTGTTTATATATTATTTCATTCCCTTTAGTTGTGTGTTATTATTTTTGCTTATATTTAGTAAATTCCATTCTTTTATTAGGGTTGTTTTTACTATTTAATTTTTATTTCCTTGTAGAGTTCTATTTTCACCTACTTACCTCTCCTATCATAGTTATTATATGGATATTATATTAGAATCTATCGTCCTTAGAGGTTTTTTTATCTTAAATTCATACTTTTTTCACACTAGTATTTTCTTGGTTTTAATTAAGAATAAGTATTTGAAAGTGGGTTATTTCATTTTAAACCAAAACATTGTTGTTTTAAAAAAATTGATTTTTTAAATTTTTTTCTTGATATTTTATTACCATAACATTATAAAATGTTTTAAGACTAGTTTTATGTTCAAATGGATAATATTCCTTTTCGGATAAAATAATTAAAAAAAGAATGGTAGTGTGTGACTTGTTTTAATTAATAAGATTTAAAAAAATTGAGTTATATTTTCAAACTATCATGAAATGGATTTATTTTTAAAAAGGTATGAATGGGGTGTTGGGAGGATACCTACCGGGTTTTATTCTCATGCCTATTTATATTTCAGGATATTCTCAAGTTCTTATTAGATGTATCAATTAGTCTCATGTTGTTATGATCAGTTATTGTGATGATATCTAGAAGAATATTGTTGTCATAAAATGAGGTGATTGGTGATCGGGACCATTGTTTTATTAACATATTTTTATTTTTATTTTTTTAATGATGTCGCATTGGTTTTTTCTTCTGGGTATTAATTTATTATTTTGGTTCACATGTCATGCTATATATTTTTCATATTGAGATGATTTTTTATTCCTCATTGGGTTTTATTCTTTTACTAAAATTTCTTATGTTTATATGAGTGATAATATGACTTACTAAATGTTTATTCCATACTTATAGGTTGAAGTTCCATTCAATCATTACTATATCACGAAAATCTGTTCCCTATTGTGCATGTTTGATGTCGAGTCACTAGTTTTCAGCTTATAAAGATTAGGAAACCCCTTAGGGACTTACCCCAGACTGGATTGAGGGACAATTTTAGGGGTGAAATTTGTTTGTTCATGATATAAACTTTCACAAATACAATGATATCCTATTAGTAAACTCTAAACTCTAAGGAATTAGTTATGGGGTTTGAAAGGGGATAATATGAATAAAGTAGCATATTAGTTGTATTCATTATTTTTTTGTGTTATCTTTTACATATATTCTTCATTAATCACAGGTTAATATTGTAAAATATAGGATGATATTCCATTGATAACTAGATCATCTTCATAGCCAAGGTCATATTGTGAATATTCAATCAATTTATCCTCTCATTGACAATAAGTTAAGCGATGAGGCTTCAATTCAAGAACTTGAGAGGGTGGTGTTTTCCCTATCAATGTAGTATAGTTTTTATCCCCCACTAGTTTAGAAAATAAATTATCCATCCATAGAACATATAGTAGTCCTTGTATATTATAATTTTATGAATCATAGGATTAGTGCACTTCATGACTTCTAATGACAACAACCTCTCAATTTTCAAGGAAAATTAAATCATTAGAGATAAGTGTACTAGCTAGAATAATATTCTCAAGTATTTTATTTGATTAGGAAACTCGCCAACCAGATGGTAGTTTTTTTATGAGTCTTCTTCATGATTTTGTAAGAAATGGGTGTTCATTGATCATGAAAACTGATGATGAGGATCACCTACCCTTGATAGAGTTAAATAATCTATATAAGGTGGAGTATTTCCCAGTGAAGTTTCAGTTGATTCGAGTACAAAGGATATTAGGCCTTTATTAGGGTATCATGATGGTATCTTGATATTAAATGAAGTTATAATACCTCATGATGTATTAATGGGATGTGAACTTCAATGTGAGATTCAAGCTATGATTTTACCCTTGTACATTCTGACCTATATCAGAGTTCTTGAGAATTCATTATGGATTGAAAGTTTTTAGGAGAAATAAAAACCATAAACTAGAGTATATCCTTCATTAGTAATGATTCAAAAGCATCTAAAAGGATCATTTAATCACATTCAATCATATTCACAATCCAAATCTCAAAGGAAGTTATCCAAGGATTCCAATGGAAGTTTTACCCATATAAGAGATAGAGTTTGTTTTGTCTATTATAGAAGAATAAATGTATATAATTTTACCCCACTATACGAGTGAAGATTGGTATCTAGGGTAACATAGTGGATATACCTCCCTGATAGAGGTAGCACACAAAATAAGGACCTCCTTTATATGGAAAATATGGCCCTCCTAGAGGTCTTTATAGCATATAATTAGTTAGGGGTGAGAGAAATTATTACTCACTCTGAACACCAATAGATCCTAGTAGACTACATCATGCTTAGGGAACATGAGGTCATAAAAGAGGATATATATAGGCAATGGAGATCTTTTAATAGGAAATTCCATACATGTATTGTGGTATTATATTCATTTTCTCTACCTTAGCACACATACTACTCAATATCTTTGTGTGGTATCAATTTTTTCTGTATCCTTTTTTTACAAGAATGAGATCCTAGTAGAAACATTAAATAACCTATTTAGATATAGACTCCTATAGGCAGTTTTCATCCTCTCTCTCATATATTTTATCAGTGTGAGATTACACTTTATAGATAGATGTTCTCTTCGAACCTCATAATAGGAAAGATGGTAACTTAGGATTTCATACTTAGAACAGAATGGTTATTTACAATCCATTACTAGGTAATATTTTATCAACATATATTTGTATTTCATTATGATTATGGTCCGAGATTCACATTAACTACTGAATGGGACCCCCAAGAAAGAGGATTGGTTCCAACCATTATGATATTTTGATTAATTACTCTCCAGATGGTGTGTGAGGTACTATATTCCATCAACGATGAAGATGATTATTTAACTATGGTGTTTGAGGAACATATAGATGTTTTCTTAGAGGAAGTTCCAAGGTTTCCCCTTCATCATGAGGTTAGTTTTAATATCAAATTTTACCCCATGATCACACTAATATCCTTAGAATCATATTAAATGGTCCCATCTAACCTTATGGAGTTGAAGGTGTAGTTGGAGGGGATTCTAGGGGAAGTATTTGTTAAACCTATTATTCCCCTTGGGAAACTCTAATTATTTTTAGTAATTATTAAAATGGGATTTTTAGGCTTTATATTGACTATCTTCACCTGAATTAGGTGATAGTTAAAAATAGATACCCTCACCCTAGGATTGATGATCAGTTTGATCAACTGAAAGTAGAAATATGGTTCTCAAGTATTGGTCTCAGGTCTTTGTATCACCAGATTTAAGTTCATGAGGAATATTTCATGAGGATGGTGTTTTGGTGTCATTGCGGGTAAATATGGGTTTTAATTGGTTTCATTTGGCATCAAGAAAACCCCATAAATATTTATAGAACTCATGAATTGGATTTTCTTACCATAATTTGATTGGCTTGTGGTGGTTTTCATAAAAAACATCCTAATTTACTCTAAGGTAGAGTAGGAAAATTTCGATAACCTAGTATTATCATAGACTTACTTTATTTTCCTTAGTTATATGTAAGGTCCGCAAAGTGTATTTTATTCATTCAGGAAGCTCATTTCCTTGGGAACATCATTTCAGCAGGAAAAGTTGTAATGGATCCCATGATGATTAAGGTCATGTTGGGTTGGGGCCACCCAAAATATCATATGAGGTGTGTTATTTCATTAGGATAGCAGGATAATACCAAATATTCATGGAATAAATCTCCTATATTATATCCATTATAGCATCCCTTACCTAAAAGGGAAATCTATTTTTCTAATTTGATCTATGTTAGGAGCTTTCGAGGAGTTAAAGTAGAGGTGGACCAGTACCCCAATTTTGTGGTTAATAGAGGTAGGAGTATGAGGTGTATAGAAGTACATATAGTTCTACAATAGGTTGTCTGATGATGTAGATATGAGTTGTGATTGATTTTGGGCCCAAGAAACTGAGACCAACTGAGTAAAACTATGTGACACATGACCTTAAGATTATGGTTTTTTCCCCTTAAATATTTAGATACTTCATCTTCTCTATGAGTGATTTATGGTCTACTCAGATTAAAAAATAATAAAATATGTCTTTTAATAGAGGGACCTCAACCTTATTCAAATGTGATGATTAGGGTTCTTGCAGGACTATAATTTTGATATAGGTGATACTCTAATAAAGGAAAATGTTATATTTGATTTCCTTAATAGGAAACGACATGATTAGAAAATGAAGCAGTTTTTGAGTTGTTGTCTACATTATAGTTGAATTTTATGGTGAAATAAAAAAATTATTACCTTTAGTCAGTGGTTCTTTCCCCTGAAATTATGCATTGAGTGAGGGAATCCCAATATAGAGATATCAATTTTGAGGTTCTATAAGATCATACTCTCTCTAAAGATGCGCCTAAGGGATTTTCTTATAGTGGGGAGGATGAAATCCTCTTCTACGGTTGAATAGTAGTTTCTTTATTGATTCATAAGGAGTTAATAATGGAGTTCCATACCTCCAATTAATTGGTACATCATGACATAAAGAAGATATAAAAGAATCTTAAGTGTTAGTTCTATTGTTCAAGTATCAAGTGGAGTTATTTTAAGTTTGTTCCCAAATTCTCCACCTTCCAACTAGTGAAGGATAAGCACTTGGTCCCTATAGTTTTGAGCCAAGTTGTAGAGGATCCATTGTGAAAGTGGTATAGTGTATAAATAGATTTTATGACATAAATTCCAAGATCATTGAATGTTCATGATTATGTATGGTTGATAATTGACTGGCTAACCATGTTAGGTCACTTCATTTTTATTAGATAGTAAATTGTATTGGAGATATTCTAGTTCCTATAAATTGTTGAGATATTGAGAGTGCATAGATTACCCAAAAAAATTGTATCCAACCATATCATTTACTTCACATGTCAATTATGAAGGAGTTTATAGAACAATTTTGGGACCCAAATATGCTTGAGTATAATTCCCCACCCCTAGACAGATGGCCAGACCAAGAGGACTGTCTACACTATTAGAATGGAATATTTTGAGGCTAGGTATGGGAGACCTTTCATATAACCCATTTTCAATATAAATTTTTTAATTTCTCCTTACATGGGGATTGTGCTAGTACAATTAACCAAAAATAATGTGAAAGTGATCTAGGAGAATAAGAGGATAGATCAAAGCTATTGGAAATCCTATATGGATTGAAGATGAAGACCTTAGGAGTTTAAGGATGGAAACCACATGTTCTTGAAGGTTTTATCTTAGTGTGGTTTGAGGAGGTTAAAATAGGGTATAAATCTATCAATGAGGTTCATTAGAACATTCCAAATTATGATCAGGGAGGGTGAGGTAGATTCTTTCCTATAATTACATCTATAGATAGACTAAGTATACATTTTTTTCATTTTTCACTATCATAGAGGTATTTTTATGACCCATTTCATATTTTCAATTGGGGTGAGATAGATAAAAAGGAAAACACAACTATTGTAGTGTACTCAGTGTCTATCAATGATTGGTAGGAGAAGATCCTTCTTAGGTGAGTAAGCCCCTGGGTTTGTGTCTTGTAATAGAATGGGAATATCCATGAGAGATTGTGGGAATGTGTGAACCAAATGTGATCTTAGTACCATTTCCTCTTTGTTTAAGTAGTGATTTTTGGGCTTAAAATATTTGAAGGTGGTTAGAGTGTAGAGGAAATGTTTTTTTATAAAAAAATTACTTTGAAATTTTTTAATAATATTTATAAAGGTGATCCTAAAGTTGGTTCATTTATTTTTCCATCTTGATCATTCAAAAAATAATTAATATATTGAATATATTATATTTATTCTCATATATGTGAACATTTTAAAACTCCAGAATAGAGTAGCGTATTGAAATTATAACATAGTGGTTGTGTCTGGAATAGGGGTATTTTCCTAGGAGTTGTATAACTTTTTTTAGGAAGTTTTCAAACACCTAGGCTGAGAATTTTTGGGCTTAAATACAAATAAAAATAAATTTATATTTTTGTTGTTGTGTGTTGTGAAGTAGTAGTGGAATTTCACAATGAAATGGTGTAATAAATCTGATGGTAGGTTTTGAACCCTTTAAAATTTATGAATTCCCTTGAATTATATTCTGGTTGTGGCATAATTATTAGGGGTCATTTGAACCCCAACATAGGGTATTATAATTTATTTAAATATTTACTATACTCAGACATTTGTTATGCCATATCTTTTGATCGATGAATATTATGGATAAAATAAGGCATCTGTTGATTCCAGAAGGTGAGCTTCACCCTATAGGGGATGTGAGTTTCATTCACATCATACCTCTGGTTGATATGCTTCTGATGGTTGAAAATAGATGAAATAAATTGATTAATTTATTTTTTTCATTTATTTTGATGTCTTAGACTAGTTTTATCTCTATAATATCTCATTTTTGACTCCTATACTGTTATCCACAGATGTTAGAGAGATCTATGAGGGGAGATCCACATTGGATATCATTGGAGGTGACGTTGGAAATAGGGATCAATCACAAGTATGCTAGAATTCAATCATTTCTTTGATGGAAATTAAATGAGAATAATTATTTATAAAAAATTGATCTATTCTTGAGTTATGGTGTTTTTATATGATTTTTCCATGATTTTAATATTTATGTGATTATGGAATGATCCCATGGAAACTAATCTGGAATTGATGATCTTGAAACCCTTTAATTTATAATTTTATTCGGAATTGTGTAATTAATATTCATAATTGTTTGAATGGTTAATTTAATTTCATTTACCCCTTGTACCTTAGATATCCATCAATTAATGGTGGATAAACTGAACATGGAAATTTTTTGTTCTTTAGATTTTATTTTTAGGGTTTTCTCCCTCCATTATAAATGCATTCATTGATGGTTTTTGATTCTTCAGTGGTTTGACCATTCCTGAAAACATGTTTAATTATGTGATAAATAATGGGTTCCACAAATTAAGATTTTGTATTTTTCACAGTTGATTACGAAACAACTAAGACATGATAACGAAGAAATATATCCATAGGATAATCAGATGATAGTATCTTCATGAGGAAAGGTTCACAAATGGCACAAGAGTTAATTGTGGTCCATTTTTTCATTAAATAATGGTTTTAAATCAACTTATTATGAAAAATAATGATGTTCAACTAGATTTGTGGGAGTAATGAGTGATATTACTGGTGGAATCAGTAAAAGAGATGATGAAAATTGAAGACATATCGTAAATCTATTTTTGTGGAAAATTCATAACTATGTGGTATGTAGTTCAGAAGGACCCATGAAATGTGTCTCATTGATAAAGTGACTAGGGTTTTGGGGGGAATTAAATATAATGTGTTCATGTGACTCCTACCCATCTAGGTTTATATATACTAAGGAGTATACACCCTAGGTCATGTGTGGCCCAACACACTGTGTATGCCGAGCCACACCCCGTGTACCCTTAGTGAGACACAAATCAGGAAGATAAGGTACATGTCAAGTACCCTAGTGGACATGAAATATCATGTGACCCATATATATGTCATGTAGTGAGGAAGATACATTCCATGTGGAATGGAAAAACATGAATAAGTGACCAACTTGGGATAACACACTGGGTACCGACAGAACACATTGTGTACATCCCTTTTTCTTGAGAAACATTGTTTGAAACCTCCCCACAAAATTCCAAGGTAGAGTTTCTATCTTACCTATACAGAATGAGATCCTCTTATGGGTAGAATCTTTACCATGTATGTATGGGGTCGATGACATATAGGAATGACTCCCCATTCACCTGGCTCTCGTTCTCTGCTCTCGCCCTCCTAGGGTTTCGAGAGCTCTCTAGCGGTGATGGCTCCTTCTTCGATTTCTCTCTTCTTTCCAGGTTCTCTCTTTCTTGTTGCTTTCTCTTATTCTCATCGGCCCCTCCTTTCTAGGGTTCTCTATTTTCTTTCCCTCTGTTTCATCCTTCTAAGCCCTATGGTTTGGTATGTTCCCCCTCTCCCACACTACTCTGTTGTTCTGGCCCGACACGCTTGACCCCATATTGGTTAGGTATGTTGGTTTCTTAGACGGGTTTGGGATTATGGTGTACGGAGTAGTGGTGTGCGGACCATCCCTTTCGGCAGTTTCTTCCCCTAATTTGTTCTTAGGGTTTCATTCATGTTGTCCCCTTTTTCCGTCCATGTTTTTTCTTTCATCCAAGAATCTTCCATAAGGTATCTGTTCGCTTCTTCTCTACTCTTTCCACTAGATCCTTTGCTTCTGAACCCCATCTTGGTCTAGTTTGAAGGCTCTCGGGGTGTCTTGGGAGGTATTGATCGAGTTTCGGGGTCTTTTCCAAGAGACTCGCCTTATATTCTTTCCCCGGTTCGATTCTCCCTCTAGGGTTGTTTTTCTTCTTAAGGTTTGTGGTTTTGATGTGTTGTTGCTTCCAGTTGTTTTCTGGCACTACTGTTTACTTCGGAGTTTTTGTGTCTGTTTTTTCTTGGTTGTCATCAGTTGCACGAGGTTGAAGTCTTCGGTGTCAGTTTCCTTGGGTGGTTCCTGGTTTAGGTCAGTATTTGACTATGGTGGTGGGTTCCGGTGGACGTCTTGTTCATCTCCGGTGTTGTCGGTTTGGTGCTGAGGCGACTGTAACTCCAGGGTTTTCTTCCCATGGTGACTCCTTCTGTGATTCTTTTTACGACATCTATTGTGGCCTGGCGACATTGACGCAATGGTGAAGACGTATCTCACTGTCTTTATGGTGACGGTATCAACTTCTCTATGATAAATATGGTTTCTAGTGTTTTGACGTTGAATATGATAATGATGGTTTCCAGTGTTTCGATGTTGAAGGTGGTTTCTGGTGGTTCGATGGTGATGATGGTGAAGACTTTTTATGTTGGTGACGGTGACCGAGGCAGGATGATTGGTGTTAGGGATCTCCTATTGATAGTGACCTAAGGATGATGATTGATTTTTTATTTTCAAATTTCAAATTTTGAAATGGTTTTTGGTTTTGCGGCACTATGGAGTCTTAGACCACGTTGATAGAGGTGGTTGATTTATTGAAATTCGAAATTTTGCTTGATGGTTGGACTCTTTGGATTTTGTAGTGGGTTGTGGTGGTTTGGAATCCCTTTTATGCTTGATGGCCTGACTCTGGATTCTGGAATAGTGGGTTGTGTAGGTTTGGAATCCTTTTTATGTTTTGCCCGGTTGAAACTTTTTTATGGTTCACACTTAGCCTTTAAAAGTGTTAGAAAATAAAAATTTTGGATTTTGGATGGTATGCATGGGGTCGGGATCCTTCACTTGTAGAATCAGATAGATTCAAGCATTTCACCTATATTTATAGGGTAGGGATCATCAATATGTGGAGTATAATTTCACCCATCTATATATATCTAAGAGTATAGGGATCCACCACCAGAGTATAATTCTATTATCTATAGTGATTGGATGGGATAGGGATCCTCCACTTGAGTTTCTATTTCACCCATAGTCATGGGGGTAGGGATTATCTAGAATCATTTGAGGGAATGACCATGTAGTTTCTTGATATTTTTGGATCAAAATATGTGGGTTTAGAGTTGTTTGGTAGTATGTGTGTTTGAGATTAAAATATGGGATTTGCATCCTTCTATGGGAATATATGGGGTTTTCACCTTTTATATGGCATCTTGGTTAGGTTTTTGAGCTAGAATCTACTCTTGATGATTTAATTCTTGGTGATTCTGAGTTGAACTATAATGTATGTATATACTAACCCATACATGGGCTCAGTCCACAAGTTTAACATCCCTGACCCAGAAACCACTAAATGAGTTCCCTGATCTGGGTTTTCATATGACCTCAGGCATGCCTCCCCGCACGCTAGAGGTTTCCAACTAGCAGTGAGGGTCTCAAGGATCGTGTGGGGAGACTATAACCTCTTTAAAAGAATAATCCACATCATATATCATATGAAATAAAGAAACAATAAACCAGTAGTATGCATTACTGACCAATTCCCAAATAGGATACAAACCATGACCAAATAATAAATATAAAATCCCATTCTAATAGTGCTGAAGGTGAAGAAAAAAAAAACATCCAAATCCAAAAAATGGGTCCTAACACCATGTCTGGATCCTCATCCTTCCAAATCTTGAGGCCAACTCAAATCCCTAGTGTAGGGTCTTTTCCCTTGTCCTGGCCTGGAACCATGAAATCTTCTTGAGTACCCAATGGTGGACCACATAGGGTGTGAGTACAACTCAGTAGGCCACCACCAACGGTGTCTACAAAATATCTAGTCTAAAGAAATAGTTCAGGAAAAAACTAAATAAAAAAAAGGTAAACAAAATACATCTTGGGTGAAATAATTTAACAGTATTCACATTAATTATTTTAATTACATAATCTATATTCTCCACTTGTTTCATGGATTAGGCTTTCACATTGTTTACACAACATCCTGAGCTATAAAATTATCTCACATAAGGTAGAATTAAAGTTCCATATCTCGCTAGGGATGACCATTTCATAAACAAATACATCAAAATTACCTTAGAGCCTTGGTCTGGGTGGTCTCATCAAAAGAAACATTTAGGGGCATAGAGCATCGGTCCCCTTCCCTAACATGTTCATTATAGGGGTGGGGTTTAGAGCCTCATTATAACCTAACCCATGGGTGTAGATCCTCAAGTCTAGTACCCCACAACTAACAATCCATGTGAACATGCTTATTTATCCATTGACCATATATTCCATATCAAAAACCACATATATTCAACAAGCATAACATTCACAATTCATATTCATTCATATATAACTCAATGTCAAGCCTTAACCCATTAGAATATTTACCACTTATATTATATACCCTATTTAACCCATTTCCCATTTCATATCATAACCCATTTACCATTTTCAACAATTCCCCAACATAAATCCATTTCCAATAATTAATCAATTCATGTTCATTATCCCATTTTTGAATTCAATTAGAAACTGATAATTAATTTGACACATTCACTTTATTCAATTTAACCCTTTTCATTAGTTCCTTTTTATAATACTAACTAACAAGTAAACATATTTATCATGGTCTCTATCATAACACAATTGAACTTTAGACTTAACAGTACAATTTTCAATGTTGGGGAGCATTAGCACACCCCATGGGTGGCCCTAAATGGTCTAAAAAATCCCAATGCATCTCACGGGGATCATGAGGGGTTTAATTCATCATCTAACCAACCATTTCACTAAATTTACCTAAATTAATCCATTTCACACCAAAGGAGAATAAATAACATAACCATACATGCACTAATCAACTTCAGAACTATGGGATATAAATTTTAGACTACATACATCAAATACAGAGGTGAACACTCACTTAAACTTACACTTAGATCTTCATTCATTCCCCATTTAAATCCCCAAAATAAGATCCCTTGAAAAAGAGTGTGTTTGGGATTCAAAAGAAGAATAAAAAATCTACAAGCCCTAGTCCATAAAAGAGAAGAAAGGGGAGCATTTGATATACCTGGAGCTTCGATCTGCAACCAACAACACCCCAAATAGCCTAGAATTGAAGAATATTGATCCTTTTGAGGTCTTGGTTTTTTTTGGTTACTACTAAGGATGTCGGATGAAAAATGAAGAAGAAAATAAAGTGAGGAATTTAAAATCCTAAGGGTAGAAATGGTAAATTCTCACTTTTTCATGACATGCAGGGTTTGGCTGCACAGTTTTACAAACTGTGTGCTAACCATGTGTTGGCCTCTTTTTGAGTGGGGTGAAGTATCAAGATTACCTGGTGATTTTGCATAGTTTGACATTATATGTTCCAAATGTGTGGAATGCCTCTGTCCAAGTCTGTATAGTTTGAATTTTTCCACTTTCATGGTTTTGTTTAACCATGCACTCATCCACCTAGATATAATGGTTTGGATGCATGTTTTCCTATAATTATAATCCAACCATGAAACATACACTAGATGGGCATTTTTTCACCTCTTTCATGTCCCAAACCTCCTCGTACACCCAGTAAACATTCCATTAACCAAAAATAAGATATTTAAACAAACATTTAAAAAAGTACATACCTCTATGATGTACTCGATCTTACAAACTCTCCACCTTATAATAGATAATCATCGAGCCACACTTACAAGAATCATTAAGCTTCTGATAAAAAGATATCGGGCCATTATTCCCACATAACTAACTCCCCTTCCCATGTTTCTTCCTGAACACTGCCATATTACCATAAAACTCAAACCAATGGAATAATCGTGCCTCGCAAGATTTTATTACTACAATCCAAAATATGAATTGGATCCTCCTAAAAGGACGCATCTGCCTCAAGCTCAACATCCTTGACATCAATAACATGATATGGGTCAAGGTGATACTGTTAAAGTTGTGAAACATGAAAAACATTATTCATACCACTATACCACTATAGAAGATCCAACCGACAGGCCACTAGTCTGATCCTATCCACACTCTCAAATTTTCCCACATACCTAGGTTCCTACTTTACCTTTAGTGAATTTGATGGTGAAACAACCTTGGTGAAACATGAAGAAACACACAATCACCCACCACAAACTCAATAGGTTTACAGCACTGATATGCATAGGAATTATCTATATTATGAGCTATTTCTATATGTTTTTTAATAAAATGAACTTGTTATGATGTCTCTTGTATGATACATGGTCCCATCAATTCTAAATCATGATATTCCATGGAACACAATAGAGCTATATACAGTTTACTATATATCACTTAAAATAGTGCCATCTGAATCATATCCTAGAAACTATTGTTGTAGGAAAACTCTATATGTGATAATTTATTTTACCAAGATCTACCAAAATCTAGGACCCATTTTATCACCATTTTCTTTAAAACCTAAATATTATTCTCTAATTTACCTTATGTTTGTCAGTGGAAGATCGTACCCAAAAACACCTAGGTACCAAATGACTTCTTTAACCCCTTCTCGAAGTGTTAATTAAAATGTGGATCATGATATAAAACTATAGTCTATGGTACCCCATTTAACCACACTATGTCTAAAACATACAACTCACCCCACTGATCAGTAGTGAAAGTCTCTAGAATTGAAATAAAGTGAACCACCTTAGTCAATAGATCCAAAACTACCCAGATCACATCATTCTTATAAGGTGTCCTCAGAAGACCCACTATGAAATCCATCATTACATTATCTCATTTCCATTTGGGAATGTAAAAGGGATGTAAAACCCACCCTATCACTGATGCTCAGATTTTTCCTAATTACATAAGTAGCATCAAATATCAAAACTCACAGGCTCCTTTCTCATTCCTATACACAAATTTTACCTATGAATATCATGATACATTTTGTTCAAACCATGATTCACTTCCCACTTTCATTCATGAAACTCACACATCAACTCTTCTCTCATATAAATTATCAAAACCACACAACCATGAACATAAATGATTCCAAAATCCTTAATTGCCTAACTAGAATTTGAGTCCCCTCCACTAAAACCATCGCTCAAAGACACACATTTCAGATCCTTATACTATCTTTCCTTAATCCATCTCAAAAGAGAGGATTAAAATGGTAAGGATGAAAAGTCCATCTACCCCAACACATCCTACATATCTAGGTGAATCTCTACGAAAAAATTCATCATTCATTGTACATAACTGGGTTCCAAAAATACTTGATTTTGAGTCTTCGAGATCAAAGAATCCATAATGCTATTACCCTTTCACAGTATGTACACCAGTTCAAAATCCAAGGACTACATGTACTCAACCCATCATCACTACCGAATATTCAAATCACGCTTGGAGAAGATATAATTTATTATTTTATGATTAGTATACACCATAAACTGTTTCCCCAACAATTAATACCACAAAAATTATAAGGCATTAACCACCGTGGGAAAATTAAAGATCATTAGTAGGTTACTTTCATTTATGGGGCCATAACTTCCAAGACCCATAAGTCACATGCCAATCCTTCTTCATTATCACTACCCTGAGCCTAACATTGGATGCATCATAATAAAATGTATACTCTATAACTGTCTAGGTAAAAATCAAAACCGGTGTATTAGTCTGCCACTTTTAAACTATTGGAAGGAATTTCACAAGCATTAAATGATTAAAACTTGATTTTATTTTTGTTAAATCTAGAAATTAGTTCATCCAAATGGGAAATGTCTTTGATAAACCTTCCATAATGGCCTACTAAGACCATAAAACTTTGGACATCATAAAAATTCTTGGACTGATCCTAGGACACAACTACCTGCACTTTCTTTAGGTCCACTAACACACCTTCCTAAAAGATAATGTGACCTAAGAAACAAAACCTTCCAATCTAGAAATGACATTTAAATTTCTTAGTGTATATCATATTCCCTCTTATTATACTCACGATGATGTCAATATGTTTGTAATTATTTTCATGGGTCTTAGAGTACAACAATATGTCATCAGAAAAGACAACTGTGAACTAGTCTAGGTAAGGATGAAATATTTTGTTCATTAGGGCCATAAACACTACTTGTGAATGGGTCAACCCAAACAGAATCACTACAAACTCAAATAACCCATACCTTCTTCTAAAGTAAGTTTTTGGTATAATTATAAGGTCTCACCCCCATATTATGATACCCTCATCTCAAATCAATCTTTAAAAATACTAAATCACCCCTTAGTTTACAAAAAATATAATCAATTCAAGTAATAGGATCTTGGTTCTTAATCATTGTCTAATTTAGCCTCGTATAATCCATCGGTCTTCATGGAAGATTAATCAATAGATCCCCAAGGTGATGCACTCAGGAGAATAAACCCTTTATTATCTAGTTCCTCCAACTAGAATTTATGTTCCTATAATTTTATTGAATCCATTCTATATGGTGGAATAAAAATTGGTTTTGCTCTCAGCAGAAACTCAATAGTGAACTCAACATCTCTCTCAGGTAGAAAACCTGAGAATTCCTCTAGAAACACATCCTAAAACTGATCCACTACTAAAGGAATGATAATTTTCTCTACTCCTCCATCATTAAGCATAAGAAAAGATAATTGGGCTGTGAGTTCACCCAATTTCTAACAAACTAGACTTGCATGGAATTCCAAACATCTCCTTCACCACAATGTACATATGTGTCTCCCTTAAGAGATGATAACATTATCATATGATGATAATAGTCAATATGGTCTTATTATAACACTAGTTATCCCAAACCCCAAATATAATCAAAACCTGACATGTCAAGCACAAAAAAGTCCCATAGGAAACTGTACCCACCAACCTAGAGCTCCCAACCCTTACAATGCTAGATATTTTATGCATTCACCCCTAATGGTGTATCAATTGACATAAATCCACAAAAAATCCACTAATAGACCCAAAAAAACAACAAAATAAGCATAAATAAAGGAATATGAGGTGCCAGTATGAAGTAAAAAACTAGCATGAATAAAAGCTACAAGGATTGTACCTCAAATGGTTGATGGTATAACCTTGAAACCTCCAAGTGTATACTGAATTGCATAAATATAACCTACCCCCTTACCCTAGGGCCGGTCCTGATCCCCAGTTCATCAACACCCTACTGATATGGGTGGCCTCTCCCTAGAGTACCATGCCCTCCACCTCTACTGGTATAACCAGTAGTTCTCCAACTGTATGTCTGTTATGGGGTGATTAATCCCATACCTTCACTCGAAATTGGACTTGAACCTCCTTCCATCACCATATATCAAGGGTTCTATAGAACCTCTGCACATTCCCCATTCTAATGCATTCATAGTAATAAAATTGTGGCCAATGGTATTGGCCCTGAATGTGTCCTGGCCTTCTGTAATGATTGAAAAACACTTGGTCACCACCTTGAGAGGTCAATCCTCTCTTCTAAAAACTCTTCAAACTTCCACCCATATTATGATTCCAGAAGCGATGCATCCTTCTTTTGGAAGTCTCACCATTGTTCCATCAAACTATAACCACAAACCCACTACCTAAAGCCTCCTTTAAGTTCTTTTCCAAAACAAGGGCATGATCCACCACTTCTTCAAACCTCTTCAAATATAATATTTTCACCTAGTAATTAATATCATGTATAATTCCATCTGGGAAGCATCTTTTTATAGCTACATAATCCCCTTACAATGATAGGAAAAAGGGTAGCAAGTTTGTGATGTGTCCAACATAATCCATCACTAACATAGTTCCTTGCACAACCTCAAAAAATCTATAACACACTCCTATCTCAAGGTCTCCAGATATAAATTTCATGGAAACTTTTTCCGAAAGTCCTCCCATAGAATACCATAATCCCTATGTGTTTGAACAATGATATACCACATGTTCTTCACTGGTTCCCATAGTATATATGTTTCCAACTTTACCCTCTTCTTTTTAGGTGTCTCTAAGTGATCCAAAATCATTTAGATGGATAATATCTAGAACTCTACAGCCTTGAGTTTACCCTCTCTGGAAAATGTTGGAGGGTGTTGTAGCTAAAACTCTCTGGTCAGATCAAACTTACTCGACACGACTGGACCTAGGTCCCTTTCCATCATCTGAATGAAATTAGATAAGTTCTCACAGAACTGCTCATATCTTTGATTATCTTAGACTAATGGATTTTCTTGATCCATTATTGGTGGATTTTTCTCAGTGATATCATCTTGTCACCCAATCGTCACACATCGTCGTGGTGGAATTTATTTATAATTCCAATACAAGTCTTAGAACACATAATATAAAGCTTCCATAGTTTATGTAAAAGTAGGCTCTCCACTAGCCATAAACAACCCATTCTTCATACATTTTCCCAACAGTTATCATCACAGTTAGAACACTACCCTCAACCATACCTACCATGTTTCATGGCTAACATGGTGTAAACCAACATACATAGTCATATTTCTTTCATTAAATGCATTTTTTAAACTATTTCTACACTCACAACATAAAACATTCCTTGTAGTCATATTTCCCATTTCAAAAATTATTAAAACCAATGTATTAACTCATTTACAACCCTTCATTTAGCACAATTATTTAACCATTATTTGAGGCTCTCCCTATTCTACCCATTTTCATTATCTTTATTAGACGTCATTTTCTTCAAATTCTCATGAAAGTAAAATTCATCCTACCATTCATGTCCCACACACCCATCCTATGTGTGTCTATCATGATGCGTTAAACCTATATCCCTTGGTGCCTATAATTAGGCATGAATATACAATCTCATTCTATTCTATCCATTAGAAAAATATCATAAAACATTCACATCATAGAATAAGTGCATCACCCAATGGTCAAATATCATTCAATTGTAAAGAAACACATTAAGAACAACAATTACCACCCTGGGTATAGGGGTTTTCCCTCATACATAGATTACCTACTCCCATGCATGAGCTCACTTCAAAGGTTCTCCATCTCCAATCCTCCCATCTACCATTACCAAATAGTAAGACATAGAAAATAACCTCCCTTTGATACCACTTTCTAACATCTTAGACCCATAATCCACTTAATTGGTTCCCCTATCTAGGTTTCCACATGACCTCAACCATGAATCCCCATATGCTAGAGGTTTCCGACTAGTAGTGAGGCTATAATGGATCACATGGGGAGACTATACCCACTTTACCAGAGTAATCCACAGTAGATATCCTATGACATAAAGAATTAATAAACAATAAACTAAGAGTACGCATTACTGAACAATTCCCAAATAGGGTACAATCCACAACCAAACAACAAATAGTCCATGTCATGCGAACAATTCCAAATTTGAAGAAACCCAAAAAAAGACAAATGACCAAATCCCTAAAATAGGTCTTGACACCAAGTTTGGATCCTCATCCATGAAAATCCTAATCCCAACTCAACTTCCTAGTATAGGGCCTTTGCCCTTATCCTTACCTGTAACCAAGAAACCTACTTTGGTACCCAATGGTGACCCAAAGAGCATGTGAGTACAACTCAGTAGACCACCACCAATGATTTCTACAAAATATCCAGTCTAAAAAGCTAGTGCATGAAAACATAAATAAATGAAAAGGTAAAAAATAAAACTTTGGAGCCATTAGATAATAATATTAACTTTAACCATTTTAATTACATAATCTATATTCTTCACTTTTTCCATGGGTTAGTATTTCACATAATTCACATAATGGATTGGGCCGACCAATTATCTTTCATAAGGTATATGTCAGGTTCCTTATCTCACTAGGGATGAAATTTTCATAAATATATACATCAAACTTACCTTGGAGACTTTTTCTAGGTAGTCTCATCAAATAAAACCTTTAGGGGCATAAATACTTGGTCCCCTTCCCTAATCCATGCATTATAGGGGTGGGGTTTAGAGCCTCAGTGTAACCCAACCCATGGGTGTAGATTATCAAGTCCAATACCCCACAACTACCAATACATGGGAACATGAATATTCATCCATTTACCATATAAAATATATCAAAAACTACACATATTCAACACACATAACATTCACAAAAAAATAACATTATCTAATGAAAAATTTATCCCCTTGGTTCTGAGCTTATCAGATCATTCCCCCCTTATGGTGAGCCTTTCTTCTATCCAATGTCTCATGGATAGATTCTGATTTATCCAACAGTGGGCCTCAACTCCAGGATACCACGCCCTAGTTAGCGACTCCTAGAATGAGCCTTACCAGGGGAACACGTGGGTCCCCATTCACAAAAAACTTAGATGGTTTAAAGACCATTT
The DNA here is from genome assembly GCA_963277665.1 of Viscum album. NCBI lineage: Eukaryota > Viridiplantae > Streptophyta > Magnoliopsida > Santalales > Viscaceae > Viscum > Viscum album. The sequence goes on from OY728159.1 coordinate 1,893,401,685, forward strand.
GTAGGTGTGGTGGAAGGAATCTATCTTTTGTAAAAATGATGTTTAGTGTGCCATGATAGAATTTGATAGATTGGAGAATAATCTAGAGGAGTGCAGGGATGATCATGTGTTTGAGGATCTTGTAAGAAAGAAAGAACTCTTGGTAGAATTTCTACTAAAACAGGAATGCATGGAAAGAGATAAATAGAGGTTAAAGTTTCTCAAAGAAGGAGACAGGAACATCGTGTTCTTCCTCATGTGCATCAAAGAGAGAAAGAGGCTAATCAAACCGAACTTTCTTTTAGAGGATAGATCTTACATGGATCGTAGGGATGTGGTGGAAACTCAAGTCTATGCCTTCTTCCAAGAGCTACTCCCTGGACCCAATCCAATGAGGCCCAAAGGGTGTCTGGGAAATGAAATAGGGTTCTTTGAGGTTATCCCAACTATGTTCTCTATCCAGGATAATGAGGGGATATGTGCCATTCCAAAAGAAGAAAAATTCCATAGCACCATGATGAGCCATAAACCAGACAGCACCCTGGGACCTGATGGCTTCTTGGGCTTTTTCTACAGGCCTTATGTGAGGTTGTGAAGGCGGATGTTGTTATGTCCATCCAAGATTTCTTCTGAGGGGGAATACTTCCACAGATCACATGTGCCACCACTCTTGTTCTCCTTCCTAAAACCAGGAACCCTACCTCAATATTGCACTATTGCCTAGTGAGCATATCAAACTTCCTGTATAAAATCTTGGTCAGTGTCATCAACACCATATTGTCTAATAACCTTCATCAGTGGGTCTCATAGGAGAATCATGGGTTTTTTAAGGGACGCTTGATCCTAGGAACCATTTCCATTGATTAGGAGATTATTAGATACATAAACCTCAAGACCTGGGGTTCCAATGTAGCCATCAAGATGGACATGAACAAAGCATATGATTGTGTAGAGTGGGGATTCAACAACAAGGTCTTAGAAAGTCTGGGTCTCGACCCCTGGAACATTGATATCTTGTTTAGATTTTATAGCTCCTCATGTTTGGTGATTGCATTTATTGGAAAGACTTATAGGTTATTTAAGGCCACTTGAGGTATTAGGTAAGGAAATATGATTTCTCCTAGCCTGCTCATCCATGATGAGGATGTCCTTAGCCACACCACCAATAAGATTTTCAATAATGGTGAGATGATTCCCTTCAGACGGAGCATGAGATCCCAACCCATCACCCACCTGATGTTTGAAGATGATACCCTTGTCTTCATGATTGCTGGTATCAAATAGATCAAAGTCCTTATCAAGGTGCTTGAGTATTACTCTCACTGGAGTGGTCAGGTGATTAATAAGGAAAGAAGTGCGTAAAACATTTCTAACATATGCATTCCAAGTCAAACCGTTGTTTTCCATCAGAACCTTAATATGAACAGAGGGTATTTCCCCATAGAATATCTTGGGCCCCACATCTCCCCATGTATACTCTTCATTATAGATTATTAGTTTCTCTCCTATAAGATAAAGGAATACATCCTAAACTGGAAGAATAGGTATCTCTCTTTCAGAGGTTGTATTGCTGTCATCAACAGTGTCCTTGATACCCTAGTTCATTCCCTCTCCTCCATCAATGTGTCATAGTGGGTGATCCACAACATTGAAAAGATCATGGATAACTTCATCTGGGACCCTAATTGGGATGGGAAATGACATTGGGCATCACGGCTTAAGGTGGTGAGGTCGTCCAGGGAAGGCGACATCAATGTTTGTGCCCTTGGGGACACCATCCACTGCATGAATGCGAAACATACATGAGAAGTCCTAGAATAGTGAATTCTCTGGGGTAAAACCATACACTCCACCCACTTCGGTGATCCTTCCTCAGAGGTAATCTAGGGATCTACGTTTTGGTCCAAACTATTCCCCCTCATTCTCAACCTACAACCTCATTCTCAATGGTTGGTGGGGAGAGGATATATCTCATTCTGGAAGCACAACGGGGCTAGGGAGCCTATTGGATTCATGGGCTACCCTGCTTGTACCATCTTCTTCAGGGAAGCTAGTTGTTACCCTAAGTTTATCAAAGTAGTGATGGACCGAGATAAGCAGGACACATTCAACCTCAATGAACTAACCTGGGAACCAAACCAAGGCATTTTCACTCCCTATTCCATGGGGGGATTCTCCTCTCATTATTTTCATCGAACTCTGAGCACCTGGGAAATTTCTAACAGCTGGAACAAGATCCTTTAGCCAAGGTCTCTACCATTAAAGTACAATTTCTTATTGTGGTGATTCATAAATATGGAAATTTTTATGAACGATGGTATTAAATGTTGCAGGATCCCATTGGTATATCGATGTTCCTATTGAAAGAATAGTATTGAGGATAGCCTTGATCACCTTTTTTCTAGGGAAATTGGGTGAGTGTTATGTGGAGTGTTCTCGGTGAGTTCATATTCCTCACTGATAATATCATGGTAGGACACCCATTTATGCATAGGTGGTTCCATGGATCGGGACATAGGGGAATAGAGAAGGAGTCATGCACCATGATCTTACATGTAGGGTTCAACAGTATCTGGAAAGCTAGAAACAAGGCAAGGCATGACAGGGTCCCTTCCTCTGGCTCATCCATCATCATCAGGACCAAAAATCTACTTCAATATCTATCCCAGCTCTCCAGCAAATGGTGGGAGGCTTCTTACATTTGATTTATTCGAAGGAACTCCAATGATTCTCAGCCTAATACTGGAAACACCATGGGACATTAGGTCTGATGGACCCCCCCCCCCCTAGCGGTCTTAAGCTAGTCACTGACGGATCATACTGCATGGGGGACCTGCAAGGTGGAGGCGTTGTTCGGGATGTAAAGGGGTCTGTGATTTTGGTGTTCTCTTCCCTCTTGGGTTGTGGTTCATCCCTTCAGGCTGAGGTGAAGGATTTTCTTTAGGTAATTAGCCTATGAAATCAGGATAATATTGGATTATTGTGGAAAAAACTGACTTCAATATTCTCTATAACTTCCTCAATGGACTTTTTCCCACCCCTTGGTCAATTACTTATACCATTAGAAAGTATAGGGGAGTGATCTGCAATAACACATAAGTGGTGCACTCATGGTGAGAGGGTAATCATGTTTTGGATCACCTTGCTTCCCTTGAGTTTCTTGGTCCTGACCCTATTTACCTTCACAATGTAATTTCTTTGAACCCTGAGGGGTCAAAATGATTATATGGGATGCCCTTGGTCTTCACTATTTTAGACCTCTGTGATCTCGGGTGTATACGGTACTTATATTGTGTCTTCTCAATAAAACATTTACTTGATGATGATGAAAATCCTTAACCCATTACCATATTTACCTTTTATATCATATATCCCATTTACCCATTTACCATTTCACCTCTTAACCCATTTAACATATTCAATAATTACAACACATTAACTCATGTCCCATAATTCATCACTTCACATTCACTATCCCATTTATATAATTCAATTACAATCTCATAATTCATTTGACACATTCACTTCACTCTATTTAACCATTTTTTACATTTTTTCAAAAAAATCCCTTATAATGTTTCTTTCCACTAAATACAACTATCATTCATGAATTTTTTTAATCTGAACTAACATGTCAACACATTTATCACGGGCTCTATCACAACACAACCAAACATTAGGCTTAACATTAAAATTTTCCATGTTTGGGAATATTGTCACACACCAAGGGTGGCCCTAAATAGTCTAAAAAATCCCAATACAATCCATAGAGATTATGAGGGGTTAAATTTACCATTTACCAAACCATTTAACTAAATTTCCCTAGAGTCATCTATTTCAGAACAAAATAGAATAAATAACATAACCACACTTGAACAAATAAACTTAAAGAATATGGGATATAATTTGTACACCACCTGCCTCAAATCCATATGAAAACACTCACTTAACCTTATCCTTAGATATATATTCAATCCCCCTTTGAATCCCCAACCTATGATCCACCAGAAAAATAAGTTTTTAGGCCTTCAGAATAATAATAATAAATCCAGAGTCCCTAATCTAAAAAATAGAATAAAGAGAATTGTTAGACTTTCCTAAAACATTGATCCACAAACAATGACACTCCAAACGTCTTAGAATCTAAGTATATTGATCCTTGGGAGGCCTTGGGGTTTTTAAGTCATCACTAGGTATGGAGGAAGAATAATTAGGAAGAAAATCAGGTGAGGAACATAAAATAACGAGGGAGAAAATGGTAAATTCTAACTTCTTAACGAGGAGCATGGTTTGGCTACAATATTTTTCAAACCATATGCAAACCATGAACCATAATCTATTAGAGTGGGGTGAAGTTTTACAATTACCTAGGGATTCAACAATGTTTGAAAGACTATGTGCCAAGTCCACAAAGTTTGTATTTCCAACATGCATGGTTTCATTTGACTGTGAAATCCTTAACCTGGCTAGCACAATTTGGGCACACAATTTTCTATAATCATGTTCCAACCATGAAACATACACTTAATGTCCATCCCCCCCCCCTCTTTCGTGTCCTGAACCCCTAGAGCACCCCCAAACCTCCTCATACACCCGTAAATATTCCACTAACCAAAACTAATAGATTTTAAAAAATAAACAAGTACATTCATCCATGACATTCGGAATCTTACAAAAAGATTAATTTATTATGTAGAAATAGGATATATGATAGATATATAGGAGGAATTTGTGAAGTTGGTTCATAGTAGTGCCTAGTGGTAGTGATAAAATAAATTGGATAGACTGATGATCATGTTCTGAGACTATTTTCCCTTATATTATCAGGTTGGATGTTCTTATTTCTTTTTGGGCCTGTATTTTTTCCTACTTACCATGACTATTTATTTTCATACTCATGGGGTTATAGAGGTTTTCTATGAATTTATTATTCTATTTTTTTACTCTCTATGTTTATTTGGTGTGAATATATGTGAATGAGTACATACACATGTGTGTATAGGTACATTAGGCCAAGGCCTCCCATATGTGTTAAATGAATACTTATTTCTAGTCACCAACCCTTTACCTATTAAAGGTGGGCTTGGGGTGACACTTCCATATGTCTCCAACCCAGGTAGGGGGCCATTAAGTCGGGATGTGACTAAGTGGTATCAGAGTGGTTTTTCCTAGGGATAGTGATTAGAGCTAGTAGAAATTTGATGATAAGTTTAGGATTTTGGGAAATGCTGCATAAGTGTTTCAAGTTTATATATAGGGTAGGGGACCCTAGTGATGGTATGAAAAACAACATATCCATTCATTAGGATTTTGATAAATCTCTTGTTGACCACGTACACCAAGACACTAGTTTTAGGGGAAAAAATGGTATAAGAATCATATAAGAATGGGTTTTGATTTTCATGTCATTCATGAGTCATATCCTTAGATATACTCTTTTGAATATAGCACATATTGAGTATTTCAGGATGCCTCCATGCATACATCCAACTAGGATTCTTCAATAGGTTCATAATGATGATCATCTCAGTAAGGAGTCCTCAGTTTAGGGGCATGTTCTGGAGGTGTTCCCTCCTGATGGAAAATTATAAGTACTTAAACATTTTATGTAGTAAGTAGACCAACCTATGGTATTTCAGGTGGATTTTTTATGCCATACCAAGTAGTGTTTTGGATTGACCATGTAAAATTATGATCACATAAGATTAGTATGCTTCATGAGTTTCAAAGATAGATTTTGGCCAGAATTTTTATTATGATATAATGATTTTTAATTTTTAATAAACAATCATTTATATTCAAGAGTTTAAATTCTTGCATTTATTGAATTATTTTGATAAAATAAATTTCATTTTTGTACTTATCACACTAAAATTATCTTAGAGTTTATATTTTTTAATTTTCTATCAATGTTTGTTTATTGGTGAAAAATTGAAGATTTTTTGTTTTACAAGAACTATGAATTTATGAAATCATTATTATATCAGCATGATTAAAATGTTGATGAAAAATTTTATTCAAACAAAAGTGAGGATTTTTTTGAGATAAAATTATTTTTAGTTTTTGTGTATTAAATGTGTTGGTTGTAAGGTAAATTTCAATTTTATATGGCCTTAACCACACACCCACTTATTAGTAATCTTGAAAAATGGTTGAAATTAATTTCACCCATATTTTTTTAGATAATATAATAAAATAACCTACATTTTACTCCTTAAATCCACCCATCCTAATATATAAATACCCTTCATTCCATCCTCACTTTCCACACCAAACACTTTGAAAATAAATTATCTCTCAATTTCCCTCTCAATATTTTCTCCAATGTGGTTCTAATGTTATAAGGAGTTCCTCTCTAGATTTAAGAAGCATCCACCCAATGTAAGTGTTTCCTCAATTCCCCTCATTCCTTTTAAAGTTCATTAATTTTGTTATGTTTTATTTTTAAATTTATTTTTATATAATTACATTCTTGTTATTCCATAGTATTTTATTCTATTTGATATATTATAAATTATAGTTTATTTATTCCCTCTCATTATATCCTTTTCCTAAGTCATTACTATGCCTAAATAAGGCTTCATTTCCCCTCATTTCCCTTTTTTTTTATCCATATTAGTTATTTTATATTTCAAGGTAAAATTTTAATATAAATCATTTCTATAATTTCCTTACTATGTAGTCAATGATAGATCACCATTACCTCTCATTATATTACCTTTATAAGTTACTGTAATGTGTAAGGTTTCTCATAGCCATAAAATCATACTAAATTTGGTAAAAAGGTTAGTGTATTTTTCCTATAAATTAAATACCTTTATGAATACTACATTGGATGTGCCTCTAGTGCAGTTATACCTAGGGTTAATAACATCTAAAAGGGATCATTGGGCATTACCTCAATCATCACCCATTGCACACAGATAGGTCTTATTGCACACATGGTATGACACTCTTGGGGGATTTTATTTGGATAATATGCATTCACATTATGATCCATAACAAAGTATTAATGTATATATATTTATATTAACATTAAATCGATATCCCTATTCCATAACATAATCATTAAATACTTCTTGTTATAATTTCCTTGATTAAAGTATTGTCTTCTTCAGTGTGAACTTCCTATTATTCCTAAGTTTATTGTTAGTTATTCACCAAGATAACTGAATTAATCCACTGAAAGAGTTTACTTATCACCTGATTTGTAAAAAATGAACAATAACTCTTTAACTCTCCATAATTATTATAGATTTTACTTTTATTCTACATGTCCTTGTTCCTATGTATATATTGTATAGTAGAATTATGATTTCTATATATAATGATCTATCATTGACTTTGTCTTTCCTTAGCATCAATAATTCATAATCTAATATTTTATTCTAATAACTTTCTATGTGAATACACTTGCATGATTATTATAATTTAAGGGTATTCACCTTGATACCCATATATCAATTTAATAGGGAAATTATTGACTAAATTTTATACCCTTTTATCTATAGCGTAAATACCTTAGAATTCATAATGTTAATAGATGGGTGTTTCTCTAGAAAGTTACCAAATTTAATTGGACAACCATTTAATTTTTAATGGGTTTATCAAGCTATGATTATTTAATGTATTTTTTCCTAATGTGGAACATATTAATTAAAACATATAATTGGTTTTATTTGATATCACTTCAATTCATTGGGTAATAAGATAGTTTTAACTGGATAGAAGTTAATCCTAAGATATGATAGTGTTTACCAATTATAGGTAACTCTTAAGAGACGTGGGAATTAGCTAGATAGGTAACTCCATTGTGAATTGTTGATGTTACAAGTGAAAAAAACATTTTATTTATGCTTTCTATGAATTTTTCAAAGTTACTTTGATCAATATTAATATCACATGGATCAGGATTATTGTATCTTTTACCTATTTCCCTTATTTCTATGTTCTTATGATCGTGTTATAACTCATTACCTAATTTTTCTATTATTATATAATGCCTAATGTTGTACCCTTGATGTTCAATTATGCCATGTTTTCATTGTTTATCCATTGCTAGGGTTAATATTTATCCCTTTTCTTATGTTTCCTCTTTTCCCCAATAATTTCATGAAAAGGGATACGTATAAGGAAATTATATGTGTAGAGAATCCTTGTGGAAGAAATGTGTTTTATACCTTGTGTTTAGTTGTAAATGTACCAAGTTTCAAAAGTCACTAAACTTTTGATCCTTGGATTTTGTTATAATTCATGTGATTTAATAAAAATTATTATTGATTAGTGTATATCCAAAAGTGAAAGTATGGGGATCATCATTTTGCATCAGTGCAGAGTTTGGTTATTTATGGTAATTAGGATTCAGAATATTTTTGTATAGAGTATTATATAGATAACAAATTTCTCTATAATTCATGGTTAAGTATAACTAGTATGACCATATAATATTAACACCTCCTACATGTTCATAATGTTCCCTTTATATAGATAAAATTTAAGTGAACATTTGAGTTTAGTAAGTGTTATTCAATGAGTAAAATTTCAAAGATTCTATTTACTTAAGTGGGTTATGCTTTGGAAAGTTCATATACTCTTTATATTCCATTATGAATAACATTAATGGATTTTTAGGTTATAAAATCTAATAGGAAAATTACCTTGAATAATCTATATTGAAACCTAGTTACAGATAGGATAGGAATTACTTTTATTTTATAAGTTATCCCTTATAATTTCATTGTTTTCAATTTATATTTTTTAGGTATTCTCATTCCCTTTTCCCTTTTTAGTTAATGGAAGGAAGTTAAAGAACCCACACCAACAACCAATGTGGTAGCGAATGTGATGGTTTCCCTAATGAGATTCCTACTCTGATGGGAGTCGAATTAAGGAATATTGTGTGCATTCCAAAACCAATTATCACGTATTATGATTGAAAACTATAATATAATTGAGTTTCTAGAAATAACAAAGACTGGAATGATAGTGTCTCGTATAATTTAAAGTTACAAAGATGATATAGGATAGAAGATTAAATTTCCAATATGTCAAAAATATGGGAAGAGGCACTATTGGAAATGTATTAAAGGAACTATTAGATGCTTTATTTGTGGAAAATTAGGGCATAAATCAGCTATTTTTTGAATAAAAATGAAGAGTGTTGTTAAATTTATGGAAGATAAAAAGGTTTAACTTGAGGCACCACTAATATTTTAGTGTCATATTTGTGGGGGTAATTGGGTGTTATTTAATTCAATGTCGTAATATAGTGGCTAAAAATTATGATAAGCATATGTAATCTCCAAAACAAGGGAACTAAGTAGGACTACACTATGAAAATTATGATCCACCACTCTAGAGATCTATTTTTCTTTTTTTGGGTCTACTTCATTTTGGATTTTTTCTAAAATCTTCAAGTCATAACCTAAAATGAATTGATTTCATTAGGGGGGAACTTTTATGATTATTGTATCACATGTTGATGTTTATGGGAATGTGCATAATAAAAATAATATCATATCTCCTTTAGTGAAATTTTATTCTATATTGGGAATGTATTGGCTATCCTCATATAAAGTTAACATCAAAATTAAGGAGAGAAAGAACATTATTATTTAAATTAAAGGTATGAATTAAAACTTATCGATCATTAAGAGATATTTATGAGGAATTAATTTTCTAAGTAGGGTAGAATATAACAAAATGAAAAAAAATATTCTTCTTTTAATAAAAAAATAATCCCTCAAAATAATTTTTTTTTATTTTATAACAGAATCAAATAAAAAGACTTTAAATTTTCCCAAGAACATTACAAATCATGTGTAAATATGGAATGGTAGAACTATGAAAAATAAAGAGATATACACATTTAATAATAGTACATTCAATAAAATAAAATTTAGTTTCAGTAAATAATCTTATAAAATACTTTTTAAATTATAATATATTTTAATGAATCCCTATGTAATTTTTATAATGGATAGAATGTTTATTATTCTCTAAAGATTTTTAATTTTAAATAAATAAGGATTTTTATTTAAATGTTTAAATTCTCATATTAATATAATTATTTTGTGATTGATTCCTTTTAGCGAGACGGGGGTGAAGGTTTTAGGCCCTTGCTCTGTTCTCTTGGTGATTTGGGTGAAGACGTTGATGTTCTGGTGTCGGTATGTTTCTCCGACGGTGATTTTTTGATTTCGGTGAGCTCATCGGGGACGACGATGATGGTTACCGCTGAAGAAGACGACGGGAGCCGGTGTACCTCTCCGGTGTTCCGATGATTGTGTGGCACGTGACGGTGTTCGGTTCATCGCGTGGCTTTCGTTTTGTGTGCGGGTTGTTGCGCAGTGAGGGATTGACGTGCGGTGCGCGGCACAAGGCATGTGAGCACTGTCGCGAGATTCGTTGGAAGGTTTGAAGCGATCATGGGCGCGTGAAGATGACGCTGGTTCGAAGCTCAAGGAGGCTGGCGGTGTATTTGATTTTGAATTTTGAAATGTGTATTTCATCTGGATGTGGAGATTTGGTTAAAAGGATGTGGTGAAATGTTGTAATGGGTACCGGCAACCCCATAAACCGGCTTCTGAAAATATGGAAAAAAAATGATTTGCAGCTATTTTACAAGCACTGCAAATTTATGACATCATTATTATGTTAGTTGTATTGAAAAATTCATGAAAAAAATTATTCAATAAAAAATAAATTTTATACATATAAAAATTAATTTGAAAAATATTAATTTTTATTTAGAAATATACAGATTTAAATTTTCTAACAAAAAGTTGGTTTGTTTGAGATAAAAAATTATTTTTGGTTTGTTTGCATAGAATAGTTTGGTTGGATTGTAATTTATAGCTTTGTAATAACATTAGAATACTCCCTAAATATATCACTCATTAATAATCTATAAAATTGGTTGTAAAATCTCACCCACAAGTAGTTGGCTTATATAATAAAATAAAATATATTTTAACCCTTAAACGCACCCCTCATAAAGTATAAATACCCCCCATTCCATCATCACTTTCCTCACCAAAGACATTGATAAATATTTCACTCTCAATTTCCCTATTAGTATTCTATAAAATTTAGTTCTAAGGTTTTAAGGATTTCCTCTCTGGATTTAAGAAGCATCCTCCCAATGTAAGGGTTTCCTCAATTCCCCTCTTTCCTTTTCAAGTTCATTACCTATGTAATTTCATTTTTTAAAATTTAATTTCATATATTTCCATGATTTTTATTCTATTGTGTTACATTGAATTTTATATGTTTTAAATGATATTTTATTTAATCTCTATCATTATATCCTTTTCCTAATCCATTATTATTCCTAAATAAGGGTTTATTTCACCTCATTTCCCATTATTTTGTGATCCTTATTAGTTATTTATAATTTAAATGGAAAATGTTAATATGAATTATTATTATAATTTCTTTATTATGTTATAAATGATATATAACCATTACCTTTCATTATAATTCCTTTATAGTCTGTTTTTATGTATAAGGTTTTTCATAGCCATAAAACAATCCTAAATTTGGAATAAAAAAACGTTTGTGGCTTTCCTAGAAATGACACCTTGTCAAGATACTAAAAGATGATGTGCCTATGGAATGGATGTATTAATTTGTAATGACCTCAAAAAGAGAACATTGGTTATTGAATCAATCATTACCTATTTCATGACAATGGTCCTTGCTACACACTTGGTTTGACACTCTCTAGGTATTTTCTTTGGATAATTCACATGCACATTATGATCCATAATAATGAATCAGAATATATGGATTGATATTTACATATGAATGATATATATATATATATATTCCATTAATGTATCCTTATATACTTCTTTTTATCATTACCTCAATTTTAGTACTTCCCTTTTCAATAGGAATATCCTATTGTTCCTAAGTTGATTTTTAGTTATTTGCCATGATAACTGCATTAATCCATTGAAGTGGTTTCTTTACCGTCTAATTTGTAACTAAAGAACAAGTTCTGTTTCACACTCTATATTAATCCTGAATTTTATATTTCTTATACATGTCTATGTTCCTATGTATACATTGTATGGTTGAATTATGGTCTCTATAGAGAATGATCCATCACATTATTTGTCATTCCTTATCATCGGCAATGCATAATCCAATATTTTATTCCAATACCTTTCTAGGTGAATAACCTTGAATTTTTTTTTAATTGAAGGATATTCACCATGATTCTCATACATCAATTGACTGGGTAAATTATTAACTAAATTGTATACCATTTTATCTATATAGTGTAAATAACATAGACTTCATAATATTGATTGGTGGGTATTTACCTGGAAAGTAATCAAATTTCATTGGATACCTGTTTAATTTATAATGGGTTTATCATGATATGATTATTTTATGTATGTTTTATGTATGTGTTAAGACATATGAACGGTGTTCCCTGGAAGAACTCTAATGCATTGGGTAATGAGATAGATTTAACATGATATATGTTACTCCTAAAAGATGATGGAGTTTACTAGTTATAGGTTAATCCTAATAGATATAATAATTACCTTGATAGGTAATTCCATTATGAATGTTGGATGCTCCAAGATACCAAAAAGTTTTATTTATGCTTTTTATTACTTTTTAATGGTTCATTTGATCAATATTGATATCACATGGGTCATGATTATTGTATCTTATAACTCATGTTCTTATCTCCCAATTCTTATGATCATGTTATGACTCTTGTCCTCATGTTTATGTTCTTATATCATGACTCATGACTTACACATGATATTCAATTATGCTCAATTTTCATTTCTTATCCTTTATTATCCTTAAAATCTCACCCTTTTCTTATGTTTCCCCTTTTCCCTAGGAATTACAATAAAATGGATACGTGTAAGAAAATTACATGTGTGGATAATAATTCTATAAAAATGTGTCTTGTGTGATATTTTTAATTATAAATGCACCTATTTCACAAATACATCAAATTTGTATCATGGGTGTTTGTTTTAATTCATGTGATGCAATAAAATTATGCATGTTTAACACTAGGTCCAGAAGTGTGTGTTTTGGGTGTCTATGTTATGTCCACCCGACATATATATAAATATTTTTTTAGGTAAATGGGGGTAGTTTGGAGATCTGTATGGCTATTATTAGCTCTTGGGTTGTTCAAGAGTTGTTTGGGATTCATATTCACCACTCAGTTTAACTTTTTTTACATGTAGTTTACTTATTGGTTCTAATAGATTTCTACCACATTACATCCATGTTAATAGTTTTTCTTTTATCATTATGATAAATAGTTATTTATTTTAATTTTATTATATTCCATTCCTCATATTATTTAAGAGGTTAATGTCTCCCATTTTATTTTTTTTTAATAACCTTAGTGTTTTTCACCAACCTATGGCCTATTTGAGGCATGTGTCAAGTATAATTATCTCCCTTATCTCATTGTTGTCCTAGTAAGGGTACCCTTTGTGGAAGGGGGTCATGATAGAGTGGTGTTAGAGGTTTGTGTTGAGGGATAGGATGGAGTTATATTTGGGAACAATTGAGATAGCATGGGTTGGTAAGGAAATGGTGTTAGCTAAGTTTTGAAAGATATTTAAATAAGGTAATATTGGATCAGACATGGGTATTTAGGGCCCCATGTGATTTTATGTATAAACCTTTAATATTACTGATCTTACTAAGATAAGTTGAACTAGTTTTGGGGTAGATACCTAGGAAAGTATCATGCACCATTCATCATTATGCATTTGTTTGAAATGGGTAGACCTTGGGATATTTTAAACCTTAAATAAAAAAATAATAATAAATTGATTAATGTTAAATACTCCATTTTCCAGGTTTAGAAGTCTATAACCATTTTTTATTTTATAGGTATGGTTCCAGGTCATCATCCCCATCAAGTTCACATAGAGGATGTTCAATAGGTTTTGCTAGTATATCGTTATAGTGTATAGTTATACAAAGATTAATCTTAGAGGAGGAAACTCTAAGGGTTTTAGTGCTATAGATTTTAGATTTATGAGGGATCTATTTTAGACTTAGTGACAAAATAAGTTGTTGAGATAGATTTCTACTTGATCTATGTTCGTAAGAAGTAATGGGTTCAGTTGGTCGTGACAATGCTACATGGAGAAGTGAGGTAGTGGTGGATCTTGTTCTTCAGGGATCATGAGGATTATAAGGTATCATGGGATATGTTTAGAGACCAATTTAGAGTAGAGTTTATTTATTCAACTACAATGGATTCCAGCCACCATGAGATTTCAAACATATTTTCTTTCTTCAACTGCAAAGGCTTTCATCCACTAGGAGATACTTACCCTTTGACATGAAAGTTCCAAAGTGTGATAGTTGAGGGCCTATTTTAGAACCCCTCTATGATATATTTCATGCATCTTTTTAAAATGAGTAGTCCAGGTAGAGTCATTTGTAGGAGGCTTTGTATCTAGATATCCAACATCGGGTCACTCTTTTTACGCTACAGACGTGTCTTGAGGTGCTAGAGAGAGCAGATGTTATTGAAAGGATGTTATCTAGAACTAGGTCTTAATGAGAGGGGATTCTTCAAGAATATAAATGGATAATATCTATGGTTTGGGGTTATTTTTTCTTGGATATAAGAGCTTTTTATAATCATGGGTAGGTCTTATCCCTCATCATCGCATTTCTCAAAGGGGGGAAGCTCCCATGTACTTTCTAAGAGATGAAATGCATGTTTTTCTTGTTGATTTTTAGTTCATCAGTGGTGAGAGTACCAATACTTTTATTAAGTAAGTGTTCATTAGATGATCCTCTTCATGTTCCTCTATTTAGGCAGTTTCATTAGATTCATCAGTAGTAGGATTCTCTGTCTTGTGATCTTTAGAGAGGAGATGGGGTGGGTAGAGTACAACCTTGATATGTCTCTTATACTAAAAAATCAGAGTGTATTTGTAGAGGTGGTTTTCATCAGTGTAAGAGAGATAGTGGAGAAGTTCATGAAAAGATTAATTCCCTATAGTTTCCTATGTTTGGTAAGATGAACATCATTCGAGGTACCCTATTGTTTTTTTCTACTTGTATTCATGATTTGTTTGATTCAAGATCCACACTAGATCATTCTTTGGTACATGATATGGAGAGACTTCCAGTTCCCTTGGTATTTAATTTGAAAGTTTTTAGTTAATCTTATCTATATGAAGTATGCAGAGACTATGAGCTAGTATTGGAGCATCACTACTCATTAGGATACTTTCTATGTTTACAGATATATCCCAATGAGATTGTTATCAGTATAGACTAGTTGTATTTGGTGTATGCTATTGTGGATTGCATCAGGATACATATTGTGTTATATGATTATAATGGAGATTATTTTATGTTTGTTATAAATCTATTCCCTCATATGGGATAGAGGAATTTTATACCATTTATTTCCTTGATGGTCGAGCTGATGATGAGTTAATTGGAGGTTCATTCATCAATTTTTTCTAGGGTTTCATAAGAGTACCCTAATGTTTTTCTTGGGATATCAACCCCTCTATGTGAAATCGAGTTTGTGATAGAGATACATCTAGGGATTTTTCTTATCTCAATTCCTCCAAATATAATGATTCCTTATAAGTTGTGAGAGCTATGATTACAACTCAACAATCTGTTTTCGTGAGGTTTTGTTCGGCCAAGTGTGTCACCTTGGGGTGCACCAGTTTTGTTTATAAAGAAGCGTGATGGAATATTATTCATTTTTATTAATTATAAACACTTGAATCAGGAGATAGTGAAGAACCACTATACTCTTATACATATTTATGGTTTATTTAATCAGCTAAAAGGAGAGAGTTTGTTCACAAAGATTTATCTGAAGTCAGGATACCATCAGACATGAGTTAAGAATGTGGATGTATCAAAGACTTTTTTTATAATGTTGATATTGGAATTACACATTTTTTGTGATACCATTTTGTGTAACATATTATCCAACAATGTTCATGGGTTTGATGAATGTAGTGTTTAGATAATTCCTAGATTAGTTCATGATTATTTTCATTAATGATATCCTCTGATAATCCTCATCTAAGGAGGAGTAGGTAGATCATCTGTAGGAAATTTTTGGAGTTCATCATCATCAACAGCTATTCATGAAGCTATCAATGTTTTAATTTTTGGATCATGATATTCATTTCTTAAGGAATTTAATGTCCTATCAATAAGTAGCTATGGATCCTTTTAAGATTGAGTAGTTCATTTATTGTAAATCCCCTAAAACTATTGTATACATACAGAGTTTCTTTGGTTTTATAAGCTATTATGGTATATTCATAGCTAACTTATCTCAGGTTTTGACTCCTCAAAAATCCTTGACTATAAAGGATTAGTAATTCTTGTGGGATGACTAGTATCAGGTAGGTTATAAGTACCTAAAGGAGAAGTTGTTAAGTGATCCAGTCCTTTGATTTCCAGCATATGGAGTTTAGTTTGAGGCTTTCTGTGATGCTTCACATCTTAGGTTGGGTTGTCTTCTGATGCATTAGTGATTATTTTTTTCTTATGGGTCTCAGTATTTAAATCCCCATGAGCATAAATATTACATCCATGATCATTAGTTGGTATAAGTTAGGTTTTCTTTGATGTTGTGGTAAAATTACCTCATCAATGAGCATTTTGGGATTTTCACTGGTTATAAGAGCCTAATGTATGTATTTTCCCAGAATGACTTCAACTTATGATAGTTGTTTTGGATGTAATTATTGAAATATTATGACTTTGATATTTCATATACACTAGGAAATTGTAATGTTATGGCTGATTCACTGAGAAAGAATTCAAATAGTGATGTCATGTGTGAATTTAGATGAGATTAATAAAAGAGCTCCCAATTATGCATCTTTATATGTGAAAGGATGGAGGATAAGGTTGTCTTTTTCAAATGATGGTACAATTATCTTTGTTTTGGTAGGTGGAGGAATCTTATCTTGGGTATTCTGAGGTGGAGGTATGGAGAGACTGAGTTGTCTTTGGTGATTCCCATGATGGTTGGTCTGAGGATGAATAGCATTGGGTGTTCTTTCAATGGAGGATTTCCATACCTATAGTGATGCATTAGATGGTTCTATGTGTCTTAAATGATTCATCCTTAGTGTTAAAACCTAGAAGGAAAAGGATATAGTGAGCACTGAGAGGTCAGTTTTGGTGGTCTGGTCTGAAGCATGTGGTTTTAAAGTTTTTATCTCAGTTTTTGGTCATCCATAAGGTGAAGGTTGAGCACCATGTTCCTAGAAGGTTTCTCCAACCATTGTATGTTTCTCAATGGAACTAGTAGGACATATTAATGGAATTAATTACTATTTCACCTCAATATCAAGGGTATTTGTTGGTATGTGAGTGATATTGTATTATTTAATGAAATTATCCTATTTTATAGAAATCAAGTAGTCAAGATCGGTAGGGTTATTTTCGAGGTATCACCTGGAGGTGGTGGTGAGACTCCGTGAAGTCCCATGGATGATCATATTTTATTTTGATCCTATTTTTACCTATATAGTGTGTAGGGGTATTCATTATTCTTTTAGAGCACATTTGTTTCTTATCATTTCTTTTCATCCACATATGGATGTTTAGATAGAGAAGACTATCTAGACTCTTAAGAATGAATTGTTTTCTTGTGTATTATATTTTGGAGGTTCATGGATGAGGTTCCTTAATTAGATAGACTTTTATTATAAAAAAAATTACTCTATCATTAGAATGGAACCATTTTGAATCCATGTATGTTTGACTTTTCCATTCTCCATTGCGTTGGACTGGGTTTAGAGAGTTAGCAATTCCCAAGCTTGAACTAGTGTCGAATAAGATAGATATGGTTCAAGTTATTTGTGAGAGGATAAATAAAATGCATGATTTTTATAAGTACTATGTCAAGTATAGGAGGATACATATAGAGTTCAATATTTGAGATATTGTATTCTGGAAGGAAACTTCTCATCATGACTAGTGAAGGATTGGTTGTGTGGGGAATATTTCTCCCTGGTTTGTTGGGTATGTCAAGGTGTTGGCTCTTGTTGGTTTTGTAGAATATCATATATCACTTTCCCCATAGATGATACAAATACTTGATGTATTCTATGTGTCACATATTCACCATTACATTAATTATGACTCCCACGTCATTGATCGAGGTGACATTGATGTTGAAAATGATGTGAAATTCTAGGATCGGCTTATAGAGATCTAGAACCACTTAGAGGAGGTGTTGTGTAGGCCTTTTATTTCCTTGGTTCTTGTATTGAGGACATATTATGGTGTGTATGAGACTAACTAGGAATGTCATTCATAGATACACACTTGGTATCTAGTGTTTTTTATCACTTATCATGTACTAGTGGTTGTTTTGTAGTTATTAACCTTTTCTAGTTTATGAGATAGTTTCCTCTTATTGTTCGGTTAGTGAACATTCTATTGTTTGAGTGGTATAACCCTTCAGAGAGTGATTAGTAGTTGGTTGTTGGTGATGTGTGGTTTTGTTATTTTTTCCTCTAAGTATGGTTATTGAGTGCCTGTGGCAAATAGATTCTTGAGGGTAATCTCACGGGGTGGTTGTTCAAATGACCCCTTTTCTTTCTTTCTATATGGTTTTGGTTTTAAATTATAAAGGATGAGAAAAGTTTTAGAGGTATGTAATGTAAGGTCCAAGATCCTTTAATTCCACCCCCTTTTATTTTTTTATGCCTCTAATTCTTAATGGAATCCTAGAGTGGTTTCGGTGGTGTTTGGGAGTCAAAATATGGAATTAGTGTGAATTCACAATGTAAAATCAAGTTCACACTATATATATGGGGATTATGGATTGTGTGGGAGTTTTTTTCACCACATAAATGTAATTCATGGATTATGTGAGATTGGTTCATAGGGTTTATTCACAATGTCTATGGTTTTCATGACATTAACAGAATAGTTTTTTAACCCATTGAATCTGACCGTAAAAATTAACATCATGAACATGGGATTTACAAATTTAATTAATTCAATATTGGATGGTTTGAGGTGATGTGTTTTTTAGTGGAACTTAAAACAAGGGGGATTCATAGAATAAATGACCCATTAATATAGTGAATACCCAATGGGCATTTCACCTATAGAACTTGCATTACCCTTTGTCTTCCAACCCCTATTCATTTTTCCTAAAACACCAGGTGAAAAGAGGCATTTCCTCAATGTGTTTTTGAATACATTTTATAGATTTTAATACTAGGATTATTGTGTTCAATACATGGTGATCCAAGGTGATTTTTTTCTCTATTTCTTATGGTTTCTTTATGTAATTATCTTATTTCCTCTTATTAATCATTTCCATGCTATAGTGGTTATTCTAAATTGTTCTTATGGAGTTTTATTTCTTGTTGTCAGCACACTTGTGGTATAGCTTTCATGGAGGGCTATATTTATTTCGTGGGAGAGGTGATCGTAGATCCACATTTTTTTATTCTCTTTTAAATAATTTTTAATAGCTATGGTAGGGGATTCATTACTTATCCTTTTTATATTATGTGAAATCATAATGTTGTAATAATTTATCCCCTTGGGTGGTGGTGGATTTAACCTAAATAAAGATTAAACTAGAGTAAATTATAAAGTGGTTTATGGTTGTAGTGATCCTGTCTTTTTCACTATGATAAGGCTTTAACTCATGTTTTAATAGATATAGTGTTATCTATGTTATGATTTTTCAATCATGTTGTTATTATAGGTTTTATCATGATAAATTTTTGAAAATGGTTAAATAATGTAAATCCGGAAATTTTTTGTTGGATAAATAAATGTAAAGAGGAATGTTTAATCAAACTGTTGTTTCATATAATTTTATGGGAATCAAATGATTCTTGGTTCATGATTAATTAAATGTTTCATCTATATATTAATAGAAATGGATAAAGAACCTAAATTTGTAATACTTATTATGGATAACAATAAATGGCATGTTGAATGAG
Organism: Viscum album; assembly: GCA_963277665.1. Taxonomy (NCBI): domain Eukaryota; kingdom Viridiplantae; phylum Streptophyta; class Magnoliopsida; order Santalales; family Viscaceae; genus Viscum; species Viscum album. Next base: position 1,893,421,646 of record OY728159.1, read on the forward strand.
AATTTTTATTCTCATAGTTTGTTGAAAATGGGATTGATGCAAAAGAGCATGTTTAAATAATTTAATATCTTATTATATATGATTCCTTAGGTTACCCAAAGTTTTAACCTATAATAAATGAATTGGTTAATTAAATATGGAATTAAACTGGTTTTTTGATAAAGATATGTTTTTGGGGTTCTTATAGCCTAATTGAATAAATGTATGATGATTTGTTTTTAGGTCCTAGATTCCTTGTTTACCCTTGATTATTTTTTTCTATTTTTTATGTACTCTGGACATGATTTTTACGATGCAAAATTATGTGAGCTTGGGATGACTATTGATTGACATTATATGGGTAGGGAGTCCCAGGAATATGGATGTAGTTAATGCTGGTGAAAGTGATATCCATGTTGATATATATGATGGTGTCTAGGATTGTATAATTTTTAATTAAATGGGTTAAAACTCTTTTTTCCAGTTATTGTACTAAAATATGGGTTGCTTTCTTGATAATAAATCTATTTAAAGGCTATATGGAGAAGTTTCTTATTTAATAACATTCCTTTCTCCACTTCTTGAGGAAGTTGGTTGTTTTTGCTTATGCATCTATTTATGGTAGCTTATGATATTTCCTAGAGTACCTAGAATTATATAATAGTAATAATTTTTATTAATTAATTTGACCCTGTGGGTTAGTTTTTGTTGGAATACTAAAAAGATGCCAATTTTGAGAAACTATTAACTTAGTTGTATTGTTCCTTCAGGGAATAGACCTCACCATCAAATATTAATAAAGTGAGTTTGGAATGAGGTTAATTTACAGTTAATTAATTAATTAACATCAAGAATATTTATAAAATAAAGTAATTTTTTGGAATTATTCTTAAATTATTGTGTGTTTATAGGATATCTAGCTCTTAGCAGTGCTAGATGGGTGTTCGAGATACAATATCTATAGTTTAGTCTAAGACTAGGTCAATTCCCATAGTGTGGTTATGAGATAAATTATATCATATATGTTTTATTATTTCATACACTTCCCTACCCATGTTGGTAGCACAATTGACACTCAGTAAACTTTGGGAGGGTGTATTCCCCAACATTTAGGTTGACAAGGTACGAATACTGAATAACCCCTATGACACCACTCTCTTCACCTAGTAGTATAATGTGATGTTATACACGATGGTTATCTTTACCCATACATATGTGTGTATCTCTATAATGGAGTGGGGTTATTTCACACACATGTATCTTTAGATATAGTATCCTAAGGGTTATTATAGGTATGACATGTATGGTCTTTGAAATATTGAGGTACATTACTCAATATATGTGTTGTGATGGCTTGAGGTATAATAAACAATGTATGATACATGTAAAATGGTTTGTGGAGGCTCTTGAAAAATACTAGGTTACTATATAGAGAAATGGATGGGATGATGAGATGATGTGATGGATGAGATGAATGTTTTGATACTTTAGACTAGACATCTTCAAGATAGCTTATTTTAGAGAGATATGGCTCATGACGTACGATGTTGGGGTAGAGTGTGAAATTAGGGGGATCAGTGGTGGGGTATCCTTATTTTGTTACTATAATTTAAGATCTCTTGTATTCATTACTTGATGAGAAATAGTTATGGTGGGGCATAGAACTTGGTATACCTTTTTAGGTGATGTGTTATAATTACTTTTTATTTACTAGGATTTATAGTGATTTATTTATCTTTCAAATGATAGTATCTGAGGAGGATCATTTTGAGCATACCTATTATTATTACCCAATGTATATATAATCTATTTTCTATGTTAGAAAGTGGAGGTTAGAGATTAGACTTTATATTACAATCTTGTGGGTTTTTTTGGAACTTTTTATCCTTTTTCATCACTACTAAGTTTATCTTTGGGTACTTTTTGTTTCATGTTTTGTTGTTCTAGTTTTGTATGACATTGCATACATGTTCTTGGGTTTTCTTTTATTATTATGCATAGGATTTTCTAGGTTTTCTTATCTTTTTCCAGTTTTTCATGTTATTTTTGAGGTTAATGCCTCCCATTTGTATGCTTATTATACCCTCAGTGATTTTAACCAATTTTTAGCCTATTGTAGGTAGGATATGGGAATCATTATCTCCCTTCTCTCCTTAAAAACATAGGTGTGGTACCTTTGGGGGAAGGGAGTCATGATATCATTTCTACGTAACGGTTATTGTTATGAGATTTTAGATGAACTAGTTATTGTTTTCTAAAACTATTGTCCCTCATATTATCATGTTAGGCCTTCTTTTTTTTATTGGGCCTTTATTTTTTACTCTTTACATTATCTATGTAGTTTCATAATCATTGTGGGACTCTAGTGGTTGTGTATGAATTTATTATTCCATTTTCTTGGTTTCTACATTACTCTAGTGTTTATGTTGATATGTTTGTGTATAGGAACATTAGGATAAGGTCTCTATTATGTTTGATATTCCTACTTAGTGATAGTAACCAGCATCTGGACTATTGAAAGCAATCTTGGGGTGTCACTTTTGGCATATCTCTAGCCCATGTGGGGCCTCGGTATGTTGATATGTGACACATGACCAATTATGTGTTACTTGGAGACGACATAGGAAGATAGATATTTTTGGGAGAATATCTATTTTTGGGATTTTATTTTCCATTAATATTGTATTTAAAAATGATATTAATTAGGGGAATTAATTTTTTAATTATGATGGGTATTAAAGAGGGAAAATAATTTCCCCCCACTATAATTCTTTTAATCATTGGAAAGTTAATATTGAAAATATATATCTTCATATCCTCTTCATTGGTGTGAGAATCCTATTGATAAGATTATCACTATTCACACAATGATGGATAGTGTTCTTTGTATATGTGGTTTCAATAATGAATAATAACCTAATAATGATCATAAATCTTTGGATAATATCTAATGGAGTAGGGATTTATTATTTATACTTCCTTTATATTCATCCCTTATCTCACACATTATTATATTAACCTTTTTTAATAAATTCTTCAATAAGTTTCCCATGGAAAATAAAATGGGGTTTTAAAGCAAATATTAACATAGTTCTTCAAAATTTATCATTCAAATAATTTCCTTTACTACAAAATGTTTTTCTTCTTTCCATTATAATATCTATAATTTTATAATTTAATTGTTATTTATTTATTGATAATTATTTTATATAGAGATATAAAAATAAATAAATTTGAGTCTACACTAAGATATTTCATGAGGAAATTATGTCCTCATATTTCATTGGAAAAGGATAATTTAATGTTTAATTTTAGATTACTTAAAACATGAATTCTATAATTATATTTTCTTTTTGAGGTTATCCTTGGAATGAGATAATCATTGGGATGAAGCCTCCATGAAAATATAAATTCTAGACATCGATAATTTTTTCTAAATTATTACACTAAGATATTTTTTTCTTTTTAGAAAATATTATTACCATTATTTATCATTGATAAATTATTATTTTATTAATTAAAATTTTATGTTTTCAATTTCTTATTGATGAAACCAAACTAAGTAAAATAATATATTTTATCACTCTACTCTCTTTCTTAATTAAATCTAAATGTAAACATGTTCCTTTGGGTGGTTGAGTATCCCACCAACAACCACCATCTCTAGAATTTTTCTCTTAATATTCTCGATTGAGTTATGATATTTTTTCATGATGATTCAATAAAGAACAAATACTAATTATGGGTTCAAGATCATAGAAGTGATGACATAAAATTTTTTGTTAGATTTGGATGGAAATGGTCTAGATGATGGTGAGTGCTCAAAAATCACCATGGTGTGGTACAATGATGAGTTCAAGGGAGTCAGGATTGACCGGTAGTGGAGGTGTAGCTAGAGGTAGAGGTGAAAATGGAATTGGTAGTGAATATAGAATGTTAAATAAATATTTTGAATATATGTTGCGTAGTCTTTGGACACATGTCATGTATACTGTCTCCTTAATTTTCCATATTGAAATTAATTCCACACAATTTTTATCACTATGATACATCCTCTTCCTTTGACTTGATTTTACTGGATAAAATATTTTAAATACTATACATCATGTGACTCTGGTTCACAGGTTGTGTAATGCTCAATCGAGTGTCATGGTGTGTACCAATGTGTACATTCCTAAACTATAAGACAATTAACACATGTTATGTGTAGAATTGCACACATTGGGTGTCCCAAGAAAGGAGGCTTGATGTGTGTAACATCATATATTTTTAAGGAATATTTTTATAAATTTTATCTCTTAAAATATAAATGTAAATTATAAATGAATTTATTTGTTTTTTATAATTAAAAATAAACATTTACACACATATATTTCACCTAATTTCTTTCATGTGTATGATTTTCCCCATATATTAATTAAAATATAATAAAATTTTATTTACTAAAAAGTTTTTATAAAATATATTTTATTATATTCATGATTCTTTATACATATATTGTTTTATAACCAAATTAATTTTTTAAATCATTTTATTGGTAATATATTCTTTATAATTTAATAGTTAAAACAAAGTATGATACATGTTTTCATAGACACAAAATTGTAACATATAACCTTTGAAAATAATGTAATAAATTTTTAGATAAAACATATGATGAATGTTCAAATATAATATTTACACAGAAATAATAGATTTCATTGATGTTATATTACATTATAGCTAATTTCATTACTAAATTGTTTTTATCACATTCCATGTATATATTTTTTTTATTTAAAAATTTCCTTTTAAAATGTCAAGTAACATATTTTATAATAAAATAAAATTATAAAAAACTTATTCTTTAAAAATTTAATTCCTCTAATTTATAGTCTCTTATTATCACAAATTGGTTATAGAATTTTGATGATGTAGTTTTTTGGAAAATAAAGTGGTCATTGATGTATAATTTCTATTATATTGTATAATTTTTATTACACTTGAACCATTTTATTGATTACGTACTTAAAAAATAAATTTCAATTAATTAGAATAATAATTTAATAATATATTTTTAATTTAAATAATTAATTATCAATTATATAATAACTAAGTTCTAGTAAAAAATATAAATATAATCACTCAAAAAATAAATTTTATTCAAAATAAATTATTTTTCCATGTGTTGTAAGATTTTATTTATAAGATAAAATCAAAAAAATTATAAAAATAGTTTAATTTTTGGAATCATAATGCCAAAATTAAGTTAGGGTGATTTTTTTGAATTTTATAAATACATTTATTTTTGTATGAATATCAAAAAAATAGTTTCTACAAATAACATAGCTTCCTTGACATAATCCTAATGAAAGCATGAAAAAAAAATTGAATTCTTTTTATCAACAAGAAATATATTTAAGGAGAAAAATAATAAAATTAAAAAAAATCTGTTTGTTTTTAGAAACATATATTTTACATTTTGAAACCTAAATAATATTTTTTCCTAATAAAAAATAACTTTGGGTTCTTTACATTTAATTGAGTAGTTTGAAGGCCAAATTCTATTTTGGATTCATATAAATGTAAAATAACCATCCTTTATTACATTATAAACCAAAAAAATCATGGAAAAAAGTAATATTCAAAATTAGTTGGAATAAATGATAAAATAACAAATATTTAAAGCTAAAAATACACATCTCTCCAAGCATAAATACCCCATCTCCATAGACTTGGAAAACAATATCCCATTCACTTCTAGAGGCCTGATATTTTTCCATTTCCCCTTTCATAAATCTCTTATCTCCCTTAGGTAAGTTCTATAGTAATATAACCTCAAGTTTTCAAGACTTAAGAAAATTAGTAAATCATACATAAAGAAATTACATCTATTCTCTTCCATTATTTTCTTTCTCTTCTTCTTTATACTATACTAATAAATTTATATTTTTATTGATTTATAAATTATTTTATATATAATTATATAAAATAAAAATTTTAATATGATACGGGTATAATTATTTATTCTATTTATAGTATATATATTTCTACCCCTCTTTTGACACATCCCAATAATGGTCAGTTTTATCCGCCTATAAGGATGTGATAAATACTTTACTTATCACCGTGTACATGGTTTTTTAGTGTATATTAAGTAATATAAATGTATTTTAATGTATTATAATCTTCAGAAAATAATTTTACAAAATGATAAATTATAAATAATCAAAACCATGAAATATAAACAAAATAGAATAATTTAAAAATTAAATGTGTCTTCAAGTTATTATATCTTCAAAATGAATAGTAATAAATAAATACCAATGATTATAACCAATCAAGAATGAAAAAAATATATAATTACTGATTTATTAATTTTTTAATATTCATAAATTTATTATACAGGAGATAGAAATTTGATGAAAAAAATAGGACCTAAGGAAAGGGTTATTAGTCTCAATTTCAATTCCTTGAGAAATGTTTCTTATTATGCATCAATTTACCTTTACATTTTGTAAATACTACACTATTGAATTCATATGTCTCAAATAATTTGATATTATTTGGAGTTACACTTTCATTTAAGATCCCCCTACTCTTTTTTTCATTTGATTCAAACACTACTTAAGTCGAATGGGTTATATTTAACGTAATTGAATTTCATTAAATTATGTCATTTATTATTGAAATTAATTGTCCTAGGTTTCGTTTTCTTCACCCTGTGATTTTATTATATTTTATTACTCCTTTATTTTTTAGTTTTTACATGTATTCTTATCATTTAACCACCATTTTTCTCACAATTCAACAAAATAGTTTCTTATTTGTATAATTGACCATATCTCTTATTTATGTTTGAATATCGTTCTCTTCCATTTCCATATTAATTATATTGTTTCAAAAATGTTTTTTGATATATTTAAATGTTTTTTCAAGGTAATTTTTAATTATATTTGAATTTTATTAAATTAATTAAAAGAAATATTTTAATGTTTTCTTTATGATAAATTTTTGAATTTCTTTCAAAAAGTGTGAAAAGAATCTTCTTTTTTAACATTTTTCACATGAACACCTCTTCCTAATTTTATGTATGTTTATCATTATCAAGCTTAATTTTAAAGTTTTTATGGTTTTACAAGTTAGATTTTATTCCCATTATTCTTGGTTTTTTAATTTTTAAAATTTATCAAATTAAAACCATATTTATTTTTTTTCAAAGTGATTTTATATTGTAATTCTATATATGTTTTTCATTTATGTAAAAATAATACTTTGATTCATTATCCATGTTCTTATTTATTTTTATGTGACTATAAGATAAATAATATATCACAAACTTTTTTTCTTAATCATTAACTATGCATAAACATAACCTTTATTCTGATGTCCTTCCACTATAAATACCCTATATTATTTCTTTTTATTGAATTGTTTTCACCTAGATACTCATACATCGATTAACTAGGGAAATTATTGGATTAAGAATATACCATTTATCTATATGGTGTAAATACCTTAAACTTCATTATCTTAATTGAATGGTATTGTAAAATCATTTCCTAAATCACTAGGTTTAATCCAAAATGTCACATAACCTCAAACGTGCCTCCCTGTATGCCAAAGGTTTCCAACTAGCTTTGATGGTCTCGAGTGAAACCATAGATATACAATACCATCAATCAGGGAGCATAATAATAATAAATAACCCTATATGTGAATAACATACAGTAATATTAAGTTGAAACCAATAACATGCCTACTATATAAATGTATGACGAAATAGATGACTCAATTTGAGTACAAGGAACTAATTTCCCATCGAGCTGATCACATATACAAATAATAAAAGAACAACATACAAGAGTCTTTTCCCCCACTCCAAGACACATCTCATCTTGATATCCCAACTAAAAGTGATATATCCCAATAAATGATACCATTTTTCCTCTTCCCAACCTATACCAAAAATAAGTGATGGGTTCTCGGGTAGCCATGTGTCATGGAAACCCATTTAGGGTGTGATTACCGCTTAGTATGACACCAAAAACATGTTCCAATACTCAACTATTAATATACAGTGTATGTGCATGTGATAAGCTCAATAGAATGTAAACAAGCAATACATAACTGTGCAAGCATAACACAATGTCACCAAGAACACACAAGAAATATCAACCATGTGTCGAGAAATCGTACACCTACCAAGCCACCAAAAACCCCCAGTCATACATGCTTCATCTCCATATCAAAATGTATTTATAAAAAGTTTCATAAGTAAATAAGATCAATTCAAAAGGCCAGGACATCATCCCCTGACTCACTCTCATTAGTAGTTCGAGCCCTAGGCTTATAGGTCTAGCATCTCTAGGCCATCATGCCCTATATCCCTCTATAGAAGCACAAGACAAGGCCTCTAGGTCAGACCATACTAGTTCATCATCCATTATTTCTATCACTTACGCTAGATCAGATAGATCATCATTCCAATATATCAACTCGTAGGTCTAATCACATGTGATCATTATTCTCCCATGTCAGGTTACACTAGGATATCATCCCACATCATCTATCTCATCCTCCTTATCACGTCACGTGAAATGTATGAACATGATCCCCCTCTAGAGATACCAATCAACGATGGATCTAACTATCTCTAATCATTACTATAAAAAGAATAATGGTGATGTCTAAGATACCCATCATAAATGGTCCTGAAGAAATATACATTTGTGATAGATTTCATTTTCCATCACAAATAACCATTATTTATGGATGAAAATGACGCCTATCACAAATATCTCTAGCATGGATTCATACCATCCTATGGGAAACATAGTTGTGACATATAATAGTGGCATATTACTATATCAGTCACTATTAGACTCCCCCCCCCCCCCCCCACTATGACAGTTTGTGATGGGATTCATTACCCATCACAAAAGGACCTCAAAAAATAACCTTTAGAGGTGGAATAAAATTCAGTGTTAATAACCCATCATAATTAATAATTTATTAAAAATAGAAAACCTCATTTCTCCTCCCTCATCCATATTTCTCCCCCTTTATTCCTAATTTGATGATACATCCCTTAGATTCCCCCTCCCCAAATAATCTATCATTTCTGATTTCCTATAGATTTTAGTTTAAATCCCACATGTACAGACTCCTCTTATCTCCTCTTTCAATTTTTTTTTGTGATTTCTTATTAAATATTTCATAAATTAGTTTTGTAAAAACCTAGGTCAAAAAATTAATCTACTTTTTGGTGTAATTGTTATTTAGGGTTACTATAATTTTATTTTTCCATATTTGGGTTCCCATCAACTCTGCACGGTTTGATTCCAATTTATTTGATGTGTTTTCCCCAATGTGCAACCTCTATATTTAATTGATTTTTTTAGTATTTAGGGTTACTAAAAATTTATTATTTTATGTTACTATTGTAAATATTATAACTATGTAAATTATTTATAAGGTATATATTTATATAAAAGTTAAAAGTGTTTACATAAATTTATTTAATTGATCATTTGTATTACATGTTTTGGGTGATATAATTTTTTATGAATTATGATAATGCTTTGATTATGGTCATGTTGTTAAACCATGTAAGATTTATATATTATCATTTGTTTTTATTTATTTAAAACATGTGAAAATAGTTTTGTAAATGTTTATATATATATATATATTAATAAGTGAACATACATATATAAACATTTGAAAAAATGTGTTAGTTTATATATATATATATATATATATATATATATGTATATATATGTATATATATATATGTATATATGTATATATATGTATGTATATATATATTTGATATTTATATTATCTTAAAAAGTGTGTAAAAATATATTTGAATTATACGTATTTGATTAATATATCATTTAATATATACATATATATATAACGCATGAAATAAATATAAAATTGGTGTTTTATAAAAATGATGAGAAAATCAATTTAATGAAAACATTTAAACAAAAAATATTTTTATAAAAAAAATTATAGAAAACATACATACATATATGTATATAAACATACATGATTTTTAACATTTATATATGTATATTCTCATGTCAAAAATGACTTCTAACTAATAAAGGATATATTTAGCCCTAGAAAATAATTGTGGAGGTTCAAAAATGTTTCGAGCATTTTTTGTTAATGTATACCCTTTATTTGGATACTTTAATATGAAAAAAAAATATTAATAAAAAAATTGATAATATTTATTGGTAATTAATAAATAATTAGAATTAGATAATAGAAAAATATATGAATCAGTAAATAGGTTGTAATTACTTGTAAAAAATATAAAAAATATCAATAATTTTTAAAAATTCAAAAATAATTCATAAAAATGTAGTATTTATCAAAAAATAGTATTAATTATAAAATTATTTTAAGTAATTAATTAATAATTAATAAATATTAGTAATAATTAGTAAATATTATTAAATTATGATAATTTTAAAAAAACATATAATATTAATAAAATATTTAAAATTTTACCCTTGCATGTTGTTACTAAACAACAGATGAAAATAAATGTTATATAATGCCTAGGGTAAACCATACATACTAGACCTAATGGTGGTTTCATATTTCTCAAACGACACAATATTTTAGAGATACTTCAATTTTTTGGAAAAAAATATAACAAAAATATTAAATGAATTTCTCTCACATGCGCTATTACCAAACACCCAATGAATGAAAATGTTCTTCCATTCCAAGTGTAAAAATTACATCTCCCATCTAATGGTGGTCTGAGATTTTTCATAAGATACACCATTTAAGAGATACTTCAATGTTTTGTAAAAATTTATAACAAAAAAATCAATTAATTACACTCATGTGCGATGTTACCAAACACACAATTTATTCATGTGTTATATCATGTCTAGGGTAAAACCCAAATCTCAAACCTAATGGTGGTCTTGTATTTATAATATGATACACCATTCTGGAGATACATCAATTTTTTGTAAGAAAAATGATGATAATATTAAATTAATTACCCTTGTGTGCGATGTTACCAAACACCTGATGTTCACAAATGTTACGCCACCATAGGGTAAACCCCACATCCCAGACCTAATGGTGGTCTAAAATTTCTCATATAATCCACTGTTTAGGATATACTTTAATTTTATTTTAAGAAATTATAATAAAAATATTAAATGAATTATCTTCACATGTGATGTTACCAAACAACTGAAGTGCACAAATGTTATGTCATGGCTATGGTAACCCCACATCTCGAACATGAAAGTAGTCTCAAATTTCATATATGAGACACCATTCAGAAGATATTGAATTATTTTGGGAAAATAGTGTGTGTATGATATAATATATTTAATATTTTTATTCTATCTATGTTGAGCCTCTATGGGCCCAGAATCCCAAGATAACTCTGAACCTCACTCTGAAAATATTCCATAGAATATTTCCAGGTGTTAAAATAAACTAATAATTTGTAATTAGTTTAAATGAGTAATATTTAATCTTTTTTTTTGTTTTTAGAGATAATTATAAACTTAAAAATAAGACACAAGTTTTTACTACATGATAGCGATTAGATAAATCAACCCAAAAAACCCAAAAAATTTGGTATAAATCCTATCTACATTGAGGGTATTGAAACATTTATATCAATTTTATTATCAAATTCATAATTTTTTTCTGAAGGAAAAATTAAATTTCCATTTAATAAATGTGATATTAGGATATTCAAAACGTTTGAAAATATTGGACTTCATCTACAGTATTTAGGTTTGTAGAAGAATGATATTTTTGGTATCCAAATGGTGAACATAATTTAGTAGAAAAAACTAATTTTTGGGTTTGGTATCCATCATTTTAGAATTTAGTACATGAGATCGTTGGCCTGTATATTTAGGAATAAAAAAATTATAATTATATTTTCAATCCTAAATCATAACCTTCTCAATTTTCTAATTTATTGAAATATGGGGAGGAGGCCTTATATCTGGGATTCAAGATGAGAAAACTTGAAGTTGTTACAAATTTTTTGGCTATTAAATCACTTTTTTGAATATAAAATAGTTTCTTTGATCATAAATTATCTTTGGTTAAATCATTGTTTCCTGAAAGAAATACATTACCTATATGTTTCTATAAATGTAAGAGGTTGGTCCATAATTTGGGTCTTAGTTATCAGAAGATCCATGAATGTTCAAGTGAGTGCATCTAATATTATGGTGATTATGAATCATTAGTTAATTGTATAATATGTGATTAATTGAGGTATAAAGAGGCACTATAAGGAAATTATATATTCCCTATGAAAAAATTGAGGTATATTGCAATTTTACCTCATTTACAGGGTTTATTTACCTCTTGCAACACATATGCATTGATTACATGGGATAAATCAAATATTTCCATTTTTAAAAGATAAAATCCTCTATGTGATGGTGATTCATGGAAAAAAATTTATTATATGAATCCTTATTTTGATTTATAACCTCATAACATACAGTTGGGTATTCTTACTGATATTTTTTTCCATTTGGTGCTTAAGGAAGTCAATATTCTTGTTGGACTATTTTCATTAATTAGTATAACATACCTCCTTAGATTTTAATGAAGGGGATATATATATATATATATATATATGGTTCGATTAATTCCAAGATATCAAAAGAATAATATTTATGATTATTTGAATCCACTAGCTGATGAGTTGATTTAATTGTGGAATAATGGTGTAACTACTTTTGACATAGTTTTAGATCGTAATTTTACACTAAAGGTTGCATTAATGTGGATGATTAGTGATATTTATGCATATGATATGTTAACTGGATAGAGTACACAAGGTATAAAATATTTTCTATACTACATGGATGATAAAATAAGCATTTATGCTTTTCAATGGGAGAAAGACTATTTCTTTTTTACTTTAATTAGAGATTTATTCCTATAGATCAACCTTTTTGAAGGAATAGAAATAATTTTACAAAATGTAGAATTGAAAATATTGAACCTCTAGTAGTGCTCTTAGTTATTCAGGTAAAATCTATCATCTCTGCATTACCTCCTATAACTTTTGGACCAACCATTAATGAACAGAAAATAAATGGTTTTGGGAGAAATCATAAGTAGATAAAGATGGGTATTTTTTGTGACCTTCCACATTGGTCACATTTTTTATTTCATCAAATGTAATTAATATTGAGAAGAATTTTTTTATAACATATTTTATAATGTGTTATACACACTCGGTAATACCAAAGATAATGTAAAGGAATGGTTATATATTTCACAAATTTATAGCCATACTTAACTTGAATTATTTGAAGATGAAATATCACACAATTAAATAAATCCAAAATTATCTTACACACTTTTAATGAAATTATTTTATTATTCTTTCAATTTATTATATATTTTAGCTAATCAGATGGATATTCTTATAATCTATCCATTCTTTCCTATTCATCATATAATAAATCTAATAGTGAAGCATATGATACTTGTGAGTGAGCTTTCGATGAGAATGATTGGATATGGGACTAATCATGGTGTCAATAAAGGTTGGGTGACTAGTATTGGTTCACACCTGAAACCTACTAGTTATTTTGGTACTTTTGTGATGTCATTAGCTAGCTCGAAGGGAGCTCAGATAGAGTTGTCATCATCGTCTACTATATAGTATGAGGAGAGGTTGAGAGCTCATGATGAGATGATATAGTGGATGAAAAGATATGAGGAGGATGAGCATGAGTAGCAGTGTGTGACAACTTGCAAGTGGTGTTGGTATAAAGTTTTCTCCCCCTAACCCTTCAAGTGATACTCATCTTGGTCGTACCTGTTGATTCATTGTGGTTTTTTATGACTATTTTATATTTTGGGTGACAAAGATATTATTTGTGAAATTATGTATTAATTTTATGTTTGTTTTTAATATTTTTAACTATTGATAATATAAAACAAATGTTTTTTTTTGTTTTTTTTAAATTAGTAATTATGATGGATCTTTATACATCGTAATTGGATTTTTTTTTTAAATGGTAAACTTATTTTGGATGGATAAATGGTCATTGAAAATAATATTATTTTTCATAGGTATATTGAAATCATTTATTTAATAAAAAATCTAGTATTATTTATAACAAATAGTTAATCCATCACAAATAATATTTTTCAATGACAGACTCCCATCAAAAAAGATCATTAGTGGTGAGAATAATTTTTTAGTGACCTATTGCAAAAACATGAAACTCCATTAATGAAGGTACCATGAAAAAAACAAAAATATCATGGAATATATCATACATGTCACAAATCAGCAATGTAATTATATCAGTCACACATATTTGGTGTCATAGATCAACAAACATGGTTCTCAGACATAGGCATACCATATCGTACAATTAGTCTCTATACTATGCTTTCACACACACATAAAACCACAATCATTAATTATCAAAAAGGTATTCAAACATAGGTATCACATTAAGGAAATAAAGTTATATGTATAAAAAGAGCATGTCATATCATCTAGATTCATAATAGTTACATGTGTGATCAAACTTAAAACATGGAATTGTGATCTATAGATCTTAAGTGGCACAAAAACACAACCCAAGGTTTACAAACAAAAAACATTGGCTCTAATATCTTTACACACACATCATCAGATCAATCATCAAAAATAGGTCTCACGAACTACACAACCAGTCAATCCTCAGCCATTGGTGGTGAGGCAACAACCCATAACACAAGGTCCAACTTCATCCTTGGTACCTTTTCAAGTTATTAGGAATGATTCCCTTTATTAATAACATCTCAATCCTCATTAATTAATTATTCATTATTATTATCATAACTCATCATGATAATAAATTTCATTCACTTAATGTGGAAAAATAATACCAAATACCAACAATCATGCATAAATACCAAAAGGGTGGAGCACGCAGGACTGCCTGTCTCAAGGTTATCAATGTTAAAGTCAAGGTTAATCATGGAATCATCACCATAAATACATCCACACATTCATAGGTTCAAGTTGAACACCAAGGATTACTAAAACTGAATCAAGCTATTTTATTTCAAAAAGAAATAAAATATCACATGTAATAACAACTCTGTCTCTCCTAGATAAATTCTAAATTATCCATTTTAATGATAGCATGTATTTAACAAATTATTTCTTAAATAATAGTTATCATTCCACATGTGATGATAAACCCTCTCTCCAGAATAATCGTACATAAAAAATATTATTCTTTATTATTATTTTACATAATTATTGGTTATTACCATTATAAGAGTTATTTGTTATCTGTAAAGAACTATTTTTCAGAATAAGTTCAAAAATCGCTCATGAAAATATACTTAGAATTTATTCCCATATAATGACTCACACAATAATGGAAGAGGTAGAGAAAAATATTTTATGTCTGGAAACCAAAGGAAGACTTGAATAAGTCTTTGAATTTTATGGAAGAACAAGTTAATGGCTACCCATACATAAAAAAAAGTTCTAGGAACAAAGTCCATAAAGGTTTGGATACTTTTAAGAACACATTCTCTATACAAATTCGTAGCATTGAGACCACAAATTAAATTAACAATTTAATTTTTTTTTCCCAACCATTTATTAGTATTAGATTCTTTAACTCTTCATAAATATGAGTATTAATCCTTTAAGGAGTGAAAGAATCAATTATCAAAAAAATTAGCCTTTTAAAATTATCAAAACATGTTACCGGGTTGATATGGTAAAGAATGAAAGAAAATTTTGAAAAAACAAGGTAAAAATCATTACCCATATTTAAAATCATAAGGATTCATAAGGGTAACTTGTTTTACACTAACATAGAATTAAGAAATTTCATGCCATTTTGGAAACTACCTTCATGTTGTCCCTTACCCTTATGTAGGTATAAACTTACCTTTTTATGGTATTTGAGAACTTTCACATACCCTTACGTAATCCACACTTACCCTTACACAATAACAAGGTTACCTTTATGCAAGGAGAGGAGACCCTTACAAAGCACATTGAATTTCCACCTTACCTTTATACAGCATCGTGGAACCTTTAAGTAGCCTATATTATTTCCATTTTTGGCTTAAGTAAATATAGACATTCCTTTATGTGGCTTAAAGAAATATAGATATACCCTTACACGAAGCTAGAAGAAAATTATATAGAACATGTAATTTCCATGTTACCCTTATATAGTGCATGAGGTACCTTTATGCAATAAATATTTACCCTTACACAACCCAGAGAATATTTATTCAAACCTTATGTATCATATTTTTACCCTTTAATAACTCTTATATTTAAGGAATTACCATTACACAAGTTCTTAAAAACCACTCTATCCTTACATAACCCAAAGAATCGTGATTAAGGTTAATTTTATTATAAAAAACTGTTTTCACATAAGAAGATTTATAAATTATGAAAAAAAGAGTGTTTTAAAATAAAAAATGTTATAATCCTAACCCTCTAACAACTTATCATCCCTGATACGTGTCTATAACAACCCTTCTCAACACCTCGGTCATAACTGATATGATGAGATCGATACAATTCTAACCCATAATATTCAAGTTCTCGTGGAAGCACTTGTCAGAACATTTCCATATGTCTTCCTCTAAAGAAAATCATCCTAACCAACTAACACCACAAGAAACACCATGATCAACACATGTATCAAAAAACCCATTAACACCAAGAGGAACCTGGAAATTGTGGAACATGGGGAAAAAGTCTACCAAAATACATCTATTTAACTCAAAGGTTAGATCTTGATCACATGACACATCAAAACTCCCAAGAGACGATAGAGAAACCTCAATGTAAAACACATCCAAAACACCACAATTATTCCCAGAAGAGACAATGATATGAATATCCATCAATGATCCATCCATCCATAAGCAAGGAATAGAACTGACAGGGATTTCTACCTCAGGAAAGTACTGGATGGTAACCTAGGATTTTCAGAACCAAGCCTCACCCCTTGATGATCTCATTGAGTCATCTACAATCAAATCCAAGTGTTTATTCCATAGATAATATAAATTTTCCTAGTTACTTGTTTATAATCCCAATACCTATCCATGTCCAACCAAGAAAATATCAAAACAACAATGATAGTGCACAAACAGGGAACTACATTCTCATGAGAGAGATTATCCATCACATCAAGATTGAGCTATAACCATTAATAAAAAAAGTGGATACCAAGGGACAAAAAATTTCTATACATAATAGGTTCTTGAAATAATACTTTATTCCAACCCAAGGATCACAACTAACCTCAAGGGTTTCAAAACCATTCACAATGAAGGCTAAAATTATTCTAGATAACACGTACACAATGAGAAAAAGAGTGACCTAGAGAAACCATTTTCAATATCACAACCAAGGTCTTTAGGATAACATCCAAAAAGGACCCAAAGTAAGCCACAAGAGATCCCTATACCTGAATGGTCATAACTAATGTCATTTAATTATTATCAATTATTTCACCAACTGCTTGCACCAGCCACAAGTCTCTCAATTGTGCATCAGCACGCCAACAATCTGACACCTCCTCAACATGTATGTATTTTTTATCTCCATATTATAAATTACACATATGGTAACCATTTATTTCCGCATATGAATCAAACATCATATATTCAAAGATAAACCATACACTCTCAGT
Source organism: Viscum album (assembly GCA_963277665.1). Classification (NCBI taxonomy): domain Eukaryota; kingdom Viridiplantae; phylum Streptophyta; class Magnoliopsida; order Santalales; family Viscaceae; genus Viscum; species Viscum album. The sequence continues at coordinate 1,893,439,324 of OY728159.1, forward strand.
TATAGTACACATTGATTGCTTAAGTCACAATGATCGCCCAACTGTTAATCTTATGCAGACCTAGACCCTTCTATAAGAAAGGTCATTTCACATGTGACTATTTTGATGCTCCCTAGCATAGAATTATCCTTGTTATCATCCCCTCATGCACACTGGTACCTCGATCCATTATTGATTTCATCTTCTTCCATAGAGACAACTTCATAGGCATTAACCACTGGGTTTCCAACCATGTGAGATTTACGCTAAATGCATTGGTTTCTAACATCAAGGGTGATCCTAAAATAAAAAACATTAGTGAACTACCATAAAAACTCTATATGACTCATACATATAATAAGAAATATCCTCGATGTTATATACACAACCCTTCTTTCTCCAACCCAAGTATAACCATCACAAGAATTCTCATACATCAAGGGAAAAAGAATGAAAACACCTCTCATTTCTCCACTACCTAGTCTGTACCCCTAGTACATAATATGTAGTTCCAAAAACTCATCTCCCCCGAACAAGAATAACACGCAGTGTTTTTTATCTAAACCATGCATCGTGTACATGGGTTTTCCTAAACAGAAAACCCAAAAATGGCCCAAACTGTCATTTCTCTCAGATTAAGCCTGGATCGACCCTCAAGGGGTCCCTAAACAACCCAAAAAATGATTTAAAATTTGAAAATGGATAAAATTTGGGGATTTATGATAAAATTATTAAAATTATACTACCTCTAGGTGGAAACTAGTGAATCTTCACACTAAATCTATGTCATTCACCTACCATACCTCAATCTACCTCTGAACAAGCTCCCCAGGTATCACCTCCTCCTCTCTCTCTCCCCCACTTTTATCTCTCTCCCTATCTCAACTAAAGACCCCAAAGGGGGGAATCCTGTGAGGGTGTATGTGATAGGCCAAGGGGGAGAAGAAAAATAAATGGAAAAAGGGAAGGTAAAAAAGAAAACAAAAAATAAAATAAAAGAAAAGGGGTTTGGCACCCGATGAAATTTTATGTCTTGCTTAGGTAAAACACCCTATTCAAGACTAAACTATGAATAAGGAATCTCAATCTAACACTCCATTTATAAGATATCACCGAAAAAACACAAGAAAATAAATTAATATTTAATTAATTAAATATTAAATTTTCACTGGAAATTCTAATGGATCGAATTTCCACCAAACTCATATCCTAGGGAAAACCCCCTATTTCAATACCAACAAAGTGTTAAAAAATTTATAAAAGATCATATTATAAAAGAATTTACTATTTTTACCTTAAAAACCCTCATGAAGAAAAAGGATAAAAAAATATCCTAATTTTTACAACTCGTGACAACGCGAGGCATCAAAATATCTCCACCGGAAAATATTATCACCCCTGATAAGTGGAAATGGTTAACTAGAAATCATGATCTCCCCATTCACTAGCATAGTCGAAGTTTTCTTAACTATCTAATGATCAGTATTATAGAGTCCACAAATCTCTCCCACCATGAGATATGTTCAATTGTAACTGATCTGATCCCCCCCCCACAAGAGCATCCTTATCACTGCCCTACTCATCAACGGAAAACCATTAGGCCCACACTACATCCATCACTAAATGAAATGGATAGATGTGGCCAAACCTCTCACACATGAATGCTAGCACCAAAACCACAACAACTCACTGTCATTATTGGACACATAGAAATAGAAACCCCTGCACTCAATAAACCACTTAAAAAGAGGCTCATGAACTCTAATAGCCTATGGTTCACTTCCCACCACAATGATTTCCTTAAACCTCTCTCAAAAGTGTAATAGGAATCATGATCACACAATATAACTCCTAATAAATCAAGGACAATTCACTTAAAACCATTGATCATGCTCTTTATGAAGGCTAGTTCTAATAAAATGGATCACCCTCTACACTCCCCTTCAAAATCAAGGAAACTAACTCATTCAAAGATCTACCACATGACCACCCTACACTTGGGAATTGATCCAAATCCTCAAGAATCCAACCAAAATTCTACTATGCTATAAAAAGTGAAACCAAAATGAGTAGGTATAGGTCTCCAACCAAACCCACCACTCATGTTATCCATGAAACTGATATCACTCCCAGCATTCCACTTCTCAAACACTGGGAATCCTCATTCCTAACCAGACCCTAGTGAAAAAAAAAACATCTTCATGCCCACCATGGAAGAACAGCCATGCCCGCCCAAGCCATCAGTGATAGCAGGTACACAGGCTCCACCACATGACCTGGTAGACAACACCTGGTAAGAACAGCTCCCTCCCAAGAAATAAAAATTTGGGACTTCATGGGAACCACCACCTCAGGTAAACTCAAGAATAATAAAAACATATATCATGTTTTCTTGTCCTTATAGATCCACAAATAGGGCACTCAAAGACCATTACTGGCCCATAAGGGTATCCAGACATCCTTTGATGAAGGGAATTCATATCCATCACTAATGAACCTCTCACCAAAAGATCCACATGGCCTTCTATAAAAATAAAATATATACATGTGTTTAAATTGAGTAGAATGTCACCAAGGGGCTATATGTGATACACCATATAGGTCTTTGAAGACACTTTAAACAATTGAGCATACATCTCCAATGAAAACACCACAAGTAGGTAGATTTTATGTGAATACTATGTGCTCAGAATGATTCATGAAAATTGTCCCTTTTTCAATGGGACAAGATCCAAAAAATAGAATTAACCATGTATCCAAAAATCAAGTTCATCACACTAAGTGAAATCACACAACTGTAAAATGGAAAGCAAAATCAATATTCTTATTCTCTAAAAAATTGGAATTCCTAATAGAAAAGGTTTTCATGACACACCAGTATAATATCAATCATAATCTCTAACACATTTCTATACCACCTATCTACCAACACCTAAAATCATAAAACCAAATAGCTCTGATACCATTTTTCACAAAACATCCCAGGAAAACCTAATGTGTCACTTAATATGTCTGACCGCAAGACATCAGAGTATGGATAATAAATAAAATAAAATAATTGCATGATATAATAAATTTAATGTGGAACATAGTCATTCAGACTCAAAGTGTGATGAAAAAAAAATTGTTTTCTAGCTAGGCTGACCAAATATACAAAATAAAGAAACTAAAAATAAATAAAATAGGCTCTTCTTCCAACTCTGATCCAAACCACATACCTGGTCTCCATAATTCTCAAGTTGAACCAGCCTGATCCTGAGACTTCACACGAGTAGCTTTACTCGATCAAGAAACACTGGTCCTTGGCCCAATCCATCATACTACCTATGATCCAACCTAAAATCATACATTAGGTATGCATGAACACTGAGGTTCACATATCGGGGATGAGAAATAAATCTATGTAGGTCACCCACAATGGTGGACCTATAATATGTTGTCATAAAAAGTTCATGTACACATGATATTTTTAGCCTAGTATAAACTAACAAGAGTTCGCATAATAAAAAACTGCATAAAAAGGGGATAAAGAAAACAAGGAAAATATCCAACCATGGGTTCTATTTTAACAACTGAGGTAAGTCTACCACCATTCTGGACCCCACTAGAGGGTTTATAAGATGTTTCTCACCCAGCCACATGACAACTCGTGTGTCCTCCAAATTTATATAGGAGCTCCAAGAAATCTTGACACAAAGGAATGTATGTCATACCCTATGGTGTAACCTTAGGAATGCACACAAAAAATAAAATCTACTGGTCTCTATGACTCTAATGACATGATCCAAACTAGTGAAAAATCTCTACTCCACACATCAGAGAAACTATTATATCCTGAAAGTACATCAAAAAGAATCAAGATCCAATATTGACCTGATAGTTGCACCATCATATATAATCCAACCACATGGACCAAAAAAATGAACGATCCAATAGTGAATCATCTATAATACTAGGAGTGCAGAGAATCCATGGTACTTGGAGTATGTCATCATCCATGGTATTTTACCTCTATCCAAGGCATAACACTTAACTAGATGGAGAACTCATCCATACAGCTCATTAGCTATCTAATTAGAGCTAACCATGGCTAGCCAATGGAGGAGATAACCACATAGAACTCAGGTCAAATGACCTATCCAAGATATCATAAGGGAATCCCACTCAAACCAAAGTCTTAAGAACAAACTTCTTTAAACATCATGAAAAAATGCCACCTGAATGTTGGAAGATCCAACTCTTGAACCCACTATCCAAAAAACTATACTAGAAGCATTGATCAACTCTCATCCAATAAAGAATAGTCCCTCTCTAGGTCCCCTGGATCTTAGCATAAAGTGACATTTGACTAGGGAATCCCCTGATACACCCAAGATCTTGAACCACTCCTATCAAAAGATCCTAAAATAGGCCAAATCCATAAAAAGAGAAGGATAACCTACAAGGGGTTACTCTAACTCATCCAAATCATGAGATATTTCTAGTGTAGATATATCCAAAATATCCCTCAATGGCCTCTAAATAATCCCTGAACAACAACATGTTCAATGGGTATCCAAAAGGAAAGCATTCCTACAAGGGAATTCTCAATGGTCCTCATGACCAACTCAAAAGAAGGACCCTACTAGGGATCCTCATTAAACGAAAAACCTATGGGGTAATTACCATGCAATAAAACCTCAATTTTATTTCTTAGAAAACAACCCATACTTGGGTAATAACCCACCCACAAGGGAATCCAAAGAAATATCATTCCATATAATAATTATCACATCACAACAACACTCATTCTTAACCACCATCCCATGGAATCAATCCATCCCTAAGGATCCAAAAACTCTAATCCTCAAGAGCAGTATCTATATATCAACTCCTCTAACCTCAAGAAACTTCTACTATTACACAAGGAAAAACAAATATCTCCATATAGATACTACTCTATCATTCCTTCTTGGATTAGTTTGAATGATCCTCGAATAACACTAGCTGGAATCCACAATCTAAGTCACTAACAAGAGGGCAACCATCACTTGGTCCATGCACCTCACAACCCAACCCCTAAGATGGTTTTGAATCCAAACCTAAAATAAATCTTCCCAACGAAAAATATCAGTCTAAAACACTATCTAGGAATCCTCTAAACACTAAAATAATCCCTCCATTGTGATCTATGTGAAAAAATGGTCAAAATTGAATACTCACAAGTCTAATTCCAACAGTTGGGTGAAAAATAGTAAAACGGGCCAATGAGGGAAAAAGTATGCGATGTATATATGGAATACATGGTTTGTAACCCTAAAGGTCCTCCCTATCCATGTGACATGATACACTTAGTGTGTACTTTCCCAAAGTACACAACATGTTTTCCCTATACAGAGAATATAACCCCACATGGGTACCTACCCATGTACCTCATCCCCAAGCAGTGTGTATACCATCGAACTACATTGTGTGTACAACCATGTACGTGGAATGTACCCCACATAGGGTTTCCATCCATGTACCTAAGCATGTACCCCCACACGGGGTCTATCCAAGCACAATTCACGACCATTAGACGTGTGCCTCAAATGGGGTATGTCCATGTACCCTACACCAGCATGTTCCCCCAGAACACCCCGAGTCATCACTACGTGGTGTGTACTCTCGATACACAACATGTAGTCCTAAAAACTCATCTTCCCTAAATAGGAAGAACACACAACTTCTGTTCTCTAAAACTCACATCATGTACATGGGTTTTCCTAAACAAACCAAAAACCCAAAATGGCCCAAAACCCTTGTTTCTCCCTGATTAATCTAAGATTGACCCTCAAGAGGTCCCTGATAAATAAATTTCATAAACACATTTTTTATATAAAAATAAATTTATTTTGATAATTTAATTGTTAATTCTCATCTTCACACTTAACAATTTGTTTGTATTTGGAAGGATGAAAATAATTCATGAAAATAAGAAAAAGGGACCAAAGAAGTTGATAAATACACTTAAATATGGCTTCATGTGATAACAGATGATCATATGATGCTTTTGGGGAATAAAACTGAAGAAATAGGGAGAAAAGGAGGTTCTGGAGCTGGAAAATGTTAATTCATGATGTGAATCTAGTTCAAGGAATGTGTTGGGTATAATTCATGAATTGAATACAAGAAGTGTCCCAATTCATAGGAGGGAAAAAAATTCACAGTGTGACTTAACCTTTCACGATGTGATAGTGTCTAGGAAGACCAAGTAAGTGCCAAAATCGATATGGAATTCAACAGAAGGAAATAAATAATAACAAGAGCAACAATTTATCACCCAGTGCAAACCCAATACTCATAATGGTTTATATTAAAGGATAATTAAATGTAACATGATCCTTATGGGGTTTATAAATATATTATTTTACTACTTCTACCAGATCTATTGAGAGATCAAAGCTTGGGGTGAGAAGTTGCATTGTAAAGGGTCATCAGGATTTTTTTTCTTCATTTTTCTTTCATGTTTTCTTTTTCTTTAATACTTACCTATTACTCCCTCATCACTAGAATGAGGGGGTATCTCCCTCTATATGTTAGGGTGATGTAGAAAATGTCATAATGTACTTTTGGATGGTATTTATTTATTTTATTCATGTTGGGTTGCTGCAATAAATTGATTTATAAATTGAAATCTATTTCTTTTTTTCATGATAATTTAATTGAACCTAGAAAATAATTTAAATTATGCAACTAGTAACCCTATATTATTCATGAACATTGTCGCATTTAGGTTAACAAGGATTAAAAATGGTATCGAGACAAACTTCATTCAGCAATTCCCTAAATTATTAGATCAGGGGAAAAGGGGGATTTCTGTGCTGTGGAGGGGAAATCATAAAAATTGGATATACCTAATCTCAAATACAAAACAAATCATGAATTAATAAAAAATTTCTATAAATCTAATTTCATTTAAATACTAAAACTAGAAAACCCCAACACGCCGTTAAAATATGAATCTTCAAATAGTCAATCTACCTTCTTTTTTTACTTTCTTCGAATTATCTTTAACCCCAAATCTATTTTGATTCCCTATTTCATAAAATCAATTAAATAAATAAATTTTCTTTCAAAAATCACATAAATTAATTGCACTGTCTCTGTGGGTTTGACACTCTAACTTGTTGCATACTATATTTCAATTTATTAGTTGTAATTGATTGAGTCTATATAAATAAATAATTTTTGGTTAGCCTCGTAGGGAATTAATGATTCCCTGTGAGTGAACAAAACCATATCCATTATTGAGGATGGTTGAAAAGTATTTTCTAGGTTTTTTTAATTTTAATATTGTTATTTTATTTTAATTACATTTTTTATGATGGGCATTTCATGTTGAAATTTTAGGTTTTAAAACATTAAATGCACAACTATAACACACAGGAAAAATAAAAAGACATCATTGAGATCAACCAAAATTTGAAAAAAAAACCTAAAAAATAAAATTCACTGTGATTATGGTAGGTTTGGAATATAAATTAGATTTTGAATGCATTTGTTGAGGAGATTTTGTGACTGCATATGCTTACTGACTATGGTTGGAAATTGATAAGACGAATTTATATATACATTTTTTATACATTTATTTAAAGTTTATTCAATCTTTATTTGATAATACATGGTGTTTTTTCTTGTTTTTTTAGGGATTAGTTATTTAAGGATCAATGGAAAAGTTGTTGAAAAATGGAAACAATATGTTTAGCACACCATGAAAGGAGTTCATGATGTGTATTACTCGTTCACAGTATCCCTGAGGACCAAAGGCTAACATGTGAATATTTACATGATAGTAATTTATTCTATAATGTTTAAATACATTACCCATCTTGAGATATTCAAGATCATAATCCCACTTAATTTACATGGAATGTAGGGAATAAAAGTTCTGAAAATGGGTTTCTAAATCCCATTTGAAATATTATATCATGAATATTTTTATTATCATGATATTTAATTTTTTTATTGTTATTATTTCATAGGTCTTGTGATTAAAATGTTTTGAAAGTGATAAGGGACTATTCTTTAATAAAATCTTATTTTAATGTTTTCCTTTAAACTCTCTTTTTCTTCCATATCCATGTTTTTAAATTTATTTTTTAAATATACTTATATAGAAATGAATGTTTTATAAAGTGAATTTTTTTCTTTCATTCAAAGGGTTTTAAAATAAGGTGTAATTTTTGTATTGAAAATGGGTTTTAAATAAAATGCATTTGGGTATTCTAAAGTGTTTTCTATATGGGTCTAAAATAGTTTTTTAAATATTTTATAATGAAAAGTGAAATAATAAAATGTTTTATTTTTTAAATGGAACTCAAATATTAAATATGTGAAATGGGTGAGCCCATTATATCTTATATGAATGGTTGTTCCTCATTATATCTCATGGGTAAGCCTAATATAACTTAAACAAAGTGTTAAGCCCCATTATAGCTCATGAAAAATAGGTGATTCTGATAAAGATTATATAAAGGGATGATCCCCATTATAGATCACAGGTGAGCCTGATATATCTTATATGAAGGTTGGGCCCCATTATATCTCTCAAATGTACTAGTTTATGATTATATTGGAATTAAATTGTACAATTATTCCAATTAAAGAGGTTTTGAAAGGGTTTTATGAATATGATGTTCCTAGTTTACAAAAAGGGGTATTAATTTCATTTTTTGGGTTGTCATTATTTTATTTGAGTAACAAGTGTGTGTTTTTATGTGAAGATAATTTATTTATTTCACTCAAAGAACACTGAGATAAAGGTAAAATATTTCATGGGTTTTCAGGTTTTTCACTGAACTAATAGTTTTCTTTTTATCCCCTTTAATGAGTTTTTTTATCATCCCATGTTTTAAAATGTTTTTAATGGGGGTTAAGGATGGGTGAGTGAAATTAATAAGCCAAGTTGAAAGTCATAAATATTTTCCATGAAAATGAATCATTATTTATTTTAAAAGTTTTATATTATGGGTAAAATGGATACTAGTTTGATGCGTACACTTTATATTATAGGGTTTTATTATGTGTGAGTTAAGTCCTAATTCTCTAAAAATCTAAACATGAAAAGATCAACAAAGTGAAATAAAGAGAATTATTTACAAAAACTCAAGATTGAATAATGTTTATGTATTGGTACTTATAGTTGGTATCAAAGGATAGTTTATATAACATTATATTTTAGGATAATTATAAGATAATGCCCATGAAATATTTTACCTTATGGTTAATTTAAAATGATATAGAATTTGAATATTACCATGTTTCTTAATATAAAAAATGTTTGTTTTGAATGGTTTTCCATATAATAAATAGGTAATCTATAGTAGGAAGTCACCAAGTGGAAAATATCCTTCCAAATTAGTATCCTGAGATGGTTGAAATTTGAATAGAATAGTTTTTCGTAGTGATGGCTCAGCTGACACAAGCTATAAATGGTGGTGGTATCTATGCTAGAGAGTATCATGATTTACCACGATGAAACATGTCTATAGTGGATAATTTTATAGGACAAAATTTCCCATCATTAAGTGGGTCATATAACTAGTGGTGGATGAAGGATGGATCAATGCCTTTGAGAAGATATTTGAATTCATTGGATGTTCAGAACATTAAAAGGTAACTCTTGTCGTTTATCATATTTAAGGAGGATTTAATCAATGGTGGTATTTGGTTAATAATACCAAATATAAAGATGATCGTGATTCCATGGAATGGGAGAAATTTATGGATATTTTCCTTAATAAAAATTTCCCTATGTTTTCTAAGATAAAAAAATAAAAACAATTCCTATAATTAAGGAAATAAGAAAACGATTCTATTGTTGTCTCTAAAGAAAACATTATAATATTGGCATGGTATGTGTCATATTTTATTCAAGAGACTAATATTAAAACTATTAGATTTTAATCAAACTTGAAACCGAGTTTATGAAGATATTTAGCTATAAAATAATTTAAAAGTTATGATAAAGTGTTCATTATGTTGAGAAAGTTGAGATGGAGTTTGCGGACTCTTATGTTCCTCAATATGACAATAGTAATAAAATGTCAAGTTGGTAGGAAATGGATAATAAAACATCTAATAAGTCCCAAGATAAGCCAAAAAAATATTCTTAGTGTGTTAAATGGAAATTCATTGAATATTTGATAGGATCTAGAAAGTGTTTGGGTGTGGTTAGTTGTTCCATAGGGCTCGTGACTATAAATAAAAGTGTCCCAAAAAACCAAAGAATGGGGTCACTGATAGCCATAAAATAATGAAGTTTTTTAGTATCAATGAGTATGGTTATTATGCTAACATGTGTCCAAATTTAGTTTCTTAGGGTGAAAATCATCTTGATCAAAAATATAATGATGAGGAAAAATATATTTTTTTCTACTACATTTGATGTTAGTCCATCTGCGGAAGTGGTGAAAACTCCAAGGAGCTCAGTACTTTTTTAATTTTAATCACAAGTTCAATATTTTAAACACTCTTTTCTATGTATTAAGTGATGATATAATAAATAGATTAAATAAATTTTAGAATATTTTTTGGGTTTATTAATATGTACGGATTTTGTTTAACATGAAGTATGCCTTCACTTTTTTTGACATGAGTTTTACAATATTGATAACATTTTCATATTATATAATCTATGATGATTAATGTTATTTTTAATGATGTTTCTCATATTTTTAGGAATTTTATAAGGATTAAATATTATGAAAAACAAAATTTAGAAGGTCAGGTAACAACTCATCACAACCAATAAGGATGTGAGGCTTGAACCCACAAGGAAATGTTGACAAGGGTGCAATACCTACCAATGGACTATGTAATTTCATGGTTAGTATGAAATCATACTTTTAAATTAAAATGTTTGAAATATAATGATAAATTTTATTTTATAAATATATGTTTTATCATAAAGAAAACCATGGGATTATAAAGTGATTTGGTGATTATGTGATTAATTTTTTTTTAGGATAGAATCACTATAAGTTTGGGAAACATTTTATCTTAGGATATCCATTTTAGTTATGGTTAACTTCTAAAGATATTTGGAATATCTGATTATCCTTTTAGGGATTATTTTATCTGTTATAAGTTATTTTAGTGATTCATACATGAAAAATTCATCTTGAACACTCTAATTGGACAAAATATGAGATTGTGGTGGAAATTGATTAATTTTAAAAAAATTACTCATCAAGTAATTATATTTACTTATATGATTCATCTAGAAGGAAATTTAATTCCAAAACTCTTGGAAAATTATCTTCAAATAAAAAACTCATTTTACCATCATTCTTGATGAAATCAATGAAATTTTTTCACACCTACCTAGTTTATGGTTTTTTGGTTGTTGAGTTGGTATAATATAGGTAATAGAATATATGGGAATTTGATTGAGAATATCTATATATTGGGAATAGTAGATACAAAATCAATTGAGTTGTGGGGTTGACCATTCACTTGGAACACTAAAAGTGTATCCCTCGAGCACCACTAACTCCATTCCAACTAATTTTCCATCTACAAATGGGTGTCAACCTCTATTATTATATCACTCGAAGTGATTCTATTTTCCTAAAACTATGTCCATGATGTCATATGAATAATGGAGATCATAATAAAGTATCTTTTTATGGATATGAGACTAAAAGTTTTCGAAATGGTAATGATTTGAGGCTACTGGAATTGGATCATATCAGTGTTTAGAATATGAGAATATCTAGAGCCTACATCAAGGAAAAGAAAGATCTCCTCATAGTCAACTGATCCCCACCACCCCTCAATATTTTGAGGTATTGATACAAAGGATACCTTTTATTCATCTAATTTGTTGTCTCCTACCAGACTACCTTATAAATCGATAAAGAATGCCAATGAGCCTGTACTAAAGTGGTATAGGCTCCTTCTTGACATCCAAAAGACCCAGGATCAAATATGAGTAGGGACAGATTTCTGGGTAGTGTAAAATTACTGTAGTAGGGTCATGTAGTAGTACTATAGCAGTGACGACTATAGCAGCAATGGAACTATAGCGGTGGAGGCACTATAGTAGGTACTGTAGCTGCAGTGGTAACTGTAGCAGGTACTGTGGTAGCGCAGATACTGTAGTAGTACTGTTCACCGAGGGGTGCTTTGGGCCAAAAAAATGGGCTTTCAAGCCTTGTATTTAGGAAACTTGGACTTAGGCCTTCAGGTAATGTAATGGGTCTCCCTCTACCCATTCTTAAAGAGGTCTTTGCTTTAAATAATAAATTGAGGCTTCGGCCCCAACTGTTAAAAAACATCCATAAAGGTAGTGGATATCATCCATTCAATAAAATGGTTTTCAAAAACCTAAAAATGAATCAAGACCTCTGGGAGTGGATAGGTATAATGGATTTCCTAAACCCATAGGGATAGCTACCATTTTGAACAATAATTAGTTCCCCAACATCTGAAAGTACATCCTATATTATATTGAGTAACCATATCTTCTTCTATAAGTGGGCGGAGTATAAACTACTAAATAATTGTTTGGACATTATGATTTTATTCCATGTGAAAATATTTACTTCCCACCTATATTATCCTACATTTAAACCTAATTCTACATTATTCTTTACGACCTATATACTTTCTTTTCTCTATTCTCAAAATGAAGTTTTATTGACCCTTTTCAAATGTAGGTTCCCAACAATGGTATTTTCACATTTACAAACTTTGATTATAGAGATAAATATAAAATTGAGAGGATGAAATTTATTAAATGGGGAAGGATGTAATACCCAAATATTTTAGAAAATAAAACAATGCTGGATAGCATGTTTGGCATGCAACACTGAGGTTAAACAGCATGCGAAATATATAATCTTTATAACCTAACTTTAAAATTTGAAGGTATGAATAATATTAACTAATTTATGAAATATATATATATTTATTACTCAATATAAATTATTTATAAATTCACGGTGAATAATCAATCAATTTTTAGTAAAATATTTTATTCTTCAAAAATTGGTTTTCTTCAAAAATAGGTTTTCTTAAAAAATAATTTTCATTTATTTTTGTGAGAAAATATTATAATAAATTTTTAGATATTTTTTAAAATAAATATAATAAAATAAAATTAATGTCTCAAATAATAATATCAAAATTAACTTAGGATGAAATGTTGGGATTTTTTTGGAAAATATTGATTTTCTACTGAATAGTGAAAGATACTGATTTAGGTAAAACTATCATTTATTTTCAATAAATTAAGTAATTTAAAGTATCATTTTGATTTAAATTTTATTTAAAATAAATTTATTATTATTTAATTATATTTAATCCACTTTATTTATTTTTAATAATATTTACATTGGGTTTTAGTATAATTTTATATTTGGGTTTAAAAATAAGATTTTTATGAAAGTTATTTTAAAGTAAATAATGGTTATACTTTTTAATTAATTAAAAAAAACCTAATTAGGAATAATTTGAATAAACTTTATATATTATATATCTATATATATTAATTTAAATTATTATAATTATTATTACTAGTCATATAATTAATATGAAATCATCTTTTTCTGGAAAAATACACTTTATGCAAACCTTATTTTCTATTGAGCCTGCAGATTTAAATTTAAATTGAATTTAGGAAATTATGTTAATTGAATTTGGTAAAATGGATTTAATATTTTTAATAAGAATAATTTATATTATATAATATTTTCGTATTAATTTTTTATCATAATTAATAGTCTAAATAATATTACTTAATTATCGTGGTTATGGTAAAAATGGATTTAGTGGGGGTTAAACAAAAAATATATGGCTTTAAATGAACTAAAAACTTATATAAAATATATTTACTACAAAAATTTAGATCTTATAATTTTTAATGTTTTATAATGGTCTATTTTGGAGCCTTTTGGAATGTAAAAACTGTGGTTACACCTTTTTTTCAAAAATTACCAATTTGTCACTCACCTCACTTATAAAAGGACACCCCCTCATATTTTCTCTTCACACCTTAAAATCCATTTTTCTCATTCAATTACTAACAAAATATCTTCCTTAATTCCATACCCACATACTATAATCCTTTTTTGATCATAAATAAATCCTAATAAGTCTTTTGGTGCTTAACTAAGGAGGTTGTCTGAAGAAGAGGTATCATGCTTAACTGAGCCTCTTTATTTTATTTCTTCTTCCACCTTGATCAAATTTCATCCAATTATTATTATATAATAAAACCAGTTTCTACCATATAATTAGATATTATTATGTTAATTTAATTACCTAAATCTATCTCCTCTTTTATCAAATGGGATATAAAATCATCATTTGTGTGTATGGCGGACTACCACCTCACGAACCAAGGTCATTTGTTTTTCATCATTGCCTTTCATGGATTATTCTAATAATGTATTTAAATTATATATATGATATATGTAATATATTTATACTTATTTATTTATTATATCACATATACCTTCTTACTTTCTATTACACATGGGATGTGATAACATCACTCGTGTGTACAGTGGACTACAACCTCACGAAGCGATGGGATTCGTTTTTCACTAACGTTTTACATGGAAGGAAATAAAGATAAATGTAATTAATATATGTTATATAAATAAAATAATAATTATGTTAATGATATATTTGTTATTATAAAATGATAAAATATCATTTTCTATCTTACATTGAAAAATGATACAGTTTTTCATGTACTTGTGTACTACCACCTACACGAAGTGATGTGATTCTTTTTTTCATCAATAAAACACATTGATGATATATATAAGTATATTTAATGAAATAATATGTTTTTTATTATATTATGATAATTTCTTAAATATAAAATTTTAATCACCTTCTTTCCATAATAATCATTGAAAATAGAAATGTTACTCATCCATATGTATGGACTACCGTCTCCATGATTGTAACTGAGTTCAATTTTCAGAACCATATTTCGTGACTGGTTTTATAAATTATAATTTTTGTATAAATATGATAATTATTCCATGATTATTATTCTGATTATTTTTTATAATTACCTATTGGACCATTATTCAACCTACCAAAGTAATTTTTGACACATAAACCAAATATCATCGAAACACCCAACATAAATTTAATTGATTAATTAATTGTATAAAAATTATCATAAGTAAAATAAAATGAATAATAAACTTGAAAAGGGTTATCAAGAAAGAAAATAATTAACATAACTTTATTATTTAGGAAGATAAATAACTTACATGACAAGTCAGACACAAGTAAGGGATCTCTCGTCTCACTTTTATTTCTGTAAGACATATGTCATATTCACCACATATTTTTATTGTATGGTGTATATGCTGACCATTAATTTATTTCATGATAATTGTCATGAAATTTATTAGGATTTACAAATCCATGTGTGGTTCTCTCTTTCTTGGGGTTTTGATCCAGATATTTCCGAAGTTGCAAGGGACTTCGTCTCATTTTCTATTCATTAAGGCATATTTTGATGATTATGCACCTATATCCTAATATGGAGTGTTTATAATCCCACATTTATATTTTATATCATGAATTATTTTATTCTTAGGATATTTAAAAGTTTTTTTAATCTTATTCTTTCTTGGGTCTTATGATTCAAATGTTGTTAAATTATTAAGGGACTTCACCTCAATTTCCTTTCGTTGAGGGATTTTTTTATGTTATGCATGTATATTATTTTATAAGGTTAATATATATACCCCTTGAAATATTATATCATTAATTTATTTATTTCATTTATATTTAATGTTTTTATAATTTTAATATTTTATGGGGATTACGATTCAAATGTTTCCAAAGTGATAAGGGACTTTTATTTTAAAAAAATACTTTTTAATTTTTTCCTTCAAACTCCCATTTTCTTATATGTCCATGTTTTTAAAATGATATTATAAATTTACTTATATGGACATGAACTTTTTATAAAGGAAATTTTTTTATTTCATTCAAAGGGTCTTAAAATAAAATGGTGTTTTTGTATTGAGAATTATTTTTTAAAACAAAAGGGTATTTTAATATTCAAAAGTGTTTTATATACTGATTAAAAATAGTTTTTAAAATGTTTTATGATGAAAAATTGAAATCATAAACTATTTCATTTTTTAAATGATATTAGATAATTTTATATAAAAAACAAGTGATCCTGATATAGCTTATATAGATTTTTTATCCCCATTATAGCTCATGGGTAATCCTGATATAGCTTATACAAAGGGTGGACCTCATTATAGATCTCTAATGAATTTGGTAATGATTATATTGGAATTAATTGTATGGTTATTACAATTAAAAATATTTTGGAAGGTTTTTATGAATTTGGTGCTCTAAGTTTCCAAAAAGGGTTTTTAATTATATAGTATGTGTTTTAATGATTTTATTTGAGAAAAAGTGTGTATTTTTCATTTTAAAAAAATTATTTCTTTCACTCAAATAACATTGAGATAAAGGTAAAACATTTCATAGGTTTTGATTTTTTTCACTGAAATAATGGTTTTCTTTATTTTTATATCCCTTATTGATCTTTTTTTCTTCATCCCAAATTTTAAAATATTTTTCATAAGGTTTAATAACAGGTAAGGGAAAGGAAGAATTCAAGTTTAAAGTCATGAGGATTTTCCATAAAAATAAATCATGATTTATTTTAAAAGTTATATTAATGGGAAATAGATACTGGTTTGAAGTGTGAAAATTTTAATATATAGTTTTATTATGTATGATTTATGACCTAATTCTCTAAAAATATAAACCTAAAAACATCTTCAATTTGAAAGAAAGTATATTATTAACTAAAACTCAATATTATTTTCTATTTAAGGTTGGGTCATTATATTATAAATTGTATAAAATCAGAGTAATTAGAAACCAATAACACACCAACAGCATTACTGTATGCAGAAAGAGTAGACTTGACCTAAGTATAAGGCACAAATCATCCATCAGTCCGATCACATATAAAAATAAAAAATAATAAAGTTAAAAAGGATATACTCTAACTATAAGTCACATATCATCCCAGTATCCTAAATCAAAGTGAGATTTCATTCTAGACAATCAACTCGGGCCTCAAATTAACATATACCTACAACAAGTGAGAGCTTCTTGGGTACCCAAGTGTCATGGATTCCTCATAAGGGTGTGAACAAAACTTAGTAGGATGCCACCAATGCGGTCCAGTACCCAACTGGTGATGCACAGTGTATGTGTATGTGATAAGTTTAATAGAAAGTAAACAATAAATACATAACTTTTAATTAAAAACACAATATCACAAAGAAAAAAAATCAATAGCAACCATGTGTTGAGAGGATATGCACATACCAAGACTCCATGAACCCCCAATTGTACCTGATTTGGATATATGGTAGAATGTAGTCATAATAGAAGTTGGAATTAAACAAGAGAAAGTCAGAAGGATAGGTATTCATGCCCCATCTCTCTCTATCATCGATAGTATGGGACCTAAGACTCCAGTTATGGCCTCACTATGTAATCCTACCCTATCTCTCTCTATAGTATAATGGGTTCTATGACCCTTGGTCAGACAACGCTAGGACATAATCACTAATTTTTTATCTCCTGGGTCAGATCACATAGACCATTATGTCCTACCTTCACCTCTTGGGTCTGATCACATATGATTGTCATGCCCCCAAGTCATACCACACTGAGTTATCATTCATTTTCATCTATCTTAGCCTCATAATCACATCACATGTTGCATCTGAACATGTTACACCTCTCAGGATACCGATCCATGATGGGTCTAATTGTCTCTTAGGTACCATGAACAAAACAAATAGAATATACCCTACATAACATAAGGAAATAGTGGAATCATATCAGTCACACATATCCAGTTTCATAGCTCAATAAACATGGTTATCACATATATGAATATCATATCACACAAGGAGTCATTATAATATGATTTCACACACACACACACATGTGATCACTATAAATCATGTTCAACAAGCTATTCGAATATAGGTATCACATCAAGGAAATATGATTACACATATAAATAGATCATGGCATGTCATCTAGATTCATAACAATTACTCATGTGATCAAACATCAAGCATGGTATTATGGGATCTAGGTCTCAAATAGCACAACAACAACCCCCGACCTGTCCAAACATCAAACATAGGTGCCATAGGAACCACACATGAATCATGTGATCAATCATCAAACATAAACCTCGTGGTCTAAAAACCTATTCAAGACTCAACCATAGGTAGCTAGGCAATAATCCAGCAAACAACATCCAATATAGCCCTTTTAACCTTGTCGTGTTATTAGGCATGGTTCTTTTAATTAATTAAGACTCAAGACTAATTAATTAATTAAACATTATTAATACTATAACTCATAGTGAGAATTAGGTTCATTCAACCAAGGTGGAAAACATCATACAACATTCTAATAATCATTCTAAGATGAAAAATGGTAGAGTGCACGGGACCACCTACCTCATGGTTGTCAACGAAAAAGTTAGGGTTCATCATGGAATCATCACCCAAAACATATTTATGAATTCATAATCTCAAGATTACAACAAAGTATTCCTAAAATATAATCCAACTATATTATTTCCAAAATAAATAAAATATCATATTTGATAACAACTTTCTCTCTCCAAGATAAATTGTAAATTATCTAATTTAATCATAGCATGTGTTTAACAGGTTATTTATTAAAGAATAGTTGCCATCCCATATGTGATGATAAAAAAACTCTCTAGAATAATCCTAGATAAAATGTAATAATCCTTATTATTATTTTCCATTATTATAGTATATTACCATTTTAAGAGTTCTTTATTATTTTTCTAGACAGTTCTCAAAGGGTAAATTCAAAAATATCTCATGAAAAGATACCAAGAATTTACTCCATTAAAACTCCACACACAAAAATAGAATAATGATAGAGAACTATAACATTCCTAGAACCCAACTTAATACTTGATAAAGGATTCACGTCTTCGGGAAAAATATGTTCTAGTCTTACTAGATGGAATATCCTTAAACGAATTCCACATGGGTTCAAATAATTTTAAGAAGACAATTCACATAAAAAATTGATGCATTAAGGCCTCAAACTAAATTAAAATTTTAATTAGTCTCCTAACTATTTCATGGTAGAATATCATTTAGGTCTTCATATATATGATTCTTAAAACATTAAGAAGTAAAATAATAAATTCTTATAATTTTTAAGATTTTAAACTAGTCAAAACATGTTACATATTCAAGCTAGGGAAGAAGGAAAGGAAATTATGAAAAATTGGGTAAAAATCATTACCCTTACATGATAGCACAACACTATATAAAGGAAACTTGTTTTATCCTTACACAGTTGAAAAAATATACTACCCTTATGTAGTCCCTTATCCTTACATAGGTATGGAATTACCTTTAAGTAGCCTTTGTCTTTAGACAAGAATAGGAGACCCTTATTCAGTGAATTGAAATTCCACCATACCTTTACACGGTATTAGAGAACCTTTACATAGCCCATAGAATTTCCATTAAACCCTTATGTGAGGTTCAAAATACCTTTACATAGATTAAGGAAATAGAGTCCTATCCTTAAATAAAGATAGAATACCCTTACACAGCACATGTAATTTCCACCTTACCCTTACATAATGCATGAGGTACCATTATTCAAGCATGATTTACCCTTATGAAGCACACAAAATATTCATTCTACCCTTTTTCAGTAGCTTTTTACCCTTTTGTAACTCTTATATTTAAGGATTTACCCTTACTTAAGATCTTAAAAACAACTCTACCCTTATGAAACCCTTAGAAACATGAGTAAAGGAAGTTTTTATTATTAAAAGAAAAATATTTTCACACAATAATAATTATAAATTATGAACAAAAAATGGTTTAAAATATTATTATGTTACAGGTAGTTACCTAGATATTTAAATAATTTCATTGGATACTCATTTTATTTCCATGTTTTTATCATGTTATGATTATTGATGGATTTATGTATGTTTTTCTTATGTGTAACACATAAGCGTGTAGATATTATGATGTGATGTGTGGGGGAATTATATATCCATATAATAAATTAGTAAATTAATTATATATCATGAGATGATATGTATGAGACTGGGGATTAAAATCCAATCCACTGTGGGATTTTATCTTCTATGTTATGTTATCTTGGTAGTGAGCCTTGACTTATTCTTATGATGTCATGTTTTATATTATTATCACATTCTTATGATGTCATGATCCTATAATGTCTACATTTTTTTTTCCAAAATCTTTATGTTATGATTTATTCCTTATGATCCATGATTTATTAGGTATGATTTCCATATGATGTGTTCTTCTACCTTGATTATGTTTTCATACTCACATGTTTATCTTATGACCACTTATGATCCTTAATTGTTATCGCATATATCTACCCTTAATGAGTGCTTGAGTTCACTTGTCTTATGTTTCCATTTCTATGGGTTATAAATAATAGTGTTACATATGAAATTATTATATGGGTATCATGTGTGGATAAGTTTATGGGATATATTGAATACTTATTATAAAAAAAGGAATCCTTAGTTTGATGAAAAAAATGCACATTGGATGGGATAGATATGTGTTTTTTTAGTAATTTTATTATTAATTATACAAATATATAAACCTAAAAATGAATTAGTTATGTAATTGATTCGGTATTTTTTATTTATATTTTAATTATCCATGGTTAAGTTTAGATCACTTCAGTCATTATCATAGATAGTTTTTTAAGACTGTTGTCATAGTGTAACATCCCAGGTAAATAAAGAATATGAAATTTTAATATTTATTAATATTTTTGAATTAAATATTCTTTTTACTTTAAAGGGGTTTCTATGTTCGATAGCATACCCAATACGCAACAAACAAGTTTCTTTGAAATATTACATTGCACACTAATAATATAATAATATTATTTTAAATGGTAGTTAACACCTAGTCATTTTAATGGAGGAAATGAATAGAAATAACTAAAATATGATTATACATGTTTTTTAAAAGTTTTTACATTTATCCAATAAATTTTAGGGGCTTAAAATGTGAATGAATCCAATTTTAAGCATAAATATTCTAATATTCTTTAAAAGGTCGATTAACCGCCTTTTGATGGCGAACCCTTTTTAAATATAATTTTTGTCACTTTTATATGTTATAAAAAATAAAATCCTTCTTTATAATCAAGACATCAAAATTTACTTTGTGTAAACTTTTGGTATTTTTCCGATAAAGTTCATTTTTTAATGAATAGTGAAAATGTTGTATTTTAGTTCAAATCCGCCTTTTAATCTAATTTATTTATATGTTTAGATTATCTTTTTAATTGATTTTAAAGTGTAATTAAAATATATTTTTACCATTTAATCCAATGGTGGTCATTGGAATTAATTTCACATTGAAATTGGACATAAACAAGTGTCAATTTTTTGTTAGATATTGTTTCTTAAAAACACGCTATTTGTTTTAACAGTGGGAATTAATTATAAAATTAATTAATTCAACTTAAATGTTTTGAATTTGGTAAAATGGAAATAATTTTTTAATTTGGAATATCAAATATATCTTAGGGTGAATTTTTTGTATTTTTCTAAAAAGCATCAATTTTTGATGAATAGTGAAACCACTAAGTAGTAGTTAAAACTGATTTTTTCGTTTAAATGAAATTTTACCGCTTCTATGAATTGAATTTCAAAAATTCAACATACATGGTTGTCATTATTAAGTAAAATTTGTTTCAATGGGATGAAAATAATTTTTGGTGAATAGTAACCTTTGAGTTTTATTAACCGCGATTAAAGGTAATTAGGGTAATTTAAGGTAAAAATAATATTATAAAAATATAAAAATACCTTGACACATGACCTAACATTATTTTATTAGTCATGTCCGACCAAGACAATCCATGGGACAATTTGGGTTCCCCATGTAGCCACTTGGGTATGATAATGACAGTAATAACTTTTTATTTAAAGTAAAAATAAAAATGTCACAAACATGTATTGTTTTACTAAAATAGTTTTAACATGGAGTTATATATGTTATCTTTTTTAATATAAATATTCATTAGAAATCTAAAAATATTTAATAAATAATGGTAATTTTTTTATAATTTTTAGACATCATATAAATAAAATTATTTATGACACAATGATGGTGCAGTGTTTACGTCATTAATGAATGATTTAAATAAATAAGAAGATAAAGTTTAAAATAATATCCAAAATTTGTCCAATTCTTATTTGATGATTTTATTTAGAACATGGGACACCTTATCTTTGACTTTAATTATTTTTGGACCATTAGAAACCAAAAAACATTATATAATAAAATAATATTTTCAATCTTTCCAAAAGAGCCCCTCCTCTCCCTTATAAAAAGACCCCACTTCCTACCCCTTTATCACACTTCTCAAGCCCCTTGTCTCATCCAACCTCTACTCAAATAATCTCCCAAGATCCCCATATTTATCTTAGAATCCTTACCTTAGGAGGAAATCACTTCAAGAAAACCTTTTGGTTCAAACCAAGGGGAGTTACCCGATTTAAAGGTAATGTCTTATCTTATATTCTTTTGTGTTATTTTGCTTCTCCAACCCCCTAAACTCTTTTTATTACTTTTTTTGTAACAACACCATTATCTTAAATATAATATGATGTTTTCCTGAGAATTATTCGAGCTACACTTACACACACCTCCATCTAATGGGTGAATAACATAATGTTTCTGTGGATGACGAACTACTGCCTCACGTAACGATGATTGTTCAATTATCTCCTACCGCCTATCATGGTGGACATTAAAATGTAAATTTATTTATATATGATATATATTATGTTTATGTTTTTCTTATGCTTCTGTATTTTTCATTTATTTTATACCTTTATGGTTTCCATAATAGGTAAACGTGATAATTTCATTTTAGGAAGTGCAGACTACCGCCCCCTCAAAATGATATGACTCGCTCATGCCATACATGGAACATATAAAGGATATAATTTATGAACTTATGTAACATATATTAAATACATATTATACTGAAATTATAATATACCTATGAATCACTATGTTTTCATTTCATTAAAATATGAAATAGAAAGGAAAGTAGTGTTCATGCGTACGTACGGCTTACCGTCTCCATGAACGGTGCATTTCATTTCTTATCTCCAAATGTTATGTACTATTATAAATACATATACATACTGGATATATATGATATATATGACATATAAATTATGAATATAATTCTATAGATAATGGACTCTTGACCACATGGATAATTTATAATTATAACAAGTTCATTTTTTACTCAAGTTCCGAACATCGACAAAATGTCCATTATGAACTCAAATAATTAAATAATTGTTATAGAAAGGTAATAAGTGATATAAAAGGAATAATAAAATTGAAAAATATTATTAATAAAGTATAAATTAATTTAATTTTATCATTCAGGAAGAACAAGGAACATACGAGCGAGTCAAGTTGGACATGTGGTAAGAGATTTCTTATCTCACTTTTAATTCCGTGAGATTTCCATTGTTCGCAACTTATTTATATCAAATGGTGTATTTTTTACTAACATTTGATATATATTATCATGATTCTATTTATATTCATGTTATTATGTGATTCATTTGTATCTTATTATCTTTTGGTCATACGACTCGATTTATTACAATGAGGTAAGCGGTTTTTATCTCACTTTTTATTCCCGTGAGATTCATGCTATATTTGTCACTATCGCCTTTGAGTGGTGTATTTACTGCCCATTATTCTACTATTTGTGTAATATAATTTCATTTATGGTTATTTACATCAACACTTTATGGTCCTTCTTTCATATGATGTATGTTTCTTAAGTTAACAAAT
Organism: Viscum album; assembly: GCA_963277665.1. Taxonomy (NCBI): domain Eukaryota; kingdom Viridiplantae; phylum Streptophyta; class Magnoliopsida; order Santalales; family Viscaceae; genus Viscum; species Viscum album. The sequence goes on from OY728159.1 coordinate 1,893,463,257, forward strand.
CGGTAAGGGAACCTTTCACCCTCTTCCTTTTAAAAGACTTATTTTTGTTATGTCTTTTAGTTTACATATTATTATGTTGGGATATGTTCTTCTATATCCTTATTGATGTAAATTTTATGTCCAAGTTATTAGATACCATTTTATCACTCATCAACTCATTTTCTGAATTTTAAAGTGACGCCGTTAGGCAGTCGAATTTTTTGTAAGGGAACTTCTTAACCCAATTTAAATTCTTTGGATTAAACCTCTACTTCTTGATTATGTCATTATATGAATATGTGTGAATGAAATATTATTTTTTTACAATTAATATCCACTTATATTGGGTGTATTTATATTTGTCATGTGTGATTATTCCATTGATTTATCCTTAATCTAAGGATACCATCTTTGTAAGAGACTTCGTCTCAATCTCCTTCATTGAGGCATGTTTTGTTTTAATAAAAGACTTTATTTTATATGATGTATAAACACCTTTTACTTTTAATTTCATTCAAAGAGAATATTTTTCTACGAAGCGTTTTACTAAATGACAAAAAGGAACATTTCTATTAACGTACGCGGTGACAATAACCTTTCCGCCGCCGCGAGTATTACTTGATCTTTGGATTCCTTAACAAGATGTAATGTTTTTAAAAGGAAAATAAATACCAAATACTCAATTATGAATTTTAGTATTGAAAGTGGTTTTGATAATGGATTTGTTATTTCAATATATTTAAGTGATATATTGTGATTGAAATGTGGAAATTTTTTATTTCCTTTATATTTGTTGTATGAGTTATGATTTTATAATGGTACTTGGACATTTGACAGGTGGTTACATGATAAACCATATGATGGGTGGTTACATGATAAAACATATGACAGGTGGTTCTGTGATAAACCAGGATGGGTGGTTACGTTATAACCCCCAATGCATTCAGTATGGAAGTCAGCCGTATGGCTATTCCATTTAGTGACATGTGTGGAAGTCGACCGTATGATCATTCCATTTAAGTATGTTTATGTCCCAAGTTACCTTTATATGTTATGTGTTATTTATATGGGTCTTATAGTAATCTTTTTGGTTATTAAAGGGTAAGTAATGATCTTTTATTTAGTGAAGAGTATTTACTACTTCATAAAGGTGAAAAGTATTACTTATGATAAAGTATTCATGATTTAATTATTGTTTTGAAAACCTAATAGTTTTCCTTCTTTGTGTATCTCTTAATGAGCTTTTTATGCTCATCCTATGTTTTTGAAATGTTTTCCACATGAATTAAAGATGAATAGGGTTAAGGATGGGATCAAGGAAAGACATGCTATCTAAAACACGGGACTATAAATGTTTCTTTTTAAGATTTTTTATTTTACGAAAAAAATGGAAACTGAGTAGAAGTGTCTACTTTGTAATCTTTTGAGATATAATAGTTATGTCCTAATTCTATAAAACTCTAAACCTGAAAAGATCCTCAATGTGAATTATTCATTTAATTCTATATTATGTAATGTTTTAAGGATGGGTCCTTATAGTTGGTACCAGAGCTTGGTTTAGATAACTTTAGATGTTAGGGTATTCTTTAAGCATAAGTGACACTACCATAATGGTTAGGATTTCAGAATGATTCATATTTTTTTGGATAAAGTGAATGATTTTAAGATAACATGAATAATTATATCTTATTATTTACCCTCCTCATAAGATATTATATGATTATTTTACTGATATACTCACACTGACCTCTTTGGTTTTAGAAAATGGATGGATGTAGCAGGCACCAAATTAGCAGTGGATGTGAAGAAAACTTTGATGGTTTTCTGAACGAGCAACTGAATGATATGGGAGCTGCAATGAGAACCCTTGTGGTTATTCTCAACCAACTATCTGGAGTCATGATTGACCACATGAACCTTAGTTATTTTTATAAGGCATCATATTTGCGATAAACAAATCCCTACGGCAGTTCAGGTAATAATCATAAAGGTAAGTGTGTTCAAAAACATATGTGTCAAAGATGTGGAAAGAAACACCTAGGAAAATGTTTCAAAGGGACAGAAATATTATATAGATTTGGAAATGAAGGTCATAAAGCAAGAACCTTCCATGGAAAAAGGAAGAATCCAGTTGACTCAAGGAAAGGGAAAGAAGTTCTTTCTGAGGGATCAATTGAATGTTTTAAATGTGGTGTGCATGGTCATTATACAAACTCATGTCCTACGATAATTTTTCGGGAATGGTATCACCAAGATCTTTTAATATTTTTTTACCAATACCTAATGATATTCCGATTGAGGATGAAGAAACTTACAATGACCAATGAAAGGTATAGATTATTTCTTAATATATGTTTTCCTATTATTGAAATCTTAGGATATGATTCATGATTTTTTTTTAGGAAAGAAGTATTTCAGAATAAGTTGGAAAGGAACGGTTAATGGATCATGAAGAATGTTGAATGAGTAAGAATTCAACATATAAGGGATTCAAGAGTTATGGTATATTTTAGGATGGTGAAATTATTGAAAATATTCAGGCTCTTTTGATTATGGGATTACATTAGAAGACTTTTTATAGTATGTGTAACCCTGAAGTTTGATATATGAAAATTTTACTCAAGGAATAATTATCTTTTCTTTTCTAAATATAGTTATAAAGAACCATTTGGGTTTATATGATCCTTGGATTTGTGGCAATTACTGGTTAATACATTTTTGGATGAAAAATGAAAGTTATTAGATAACCTTCATGGTTAAATTATTTTGTGGTTATTAATGATAAATTTATCTCTTTTTGAGGAATGTTATAAAATTATATAGTTTTTTAAAAGGGAAAACATGCAGACCATGTGACAACCCGTCGCGTCGGACGAAGCTGCAAGAATCAAACCCACAACCAAAGAGTGACTGGTATTTATTGGCTACCATTGGGCTACGTGAAGTCCCTGGTTAGTTTGACTAATTCTTTTTAGTTAGATGATTTTATGAATTAGGAATAAGTTTATTTTGGGTTATCTATGGAAATGATTAACCTATCAGGGAGGATATGTTATTAGGTTAATTACTTTTCAATATGAGACTGTAAGAGTAACTGATGTTAATTGGAGATAAATGTTAAGATTTATCTTGGAAGACTATGTGATTAAATCCTTTGGAGATTTGGGTTTAAATATTAGTTTGGATTACTTTGAAGAAATTTATGGACAACTATTTATTCAATGTTCATTGATAAACCTTGGGTTTTTTTGGACAAATTTTGGAGATTAAGAATAGTTTTTCTTTTTGTAAAAGATTTTCTTTTTTGGGGATTATATGATCTTATACTAACCATTTTGGTTTTGGTTAAGGTCTAAAGACATGGGAAATATATAATTCATCTTTTTTGGATTAGCTGATTCTCAATAAGTTTATTATATTTCTCTTAATGTGAAAAAGTCATCCTAAATACTCATCTTTTGGAGAAAATATGAGTTTGTGTTAGAAATCTAGTAAGAGATGAAAGTCTACATGACAAGTAAGTATGTTTCCTTATGTTTTAGTTAATCTCATAAATAAATTCCTCAATGAAAAGTAACTTAAAACCAAAATGTTGTCTGTTAATGTTTCCTACTGGGGAATCAAATACCGTTTAACCCGTCACAAGTTTTTGGATTTCATATTGTTTACTTTCTCCTAATCATGTTTTCTATCACTCTCCATCATAACTTGACACTTATTTTCTCCTCCATATCTATGTTTTCATGCAATCCTAGTATGGGTTATCTCAGGTGACCATTTTACTTCTCTTTCTTTCTTTTAAAGTGATAGTTTTATTGACTCCATTTTCGATGTGGGGCTTTCAATGAAGTTTCCGAGCCCAATTTTAAAATTACGAGGACGCAATTCCCAAAAGGGGGAAGGATGTAACATCCCATGTAAATAAAGAATATTAAATTTTCATATTTATTAATATTTTTTAATTAAATATTAATTTAACTTTAAAGGGGTTTCTATGTTCGATAGCGTACCCGATACGCAACAAACGAGTTTCTTTGAAATCTTACGTTGCACACTAATAATATAATAAAATTATTTTAAATGGTAGTTAACACCTAGTTGTTGTAATGGCGGGAAATAATAGAACTAACTAAAATATGATTATACATGTTTTTTAAATGTTTTTACATTTATCCAATAAATTTTAGAGGCTTAAAATGCGAATGAATCCAATTTTAAGCATAAATATTCTAATATTCTTTAAAAGGTCGATTAACCGCCTTTTGATGGAAAACCCTTTTTAAATATAATTTTTGTCACTTTTATATGTTATAAAAAATAAAATTCTTCTTTATAATCAATTCGTCAAATTTTACTTTGTGTAAATTTTTGGTATTTTTCCGATAAAGTTCATTTTTTAATGAATAGTGAAAAATGTTGTATTTTAGTCCAAAACTGCCTTTTAATATAATTTATTTATAGGGTTAGATTATCTTTTTAATTGGTTTTAAAGTGTAATTAAAATATATTTTTATCATTTAATATAATGGTGGTTATTGTAATTAATTTCTCTTTGAAACTGGACATAAACAAGTGTCAATCTTTTGTTAGATATTGTTTCTTAAAAACACGCTATGTGTTTTGACAACGGGAATTAATTATAAAATTAATTAATGCAACTTATATGTTTTGAATTTGGTAAAATGGAAATAATTTTTTAATTTGTAATATCAAATATATATTAGGGTGAATTTTTGGTATTTTTCTGAAAAGGATCAATTTTTGATGAATAGTGAAACCACTAAGTAGTAGTTAAAAACTGATTTTTTTCGTTTAAATGAAATTTTACCACTTATGTTAATTGAATTTAAAAAATCCAACATACATGGTTTTCATTAGTAAGTAAAATTTGGTTCAATGGGATGAAAATAATATTTTGTGAATAGTAACTTTTGAGTTTTATTAACCGTGATTAAAGGTAATTAAGGTAATTTAAGGTAAAAATAATATTATAAAAAATATAAAAATACCTTGACACATTTCCTAACCTTATTGGATGAGTAATGGTAAACAACGACAATCCATGGGTCAATTTGGGTGCCCCATGGAGCCACTTGGGTGTGATAAAGACATTAATAATTTTTTATTTAAAGTAAAATTAAAAATGTCACAAACATGTATTGTTTTACTAAAACAATTTTTACATGGGGTTATATATGTTATATTTTTTAATTTAAATATTCATTAGAAATATAAAAATATTTCCTACATCTTATTAATTTTTTTATAATTTTTAGACATCAAATAAATAAAATTATTTTTGACAAAATGATGATGCGGTGTTTACATCATTAATGAATGATTTAAATAAATAAGAAGATAAAATTTAAAATAATATCAAACACTTTTCCAATTCTTATTTGATGATTTTATTTCTAACATGGGACACCTTATCATTTACTTTAATTATTTTTTCACCATTAGAAACCGAAAAGCATTATATAATAAAATAATATTTTCAATCTTTCCAAAAGAGCCCCTCCTCTCCCTTATAAAAAGACCCCACTTCCTACCCCTTTATCACACTTCTAAAGCCCTTTGACTCATCCAAAATCTACTAAAATAATCTCCCAGGATCCCTATCTTCATCTTATAATCCTTACCTTAGTCATAAAGCACTTCAAGAAACCCTTTTGGTTCAAACCAAGGGAAGTTACCCGATTTAAAGGTAATGTCTTCTCTTATGTTCTTTTGTTTTATTTTGCTTATACAACCCCTAAAATCTTTTTATTCCTTTATTTTGTAACAACCCCAGTATATTAAATATACTAGGATGTTTTTATCATAATTATTCGAGCTACACTTACACACACCTCCATCTAATGGGTAAAGAACATAATATTTCTGTGGACTGCGAACTACTGCCTCACGTAACGATGATTATTCAATTATCTCCTACCACCTCTCATGGGGGCCATTAAGATGTAACTATATTTATATATGATATATATTATGTTTATGCTTTTCTTATTCTTCTTTATTTTTCATTTATTTCATACCTTTATGGTTTCCATAATAGGTAAACGTGGTAATTTCATTTTAGGAAGTGCGGACTACCGCCCCCTCAAAGTGATATGACTCGTTCATGCCATACGTGGAATGTATAAATGATATAATTTATGAAATTATGTAACATATATTAAATACATATTATACTGAAATTATAATATACCTATGAATCGCTATGTTTTCATTTCATTAAAATATGAAATAGAAATGAAAGTATCGTTCATGCGTACGTACGGCTTACCGTCTCCATGAACGGTGCATTTCATTTCTTATCTCCAAATGTTATGTACTATTATAAATACATATATATACTGGATATATATTATATATATGACATATAAATGATTAATATCATTCTGGAGATAATGGACTCTTGACCACATGAAAAATTTATAATTATAACAAGTTCATTTTTGACTCAAGTTTCGAACATCCACAAAATGTCCATTATGAACTCAAATAATTAAATAATTGTTATAGAAAGGTAATAAGTGATATAAAAGGAATAATAAACTTGAAAAATATTATTAATCAAGTAAAAAATAATTTAAGTTTATCATTCAGGAAGAACAAGGAACATACGAGCGAGTCAAGTCGGACACGTGGTAAGGGATTTCTTATCTCACTTTTAATTCCCTGAGATTTCCATTGTTCGCCACTTATTTATTTCATGTGGTGTATTGTATACTACCATTTGATATATATTATCATTATTATATTTATATTCATGGTATTCTGTGATTCATTTGTTTCTTATTATCTTTTAGTCATACGACTTGATTTATTACAATGAGGTAAGGGGTTTTTATCTCATTTTTTATTCCCGTGAGATTCATGCTATATTTGCCTCTATCACATTTGATTGGTGTATGTACTGCCCATAATTCTACTCTTTGTGTAATATAATTTCATTTATGGGTATTTATGTCAACACTTTATGGTCCTTCTTTCATTTGATGTATGTTTCATAAGTTACCAAATCGGTAAAGGAACCTTTCACCCTCTTCTTTTTAAAAGACTTATTTTTGTTATGTATTTTAGTTTACATATTATTATGCAGGGATATGTTCTTATATATCCTTATTGATGTAAATTTTATGTCCAAGTGATGAGATACTGTTTTCTCACTCATCAACTCATTTTATGAATTTTAAAGTGACGTCGTTAGGCTGTCGAATTTTTGTAAGGGAACTTCTTAACCCAATTCCAATTCATTGGGTCAAATCTCTACTTCTTGATTATGTCATTCTATGAATATGTGTGAATGACCTATGATTTTTTTACACTTAATATCCACTTATATTTGGTAGATTTATATTTTTCATGTATGATTATGCCATTGATTTATCCTTAATCTAAGGATATCATCTTTGTAAGGGACTTCGTCACAATCTCCTTCATTGAGGCATATTTTGTTTTAATACAAGAATTTATTGTATACGTTGTATAAACACCTTTGACTTTTCATTTCATTCAAAGGGAATATTTTTCTATGAAGAATTTTACTAAATGACAAAAAGGAATGTTTCTATTAACGTACGCGGTGACAACGACCTTTCCACCGTCGCGAGTATTACTTGATCTTTGGCTTCCATAACAAGCCGTAATGTTTTTAAAAGGAAAATAAATACCATATACTCTATTATGTATTTTTTTATTGAAATTGGTTTTGGTAATGGATTTTTTATGTCAATATATTTAAGTGATATATTGTGATTGAAATGTGGAAATGTTTTCTTTCCTTTATATTTGTTGTATTGTTATGATTTTATAATGGTACTTGGAAATTTTATGGGTGGTTACTTGATAAACTATATGATGAGTGGTGTCATGATAAACCAGGATGGGTGGTTTCATTATAACCTCCAATGCATTGGGTATGGAAGTCGGCCATATGGCTATTCCATTTAGTGACATGTGTGGAAGTTGACTGTATGGTTATTCCATTTAAGTATGTTTATGTCCCAAGTTACCTTTATATGTTATGTGTTCTTTATATGGGTTTTATGGTAATATTTTTTGTTATGAAAGGGTAAGTAATGATCTTTTATTCAGTGAAGAGTATTTACTACTTCATAAAGATAAAAATTATTACTTATGATCAAGTATTCATGATTTACTTATTTTTTTGAAAAACTAACAGTTTTTCTTCTTTGTGTATCTCTTACTAAGATTTTTATGCTCATCCCAAGTTTTTGAAATGTTTTCCACAGAACATAAAGATTAATAGGGTCAAGTATGGGATCAAAGAAAGACATTCTATCTAAAACATGGAACTAGACATGTTTCTTTTTAAGAGTTTTTATTTTATGAAAAAAAATGGAAACTGAGTAGAAGTGTCTACTTTGTAATCTTTTGAGATGTAATAGTTATGTCCTAATTATATAAAACTCTAAACCTAAAAAGATCCTCAATGTGAATTATTCATTTAATTCAATATTATGTAATGTTTTAAGGTCGGGTCCTTAGAGTTGGTATCAGAGGTCGGTTTAGAAAACTTTAGAGATTAGGGTATTATTTAAGCATAAGTGACACTACCATAATGGTTAGGATTTTAGAGAGTCGTAGTTTTTTTTGATAAAGTGAATGAGTTTAAGATAACATGAATAATTATATCTTATTATTTACCATCCTCATAAGATATTATATGATGATCTTACTGATATACTCACACTAACCTCTTTGGTCTTAGAAAATGGTTGGATCTAGCAGGCACCAAAGTACCAGTGAATGTGAAGAAAACTGTGACGGTTTTCTGAAAGAGCAAATGAATGATATTGGAGCTACAATGAGAACCCTTGTGGTTATTCTCAACCAACTATCTAGATTCATGATTGACCACCTGAACATTATTGATTTTTATAAGGCATCATATTTGCGAGAAACAAATCCCTACGGCAGTTCAGGTAATAATCATAAAGGTAAGTGTGTTCAAAAACCTATGTGTCAAAGATATGGAGAGAAACACCTAGGAAAATGTTTCAATGGGACAGAAAGATTCTATAGATGTGGAAATTAAGGTCATAAAGCAAGAACCTTCCATGGAAAAAGGAATCATCCAGTTGACTCTAGAAATTGGAAAGAATTTCTTTCTGAGGGATCAATTGAATGTTTTAAATGTGGAGTGCATGGTCATTATGTAAAAACATTTCCTACGAAGATGTTTCGGGAATGATATCACCAAGATAGTAAAAATATTTTTTTACCAATACCTAATGCTATTCTAATTGAGGATGAAGAAACTAACAATGAACAATGAAAGGTATGGATTATTTCTTAATATATATTTTCCTATTATTGAAATCTTAGGGTATGATTCATGATTTTGTTTATAGGAAATAATTATTTCAGAATAAGTTGTAAAGGAATGGTTAGGGGGTCTTGAATGATGTTGAATGAGTAAGAATTCAACATATAAGGGATTCAAGAGTTATGGAATATTTTAGGATGGTGAAATTCTTGAAAGTATTGAGGCTCTTTTGATGATGGGATTACATTAGAAGATTTTTTATATTATGTGTAACCCTGAAGTTTGATATATGAAAATTTTATTCAAGGAATAATTATCTTTTCTTTTCTGGATATAGTTATAAAGAACCATTTGGGTTTATATGATCCTTGGATTTGAGGCAATTATCGGTTAATACATTTTGGGATGCAAAACGAAAGTTATTAGATAACCTTTATGGTTAAATTATGTTATTGTCATTTTTGATGAATTTATCTATTTTTGAGGAATGTTATAAAGATATATAGTTTTTTAAAAGGGACAACATGTATATTTTGTGACAACCTGTCACTTCGGATGAAGCTACGAGAATCAAACCCACCACGAAAGTGCAACTGGTATTTATCGCCTACCACTAGGCTACGTGAATTCCCTGGTTAGTTTTACTAATTCTTTTTAGTTAGATGATTTTATGAATTAAGAATAATTTTATTTTGGGTTATCTATGGAAATTATTAACCTATCAGGGAGGATATGTGATAAGGTTAACTACTTTTCAATATGAGACTTTAAGAGTAACTGATGTTAATTGGAGATAAATGTTAAGATTTATCTTGGAAGACTATATGATTAAATCCTTCAGAGATTTGGATTTAAATCTTAGTTTGTATTACTTTGAATAATTTTATGGACAACTATTTATTTAATGGTCTTTGAAGGACCTTGGGTTTTGTTGGATAAATTTTGGAGATTAAGAATAGTTTTTCTTTTTGTAAAAGATTATCCTTTTGGGGATTATCTGAACTTGTACTAACCATTTTGGTTTTGGTTAAGGTCTAAAGACATGGGAAATATATACTTCATCTTTTTTGGATTAGGTGATTCTCAAGAAGTTGATTATAGCGCTCTTAATGTGAACAAGTCATCCTAAATACTCATCTTTTGGTGAAAATATGAGTTTGTGTTAGAAATCTAGTAAGAGAAGAAAGTCTACATGAAAAGTAAGTATGTTTCCTTATGTTTTAGTTAATCCCATAAATAAATTCCTCAATGAAAAGTAACTTAAAACCAAAATGTTGTCTATTAACTTTTTCTACTGGGGAATCAAATACTGTTTAACTCGTCACAAGTATGTGGATTTCAGACTTTTTACTTTCTCCTGATCATGTTTTCTATCACTCTCCATCAGAACTTGACACTTAGTTTCTCATCCATATCCATGTTTTCATGGAATCCTAGTATGGGTTATCTCAGGTGACCATTGTACTTATATTTCTTTCTTTTAAAATGATGGTTTTATTGACTCCTTTTCCGATGTAGGGCTTTCAATGAAGTTTCTGAGCCCAATTTTAAAATTGTGAGCACGCAATTCCCAAAAGGGGGGAAGGATGTGACATCCCAGGTAAATAAAGAATATGACATTTTTATATTTATTAATATTTGTGAATTAAATATTAATTTTACTTTAAAGGGGTTTCTATGTTCGATAGCGTACCCGATACGCAACAAACGAGTTTCTTTGAAATCTTACGTTGCTCACTAATAATATAATAATATTATTTTAAATAGTAGTTTACACCTAGCCGTTGTAATGGCGGGAATGAATATAACTAACTAAAATATGATTATACATGTTTGTTAAATGTTTTTACATTTATCCAATAAATTTTAGAGGCTTAAAATGTGAATGAATCCAATTTTAAGCATAAATATTATAATATTCTCTAAAAGGTTGATTAACCGCCTTTTGATAGCGAACCCTTTTTAAATATAATTTTTGTCACTTTTATATGTTATAAAAAATAAAATCATTCTTTATAATCAAGACATCAAAATTTACTATGTGTAAATTTTTGGTATTTTTCTGATAAAGTTCATTTTTTAATGAATAGTGAAAAATGTTGTATTTTAGTTCAAAACCGCCTTTTAATATAATTTATATATATGGTTAGATTATATTTTTAATTATTTTTAAAGTTTAATTAAAATATATTTTTACCATTTAACCCAATGGTGTTCATCAGAATTAATTTCACTTTGAAATTGGACAAAAACAAGTTTCAATCTTTTGATAGATATTGTTTTTTAAAAACACGCTATTGGTTTTGAAAGCGGGAATTAATTATAAAATTAATTAATTAAACTTATATGTTTTGAATTTGGTAAAATGGAAATCATTTTTGAATTTGGAATATCAAATATATCTTAGGGTAAATTTTTGGTATTTTTCTGAAAAGCATCAATTTTTTATGAATAGTGAAACCACTAAGTAGTAGTTAAAAACTGCTTTTTTCGTTTAAATGAAATTTTACCGGTTTTGTGAATTTAATTTCAAAAATCCGACATACATAGTTGTCATTATTAAGTAAAATCTGGTTCAATGGGATGAAAATAATTTTTGGTGAATAGTAACTTTTGAGTTTTATTAACCGCGATTAAAGGTAATTAGGGTAATTTAAGGTAAAAATAATATTATAAAAATATAAAAATACCTTGACACATGTCCTAAACTTATTGGATGAGTCATGGCCGACCAATACAATCCATTGGTCAATTTGGGTTCCCCATGAAGCCACTTGGGTATGATAATGACATTAATAACTTTTTATTTAAAGTAAAAATAAAAATGTCACAAACAAGTATTGTTTTACTAAAACAATTTTTACATGGGGTTATATATGTTATATTTTTTACTATAAATATTCATTATAAATATAAAAATATTTCCTACATCATGGTAATTTTTTTATAATTTTTAGACATCAAATAAATAAAATTATTTATGACACAATGATGATGCAGTGTTTACATCATTAATGAATGATTTAAATAAATAAGAAGATAAAGTTTAAAATAATATCCAAAACTTGTCCAATTCTTATTTTATGATTTTATTTCGAACATGGGACACCTTATCTTATACTTTAATTATTTTTGGACCTTCATAAACTGAAAATCATTATATAATAAAATAATATTTTCAATCTTTCCAAAAGAGCCCCTCCTCTCCTTTATAAAAATACCCCACTTCCTACCCCTTTACCACACTTATCAAGCCCTTTGGCTCGTCCAAAATCTACTTAAATAAGATCCCAAGATACCTATATTCATCTTAGAATCCTTACCTTAGGCAGAAAGCACTTCCAGAAACCCTTTTGGTTCAAACCAAGGGGAGTTACCCGATTTAAAGGTAATGTCTTCTCTTATGTTATTTAGTTTTATTTTGCTTCTCCAACCCCCTAAACTCTTTTTATTCCTTTATTTTGTTACCTAACCAGTATATTCAATATACTATGGTGTTTTTATGAGAATTATTCTAGCTAAACTTACACACACCTCCATCTAATGGGTGAAGAACATAAGGTTTCTGTGGACAGCGAACTACTGCCTCACGTAATGATGATTGTTCAATTATCTCCTACCGCCTCTCATGGTGTCCATTAAGATGTCACTGTATTTATATATGATATATATTATGTTTATGTTTTTTTTATGCTTCTGTATTTTTCATTTATGTCATACTTTTATGGTTTCCATAATAGGTAAACGCGATAATTTCATTTTAGGATATGCGGACTATCACCCCATCAAAGTGATATGACTCCTTCATCCCATATGTGGAATGTATAAAGTATATAATTTATGAATTTATGTAACATATATGAAATACATATTATACTGAAATTATAATATACATATGAATCACTATGTTTTCATTTCATTAAAATATGAAATAGAAATGAAAGTGGCATTCATGCGTATGTACAACTTACCGTCTCCATGAACGGTGCATTTCATTTCTTATCTCTAAATGTTATGTACTATTATAAATACATATATATACTGGAGATATATGATATATATGAAATCTAAATTATTAATATCATTCTAGAGATAATTTACTCTTGACCACATGGACAATTTATAATTATAACAAGTTCATTTTTTACTCAAGTTCTGAACATCGACAAAATGTCCATTATGAACTCAAATAATTAAATAATTGTTATAGAAAGATAATAAGTGATATAAAAGGAATAATAAACTTGAAAAATATTATTAAGAAAGTATAAATTAATTTAATTTTATCATTCAGGAAGAACAAGGAACATACGAGCAAATCAAGTCGGACACGTGGTAAGGGATTTCTTATCTCACTTTTAATTATATGAGATTTCTATTGTTCGCCACTTATTTATTTCATGTGGTGTATTTTTTACTTCCATTTGATATATATTATCATTATTATATTTATATTCTTGGTATTCTGTGATTCATTTGGTGCTTATTATCTTTTGGTCATACGACTTGATTTATTACAATGAGGTAAGGGGTTTTTATCTCACTTTGTATTCCTGTGAGATTCATGCTATATTTATCACTATCGCCTTTGAGTGGTGTATGAACTTCCCAAGATTCTACTCTTTGAGTAATATAATTTTATTTATGGGTATTTTCATCAACACTTTATGGTCCTTCTTTTATATGATGTATGTTTCGCAAGTTTCCAAATCGGTAAGGGAACCTTTCACCCTCTTCTTTTTAAAAGACTTCTTTTTGTTATGTCTTTTAGTTTACATCTTATTATGCTAGGATATGTTCTTCTATATCCTTATTGGTTTAAATTTTATGTCCAAGTGATGAGATAAAATTTTCTATCTCATCAAATCATTTTATGAATTTTAAAGTGACGTTGTTAGGCTGTCGAATTTTTGTAAGGGAACTTCTTAACCCAATTTCAATTCTTTGGGTTAAACCTCTACTTCTTGATAATGTCATACTATGAATATGTGTGAATGAACTGTGATTGTTTTACACTTAATATCGACTTATATTGGGTGTATTTATATTTTTCACGCGTGATTATTCCAATGATTTATCCTTAATCTAATGATACCATCTTTGTAAGGGACTTCGTCTCAATCTCCTTCATTGAGGCATATTTTGTTTTAATACAAGAATTTATTTTATATGCTGTATAAACACCTTTTATTTTTCATTTCATTCAAAGGGAATATTTTTATAAGAAATGTTTTACTAAATGAAAAAAAGTAATGTTTTTATTAACGTACACAGTGACAACGACCTTTCTGCCACTGTGAGTATTACTTGATTTTTGGATTCCTTAACAAGCCATAATGTTTTTAAAAGGAAAATAAATACCATATACTCTATTATGTATTTTGTTATTGAAAGTGTTTTTGATAATGGATTTTTTATGTTAATATATTTAAGTGATATATTTTGATTGAAATGTGAAAATGTTTTCTTTACTTTATATTTGTTGTATGTGTTATGATTTTATAATGGTACATGGAAATTTGACGGGTGGTTACATGCTAACCATATGATGGGTGGTTTCATGATAAACTAGGATGGGTGGTTACGTTATAACCTCCAATGCATTGGGTATGGATGTTGGCCGTATGGCTATTCCATTTAGTGACATGTGTGGAAGTCGACTGTATGGTTATTCCATTTAAGTATTTTTATGTCCCAAGTTACCATTATATGTTATGTGTTCTTTATATGGATTTTATGGTAATCTTTTTGGTTATGAAAGGATAAGTAACGATCTTTTATTTAGTGAAGAGTATTTACTACTTCATAAAGGTAAAAAGTATTACTTATGATCAAGTATTCATGATTTACTTATTGTTTTGAAAAACTAACAGTTTTCCTTCTTTGTGTATCTCTTACTAAGATTTTTATGCTCATCCCACGTTTTTGAAATGTTTTCCATAGGACTTAAATATGAATAGGGTCAAGGATGGGATCAAGGAAAGATGTGTTATCTGAAACATGGAACTAGACATATTTATTTTTAAGAGTTTTTATTTTATGAAAAAAATGGAAACAGAGTAGAAGTGTCTAATTTGTAATCTTTTGAGATGTAATAGTTATGTCCTGATTATATAAAACTATAAACCTGAAAAGATCCTCAATGTGAATTATTCATTTAATTCAAGATTATGTAATGTTTTAAGGCCGGGTCTTTATACATAGCACCAGATCTGGGAGTGTGGGTCTGGCAACTCTCAATTGGTTCAAAACAGGGTTTAGATGAATTTATAGATTATGATGTTATCATTTGAGGATAATTTAAGGGTTAAAAACTTATATTGAGGTCATATGTGATTGGACATAAAGGTGATTAATGATATTCTTAGAGATTTTTATTTGGTTATAGGAAGAATACATGATTGTAGTATAGAAAACTCTTTGGTTTGATATATGATTTAATGTTGAGGCAATTATAGTTAATTGAGACAATAGGTTAATAACTTTTTGGAAAAAAAGTTGAGAAATGTAGATAACCTTTGGGGATGAAAAGTAATTTGGTGATAAGGAAATTCAAGTTATTTTTTGAAAATATAAATATCTTTTGGGGAGCATATATTATTAAGGTATATATTGATTGATTTGTGATTTTATAGTATTTGGGGATTAAATGCTATGTTGATTTTTGGGAGTATTGGTTTCCATGAATTTTGTACTTGGAATATAGTAAGAAATATCTTGATGAATTTTTGTTTAATTATTATTAGGGATTACAACTATAATAAATTAATGGTAACCTTAAGGATAAATCTAAATATAGGAAAACAACCTAAAATTTTGGTAAAGTATAGAGTGTGTGGTTAACTTGTAATTAAATCCTGATATGGATACAAATTAGTGGATGTAGGCTTTGGATCTCATTCACCCAGGGTTAATAAGCCTAAAAAATGTTGAATTTCTAAAAAATTGATCTTCACTCTGTGCACAAGAAGAGTGTCTAACTACACAACTGGTTTGATACTCTCTAAGGATATGTTTTGGATAATATACATGATCTTTAAAAAACATTATGAATGATTTTAATAAATTATTATATCATAATTTGTAACTATATTAAGAATACCCTCATATATTTTCATCTATGAGATAAATTAAAATTGTGAGAAAATAATTTATTTAAAGGGGTGGGATGTAATATCATAGATTTCCAAAAAATATATTTTTTAAAATTTTATTTTTTAAAATATAAATATAAATTTTAAATGAATTTTTTTTAATAATATAAACAAAAAATATATACACATATTTATCACCTAAGTAGTTTCCATTTCATGATTTTCTCTAAATATTAATTTAAGTATAATGAAATTTTTTTTCTTAAAATTATTTTATATAATTTATTTTTTATTCATTTTTCTTTTTATATATATAGTTTTATACCTATATTAATTTTATTAATAGTTTTATTGGTAATTAATTCATTATAATATAAGTATTATACAAGTTATCATAGTCACAAAATTGTAACATATAATCATTGAAAGTAATGTCTTATAAAATTTTATGTGAAACATATGATGAATGGTTAAGTATAATTTTTTCACTAAAATAATACTTTTTCATAAATTTTTACATTATATCTAATTTAATTTATAAATGGTTTTTTTAATTCTATGTAGATATTTTATTAGTCAAAATTTTCTTTTTAAAATGTTAAGTAACATGATTTATAATAAAATAGAATTATTAAATATTTATTATTTGAAATTATAATTCCTCTTTTGAATAGTTCAACATTATATTATAGATATATGCCTCCATGAAGGCCCCAAGTCAAGAACATGAATGGTGGTGATGATGATTCTCTTATCATACTGGGAGCTAACCCACCAGTAATGCCACTAGTGACACCTCTTATAGTATAACCAGTTGTACCAGGATTGGGCATTGATTCTAAGCTTAGAGAGAGTTTCCTATAGGAAATGATGCCTATGGGGGAAGATATGCAACCTATACTGACTATATAATAATTTACGAGGGAGTTCCAATAGTATCTCCCACCCACTTTTTTGTGGGACAGTGTTCCACAAGCTATTGGGTCATGGCTAGAGGCTATGATATCAATCTTTGAGTTTTTGGAAACACCTATGGAAATGAGGTTGAAACTTTAAATGTATATTCTTTGTGGTCCTATAAAAAGATGATGGGATATTCTTACATGGGTAGATCATCACTCAGGCATGAGCTAGAGGTATTTCCAAATAACTTTTTTTGTCTAATTTTTTCTGGAGGCCCTCAGAGTCAATTGAGCTTGGGATTTCATGCACTTGGAGCAGGGAACTATGTCCGCAACGGATTATTTTGATCACTTCATTGAGCTCCAACTCTTTTATCCCACTCTTTCTGGTGATAAGCTATCAAAATTGAGATACTTTGAGTATGGGATTAGATTTTCTATCCACTCTCAAGTGAACATCTTCCTACCAACTACCATCTCTGAAAGGGTACATGACATGGTGGTTTAGCCCAAGGTAGGGAAGTGGTTTGTCTAGTGGAAAAAAGAATCACTTTGATACATATCACAAAGGTAGTGGAAATCAAAGTGTTTTCAAAATAATTTTCATGATGTTCCATCATTATGGAATATTGGGATACATGAATCCCCATGTATGAGAGATCTAGAAGAGTATTAATCATGTAATAGAATATACCATCTCTAAATATTTGTTAGGATCTTTCCACATGTGCGCAATGGGAAATGATCTACACCAGCTCCAAATTCTGGGGTGGAATTAGTGGTACCATGTGTGGTTGAAAGATAGAGTACCACTAGTTGTGCAGACTGAGGAGGTGGATAGGGTTGTGGAAGCCAGACTTATAATGTGTAGTTCCAGCAGAGCAAACCTACTTAGGGAGGTCAGGTTATAGCTTAGGGACCTGGATATGGAGAGATACATGTAGTTCAGTCTATACTTGAGGAACAGAGTTTCAGGTCATCTACTGTGTGTGTTACAATCTTAGTATCCTCAAATTTAGTTTCTTATTTGTTTGATAAAGGTGTTTCACACTCATTTATATCTATGGATTTAATGGAAATTCTTAGGCTTGAGATTGATTACTTTTTTGGGGTCATGTATCTTGATACTCTATTGGGAGTATATTAAGAAAGTGTTCCACAATACAAGGAGTGACCGATCAAGATAGTATGTTGACATTTCCTATGGAAACTATTCATCCTTGGGATGATTGGTTTTATCATAATTCTCATGATGGACTTGTTAGTGCATTATCGAACTCATAATGAACCAACTAGGGTAAACCTAACACGTCACCCAGTCTGGATTGTCACAAGGCCTCAAACATGCCTCCCTGAATTCTAGAGGCTTCTAACTAGTGGTGAGGGTCTAAAAGATACAATGGGGAGACTATACCCTATATTCATAGGTTCGATAATAGTGGAAATAACCAAAAAAATGAACACGGATAAACATTAGATTATACATAATAAATAAACTAAAACAAAGATATATGATAATAAATGGAATGAGGAATACAATAAAATAGACTCGAAGCATGAAAAATAAACAATTGGTAACCCATTGAGATGACCACATATAAAAAATAAACTAAAAATAAATAGATTAGGGTCTACTACCAACTCTGAGCCGAACCACATACCCAGTATCCATGATCCTCAAGCTCCGAAAATCTAATATTAAGACTCCACATGAGTGAATCTTCTCGATCAAACAACCCTAGTCATCATCCTCATCTATAATGAAACATGTGATCTGACCTGGATGTATGAATTAGGTCTGTACGCACACTCAGGTGCACATAGAAAGGGTGAGAAATAAATCTTAGTAGGCCACCCTCAATAGTGGACCTATAATCTGAATTTATAAAAAGATCATGCACACATTATATTTCAAACCTTGTAGAAACTAACATCAACTGGAATAAAAGAGAAACTGCATAAAAATGGGGCTAAACAAAATAAGGGAAAAATCCAACCACAAGCTCTAGTCTTACACCCGAGGTAAGTCTACATCCACTCTAGCCCCCACTAGAGGATTTATAACACATGTCTCACCCAGTGATATAAAAACTAGAGAAACTACTAGATCGATAAGATATCACATACATATAAACACAAAGGCATCAATGTTGGACCCTAGGGAATAATCATAAGCATATACACAACAAATTGTATCTACTGGGCACTAGAAATCCAATAGCATGATCCTAATTGGGGATATATGTCCACCCCACATGTCTGAGAAAATATCATATCCCCAAATCCATGTAAAACAAATTGAGCTCCAACAAGGACCTAGAATATACACCATATTATAGGATCCATTCACATGGACCCATTTAATGTACTTTCCAATAGGGATCCATCTATAAAACCAATAGCACTGAGCATCCACAGTATTAGGAGCACATCATCATCCATGTCAGTTAACCTCTCAACAGGGAGTAACAATATACAAGAGGATTTTACTTATCCAAATAGTCAATTATCTCCTTAATATCATATACATATAGCCAAAAAATCAAGGAGAGAACTAGATCGAACTTAGGGTCAATTTTGAATCCAATATATCCCATGTTTCGCCTCCTCAAATAAAATTCCTAAGAAGAAATTGCCTCAAACATCGCAACCAAAATCCAACCAAACATGGGATGATCCAACTCTCTAAACCACTGTTCAAATAGGTAGACTAGAAGTTGTAATCATCTCTTGGACAATAAAGCACGGGGCCTCCCTTGTCTCCTATATCTCAGCATAAAGTGGAATCCAACTAGGGACTCCAATAATACATGCATGTTCTCAATCCACTCTCATCAAAAGATCCTCAAACATCCCAAAGGAAACAATAATAGAATGACACCCTATTAGGTGTTCCTATATCTCATCCAATGAATGGGAAATACCTATTATAGAAACATCCCAAAAGACCATCAGTTTTCTAACTGATCCTTGATCAACGATGCGCCCAAAGGGCATAGAAAAGAAAAGAATTCCCAGAAATAAATTCTCAATGATTTTTATAAACACCTCAAAATAAGGACCGTACAAGAGCTCTTCATTATAAGCCAAACCTCTAGGGAAACTCTTAATCAATAAAACCTCAATCATCCATCTTGAAAAAAAAACTCATCCTCAATTCCCAACCCTGTCACATAAATGACATATTTTAGAGGTATTTTTTATTAATTTTCCATTAATGCTTTGTTTTGGGGGTTTCCCAAGCTTTCATAGAGGAATGGGTGAGTTTTCATGAATTGGTCCAAACCATGAGCCCAATTCCAGATTTAAAAATAAATTTTGTTTCTTTTATAACTTTTTCATTTTTTAATATTTTTCACCCATTAAAATTCCTAAATGGCCTCCCATGAACTATTAACACCATAATTTCAATTTGGAACCTTTATTAATCCAAAATAATGGTGTATTTTGTGTTTTTATTTAAGGAATTAGGCCAGCCTGAAGGCCCATTTCCAGTTTTAAAAACAAAATTTGTTTAATTAATAAGTTATTTAATTTTAAATATTTTTCGGTGATTTGAAGTCTCATCCAATACCATTGTACCCAGGCGCACTCCCGACCTCTTTTCCCCCTCTTTGGATCTCTTGTTCATCGCAAATTAGTGTTGAACGTTATAGGGTTTCTCAAATCAGCTAGAATTGAAGAGGTAACTTTATTCCTTTTTAACTCTCTCAATTATTACTCTTTTTCTTCCATTAAAGTTTCTACATAACCTCCTCATCCTTCTTAGAACCTCCCTTGAATATTTGACTATTTTAAAATTCAGATACTATTGTATTTGGGGAAATTATTCAAGATCCCTCAAGTAAGTGTGTCTCTTTCACTCTTCTTTCAATTTTCTTAGGGTTTCATTCATTATTTTTAGGGTTTCTTCCCTTATCCTTGAGGTTCCTAATGTTCAGAAACTATGGTTTCGAACCTAGGTTTTAACCTTAGGTTTTCTTGGTCAATTATTTTGGTTTTAGGTTTGATCTATGTCTCTCTTGGTGTGGTGGTGGTGCGATTTGGTTTTCGCACAGAGATTCAAGGGTTTTTGTTAAATTGGTAGGTGATTCCATTTTTATGCAATTTATGTGAATTATCTTGCTCTGTTTTTTATATTTTCATGTTTATTTCATTTTATTATGGCTTCCAAAATTAGTTTTAGTGGATTTTGTATTGAGAATGAGTTTGAAGTTCCATTTTTAGGTGAAATTGGGGGTTATTCCTAGAAATATTTTAAGGGTTCAACTGGGGATTCCCTATAAATACTTATTTGATTTTATTTAATGGTAATGGGGATTAAAATAATGTTTTGAATGTTTATCCCCTTTAGTTGTTGCTGCAAAAATGGGTGTTTGTGGAATATGTGATTTTTAAGTGCCATGTTTGTGTGAAAATGGAGTTTTTACAAAGTTATAATTTCTTGGTTCACTTGGGGCTTCCCAAAAAAATGTTTTTTTAGTTTTATTAAAATATATCAGGCTACCTTTTCTATTTTGGTAATTTATAAGTGTGCACATAGTGTGAAAATTGTGGTTTTTAAAGAGTTTTGGGTGCAAAACAATGCGGGGTTTTGAGAAGAAGTTTTATTGAAAATCAAAGTGTTTTGTTGTGTGTTTTAAGTGGTATAAAATGTGTCTAGATACTGTACTGATTGTATGTGACCAGTAGTGGTGTTTGATATGAAAATGGATTTATGTAGCATTCTGAAATTATTTGATCACAAAGGGGTGTTCCTGATTTTTTTTTCTCAATGTATTTGTTGTATTTTTTCTTGTATTGGGGTGTTTTTTGCAGTAATTTACAGTAGATAACATTTCTATTTAAATGTTTGAATGGTCTGACAATTTTAGCTTGAAAACTGTTTTCAATTGAAAGTTGTATTTCTTGGAATTTATCACTACTTTTCTTTGCATATTAAAACCACTTTCTATTTCATATTGTATTGCATGTTCTTTGGAATCATTGGGTGGTATCCTACTGGGATTATGCTCACACCCTACTTAAACCCTTTGGGTGTAAGAAGATTTGGTTATGTTTGACTCGGGTAAAGGAAAGGCTTTGGGTGGTGGCGGTTTGGGGTGTTAGTTCCCATCCTTGGTGCAGAGTTGTGGAGATGGCTTGTGGGTGATGACCCCTTGTCATGTGGAGTCCTTGGGGATGTCTTGTGGCTGTCTTTATTTGTATTTGTACCACTTTTATTATCTTTAAACCAATGTATTCAGTTCTAGTTTTTTCTTAATACTTGTTTCAATTGAAAATTTCATATTTATAGTATGGATTTTTTTTAATGTTTTATGATTTCATACTCGGGTAAATCGTTCCCAAACCTAAATTAATGATACTCGGGCACTTGTTCCAGTCCGTGGGGATAGGGAATGCCCTTTGGGCCTTGCCACGGGAAAGGTTTGGTGCTAGTATTGGTGGTGACCAGATTCGGTTCATGACAAACCTGCCCACAAGGCTATCCAAAAAAACACCATGCCACATGGGCATTCTCAAATCATAATGGCACCCTATTATAGACACTATTTCATGGCATCAACCCATCCCTAAGGCTACAATAACTCTAATCCTCAAGAATAATCTCTAAACCTCAACTTCTCTAACCTCAAGAAACTATTCTAAACACACAGGTAAAAACCAAGATATACTTACAGATACTACTCTATCCCCCTTATTGGATCCATATAAAAGAACCTCAAATAAAACTAGTCGGAATCCAAAATTCATTCCCACTAACAAGCTCACAACCCTCACATGGGCCTCACAACTCATAACCCAACACTCAATAGGATTTTGATATCGGACCAAAAATAAACCCTCGTACTAAACTCTATCAGTCCAAAACACCATCCAAACAGCCTTTAAACACAAAAATGATTCTCCCATCATGATCTACATGAAAAAATTCTCAGAATAGACTTCTTGAAAGTCCAATTATGACTCATGGTTGAAAAATAGGAAAAACATATCAATGAGGAAAAAAGTACACAACCTATAGTTAGGGTACACAGTGTGTAAGCCCAAAGGACCACACTGGTCATGTGACGTAGGACACTCAACATGTAATTTACCAAAGTAAGTGGTGTGTGTTCCCTATACATGGTGTGTAACCCCATATGGGTACCTTCCCATGTACCTCAAGCCCACTCTGCATGTACACTAGCAGACTACATGATATGTACCACCCCATACACAATGTGTACCCCACACAGGGTGCCCATCTATGTACCTAGATATATACTCCCGCACAGGTTTTGTCCAAGAATAGTACACATCCACTAGATGTGTACCTCACAAGGGGTTTGGTCGTATACCCTATACAAACAAGTTCCCCTGGCACACCCTGAGTTTCCAATACACAGCGTGTACCCCCAGTAGATGACATTTAGTCCCAGAAACTCATCTTCCCTAAATAGAAACAACACATGATGTGTTTTCTCTAAACCGAACACCATTTTCATAGGTTTTCTTGAATGTAAAACCCCCTAAATGGCCCAAACCCCTCATATATTCTTGATCAATCTAATATCTACCCTCAAGGGGTCCCCAACTACCCAAAAATGATTTAAAACTTAAAAATGGTTATGATTTAGGGTTTCAAGATAAATAAAAAATGACCCTACCTCTAAGTGAAAACCAATGAATCTTCACACCATATCTACACTATAAACCCACTAAACATCGATCTACCTATAGATGAGCTCCTCAAGTGCCACCTCCTCCTCCCTTTACCTCCTTTACCTCTCTCTCCTTCTCTCGACTGAAGAACCCAAAGGGGGGAAGCCTGTGGGGGTGTATGTGACAAGCCAAAGGGGAGAATAAAAAATAAAAAGGAAAATAGAGAAGGTAATGAAAAAAATAACAATAAAAATATAAAAAAATAATGGTTCTAGAACCTAATCCAAGGTTATACCTTGCTTAGAAAAAACCCTCCATTCCAAACACAACCATGGATGTTTACACCCACCAAATTAGAATCATAAAATCTACAAGTGAATAAATATCCAAAACATGGGAATTATTTTTTTCACAATGAAAAAGAATAAAAGGTGTCCAAAGTATGGAATGATATTCTGAAGGACATGTGATCACATGACCATCAGATGGTCATGCGAATGGGTCATGCGTAGAACATAACCTACTTTAGATCATGTAGATTCCCTTGGAAAATAATCTTTTTCTTATGAGGGCATCCAAGATTGATCATACGATGGCTACCAAGTTAATTCATCCATGTCATGTGACTTTTCAAATGATGGATGCCTAATAATCATCCAAAACCCTTGTAAAAATGAATATTAAAAATATATAGAAGACAAAGGCCTTATGTGGTCATTGATATTCATGTGATGAGCCTACGCGATTTGCAAGACACCATTTAATCCCTGGTGAAATTTATACCTTATCACACATGATCCCTATACTATGACAGCTTCATCATATGAAGGGTTTAGACATGTTCATTTGACTCTGTGTTTCCACTACTGACTCCAAATACAAATAGGAGGGTTTTCCATGAAATGCTCACACATCACCACAAGACCTGATATTAGTCATGCAATGCATCACCGATGGGGAGATAAATTGTATTCTACAACACTTGTACAAATTTTCAATATCCCTAGACTCTGTAAAACAAATAATGAAATAAAAGGGGGAAATATGGAATCTTCATGCGGATTGAGGATATGTTGGTCATCACAAAAAAGGGGTTATGCACCCCAAAAAATCACCATTGATCCCATGGATTCCCCCTAAAATGTTATCATAATCCTAAGGAAACCCTCTTGACAAGCTTACCTGGTCTTTTGAATGGCCCCAGACAAGTCTCCTTTGTCTCACAGAGAACCATAGATGAGTCAGCCTAGATCACGCGAAAGC
Organism: Viscum album; assembly: GCA_963277665.1. NCBI lineage: Eukaryota > Viridiplantae > Streptophyta > Magnoliopsida > Santalales > Viscaceae > Viscum > Viscum album. The sequence continues at coordinate 1,893,488,438 of OY728159.1, forward strand.
CATTAAATAGGCATTGTGATCTCACAAAGGCCCCTAGATATGTCAACATAACCTTGTAAAGTCTCTTCATCATATCAACATGGTTATTATAAATCCCTTTGATCATATTGGATCTGATAAAAGTGTAAAATGAATAACATTCCCATTGTCATTGATCATCATGTGATGCCCCCTAAATGACCTACGATAAGATCTCACGAAGCACATGTCACCAAATACCTCCACTAACTACAACCCAAATATATGAAATAAAAACCATATAGGGTAGTGTATAATTTGGGTATCAATGCCTATAACCCCCCCCCCCTCTGCAAAAAAAAACATCCATGATCCATGATTGATCAAACAGAAGAGCGCAGAAGAAGATTTATCGAAGAGGCTAATCATGTGATTGCAAGGGATTTATACCAGGTAAAATCCAAGTAACAATCAAAGGGATCATGAGGCATTCATATTAACTTCATGTGATCACTTAATATTATTCAAAGGACTTATGGTGTATCATACAGATCATGCAAAGGAGGTCCCTCATGTTTTCCAGGTCATGCAAAACCTAAAAAAGATAACACCGGACAAATATGAGGAACATAAGAAATAAAAAGATGTAATAAAGAATAAAAGATAGGATACTAATGAAATGATAGATTCATTGATCTTTATGTTCTTTTCATGACTCATCCAGATCATGAGACAACACTAGGACATGTTTTCCAAGCAATGTGATGTCCCCTCGACAGGCAATTTGGATCATGCAATATCCTTTATACATGTCAAGAAAGTCACACAATGCCCTCCAGGCTTGCCACCTAAGACTCGCAAATCCCTTCAGACTCACCATCTAGATCTTGCATTTTCATACAGACATGTTTCCAAAATTATACGGTGTCACTAGAGCATGGTAGCCAGGTCTCACAAAGTCCTCCGGGCTAACCATACATATCTTACAGGACCCTCTGGACATGTTATCATGGATCATGAGATTTTCTTTAGACATACTTATATAGGTCTTGTGATACCCTCCAGACATATCAACCTTTTTCAAGTGACACCCCTCATGCATTCCATCCATCTAATGTAATGTCCTTCATACATGTCATCCTGAACATGTCCATATATCCTCATATATATCAGGCCGAAAAACAAGAGAATTCATCTTGATCATGAGATGTCCTCTATATAATCCAACCTTGATCATGTGATGGCCTTCATACTTTCCATTCAGATTTTGATATATCCTCCTACAAGTAAATTGTATTAGGATATTGTCTTTGGAAATTTCCACTATTTAACTATACATGTCTATACATCCTCTGAAATGCCAAGTAGACAATCCGGACATGTCAGAAAGACAATCAAGAAGGTTAGGAAGACAACCATGCTATGTCGAGAAGGAATCCTAGGACATGGTATCCATGTCAAATTAACATATTTTGGAAATATTAGTCTGTAATCACTGATCAATGGCATGATGTGACTTCCCTTCATATTATAGAAACCATAGTCTATAAGCCCTGATCAACTAAACTATGAGAACTCTAATTACTGTAATAACTAGGATACATAGGATGTATTCCTAAGACTAGAGCTCAAATAATAATCCATCTCAATGTAAGTCTCCCCATGTCCCCAAAATTCCAACCATTGAGACTCAATATCTCTCCTGGGATGATCATTCTTCCTCATCCCTCAATAGACTAAGAAGTCAATTGAACTATGAGAACTATAAATCCAGATATAACCAGGAGATTTAGGATTCTTTCCCAAAACCCAACCTCCATATTAAGCATCCAAATGGTTTTCTTATCACATAATTACAATATCTATATGTAGTGATTATGATTACTTGATATCTTTTATTTCTCACATTAATCATGACTCATGTGAGCCTAGGGAGTTGCAAAGGTCATATCATTCACATCATGAATCTCCACTATCTAGGAAAACCTCAATCTGTAAGCCCTGATTAGTGGGATGATATGATCCCCCCACCCATATTAGGGAATCCACCTCAGGGAAAGTCCCAAGGGCATGATTGAACTACGATGACTCTAATTCCTTCTATAACCAGGATATGAAGGATGCCTCCTCAAGGCTCGAGATCAAAGACTCATTTCCTAATTACCATCATATATCTCTTTTCCATGTGAATTTAAACTACATGGTTTTAACAAACAATGTGGGTTTTGATTCCTGTTATAAACAGGATACATAAGATGCCTTATAATGGCTCAATCCCATCTTATTAATATTAATAGCCTCCCTAAATGACAAAATATTATGGAGTGCCTAGTTATATGGCTTCAAAACATAAAACAAATACTCAATAATGGTAAATAGATGAAAAAACCTCAGATACTTAGAGATGGATTCATTTTTATATCTCCCTTTTCATATGGAAGTATTAAACACTCTCATTTTGTTAGGGTAATTGGTCCCATGTTGGGTTTAGGAAGAGATTATCAACATATATTTAATATATAAGAGATTATTACATTATAAAACAATTCCCCCTAAATAGGTGTGATGATCCCAACCTCCCATATTCTTGAACAGTGTGATATCCTAAGCATTGTTGGGTCTAAACCCCCAAAGGGAAACATGCCTATAGAAAGTAGGTATGTACTCAGTCATGGATGTGGGAACCATTGGCAGTTTCTGTTAGAGATAAAAATGTTGGGACCACTTTGTGTATAAGGTTGTATTTATTTTCAATAGTTGTCAATGAAGATCAAAATAAATGAGATCAAGAAGTACTCCAATGAAATGGAGGAATGGAAATTCGGATGATTGTTGTACTGATCATAAGTTCAAAGAACATGTGTCAAAGGTGACACATTGTTTAAAATATTGAAGAATGGTGGGGTATAATCCATCTGAGGATGATTAAAGAAGAATGGGGATTTGATGAAGACCATGAGGAATGGAAATTCAGATGTTTTTTTTACTAATCATAAGTTCAAAGAACATGTGACAAAGGTGACACATTGTTTACAACACTAAAGAATGGTGAGGTATAATCCATCTGAGGATGATTAAAGAAAAATGGGGATTTGATGAAGACCATTCAATTCTTCATTATTACATGAGAACCATGCAAGATACTTCTTGAATAATATAATCGTATGATTTTCATGAAATAGAAAATGACGGTTGAAGAAGAAGACAGTGTGGAAGGGATTGGAATTCTGAGATGGCCATGTACTTCACATTGTCTCAAAATATGATGATGCTAAAGCTGATCTATGAAAGGATATATATCACGATAGTGGAGTTTGTGATGAAATAAGAATAGTTGTTGAAGAATCCAAATCATAGAAAAGAATCATGAAGGTTATGGCCAAAGTATATATTGAAGGTGGCACTGTTTTCCAGTGTTTGCCAAATTTTTGGTCCTCAAAATCGACAAATGAAGAAATGTGGTTTTTGGCAAAGGGACTTGCGCACCGTGTATTTTAAGGAGTGAAAACTTGTGATCCTAATGTTTTTAAAGATCATAACATCAAAATATGGAAAAGGGATAAGGGGTGTCCAAGTTTTGAAGTTGGTCATGCAAGTGATTTGCGGGGGCAGATACTTGCACGCTGAAACTTGCAGGTCGAGGGGAGACTTGTGCACCGTCACACAGGGTGTCTAAATGCCTATAAATATAGGTCGACCCCTCCTCATTTGGCATGATCTCAACACTTAGAGAAACAGGTGATGCTTGTATTCAATGTTCATTGGAGGATTCTAAAGCTGAAATACCTCCAACATGTGACAAGAAGATTATGACAACTTATGATTATCAATCTCAAGAATTAGTTGCTACTGGTACTCAATGCTCACTAGAGGATTCTACTATCAAAAGGCCTCCAAAATGTGATAATAAGATCATGAACTCACTCATTGATATATCACAAGTAGCTATCAAAGTGAAGGTACCGTCCATACAAACCTGTACTATTGTTTCTAAATATGTTCCTTCAAAAAGTTTAGGTTGGAAGAAAAATTCTAAGCAATAATGGATGAGAAAAGATGAGGATAATAAACCTACCACTGTGGCTAGGTTAGATGGGAAGGAAAATGAGGAAGATGGTTCCTAAAATAGAGTACAAAAAATTAAGAAGAAGACCCAACAACATCTTACGGAATATATAAAGAATAAAATATTTGTGGGTCAATGTTGGTGCTTCAATATATTTGGGAATTTCTTACTAGATTGTTGGTAAAATCCTTTAAATGAAAAAGCACAAAGAAATCTTGTATCAAAGGGAAGAAATCCAGAGAAGAAGAAGCAACATCTGCAGGTCCAGAAGCATCTGTTTACAGCAAAGATATTTGGAATGCTTGATGACATATTTGAAATGTGCAATGGCAGAGGTCACAAGGTAGGCACATGCCCATCTCAATATTCTTTCACTATTGATAAGAAAAGAAGACCTCTGATTCTAGCTAAGTATGAAGAAAGTAACTTGGGAAGAAATCATAAGAATATTGTGAACACACATTTCCCCAAGAAGATCTCAATTAGGGAAGCTGAGAAGACCCATGATTTTAGATCCATGGAATTGAAGGGTCATCCAACCAAAAGAAAAACTAAGAGGGATGAAACTCAGATGAACCTATGTGGAAGATCCAAGCCAGCTGCAATAGTTCCAAATGACATATTGTCCATTTGGCCAAAATATTTGAAAAGAATGAGGAAACTTGAAGATAAAAAGACCAAGGATGGTGATAAAGGAAAAGGAAAATTTTCAAGTGATGAAGATAAAAATAATGAGAGAGTGAAAAACAAAATAAAAACATGTGTTAATGATGTTGTGTGTGAGAGGTGTATGAGATCTGGTCACATCGCAAAAGGTTTTCTAACCTTAATACCAGAGCAAGAAGCAGTCCTTAAAAGGATTAAAAATGTATCATTATGGATGGTAGTTAATAAGAACAATTCTCCACACAAATCAGAAGAGAATGTGAAAAGAGCCATGCCAAATCAACACAGATCATAACATATGTTCAAATGTGCAAGCATGAAGACTGGAGTAAATGGAGGAACATGGTTGAGAAAAACACCTCAACCATGCAGCTCATATTGATGAAGCAAGGAGGAACCACATTATTCCCTTAATCATTTGTGTATTGAATTTGGGATAATAATATAGTGAATTGAAGTTGAAGCATGATCTCAGGGGGAGAACCTGAGAAGTAGTGAATTTTTTAAACTCTTGATAGCTGAGCTGAAGAATTTTCCATCATTAAGATGATGAAGGATCACTTCTGATAAAGATGATGAGGAGTGTTTCCCTTGAGGGGAGAATAATGAAGAAGTATCCAGAACTGTTATTTCATTCAGTATCAACATCAGTTGGAATTAAATCCAATTACTCTGAAAATTGCTTGAAGATAATTTCATCGGAAATGGTATGTCATCTCTCAACCTTGGTTACTCAAAATAAAAAAAATTCAAAGGGGGAGTAACAAAGTTAATCAATAACATAAGAAGATTGAAAGTTCCCCCAAGGTCACTTATCCTTCCCATTTCACTTGAATGTTTTTGATATGTTTGGTGAAGTGAGTGCAGGAGTTTCAGGTGGATAATCTCATATCACATTTATTATACTCATCCTGGAATGAAAGCGTAAATCCTTTAAAGACAAGTATATGAGTTCTCATCTCATGTGGTATCATGTTCAGTAAATAATGGACAGCCCTGTTGTCTAAATCAAATCCTCTTGTTTTCTACATCGAGCATTGCTCAAGTAGACTTAGAGTGAAATGATTGATGGAACATTGCTTAAGTATTGATTGATACCCTCTCGACCATGATCATTGTATTTCTTTTCAATAAGGGGGATAGAAAGTGAAATGAAAGTTTCAAAGGTAAAGATGAGAGAGGTGATTCTCATTTTGACAATGACGTATTCATTTCAAGAGATTTTTGAGTTATTGACAACAAAATACATAGGGGGATATTATTGGGACCACTTTGTGTATAAGGTTGTATTTGTTGTCAATAGTTGTCAATGAAGATCAAAATGAAGAAGATCAAGAAGTACTCCAATGAAATGGAGGAATGGAAATTTAGATGATTGTTGTACTGATCATAAGTTCAAAGAACATGTGTCAAAGGTGACACATTGTTTACAATAGTGAACAATGGTGAGGTATAATCCATCTGAGGGTGATTAAAGAAGAATGGGGATTTGACGAAGACCATGAGGAAAGGAAATTCAGATGATTATTGTACTGATCATAAGTTCAAAGAACATGTGTCAAAGGTGACACATTGTTTACAACAGTGAATAATGGTGAGGTATAATCCATCTGAGGATGATTAAATAAAAATGGGGATTTGATGAAGACTATGAAATTCTTCAGGATTTCATGAGAACCATGCAAGAGACTTCTTGAAGAATAGAATCGTGTGATTTTCATGAAGTAGAGAATGACGGTTGAAGAAGAAGACAGTGTGGAAGGGATTCACTACTACAAATATGCTTTTTATCAGCACTAAAAATGGACTTTAACAGCACTAGAAAAGCTCTATTAAAGATGGTGAAGATAAAGGGGGGGTCCCCTTTATCAGCGCTCCAAAAAGCACTGATAAAGACCCCTTTTATCACTGCTAAAAAAAGTGCTAATAAAAGGGGTCCTTTATCAGCGCTAAAACAAAGCGTTGATAAAAGGGTCCTTTGTCATCACTTTCTTTTTAGTGCTGATAAAGGGCCCCTTTTATCAGCGCTTTTTTTAATACTGATAAACTTTAAAAAATAAAAAAATTAAAAACCTCCCAATCGGGGGGCTTTTATAGCACTTGAGCCCCACTTTTACAATGCTTTTCTGCCCCCCTCCAGCACCCGCACGCACCCCTCCACCCTTTATCCGCGCTATACCACTCCCTTTATTAGCACTAGCCCCCAGATTCACCCATGTGCCCGCATCCCTACTTCCACCCAGATTTGATCTCGAGACCTCCCCCTGCACGCCTGAAGCCTTTGCCACTCCCCTATATTTATTTGTTGTCCTATTAATGATATATCTATTTATTTATATATATATTTAGTTATATTTATTTGTATAGTAATATATATTTATATTAATATATATATTTATAGTGATATTAATATATATATTTATAGTGATATTAATATATATATTTATAGTTATATTAATATATATATGTTGTTATATTAATATATATATAGTTAGATTAATATATAGGTATATAAATATTCATATATTTGTATTTTAAATAAAATGGATATTAGTTATTATTTAGATAAAGATAATATATTTTATATGTATATATATTTTATTATTTATATTTATAATTAAATTTTTATGTGTGAATATATAAAAAATATGTATATATTGTTATATATTTGATTATAAATGGCAGTTCATTATAAAAAATGATAAAATTTCAAAGACATAATATTAATATGAATGTAATACCTTGGAATAAATTCATTCCCCACCAAAAAAACCCAATAATACCCCCTTAAATGAGGCTGAAAATCCATAAAATGTTAAAAAAATCTAAGCATCTCGACTAAAAACTCAGTTTTGGAGGCCTTCTAGGCTGTTTTTGGCCACAAAAAATGTGAAATAGGTTTTTATAGGGTCATCAGTGCGTAGATCTCATCACATGATTCGATTTGATATGTTGTAGAGCTCAAACGGACACCCGGATCAAAAGTTATGGTCGTTTGAAGTTTGAGTTGCGTTTTCAACATATTTTGGATCTTTTTTAATTTTTTTTATTTTTTTAGTCTTCAAATTGATATTAAATTACTATTACTCCATAATAATTAGAAAATTATTTATTAAAAATATTTTTTTAATTTTTTTATACGCCATTTTCACTAAATATCTTATATATTAAGTGTAAATGTATATTTATACTTATCTAAAATATATTTAAAATTATATTTAAAATATATATATTATATTTATATCAATATAACTATATCTATATATTAATATATTAATATATTTTTTTAATGAATTTTTTTGGAAGTAGACCCTTTATCAGCGCTTTTAAAAAAAGTGTTGATAAAGACCACCCTTTATCAGCACTACTAAAAAAGCACTGATAAAGGGATATCCTTTAACTGTGCTAAAAAAACGTTGTTAAAGGGAACCTTTATCAGTGCAAAAAAACTATGATAAAGGGGTACTTTTATCAGATCTTTTTTTAGCGCTGATAAACATACCCCCCCTTTATCAGTGCTTTTTTGTTAGCACTGATAAAGGTTGGCGCTGGCCTTGCCCAGTTTTGTGGTAGTGATTGGAATTCTGAGATGGCCATGCACTTCACATTGTCTCAAAATATGATGATGCTAAAGCTAATCTATGAAAGGATATATATCACAATAGTGTAGTTTTTGATGAAAGAGGAAGAGTTGTTGAAGAATCCAAATCATAGAAAAGAAGCATGAGGGTTATGGCCGAAGCATATATTGAAGGTGGCGCCTTTTTCCGGTGTTTGCCAAATTTCTGGTCCTCAAAATCGAAAAATAAAGAAAAGTGGTTTTTGGTAAAGGGACCTGCACTCCATGTATTTTAAGGAGGGTAAACTTGCGTGCCTAATGTTTTTCAAGATCAGAACATCAAAATATGGAAAATGGATAATGGTCACCCAAGTTTTGAAGTTGGTCGCGCAAGTGATTTGCGGGGGCAGAGACTTGCGCGCCGAAACTTTCACACTGAGGGGAGACTTGTGTGCCATCGTGTAGGGTGTCCAAATGCCTATAAATATAGGTCAAACCCTCCTTATTCGGCATGAGTTCAACACTTAGATAAAATCAGATCTCCCATCGCGTAGGTGTGGTGGTCGCGCAAGTGGTGTGTATTCACGCAAGTATAAGTTGTGCGCCAGTCGTTTGTTGCACGCCTAAGGTGGTTTGGACGAGAAAGGAAGGAAGTCACCCAAGTTTTGATTTGAAGAAGGTCATGTCGTGCAAGTGGTTTGGTGATACTTTCGTGCCAGATTTTTAAGTTGCACACCAGGTGTTAGTTGCGCACTAAAATTGGTTTGGGCATAAAAGGATGTGAGTCGCGCAAGTTTGAAGTTGAAGAAGTGAGTGTCGTACAAGTGGTTGAGGTGAACTTGCGCACCAGTTTGGACTTGCGTGCCTAGACTTGCGTGCCATCTTGAAACTTGCACTTCAGTTTTGGAGAAGCACGCCAAGTGTGGTAGAAGTACGCCAGTATTTCTGGGGCTGCACGAAAGCTGGTAGTTTTCCCGATACCTTTGGTGTAAAGTGAGATTAGTCTACAGGTGGAAGTCGGACTTCAACAGAGAATATATATACAAAAGAGGATGAATTCTTTTTCAATGATGAAGATACCTTCACGTCTATAAACTAAGTGGGACTTCACCAAAGGCAGTGATCTAGGGGAGTCAACAGGAGTGACCCGAGGGATGCAGTGAGCTATCCCTGAACTTTTGTAAAGGTAGTGAGCCTGGGATAGAGTGACTGTACCCAAACCATTTTAATCCACAACTATTGAAGAATAGTGGAATTTGGTACGACCGAAAACCTTTCGGCGTATGCTCCTTGGGCGTATCCCTTAGTGGTGAACCAAGTAAAAAATGTTGTGTCATCTCTTTTCATGTGAATGTTTTATTTATTCTCATATCCATTATATAGGTTAAACTAGTTTCTACCAACGTGGGAACAAGATCCTTATTTTTAAAAGAAAAAGTTGACACCCTGATTCACCCCTCCCCTCTCAGGGTGTCCTGGGGTCCTACAAAAAATGGTGAACCTGTCCTGAATTATTTTACAAGACATTGAACCCCCCCCCCCCACACACACACAATTAAACATTGGGTTAATCCATCAACATCTTTCTGACGAAACAAAAATGGTGAACCCAATGTGAATATATGAAATAATATAATGATTAGTTTACCATGAATCAAGAAATTTTTTTTCATATCCTATATAAAAAAAATAATTATCTTGAAATTAATCCATAAAAATAAGAATGGGTTCTCTTGAAATAAGTTAATCATTGCTTTGAAAAGTCCACATGAGCATAATGGCTAGCTTGGGAATGAGAAAGGAAAATTGCAATACCCATGCATATATTATTGAGTAGGTATCATTCCTATAATGAAGCACTGATCGGTGACCTTTTTTCTTTTTTCATTTGTAACTATAGATACTACTCTCATAAATAAAACCCTGACCCAACATGTCTTCATCTAGTGACCGTTCTGGAAAATCATCTATGTATGTAACCTCCACGGGTCTCTAAATGACCTCACCTACCTGACACCTTTAGCATCAGGTGGTGAATGAAATGGTATAGAAATACCATTTACATGGTATGATCTCGAACCATGAGGTTACCTAGGAGGGTCTCAAAAAATTAAAATTGATGATTCTGCATCATCCAAAGAAATCTACAATAAAGCTAGTGTCACTCATCATCACTACCAAATGCTTCAAAATATTATCCCTAGAGCACAAAAAATCACAACCTTTAGAATCTAATAAAGTTGGTTCAAGGAGGCAACTAAAATTCCCTTCCAGTTTAGGGGATGATGAGGATGTCCCTTATCGACAGTCGTTGCTAGTACCATCCCATCGGTGTCCGTTAGTCACCTATTGAGGGTTCCAGCTAACACACTTCCACATCTGACACCCATGCACAGTCAACAAGGAAGACATATCGAGCATGGAAAGCTCTAGATAATTGGGAGTGGGATCATATCCCCACTCCCACTGATAAATCCTACCATTACATTCTAGTGGTATCCAGCTAGCATGATCATTCCCTCCTTACTCAGAAGAAGCCTACATGCATATTCTAGCAATAAGCATGGGGGAGGTACATATTCCTACCCCCATGAATGAATCCCATTGTAATATTCTAATGGAACAAGTAGGAAATAAGTAGGCACATATTCTATCTTAAATCAATGATATCTACCTATATATAGTGGAGATAAAAAATGTATGCAATTACATTCCTATGCACACTTTGTTAAAGTGTCATTACATCTTAGAAATAGCTAAAGAACTCCACCGGAATATTCTGACACTAGTACAAATACAGGGACATGTGCATATTCCTATCCCTACAACTATTATAGCACAACACTCTGGTCAGTATGAACATGTGGTTTCTATAGAGAAAGATCTCATTTTTTCTCCCATCTAGGAGGATTTTGGTATATTCTGGTAAAGTAAGAGGCACCATATCAGGTGAATATTCCCATTCCAACTGGGGATCACCAAATGATAGTGGCACATGACTCAAGAGAAGGAAAATTTCCTATCGAAAAGTATTAATGGAATGTTCCAAAGGCCTAGGTTTGGGATAATATCCCCCATCCTAGATTAGGATTACCAATTGAGAGCGGTACATGCCTTGGTACAAGCTCATATTCATCTAAAAAATGACTAGTGACATACTCCAAAGGCTCAGTATCGGGCTCATATCCCCATTCTAACTAGGGATCACCAATTGAGATCAGAATATTCCATGACACATGAGTATATTTCTATCAGTGAATCAACTTGGAATATTCTAGTAGCTCATGGAATCCCATATCATATCCCTACTTCTGCTGATGAATGAATGAACCAACATCCACTAAGACTATATAAGAGGAGTATCATATTACTTATCCTATTCTAGAGTATAGTTGGAATATTTCGATGGGGAATGCATATTCAGATTAGACTCATATTCTCATTCCAACTAGGGATCACCAAGTGATAGTGGCACATTAATTGGTTCATGCTTGTAATCCTATCAAAAAAGACTAAAAACATACTACAATGGATCAGGATTAGTCATATATCCTTGTTCTAACCAAGGCTCACCAAGTGAGAGAATCACATGACTCAGGGAACGCTCATATTCCATACTATAATAAAGAATCTCATTAGAATATTCTATCAGCTTCTTGGTAGTGGGATCATATTCCCATAGCACTAGATGGTTATCAATATATTCTGGAAGTCGTCATGCAACAGGTGCATATCCCTACACAATCCCAAAAGGCAAGTTGACATATTTTGTCCACAATGTAGAAGGAATCTCATATCTATGATTTTCTCAATGTTAGTGTCCTTGAGGTTTTTGAGACACATTTTCAAAACCTCAAGGGTCCATTAACTCTTAAACTAAAGTAGAAGGTGATCATTACCTCTATAGTCTTCTTAATGGTAGTGTGGAGATAGATCACAAGGAATCTACTCCTAACATTCGTCGTGGTCAACCTCCCCATGGTGATATCTCCCACGGATAAGGAAATCCTTACCCTACCTAGAAACCTCTGTATAAAGTGAATCTCAAAACTCAGATACCTTCATATATAGAGGTTATTGAAACATTAGGGTCAACCATATATATTTCCCTATCAACTTCCAGCAACACTCCACTCCAATCAGTTGGTGGCCCTGAGAAGCATCTTCAATGGTCAGACCAATTGGAGGCATGTAAGTCTAATGAGGAGGAGGGCTAAATCTACATATGAATATAGTTAGCTAGAAACAACATCATCACCATGTTTTGGCCCCTAGATACTTTTCTACTATAAGATTCAAGATGAACTATAAAAGGATTTCATGACTTATCTACACCAAAATATATGGTAAAATCATCAATGAATGAATCCTAGACATCTCCCTTATCCATGATAAAAGGATCACCTTCATACTATCAAGATACTCTATTGACAGTTATATTTGGCTATTATCTCCATGGAATAAGACCCAAAACTAGAAAAGAAAGGTGTAAATATATGGAAAAATTTCCATCATTGCATCACAACTCATTAACAATTGATCGATGATGCCTCATCATGTATCTGTATTAAATTATGGGAATATATGGAGTGTTTCACTTTACTGCACCCCTAGAATAGAAAAACTACCCAGATACGGTGTCCTATAATGCAATATCCTCTATAAAATCATGGGATCAGACAAATCATGATCTAGTTGGTCACTACAAAGGAATTACCCTACTTCAATAGTTCCAATACATCATAAATAAAGGGAGAGGATGGTCAAAAGGTTTTTGAAATGGTCCCCTATAAAAAATGGGAAATCATTTCTGACATGGAAGATAAAGTTCAAATTATCCCAACAAATTTCCATAGAAACTCACTCCCTTCATAGGGTGCCATTTCACCCAACTCATGCATGATCACAGTTATACCATATCATATAAGTCACAGTAAAATCTTCCATAGTATCCATCTAGGAGAGAACCCAACCCCTTGAGTTGGGGGAATATATAACACCACCTCCACCCCTATGATCATTAATCCCTAAGATAATTCAGGCTATATTGGTAGTAGCTTCAAACAAACCACATCCCATTAGACTGGGGGAATTTTAATTTCAATCGTCATCACCACGTTAATCATCCCCAAAGAGGGTCCTAGGGAAATCAACATTTGTTCCATATCAACCCCATCCTACTTGGTTGGGAGCATTTATATCTCAATGTATGCCCCTAGAATAATTAAATCCTTGAATGGAATCACTGAATCCTCAACAGTAGGATCAACCAATTCTAATTTTGGCCTTGGATAGTCCTCAACCCATAGGTCTAGGGAAATTTTCATCATCATAATCTTTGTAGGGGGAATTAGTCTTCTCTATGCTCGAAGGTATATATCAATGGTCAACATCCCATCTATTCTGCCTGCCACAAGACATACCTCTTCTATTTGGGTCTCATTTGGAAAACAATATTGAAAACTCCATCGAGGTCACTATTTATAGACCAAGATGAAAGGAACATTAGTGAATACAATCAAACCCCATCTTGGTAGCAATCCAAAAAGGTCCAATATAAACAAGGGTTTTAGAAACTGACCTAATGCAGGTAGTGTAGAATCATCATATTGTGTTGAGATTAATGGGAAAACTACCATTTCTCGATATACCTATGTGAATTTCATCACCATCAGTGCAATAAATAATGAGGATCAATAAGTAGATGTAGAGAGATGAAATACAAAAAATATACACCTAGAAGAGGATCTGAATGAAACCACAAAGACTCCATGTACCTAAAACCAAAGGAGGATCCAAAACATGGAACCTTTGAATATTGAGTTTCTACCTATATAGAGGAACACTACCAGAGATAAACATAAATGCATTACTACACCCAAATCACCACCCATAAGAACTGAAATTCCTTTCATGGAGGAATAGTTATCATGATATAAGAATGAGAAACTAACTCTAAGAAAACTCAATGATGAGATACTCAGAGGAAACATTCCCACTGGGTATCGTCTTCAGGTATAGACAAATATTACTCCTCCCAAACATCTATAAATAGTCGATTTTTATAAAATAGTAGCATTAGAGCATTAGATTGTATTAAAATCCATGAATCCAGAAAATATAAATGAGGAAGTAAAAAATTATCACCACTTCCATCCATTACAGTGACATCATTTCCCTTTCCAATGTGATCATTCAGTCTTAGAAAAAAATTGAGAATAAGAGGGAAATGAAAAAGGGGTCACCTCATCAAACCCTGCCTATTTCTTGTAGCCAGGAGGAGACTTAGGTAGTATAACCACTGTAATTTCTCAATTATATCAAATCCATGGATATTGTAATGGAATACATGGAAGGGTGATGCGCACATAGGAATTATGAGATAATTCCATATATTGAATGGGTGGATGACACTTTCCCCCCACCCAATTTTGGTAATCCTACCATCTCCATCTTTAACAGTGTGGGAGACCCCAAACAACATCTCACACACTTTGTTTCCAAATGGGGTCTAATGATGAGAACTTGATATCAGTAGGAGGTGAACAAGATGAGGTATTTTTTACAAAATCTGATTGGGAAAACCATTGTCTGGAAAAAAATCCTTCTGGTGGGATCATTTGTAAGATTGGAAGACCTTCATGATCAATTAATTTACCATTTAAACTCTACACTATGGAAAACAAAAAAATTAAACCTAACGAATAGAAAGAAATGTGAAAATGAGAGGGTGTCTAAATTTATATTCAGATTTTAAAATCTTAACCAATTCACTCAGAATCCCTCTCTCATAGAATAAATTGATGGAAATCTGTGATGAAAATCTCTGGGATGAGTTATATAATCCTATGATCCTAATAAAATATCCAAGTAGATTCTGAGAGTTTATAAAAATGGAACAACATTAGGAAGACACCATTCAGTGGACCTGAGTTAAGTTTCGACTCATTCCCTCATCACAGGGGAAAATATCAGTAAGTAAGAGATTGTCATTGTTACCCTTAAACCAACAGCAGTTCCTGTTCAAGCACTTAGTTAGGTCCTGAACCACCAAGCACCTCTTATCGAGCAAAATCAATAACAAAATCACCCACATCAAATATCCAAAATAGATTTCGATCACCCAAGATTTTAGGAGTGGATGAACAAATCATACTCCTTTGGAAACAAGAATGTAACTGGTTATTTCCCTATAGCTATAGACAACAACCTGCTCAAGATTCCATATCCCAGGAAATCCAATGACATTAACCTCACCAACTATAGAGACCCTAATTTTTCTTACATAACTATTGCATCATTTTAAAGATAAAAAAACTAATAGTGATACAAATATATGATTCAATTTTTTAGTGTCTTGGGAAAATAAGTATCATACATAACTTTTACATAATAAAACATGAACATTCATTTAATTCTTTCTTCTCAAACTTCTTAGTGGCCCTCATATTCTACTTAGTACAAGTATTCACCGAAGGATATACATAAAAATAAGGGTGTGCTAAAATCACAATAAGAGGATTAATAAGAGAAATGAATCATGGGAGAGAATAATTATCATCACCATAACATAAGAAATGGATCATCATCATAATCATGAGAGGAAAATTTTGGTAAAAGGCATGGAATGTGGCAATGCATAAAAATGAAACATCATGTCTTAGTGGTCAAATACCACACATAGTTGTGAAGAAAGATAGAATAAAGTTAAAAAATATTTCAATTTTTCTCATGAGATACTTCATATTATGTAATGCATTGGAGTGATGTATAATTCTAGGTGCACCCATTACATCATAACATTTACATAATCATGCATTCCACATAGAACGTATATCAAAATTACACATAAAATAACCCATAGAAAGGAAATGGGTTTCATTATAATTTCATATATAATAAATTCATGAATAAAACATTTGGTTCCAAAAATAAAAATTGAATAACATACTTGCTATAATAATAATTAATCTTGAGTTTAGAAGAAACAATCTCAAGAGAAGTAAAACATCTATTTTTGAAAGGAAGAGTTCTTTTGGAAAAATCATTTAATTTTTCATAAAATTGGATTAGAAGAATTTATATCCCATAAATTAAAAGATAAGGAAAATATATATATTTAAGGTAATTTAATGGAACAACCATACTGAAAATGGAGTGAAAGAGGTAAAATCCAAGGAAAGAGAGTTGGGTTTGAGAATCCCCTTACCTTATATCTGAATGATTCCTTCACTTTAATATCCTCGATAATCAAATTGAATTAATTAATTAACAAATAAATAACCTTTTATACATGAATTTGATTAATTATTGTTTTATTAAATTCATATATAGGGTTTTTAATGAGTTATATAGTTTAATTTCATCATTTGGGAGTGTTCATTCTACTGGTTTTCATGATCAGTTCGCTTGTATATGAGTATAGAAGTTCATGTAAATTTGGAATAGATATCCAAAAATGAAATTATATGTTATTAATGAAAATAATTAAGATTAAATGATCTTATATATCATTTTTTTATATATTATGAGGGTGATTTATTAGATTTAATGTTAATGAAAATGATTAAATTATTTTTTGCTGTTTTACAACCATTATTAGCTTATATCATTTTATTTAACATCATGTTTATATATTGATTAAAGAACATTATATAACTTATAATATATATATTAAAATATTATTTATCCATAATTATGTTTTTATTACCATTCTTGAATATGGTAGTGAAAAATGAAAATGCATCATCCACGGTGGTGGTAAATCAACACACCACGGACGATTTTTTCATGTTTAGAAAAATGGAAAAGGGAAGAGACTTGAATATAAATTATTCAATTAACATAATAATATTATAGTATATAAAATATAATGGAGTTATCATGGATCTTGTATTGTTATAGGTGATTATATGATAAGAAAATAATGAAACTGAAAAGAAATTAAAAGAAAAAGAAAGATGATTTTACCTCTAGAATTTCTCCTTCATGAGAACCTCTTTATGGAAAAGGGTTTGGTATTTTGATGAGAAAAAGGGCTCCTGTATGTGGGTAAAGGGATTGGGAATAGTATTGGGTAGAATTTGGACAAGTATCAAAGCTTTTAATATGTGATGAGAAGTAGTGGTGAGGGATGAAATTTATAAGGGAGGAGAGGGTTTTTTCTCATTATTTTATTCATTAGTTTATTATTTCAGTTCAAGACTATGAATAGATAGATAATTATAAAAAAAAAATTAAATAATGATTTATATCTCAGGATTTTATACTTACATCATCCATACATCATCTATGACTCATTAATTCATGTATTTAGCTTTTATCTTAAATTGTCGTATTTTACTATTCACCAAAAATTCAAGTATATTTGAAAAATACCAAAAATTAACCCTAAACATTTTTTGATATATATAATTAAAAAATGAACTCCATTTTATGGAAATAGTTTTCTAAATATGTGAAATTTAATTTCTCATTAAAATAATGATTTACTTGGAAAATATCAATTTCAAAATTATAACTGATTTTATAACACTTTGAAAAAATAATTAAGGTCACATAGAATTATTTTATAGTCATAAGAAAAAAAAATATTAGTTTATGGGTATATTTTATGAAAATAAATTTTCTTTAAATTTATTATATTAATAATAAAAATTTAAAAAAACATTTATGTTTTATAAAAATACCAACACTTAATTAATAATTTTAAAAAAATTGTTTACTTATACTATGATATAATTATATCATATTATCATTTATAAGATACCTAAATTTTATATATACTTTCATAGATGATGTTAAAATTCTAATGGTTGATTTAATATTCTTAATGGTCATATTACTATTCCAAATGAAAAACTATTATTCAATAGGTAAAGGTTCCTTAACGTCTAGAAATACCTATTATTTTATTCATTATTCATTTATAAAGTTTCTATTGTGTTCTATAATTTATTTTATGTGTTTTATAAGATATGAAATTATTATAAGAAGGTAATTTCCATTGATAAAATTTTGGGTCGTTACATTCTTCCCCCCTTATGAAATTTCATTCTCAAATTTTCATTTTACATTCTAAGATGAAAATAGGTGAGGATATTTTTCCTTCATCGCTTCCTCTGTTTCCCATGTTTCCCCTTCATACTTATGGTACTTCCATAGTAATTTTACTAGGTGATTAGTCTTGATGCATAGAACATTATCTTTATGATCCAAGATCTTAATTGGATGCTCCTCATAAGAGATATCATTTTCCAATTGTACCACCTCTAGATTCAATACATGTGAGGGATCTGGTAATTACTTCCTTAAGAGGGATACATGGAATACATTTTGTAATTGAGACATGGTATGTGGAAGTTCTAGTCAATAAGGAACAGCTCTGACTCAATCAAGAATATCTAAGGGGCTGATGTACCTGGGAATCATCTTTTTTTTCTTCACAAATCTCACGATCCTCTTCCAATGAGATATGTTGAGGAATTCCATGTCTCCAACCTTAAACT
This sequence comes from Viscum album, assembly GCA_963277665.1. Lineage (NCBI taxonomy): Eukaryota > Viridiplantae > Streptophyta > Magnoliopsida > Santalales > Viscaceae > Viscum > Viscum album. The sequence goes on from OY728159.1 coordinate 1,893,507,195, forward strand.
CTAGGTACCATCAATAATTTTTTGTATAGCTATTATATTGACTCTGTCCTACCTTGATTTTTTGTTGAAATGTTTTCACATTTTCCATCATTTCTATGACCACTTCAGGTCTTAATAGTTTATGTTCACCAACTTCACCCTAGCACACAAGTGTTCTGCATCTTTTCCCATAAAGGGATTCATATGTATCCATTAGGATACTAGATTGGAAATTGTTGTTGTAATAGAAATCAACCAGAGGAAGATTTTGGTCCCATCCTCCATTGAAACCCATAGAACATGATATCAACATTTCTTCTAGTTTATGTATTGTACATTTAGATTGTCCATCAATTTGAGGATGGTAAACTGTATTGATGTTCACCTCAGTGTCTAGATCATGTTGGATACTTTTCCAGAACAAAGAGGTGAATCTATGATCTTAATCAGATACAATCAATAGTGGTACTCCATACATCCTTACCACTTCTATGATGTATATTTGTGCAATTGGATTCAATGATAAGTCCTCTTGAATTAAAATAAAGTGATTTGTCTTTGTAAGACGATCCATAACAACCTATACATCATTGTTTTCTTTGGATTTCTTTAGACATATAGTAACAAAGTACATGGTGATGTTTTCCCATTTCTATGTTTTTATAGGTGATGGTTTGATCATCCCTTTAGACTTTTTTCTTTTATCCTTCACCTACTGACATACCAAAAACTTTGATGAATATTTAGTGATCTTATTCTTTATATTTTCCCACCAAAAGTTATATTAGAGATCTAAAGACATCATTGTGATCCCTAGGTGAATAGAGAATTTTGATGTATGTTCATCATTAAAAAACTCCTTATTTATCTCTGTATCAGATGATTCACATATTTGTGACCTAAATCTTACAATAACTTCCTAAAAAAATTGAACACTACGGATTTCCATTTTCTCATATCTTCCACCTTCTTCTGAATTTCCACATCATTTCTTTGAGCATCATTTAATTTTTCCATGATGGATGGTTGATAAATAATTTGAGAAAGGATTGGTGATTTTCCTTCCTTAATGATTCTCATGTCCATTCTTTGAAAATCTAAGAATATTGGATTCTTATAAATTCTCATCATTGATAATATTGCATGATCCTTTCTACTTAGAGCATCCACCACTTTATTCTCTTTGTCATGGTGGTAGTGGATTGAGCAGTAATAATTTTTGATGAGCTCTTACCATCTTCACTAGAACATATTAAGTTCCTTCTATGTGTATATTTATTTTTGGATATAATGATTATTATATATTTCACAATTCTCCCCATAGTGATAATGTCACTAGATTTTTAATTAAAATATCACAACTTCCAACTCCAGATCATGCATGGGATAGTTTTTCTAATGAATATTCAAATTTTGTGAGGTGTATCACATTATCATTTTGCATCAATACAGAGCATAATCCCTTCTTTTAATAATCATTGTATGCAGCAAAGAGTTCCCCACTTATTGGATGTATGAGTATTTTCACAGTGATAAACCTCTCTTTTAACTCCTTCAAACAATCTTCACATTCACTGGTCCAGAAAAACCTTTCTCCCTTCTGAGTTATCTTGGTTAGTGGGTTTTAAAATCATGATAATTTCTTCAAAAATCATAGGTAATACCCAACTAGACCATGGAAACTACAAATTTTCATTATAGATGTTGGTTTGGGCCACTCTTCGATTGTATTTATCTTAGAAGGGTCTATATATATTCCTTTACCAGTGATAACATTCCCTAAGAATGATACTTCCTCTAAAAAAACTCACATTTACTGTAATTTTCATAAATTTGTTTCCATTGAAAAGTATTTATCAAAGTATACAAATCCTCCTCATGTTCATACTTTCACATGGATTATATCAGAATATCATTAATAAATACAACCACAATTTTGTTGAGGTAATATCTAAAGACTCTATTCATTAAATCCATGAATATTTATAGAGCATTAGTTAGACTTAAAGGAATCATTATAAACTCATAGTTTCCATACCTTATTCAAAATGAAGTCTTGTGAATATCTTCCTTTTTCGCCTTTAATTGGTGATATTTTGACCAATGGTCCACCTCAAAGAAATACTTTCCCCCAAACAGTCGATCAAAAAAGTCATTTATTCATTGGAGGGAATACTTTTTTATCATGATTTTGTTGATCTCATGCTAATTAATCTATAGTCACATTGATCCATCCTTAATATTGATGAATAGGACTGGTGAGCACCATGAAGAAGCACTCGATCATATAAAACCCTTATCCAAATTCTCTTGAAACTACTTCTTCAGTTCCAATAACTCAATGGTGGTTATCCTGTAATTTTTATTTGATATAGGTAGATATCCAATAATATGTTCAATTGAGAACTCAACTTCTTGGTCAAGAAGAATACCAAGCAATTCTTTAGGGAACGCATCAGTGTAGTCCCTCACAATGGGAATGTCCTCGATTATAATTCTCTCATTTGTATCAATAATTTGAGCTAGATATGATTTCTCATAAGGAAATAATATCCAAAATTGAGATAATTATTTTAAAGGAGATTTATACACCTCATTACACTTGTAAAAAATTGGATGATTCCTTGGGATATGAAGAGTTATCTCCCTTTCCTAATAGTTAATGTTGTATTTGTATAAATATAGACAATCTATTCCCAAAATAGCATCAAACTCCACAAAAATAAGTAGGAGAAGAATTTGGGAGGTTCAATCCAAAAACATTAACCGATGAGTATTTTTATACTTTTGGTGAAATAATTACCCCATTTTCTATTCTCATCAATATCTCAACTTTCATATTTTGAGGTGTTTTTTGAATAATCCTACTAAACTTGAAAGGTATGAAAGAATTCATAGAACCAGAATCAAATAGTATGTTCTCTATTCTTGAATGAATAACCAACATACATATCAAAACATAATTATCAAGCTCCACCTTAGCAGTAGTGATGGAATAATAAATCCATTGATCCTTTGGGTTTGGTGGTTGATGACACTGATTACCTTCGAGGAATCAGGGTTTAGTGCACTAGATTTTATAGTGACCCTACTCCCTATAGTTGAAGCATTGAACCATGGGTGGGTCTCTACTTTCCTCCATCATGTTAGTTGTATTATTTATATATATTCAACATTCATGATATTTGTGGCTTTTTGTCCCACACTTATAGCATTTCCCCTTCCATTTGATGTAGTTTCCATGATTCTTCTTCCCACATTTTTTATATGTGAGTAATTGAGTTTTCTTTCCACTATTCTCAATAGATCCCCCATATTGCAACTCCATATTTTGTTTCTTATCAACATAGCCATGAGACCATTATAACAACTTCTTAATAACTCCCAAAGTTTCAAATTTCTAGATCCTTTCAAATGTTTTGTTTAAAACTACTAATGAATCAATAAATTTTGTTATCATTGTTGATAATAAAACCCAAAACATACCTTGAAAGCCTTGAGAAATTTTTTTCATAGTCCACGATAGATTTACCTTTCTTTTTCTTCAACTCTATGAATTCTCTCTCTATATTTGTATGAATATTCCAAATGAAATACTTGTTAAGAATCATTATCATATATTATTCCCACTCCATATCTTAAATTTCATCCTTTATCTTAGTGTTTTTAATCAATTCCCACCATTTATTGGCCTCCCCATCTAGATGATAAATGTAAATATTCACCTTCTCCTTTGTATAATAGTAGATCACATAAAAGATCTTTTCTACTGAGTTGACACATTATTCTGTGATGAGAGGATCAAAAGATCCACTAAATGTTGGTCATCGTTTCCACATAAAACAATTGATATCTAGTTTTCCCCTCTTAGGTGAAGGATGATATTTCATATTATTCAAGTTATTGTTCATATAGTGAGATAGTTGGGTATTCATCACCATGAAATTTTGAACTCCACTTCCTAAAGCATAGGGGCTATCATTCGAGAAATGGTTGTGTTGTCCCTCACATGGATTTTTGGCATGGTTTCTCCTTATTTGACCATTTTCTAAAATAGAGAAGGTTTAAACAAAACATAAGTCAACAAGTGAGGAATAAATAAATTATTCATTTGTGAAATTTACGTTAAAGGTGTATTTTGTGGGATCCCTATGTTTAGAACTTTTCTAAAACAAATATTCTTGGTATATTACTTAGTCTCATACTAAGGGTTATTATTAAGGTTCTCTAATCCTAATTCCCAAATTAACTAAACCGTGCTCTGGTAACAACCATAATGATCCTTATTTTTATTACATAACTATTAAATAATTTTAAAGATAAACAATATAATAGTGCTACAAGTCAAGGAGCCAAATGTTTAGTGTCTTGGGAAAATTAGGACCATACATGACTCTTACATAACAAAACATAAACATTCATTTAATTCCTTCTTATCTAGCTTCATAGTGGCTCTCATGTTCTCCTTAGTACAAGTATTCACCTGAGGATATACATACAAATAATGGGTGAGTAAAAGCCTAGTAAGAGGATGGATAATAGACATGAAACTTTGGTGATAATAATCATCATCATCATAACATAATAAAAGGATCGTCATCATAATAATGATAGGAAATATTAGGTAAACTCATGGAATGTGGAAATGAAAAAAAATAAAACATAATGTGTTAGTGGTCTAATAACAAACATATTTTAAAAAAAACTAGAATAATTTTCATGAATATTAAACTTTATCTAATGAGATGCATCACATTACCTGATTCATTGGAGAACTATATAATTTTGCGTACACCTGTCACATCATAACATTTACATAATCATGCATGCCACATGGAACATATATCAATCTTAGACATAAAATAACCGATAGAAAGGAAATGGGATTAATTAGAATTTCATAATTTATAAATTAATTAATAAACCTTATGGTTCTAAAATTAGAAAGTAAATAACATAATGGGTATAATAATCATCAATCTTTAGTGAAGAAGAAACAATATCAAGAGAAGTAAAACATATGTTTTTAGAATGAAGAGTTCTTTTGGAAAAATATTTTTATTTTTCATAAAATCAGATTAGAAGCATGTATATCCCAAAAATGAAAAGGGAAGGAAAAATAAATGAAATTTAATTTACATAAAAGTAATATCCATACTAAAAATGTAGTGATATATATAAAATCCAATGAGATGAAGTTGGGTTCGAGAACCCCCTTACCTTTTGTATAAATGCTTTCTTCACATTAATATCCTATAAAATCAAATTAAATTAATTAATTGAAAAATAAATAACCTTTTATACATGAATTTTAATCATTATATTTTTATTAAGATCATTTATTGGATTTTTGATGAGTTATAGACTTTAATTTCATCATTCTGGAGTGTTCATTTCCATGGTTTTCATGATCAGTTCCCTTGTATATGGGTATGGAAGTTCATGTAAAATTGGAATAGTTATCCAGAATTGAAATTATATGTTATTAATGGAAATAAAAATGATTAAATGATATTATATATCATTTTTTATATTTTATTAGTATGATTTATTAGATTGAATGTTAATGAAAATGATTAAATTAATTTTTGTTGCATTACGACCATTATAAACTTATATCATTTTATTTGACATGATATTTATATATTGATTCTAGAAAATTATATAATTATAATATGTATAATAAAATTTTATTTGACCATAATGGTGGTTTTATGACCATACTTGAAGGCGTTAGTGAAAAATGAAAATGCATCGTCCACAATGGTGGTAAATCGATACAACACGGACTATATTTTCATGTTTAGAAAAAAGGAAATGGAAAGAGACATGAAGAATCATTATTACATTAACATAGTAACTTTATAGTATATAAAAATATTATAGTTTTCATGACTCTTGGATAGGTTTATGTGAGGAGAGTATAATAAAATAATGAAATTAAAAATAAATTAAAAGAAAAAAGAAAGAGGATTTTACCTCTTGAATTTCTCCTCCTTGAGAACCTCCTTAGGGAAAAGAGTTTGGTCTATTTATAAGACCAAGGGATCATGGAAATGGGGAGGTTATTTAAAATAGGATATTTTAGAATTTTTACAAGGATCAAAGCATTGGAGGTGTGATGAGAAGTGGTGGTGAGGGGTGGTATTTATTGAGGATGAGAGGGGTGTTTTCAATTTATTTTATTCATTAGTTTAGTATTATGGTTTGAGATTATGAATAGTTCTGAATTATCCCAAAATATATTAAAATAATTAAGGATAGTTATATATTTTGGGATTACATTAGACATACATAATCTATGAATCAATAATTCATGTATTTAGCTTTTATCGTAAATTATCATATTTCATTATTCGCCAAAAATTCAAGTATTTTAGAAAAATACCAAAAAATAACCCTAACCATTTTTCAATGTGTATAATTTAAAAATGAACTCCATTTTATAAAAATAATTTTCTAAAAAATATATATTTAATTTTTAATTAAAATCATCATTTACTAGATAAACATCGAATTTAAAATTATAACTGATTTTATAACACTTTGAAAAAATAATTGAGGTCTCATAAAATTATCATATAGTCATAAGATAGAAAAAAATTAGTTTATGAATCTATTTTATGAAAATAAATTTTTTTTAAAATAATTATACTAATAATAAAATTGTAAATAAACATTTATGTTTTATAAAAATAATAATAGTTAATTAATAATTTTCAAAATATTTATTTACTTATAATATGATATAATTATATCATATTTCCATTTATAAGATGGATAAATTTGATTTATACATTCATAGATGAGGTTACTATTCTATTGTCCAATTTATTATTCGTAATGGTCACATTACTATTCAAAAGGACAAGTTACAATTCCATTGGTAAAGGTTCTTTGATTTCTAGAAATACCACATATTTCATTCATTATTTATTTATAATGTTTTAATTGTGTTCTAAAAGTAATTTTATGTGGTTTATAATATATGACATAATTATAATAAGGTAATTTACATTGATAATATTTTGGGTCATTACACCAACCATCCTGAGTACTACCCTTTCCATAGAAGACTGGGTCACAACATCCAAGATTTATTTGTCTTAAAATATGTCCTCCAAAGCATGGTTGATCATTTATAGGTGATTTTGGATAACTCCATGACACAAGTGGCCTATATAATCATTGCCCAGTTGGAAGAAGAAGGTGATTGGAAAAAAACCATCTGGGTGTGAACTGGAGTTCAACAACTGGATGACTCAAAAGACAACTAATTGAGTATAGCGACCCAAGCCTTTTACATAAAACATTTCATGATTTTAACCATAATTAATCATCAGAGTACAAGACAATGATTGTTAAGTCTAGTGTCTTGGAAGACTAGGTACATAAAACATAAAACATGGGACTAAAAAAACATCTTTATTTAATCTCCATAAAGATATTATAACTTCCTTTGAGCTCTTACATCTGCATAGGGTACCCTGGGGAACACATGAACAAAGGGATGAGCTAAAAATCCCAGTAAAGGAATGAACATAAGGATACATCTCAAGAACATGATTTAGGAGGCATGACATAATGATATCCAAATCATGAAACTTATAAAATCATTTAATATAAGCACGAGATCATATAAACATGGAATCATATAAATTTGTAAGAATCCTAAATCATATCTTTAGTACGGTTCAAGGCTAACTGCCAATCTCGTTTCCCATTTCAGTATGGGTCAAGGCTAACCGTCAATCCCGTTTCACATTGCATCTCATGAGACTTATCCTTACCCAATGCATTGGAGCGCTATCTAGGCGCACCCATCTCAACATATTCATGAATATTATTGCTACATAAATAATATTTCCACATAAATAATCATACATAATCAACCATACATAAACATAAGGGTACCCATGGAAAGAATTGGGTACCACAATCATGACATAAAACATATCCAATGGGCATATCACAAAAGTGTCCATGAAAGGAAAGTATTAGAACATATATATATATTAATAGATTAAAATATTCATATAACATGTTAAGTGGTGTCAAATATAAGTGACAACATATTAAAAATGTATTTTAGAAACATTAGCATTAAAACATTTTTATGCGGTTTTAAGGAAAACACTCTAAAGCTTTTCAAAATAGAAAAGAGGAAATTCTTTTATATAAATACATAATTGAACCAAGAAAGTTTTAATAATAAAAAATTATTTTATAAATGCAATGGTTTTTTAAAACATAGGATAGAGTGCACTTGAAATTTGGGTAAAATTTTGGGAAGTCCCCTTAAAACAGGTTTGCTTATCGGAAAGTTCTAAGGAGGGAATCTTTCAAAATCATGTATAATCCTGAAAGAATGTGATGTAAGGGTATTGATATAAGAATCTTTTACAACTAAACAGAATTCATAAGACTCGCATATATAGATAAGATAACACCACTTTGAAATAAATATAAGGCAACCCGAAAGAACAAAGAAGGTTCAGTTAGAATTCATTACGATTTTACCGGCATGGTGTTGGGTGTACCTAAGGGGGATTGATTAGAGATATAAGGGGTTTCTCATCACTTATAAAACATTAGGTCAGTATGGGGAAGGTTTATAAACATAACCCATCACTTGGTATTACTTAAAAAAAATCATAGCATAGAGAACAATCTTGATTAAGAGTGAAAAGGGGAGGATCCCTTACCTTAAATCTGGTGGTGTTCTTCACTTGTTATTAATGACCTGAATAAAAAAATTAGGATTATTAATTCATAATTATATAACCTATTATATATTTAATTTATTTATTATTACCCTTTTTAGTTCATTCAAATCCTTTTTTGATTAGTTATAAGGTTCAATTTCATTGTTCGGGCTCGTTTGTTTACTTGGCTTTAAAAGATCGGTTCACTTATATTGAAGTTTGGATTATATGAAAGATGAAAGTGGTTTTCCGGAATTGAAGTTATATTATTTATTTAATATCCAGGAGGTTACATGGTTTTAATTTTAATTAATTAACTTAGAGTGAAGTCTAATTATTATATATATAACCTTAGTGATAACCGTTTTTGTTAATCGGTGGATTTGATTACAAAGAATGTGTTTTGCTTTATAACTTAATTCCATTTGAACCAAAGGATTACAGAACCAAAAATAGGATATATTACATATATAATAATCTGGTTAAACCATAACACAAATGGTTTCATGACCAGAATTAAAGACAATAATAGAAATTGATAAACTTTTTTCCTTGAATGTGCTAAATTAGCACATCTCAAACGGTGCTTTCATTTATTTCAAATAAAAGGGTGGGGAAAGGAGATAAGATAATGAAATATAACACTATCATGAAGACATTCCAGTACATTTTTGTTACTAGATTTATCATAATATTATGGTGAAGGGAGGTGAGGAAAGAAATAAAAAGAAAAGAACTTAAAAGAAAAGAAGAAATTTGGGAAGGGGGATTTACCTCTTGAGACTTCCTCCTTTGAGAACATCTTAATGGGAGAGTTTTTGGTATTTTGAGGAGGATTAGAGCTTTTGGACGTGTGGGAGGTCCTTGGGGAGATATTTGGGCAGAAATTAGAGAAGGCTTGGAGCTTGAGAGGAGTGGAGAGAAGAGGGAGTGAAGGGGGGGTTTATAGTGGAGGAGAGGAGGGATTTCATGATATTATAATCCTTAATTTATTATTTCATCACAAGACAAAGAATAGTAAGTATTACCTGAACAAGAATAGTAAATTGTTCATGTGAATTCGAACCAAGTGTTCTTACATCAGCAGAACATCATCGATGACTCAATTAATCCATTATTTAGCATTTATTGTGAATTATCAGATTCTACTATTCATCAAAAATTCAAGTATTTCAGAAAAATCACAAAAATTCACCCTAAACATTTTTCGATGTGTAGAATCCAAAAATAAAGTCCATTTTTCAAAACTAGTTTTCTAAATATGATTATTTTAATATTTAATTAAAATAATAATTTATTATCAAAACCAGTTTTAAAACATTCATTAACTCATTCTAAAATATAGGTATATCATACTTCCTACTTGAATATTATTTTTATACCACCATAGGTGATGTTACTATTCATTAGGGTATATCACTATTCATAAGGGTATGTTACTATTCATTAGGGTAGGTTACTATTCACCAAAAAATTATTTTTTTTATTAGACTCCAAAAAAACATCTTGAACACAACGGTGTATGCCGGATTTTTGAAATTCCAAACACATAAGTGACAAACTTATGTTTAAAGGTAACTTATCACTTAGTAGTTCATTATTATGTGATTTTATGGCATATTTATAAGAATTTAATTTCCATTAAAAACATTGGGTCGTTACATGCTTCCCCCCTTAAGAAATTTCACCCTCAAAATTTTGTTTTACATACTAAGCCAGAAATAGGTGTGGGTACTTTTCCTTCATTGCTTCCTCCAATTCCCATGTAGCTTCCTCAAACTTATGGTTCCTCCACAACACTTTGACAAGATGGGTTGTCTTGTTGCGTAGAACCATATCTCTCTGATCCAGAATCTTTATTGGTTGCTCCTCATAGGAGAGATCATCTTCCAGCTGCACCACCTCTGAGTTTAGTCCATGTGAGGGATCAGGTATGTACTTCCTTGAGAGTGATACGTGAAAAACATCATGAACTCAAGCCATATTCGGTGGAAGTGAAAGCCGATAGGCCACGAAACCTATGCGGTCAAGGATCTCAAAGGGGCCAATATACCATGGGCATAGCTTCCCTTTCTTCCCGAATCGCATGACTCTCTTCCATGGAGATATTCGAAGGAAGACTTTATCTCCAACGTCGAACTCCAAGTCCCTTCGATAGTTGTCAGCATAGCTCTTTTGCCAAATTTGAGCAGCTTTTATGTGTCTCTGGATTACTTGAACCTTCTCTATCATCACTTGAACAAGATCGGGTCCAAGTAGCTTTCTTTCTCCAACTTCATCCCAACAGGTTGGAGTTCTACATCACTTTCCATATAGAGCTTCATATGGAGCCATCTGAATACTCGAGTGGAAGCTATTGTTGTATGATAACTCAACCAATGAGATATACTGATCCCATCCACCTTTTAATTCTAGAGATAAGGCTCTAAGCATATCCTCAAGCGTCTGAATAGTTCTTTCAAACTGGCCATCAGTTTGGGGGTGATAGGCCATGCTGAAATTTAATTCAGTACACAAATCATGTTGAAGACTCCTCCAGAATTTAGATGTGAACCTCAGATCAAGGTCAGAGAAAATTGAGAGTGGAACACCGTGCAGTCTCACCACTTCCTTCACATATAACATTACAATTTGTTCAAGCGAGAGATCTTCCTGAATAGCGATGAAATGAGATGTCTTGGTGAGTCGGTCAACCACAACCCATATCGCATTATTTCCCTTCAACGTCTTCGGGAGACCCGTGACAAAGTCCATAGTAACATTTTCCCACTTCCACATGGGTACAGGAAATGGCTGCATCATACCTTTGGACTTTTGTCACTCAACTTTAACTTTCTGACATATCAAGAACCTTGATATATATTTCGCAATCTCATTCTTCATGTTATCCCACCAGAAGTGTTCTCGGAGATCATAGTACATTTTGGTACTCCCAGGATGGATAGAGAAGGTCAAGCTATGTGCATCATTCAATAGATCCTTCTTTGTCTCTGGATCAGATGATACACATAATTGTGTCCCAAATCTTACAACTCCTTCTTCGTCAATTTTTAAATCAAAGGATTTCCCATTTTTAACAACTTCCACCCTTTTATGAATTTTCACATCCTTTCTTTGAGAAACCTTTATTTTCTCTATGAGGGATGGTTGAGAAATCATTTGAGAAAGGATTGATGATGTTCCTTCCTTAATTATTCCCATGTCCATCCTTTTCAAATCCAAGAATATTGGTTCCTTTTCAATTATCATCATTGATAAAGATGCAGGATCCTTTCTACTTAGAGCATCTTCCACCTTGTTTGCCTTACCAGGATGGTAGTGGATTGAGAAGTCATAATCCTTGATGAGCTCTATCCATCTTCACTGGCGCATACTAAGATTTTTCTGTGTGAATATATATTTTAGACTCTTGTGGTCAATGTATATCTCACATTTTTTCCCATAGAGATAATGCCGCCAGATTTTCAATGCAAAGATCACAGCCGCCAACTCCAGATCATGCGTGGGATAGTTTTGCTTATAGATTTTTAGCTACCTTGAGGCATAGGCTATCACTTTATCATTTTTCATTAGAACACAACCTAATCCTTTCTTAGAAGCATCATTATACACCACAAAGAGTTCTCCACTTATAGGGAGTGTGAGTACCGGCGTAGTGATAAGCCTCTTTTTCAACTCCTTGAAACAGTCTTCACATTCCTATGTCCAGACAAACTTTACTCCCTTTTGTGTCAGCTTGGTCATTGGGTTTAGCAATAGTGAAAAGTTCTTCATGAATCGTCAATAATACCCATCTAGACCAAAAAATTTGCGGATCTCCGTTATAGAAGTTGGCCTCGGCCACTCTTCAATTTCCTTCGTCTTGGAAGGGTCCACAGATATCCCTTATTTGGTGATAACATGCCCCAAGAATGATACTTCCTCCATCTAGAACTCAAATTTACTATAATTTTCATACAAATTCTCCCTTCGCAAAGTTTTTAACATAGTTTCCAAATGCTCCTCATGTTCCTCCTTGCTCTTGGAGTATATCAGAATATCATCAATAAATACCACCACAAATTTGTCGTGGTAATCTCTAAAGACTCTATTCATTAAATCCATGAAAATTTCTGGAGCATTAGTGAGTCCAAAGGGAATCACTATGAACTCATAGTGTCCATGCCTCATTCAAAAGGCAGTCTTGGGAATATCTACCTTCCTCACCTTTAGTTGGTGATATCCCGACCGAAGGTCCACCTTAGAGAAATAACTGGCCCCACAAAGATGATCGAACAAGTCATCTATTCGTGGAAGGGGATACTTGTTCTTTATAGTGATTTTATTGAGCTCATTATAATCAATGTAGAGGCTCATTGATCTATCCTTCTTATTAATGAAGAGGATTGAATCACCCCACAGTGAAGCACTCGGGCGTATAAAACCCTTCTCCATATTCTCCTATAACTGCTTCTTCAACTCTTCCAGCTCTATGGTGGCCATTCTTTAAGTTGTCTCTGAGATTGGTAGAGATCCAGGGATAAGTTCAATTGATAACTCAACCTCTCGGTCAGGAGGTAGACCAGGAAACTCTTCGGGGAATACATCAGTGTAATCCCTCACGATGGGCATGTCTTCAAGCATGATTCTATCCTTTTTCTCAATCATTTTAGTGAGATATGCTTTCTCATAAGGAAGCAATATCCACACTTGAGATGATGCTTCTAAAGGAGACTCATCTTCCTCCTTGAACTTTGTTTCCTTGGGAATTGGGGATGACCTCATTGATTTAAGGTTCAAACATTCTAAACGGTTTCTAATAGGTTTGTTCATAGAACCAGAAACATCCAATTATTCCATATCCATTTGGACCTACTTTCTAAAGGTAGGTGATAATTAGTTATGGACTTATGAGACTTAAGAATTTTCATTGGTCGAGAGGATGGGAGGTCGAACTCATCACACATTTTTGAGGGGAATTATTGTCTACTCCGGGACTCTCTTTATATATTTAAGTTATGTTCATGAATCCTTATTAAATTACCAAGTATAAAATGAGATTTCCTTTAGATCTGACAAGATATGTTGGAAATTTAGAGAATCTTTTATATGTATTTTAGGTTCTTCATCGATAGAGAATTGTCTGTATTTGTTATAGATTCTTAGTCAATGGTATCCTTTAATACATAAAATTATCTTGGTCATTATGATGACCATACTGGTTTTAAAGCCACTCAATGGGGCACTTGAAGTCTATTGTCATTCAGAAGGACATGGATTATTTTAGAGTTGGGATTGTACCCATAGATAGGCTACCTATATATCCTTTGTTTAGAAAATGAATCATAACCCACGTAATTCGAGTAAGGGAGTATAATGTTTATGCATGATTGATGGCTCAAAGAAAGATGTCATAATTAATTTTACAATCTAAGCTCACGTGAGTCATGCTCGGTGTGAGAAACAAGAGGTATTGGTAAAACCAGACAATTGTGCCATCATAAGAAATGATGTGGGGCTTATGTATGTATGACTTCCCAAATAGATGAAGATTAGGATTTACTTCAGGGAAGAAACCTGGTAACAAGGTCCATAAATGTATATTTACTTTATGGAGATTTGGATACTCTAACTTGGGGATTACTCCTGAGGAAGATGCCCAAATTAGGAGGGGGCTTATGATTGGGTTTTACTCCTGAGAAGAAAGCCCAAATAAAAAGTAAATTAATACTGGTTAAGCGAAATTATGACTGGGGCTTATTCCGGAGAAGGAGGCCCAGGTTAAAGGATTTGAGAACTAGGGCTTACTCCTAAGGAGGAGGCCCAGGTTAAGGAAATTTGAAAAGTGGATCTTACTCCTAAGGAGGAGGCCCAGGTTAAGGGACTTGAGAACTGGGGCTTACTCCTAAGGATGAGGCCCAAGTTAAGGGACTTGAGAACTGGGGCTTACTCCTAAGGAGGAGGCCCAGGATAAGGGACTTGAGAACTGGGGCTTACTTTTAAGGAGGATGCCTAGATTAAGGGACTTGAGAACTGGGGCTTTGAGACTGGGGCTTATTCCGGAAAGGAAGCCCAGGTTAAGAGAATTATGGTTGGGGATTACTCTTAAGTAGGATGCCCATATTTGGGAACTTGGGGCTTACTCCTGAGAAGGATGCCCAGATTTGGGAAATTATAATTGGGGATTACTCCTAAGAAGGATGCCCTGGTTAGGGGACTTGGGGCTTACTCCTAAAGAGGATTCCCAAATTAAGAGAACTTGGACTAGGGCTTTGAGACTGGGGCTTATTCCTGAATGGAAGCCCAGGTTAAGAGAATTATGGTTGGGGCTTACCCCTGAGGAGGATGCCCATATTTGGGAACTTGGGGCTTACTCCTGAGGAGGATGCCCAAATTTGGGAAATTATAATTGGGGCTTACTCTTAAGGAGGATGCCCAGGTTAGGGTACTTGGGGCTTACTCCTAAGGAGGATGCCCAAATTAAGAGAACTTGGACTGGGGCTTACTCCTGAAAAGGAGGCCCAGGTTAAGGATTCTATCATCTTAAAGGATGAGGTTGAATGAATGAAATCTCTAACCTTAGTGACATAAAGATATGTAAATCACTAGGTTTTAAGAGATTTTCCACAGAATTCCTTTTAGATAAGGAATCCAATAAGGAAATCATGCCATGAATGGATTTGGAGAGAATTCTGAAGACTTAATCTTAAAAAGGATAGGTGGATAGGAATAAGACAGGTGAAATAGGCAGGAGGGGAACCCAAAAAGAAGGTGGCATGCAAGTCCTGCATGGGCACGCAAGTCCTAGTCGTGCAAGTATACTTGCATGACACATGGGTACTTGCGCAACGGTCAACCCTTTGGGTAATACTTGAGTGAGACTTGGCTCAATCCCTTAGTATTATCCCTAGGGGGTTCTATAAGAGTGGCGCGCAAGTTCTGTTGAAGGGGAAAGGCGACACGTAAGTGTGGCCATTTCCCTTAAGGGCTGGCCACTTAGGCGCATGAGTGTTGATGAGTTTCAACACTTAGGCCTTACTCCCCCCCTTTAGATCTTTCGTTCTAGGTAATATATTACCTTATAAGTGTTCAAAAGCTTTGAGAAGAGACTAGGGCACCGGGAACTCAAATCTGAGTTTCTAGAATTTTTCTTCATCTAAATAGGGGGCCCACATGGGGGATTTATAGGCTGGTGAAGACCTTGGGTGAAATTCAAATAGGGCGTTCAAGTCACCTGTGCGGCCACTGGGCGGCGCGCAAGTATACTTGAGAGACCTTGGTGGAACTTGTGCGACCCAAGTGAAAATAAATTTGTGTTCATGCCTTTGTCAATTTTTGATGTTTCTTAAAAGGATAAATCACTTTGGGTTCAAGTTATTTCCCTTTTCATTCCTTTAAGCTCTGTGATAGAAAGGAGTGTCAACAAAAGTCCCCCCTCAGAGTTGGATCCAAAAGAAATGAGGATGTGACTCTGAGGAAAATAAGAAAACCAAGGGAAGGGTGGCGTGCAGGTTCTGAACGTGCGGATACTGGCGCGCAGGTGAGAGACGTGCAGAATTTGGGCATGTAGGGTTGTGCGCGCTGGCTTTAGGCGTGCAGGGTTGCGGCCTGGCCTATATATATGCGGCCATTCTCGTGCAAAGCACCCAAATTTCAAACTTTGGATCTCTCTCCATGCAAGTTTCCCTTGTCGCACAATTTACTTGTTTTTTGTTGTTTCTTTGTTGTCGCGCTGCTGTAGAGGTAATTGGGCTAGCATGGTGATACCTGCGCGCCAAGACTTGCCCGGCACACCCATACTTGCGTGCCAAAATTAGACTTGTTCACCTTAATTCCTTAGCCATTTTTTCGAATTTATTCACAAATTTTATAAAAAATCAACCCATTTAAGAGTTAATTTATTCAAATTTTGCGTAGATTCAATGCCTCCCAAGAGAATTAGGATGGCTGATGAACTGGCTAGCAAGCGATTTGATGATATGATGACCATTTTAAGCCATGATTACTATGATATCTGTGACATCACTCTCCCATATTTGGCCAAGTACTTGAAGAAGTATCATGTTGATTTTCCACAGAGCATCTGCTTACCTCTGAATGGTCATGGTCATCTGCAAGAAGTCAACATTCCAGTGCCAAAGAACTATCTGTTAGAGATTCAACTGCACTCTATTTTGGTTATGCTATGCATTAAGAGCAATAACAATGGTGTGAACTTTTAAATTTTTTCTCCATGCCATTTCCTTGCAGATATGAAAATGGAAAACACATGGGCTAAAATGTTTTCTGTTGCCGGTTGGTGGAGAGAAGATTATCATGGAATTAGAACAATATCTGAAAAGATTAATCTCTCTAAATGGCTCTTTACTTCCAATGCTCCATTCTCAAATCCATGTATCTATCTTCTAAGTCTCTTGGATAGAAATAGAGTCACTGTTTGATCAGCATAAAATTTTCTCAAACCGCACTCAAGAACATTATTTTACAATTGTTCCAAGAAAAGCTGGTATCACTACATCTCTTATTGTATCCAGTTGAATGAATGAATTCCAGGTGGCTACTGATGAAGCTCGAGATACCGTAAATCAAATGAAAGGTTATGTTGAAAGCCTTTTTTAATTTCTGGAAAAAAAAGAGACTCTAGTTTGTGGATGTCCTTCTAACTCTTGTGTATCAAATGAAAAACACTTTCATCTTTGATCATTTGTGCATGACTTATTTTGCTAAATTATTTAAATTTACCTAAGACAATGGGCCTAGTAAGCATAGTTTTATTTTTACAAGGATTATTATAAATAACCCTACAAACTTTTAATCTTTTCATTGCTCAATATTACCTAAACCCCATGAAATGTATGTTTAGTGACCTGGGACTTGACTTTTGTTTAGAGTTCCCTTGTCTTTTGTGGGCAGTTTAAATTCATGCACGTCGGACATAAAAGGGCTAATGTTTAAGGTCGAAATATCTTTGACTGAGTGGATTATAATTGACTCAATTCCTTGATAATTTATCTAAAAACATATTACCATGTTCAAGTATGGGGAAAATACGTAAACGATGACTTAAGAAATTTTGAATCTGAGGAATGGTATGAAAAAGGCCTAAAAGGCATTAGAATAAGTAGTTCCCAAGAAAGAAGTTACCACTATTTAACCAACCCATTAGGGGGTTGAATTATGCAGGGCCACCTAAGGGCATTGGATGCATAGTAAAATAATGGTATCTTTTGGCTGACAGGTCCGTTATGTAGACTACTTATGCAAGGCCACCTAAGGGCACATGCTGCATAGTCAGGAAAAAGAACTCTTAGAAATTTACTTTTCTACTATTAAAAATCCAGTGAAAGTTTATGGAGATTCAAATTTTCTAAAGCATAGAGTCTGCTGTATGGAGAGAGGTACTTGAATATGGAGAAGATATTTCCAAACAAGATTGTCTAAGAACGGGATGAATGTCAATCCTACAAAGTTCTGACCCAAATATAGGGAAGGGAAATATAAACCATAGACTTGAATACTTTCAGATCATGATAAAGAGTATGAGACAAATATATTAAGGATGGCTATTTTTTTGTGGATCCCTACATATTGTTGTTAATACAACTAAGGACAAAATAGGTTTTCTTCTCAAGAATGAAGTTACCATTATTTAACAAACCTGTTAGGGGGTTGAATTATGCAGAGCTACCTAAGGGAATTGGCTGTATAGTCAAATAATTGTATCTTTTGGCTGACAAGTCCATTATGTAGACTACTTATGCAAGGCCGCCTAAGGGAACGTGCTGCATAGTCAGGAAAAAGAACTCTTAGAAATTGGACATTTTGTGACTAGAAGTAAAGAAAAGGGTTATGAAGACCTGAAAATATTTAAGGTTAGGATTATGACACATAAAAATGGGTATTGTCCAATGTATGTAGAGATACACAAATCAATGATAACTATAATCATGTTGTGGTTGGGTCCTGAATTGAAATGTTGGACTTCACAACGTATCCTGTAATGATGGGAATCAATCCATACGTAGTTCTTGAAATAAATTTTAACGTCATGTGGGATGAAAGTGTGGGAGATCTTAGTTTAGGGTCATAGACCTCAGACCATAATAATGAATACACAGTGTGTGTTTTCATGGGGACTTTTCAGCCAAGGGACTGAAAGTGGAATTTGGGGTTAGGTCCAAAGACTTGGGGCTGGATTCGAGGGATGATCGAACATTCCTATGTATCCCATAAGGATGGGAATCAAGACCGCATAGTTCTAGAAATACCCTCTGTACAGATTTTGTTCGTACAAGTGAAGGGTGAAAGGGGACTTTAGTGAAATTATGGTTTAACCCAAGATAAAAGGTTCGGGCATTGCCATGTATGCACGTAGTCTTTGTAATATAACATGATTGGAAATCAATGTAAATAATGATTCCATCTTAGGTGACGGTATCAAAGAATTTTGTAGTTTATGGTCGTACAGGAAAAAATTGTTGTACAGTTTAATGTCATATAGCAAGGACAAAGTTGAACCAATGTAAAGATATTGATTCTAGGGATGGATTCAGGAATCAACATTGTATGAGATGGAGGTGAACCGATGTGAAGATAATAGTTTTGGTCTTGAACCTCGGGAGGTTGCCTACGTACCCATCCTAGAAGACAAGGATCAAAGTCTGCATAGTTCTATTGAAGAATGAATTAGCGATCAAGTTGTTCTTGGTGGCAATGACCTAAAAAATGGTGTTGGGACTTATGCATGGTTAGTGGCCCAGAGAGAGTGTTATGGTTGAAGTTTACTTTAAGCTCAGGTGAGTCATACTCGGTGTGAGAAACAAGAGGTAGCAACAACCTTAACGATATACAGTTTAATGTCATGTAGGACGTATGAAGGGACTATGAAATTTAAAGTCTTGTAGTGAGGACTATTGGTGCTGCACAGTTTAGTGTCATGTAGCAGGGAAAAAATACAGTTTAACGTCATGTAGGACGTATTAAGGGACTTTTTTCAGTTTTACGTCATGTAGGATGAATGAGCAGTACAGTTTAACATCATGTAGGACAAATATAGGGACACGGTTTAACGTCATGTTGGATGTGAACACAGTTTTTCGTCATGTTAGACAATAAGGGTGATGTACAGTTTAGTGTCTTGTAGCTAAGATGATGGGGAAAATACAGTTTAACGTCATGTTGGACGAAAGGGGAACTGGGTAGTTTAATTTCATACAGTAACGACAAAATATGACATAGTTTAACGTCATGTTGGATGTGTTAGGGATTTTTTCACAATTTAACATCATGTTGGTCGAAAAGAATGCAAATAGTTTAAGGTCATATGCATGGACCGCAACTAATGATGCAGTTTAACGTCTTACTGGACGTAAGGGATTTTTGTATAGTTTAGCGTCATGTAGCTAGGACTTCACAGTTTAACATCATGTTGGATAGTGGTGCGAATAGTTTAAGTTCATATTCATAGACCGTAGATGGTGCAGTTTAACATCTTGTTGGACATTGACACAGTTTAACATCATGTTGGATGAAAAGGGATGATACATTTTAGTGTCATGTTGGATGATAAGGATGCAAATAGTTTAAGGTCATATGCATGGACCGTGGATGATGCAGTTTAACGTCTTGTTTGACAATATGAAATGCCAATAGTTTAAGGTCATATGCATGGACCGTGAATGATGTATTTTGTGTTTATAAAAAATACCTCTTCAGAAATCTGGCATTGGTTGGAGTAGTGATGAGTTCTCCATCCATTGAGATTAAAGAATATGCCCCATTGGAGTAGACCTTATGTATTGAATTAGGTCATTCCCATTTTGGATCAAGCTTGGGAGGTTTCTTTACTGGTATCATTGGAGTTCTGAGAACCAATGCCAATTCTCCCTAAACGAATGAACTAAGATGAGATTTTTTGTTGAAAGCTCGTTTTATTCGATTCTGATAGACTTCAAAGTGGTGCAAGGTGCACAATCTTTTCTCGTCCAATCATTCCAATTCATCCAATCGATTTTGAGATTTTTCATCTGTAGATGACTGATCACAAATGGCTACTCTGAGCGAGGGTAATTGAACCTCAATAGGCAAGATTGCTTCTGTTCCATATACCAATGAATATGGAGTTGACTGCGTTGCAGTGCAGGTGGTGGTCCGATAATCCCATAAAGCATGAAAGAGTTTGTCAGGCCATGACTTCTTATCTTTATCCACCATCTTTTGCAGTATGTTTGAAAGAGTCTTGTTGAAAGTTTCTATCTATCCATTGGCCGCTGCATGATACCGAGATGAATTATTGGATTTGATGTTGTATTCTTGATACAACTTCCTCACCTCGGACGAACTGAAGTTGGTGCCATTGTCCGTCAATATGGTATGAGGGACACCAAATCTGGTAATGATGTTAAACTTGATGAAGCTAACAATGCTTTTATAACTAACTTATTTAAGAGGTATTGCCTCTGCCAATTTGGAAAATAATTCAGTAGCAGTAAGAATATACTTAAACTACTTGGCTATAGACGAAGGATAAGGTCCCACCACATCCATTCCCCATGTGGAAAATGGCCCTGAGTATTTAGCTGTATGAAGAAACTCTGGGGGCTGATGAATGAAGTTGGCATGTACTTGGCATGAATGACACTTCTTTGTGAAATCAACACAATATTGTATCATTAAAGGCCAAAAGTATCCAAGCCTTCAAATTTTATCAGATAGTCTATGTCCAGACTGATTGTCACCACAGACTCCTACATGCACTTCTTTCATGACAGCCATTGTCTCCTCACCATCAATGCATCTGAAGAGAATTCCATCAAAACCTCTTTTGTATAGAATTTTCTCTAAATGATCTGGGCTATCGTAAAGAGTGAAATTGAACACACGTCGCCAGATTTTTTTTTCCCAGCTCTATCAGGTGGAAGTGTTCCATTTTTCAGGTATTCCCAGATAGGTATCATCCATCCTGTAGTATGACCATATGGTTCAGGAATGGGAATAATTTCATTTATTTCCTCTGTTCTAGTTTGAACATAAGGTGAAATTGTATGATGTTGGGCAATACTGATGCTTGTCTTATCCCAATTTGGATCTTCCAGAGCTGTGGCTATATTAGTCAGTGCATCATCTTGATCATTTTGTGACCGCGAGACATAAGAAAATTTCGGTTCCGTAGGAAATTCCGCCATTAACTCTATGACGTAATCATACAAAGGGATTAGTTCTTTTTTTCTAATGGTATAATCCCCATTGACTTGTTTGATTACCAGGTCTGAATCACCTTTCACCTTTAAGTGATTCACTTGTGCTTGAAGAGCCAACTCCAATCCTGCAATAAGAGCTTGGTATTATGATTCATTATTTATACCACCTCCCAACAATGAGAAGGAATAAGGTATCACTGCCTTTTCTAGGGAAATGAGTACAATTCCTAACCCAACTTTGTTGAATTTAGGATTTTCCATTTTCCTCCCTGTTGGACTTCTGGAAGCGCCATCAAAGTACATTTCCCATGTTTGAAGACTATCTTGAATAAAGAAGATTTCTTCATCAGGAAGTTAAATATCTAAATATATATATTCTACTGAAGAATGTTAAACAATGAAATCAGCCAGATCTTGGCCCTTTATTACCTTTTGAGACATATACTGAATGTCAAATTTCTGCAAAATAACTACCCACCTTGCCAGACGTCCTATAAGCATTGGACGACTAAGTATTAATTTGGGAGGGTTATTGCGAGATACTAATTGGACCTCGTGATGTTGTAGATAGTGTCTCAACTTCTGAACTGTAAAGATTAATGCTAGGCATCACTTCTCAATATTTTAATATTAGGTTTCTACTTCAAGCATAGTCCGACTGAGATATTAAAGGTTGTTTTCATTCCCAGCATCATTCTTCTGAGCAAGAAAGGCACCCAATGATCACTCTAAAGCTGTCACATAGAGGATAAGTGGTCTTCCTTCAACAGGTGGCATTAATATTGTTGGACTCAAGAGATACTTCTTGAGAATATCTAATGCTTCTTGACATTATTCGGTACACTGGTAAGTGACTCCCTTCTTCATCAATTTGGTGAAGGGTAAACTTTTTCCTACCAAATTAGCAATGAAACGCCAAATATAGGCTAAGTGTCCTTTAATTCCTCTCAATTCCTTTAAATTTCAAGGAGGCGACATACTAAGGATTGACTTTGTCTTCTCAAGATCGACTTCAATACCACGATGGCGTACAACAAAGTCGAGAAATTTTCCTGAGGTTACCCCAAAAGCACATTTTAAGGGGTTCATCTTCAAATTATGTTGCCAAAGTTTGTGGAATATGATTTCCAAATTAGCCAAGAGATTAGAACATTGTTTGGATTTGACCACCAAATCATCCACATAACATTCAACAAATTTCCCTAAAAAGGGTTTTAAGATACGATGCATGGCACGCTGATATGTTTCGCCTGCATTCTTTAGGCCAAAGGGCATTACCCGATAGAAAAACACACCCTGAGGGGCTCTGAAGGCTGTAGATTCTTCATATTCTAGAGCCATTCAGATTTGATTATACTCGGAATATCCATCCATGAAGGAAAGTTCTTTATAGCCAACTGTTGCATCAATTAAGAGTTCTATAATCGGAACTATAAAATCATCCTTAAGACAATGCCGATTAAGATCTTTGAAATCAATGCAAACACTAATTTTCCCATTCTTCTTTTTCACTAGGACAATATTAGCCAACCATTTGGGATATTGAGCTTCTCTGATGAAGTTAGCTTTGATAATCTTATCCACTTCAGCTTCAATTTTCGAAGCATAGGTTGGGTGTGTTCTTCTAGCGGCTTGTTTGAATCCTCGATGTTCTTCTGGAAAACCCAAGCAATGAGTGGCAACATCAGGATCAAGCCCTAGAATCTCTGTATAGTTCCAAGAAAATATATCTCTATTTTTCTTTAAAAAAGAAATATACATCTCTTTCTCTTCAAGAGACATGGCCGCAATAATTAAAGTGGGTCATGGATCTTCTTTTGTACCCAGATTTATTTCTCTAAGTTCATCCACGGTGGTAGAGATACCCTATTCAAATGTTGGAGGAGCATCCCTGATATCTTCCTCTTCTTCTTTAACATGTGTTATTTCTTCTATTTCTACTTTCATAGTAGATGATGAAGTAAAGTTTCCATGTTCAGAAGTGATGTTAAAATTTGAACATCTTGAAGAAGAGGCTTCCATTTCTGACCCTATTGACGATGAAGGGTCTTCCTTGTGTAATATAGAGGATATGATGGATTGAGAATCGACATCATCGTTCACCTCTGACATTGCTATAACTTCTTCTAGTCTGATTGGTGAAGTATAGACTTGCTGGATTTCAGAAGAAGAAATGAAGACATCCCCATTTGAGCTTTCATCATTGCTTGGTGAATCACCAATTTCTCCCATGTTGTCTGGCTTAATTGTTGTAATTCACATTATGGAAGTTTCCATAAGAGTATTTTTATTTGGGTCTATCCTGTCAATTTGACTGATAGGCAACATATGATCTGCACTCACATGTGTAAATGGGTTTACTGGAATCTTTTCCTAACCATATGGAGCATTAACTTTGGTAATATCCCTTATTGTGGATTTCTCCTTTCCCTTCATGTGATAGAATTCCGCCTCAATGTATTGAGATTCACATGTCTTGAACAGGGATTTATCACCATACAATGTCCCAATTTGACCATCAAAACAATATTTGAGACATTGATGGTATGATGAAGGGATAGATGCATGTTGTTGTAGCCAGTGTCTTCCAAGAAAGATGTTGAAGGCTTATTCTTGATCAACAACTATGAAATCTGAATTGGATACAAGATCTCCAAACTGAGTTCTGAGTGTAATCTCCCCCAGTGGTTCTTGTTCATTTTTATCATATCCTTGTAACATCAAAGTAGAAGGAGATAAATCAAATTCTGTGAGGCCCAATCAATGAAGTATACGAATGGGGATGAGGTTGACTCCTGAACCATTATCAATGAAAACTCTTTGGACGTCTACACCATTGACCATGTCAGATAAGTACAAAGGTGTAATATGTCCATGCACGACATCATCTTCATCTTTATCTGTAAAATATATCACTATATGGAATTCTGCAGGATTATTCTCTACATGGTAGACTTCAGCTGTAACAATTTTAGTTTCAAACTCCTGAGGACTCGACAAAGCCTCGATGAGTGACTCTCGAAGATTCTTCGATAAATTCAACACATCCAAAATTGATAACTTGGTCGGTATTTGGGCCAAGTGTTTCAATACATCATACTTTTGATCCAAAGGTCTTTGTTTCCCAACAGGAACATGTGGTTTCGTAGGTTCCTTAGAAGTTGATGCTTTGGAAGTAGATGCAACTTATATCGGGGTAGGAGTTGGTAATACTCCTGGCTTTGGAAGATTAGACCGATTAGGTATACTTACTTGCTGAGAGGAAGAAGATGGAACCTTCAATTGATCTTCTAGAATAATTGTTCCAGGACTGAGTCTGCTATTAGTGGAAGAATTTTCTTGTTCTTGTTGATCTCGTTGAAGGGATCTGCCCCGAGTTTCAGTCGCGTACACAGTTCTAGCAAGGGTAGAATTAGAATAGTGGCCTCTGAAAGATCCATGTCTTCCCCTATATCCTAAGCCTCTAGAATTTCCTTTGATTCCTCTGTTTTATATAGGGAACTCGGTCTCATCAAAATAGAAATTGCGACTGGTATATAGATCTGTTAATTGAATCATATTAATAGAACCAAAGATCAACTCTTCATCCGATAAAGACTTTGCCTGATTAGCTAGTTTAGGTTGTGCCGTTTAGTGGGGCGGTTCCCGTTTCTTCAAAGTAGATGGCATAAAATCTGCCAGAGTCAAAGACAACTTGGGCTTTGACACATACTCATCTTCTTTTGATTCTTCCTCTTTCTTTTAATTATGTCATTTCTTTGAGTATTTTCCCTCTGATGAAGAGGGTTTTTCTGCGGAATTCATGGCAGAAGACACAATTGGTTTCTTTAATTGTGTTCGCAAAATAGAATGAGTTCGGTTGATCATTTTTCTGACCATCCAATCATCATATTTTTGTGCATTTTTGTTCTTTACTTCTTTCCACTCACCTTCCTCCTCTGGATCTGTAGCAGTAACACATGCTACCTGAGCTGAAGAACCTTTCATTTTGAGTCGTCTCGAGTCAAACATTTTTTATATGAGGTCCTTGAAGACAAAACACTCCTGAATAGTATGCCCCAACATCTAATGAAATGGGAAATAGTTGGGACGGTCTTCATCTCCTTCCTTGTTTGGCCTTTTTTGCCTTGGCAATTGAACCAAATTATTTTCCAGAGCCGAAATGAAGTATCCAAGAACTTGTTCATTTCAAAAAGAGTAAACTTTGCTTTTCAAATCCTCAAATTGTTTTCGTCCTTGATCTCTTTAATCATCTTAACGAAACGTCCTCTGTTGCTGACACTCAGGAGGTGGATCCCTTTTAGAAGATGAAGGTTTTGAAGTAGAAGCAGGTACAAGTGCTTTTTTAAGTATAACTATAGCAGTCTCTACTCTACCCATTCTCATTCCTGGAGCTGATGGAATTACATGAGTTTTATCCTTAGTCTTTATAAGAGAATATTCAATTTGTTGAGAGATTGAAGTAAGGTCTAAAAACCCTCTTGTGTATTTCACAGGGATCAACGGCATGCGTAATTCATCACACAGATTTTCCACACAGATTGGCAACAATTCTTCTTGAGGGAGTGCTAAGATCAGGGAATATGTTAATCCCTTCCAGCAAGGAATGAAATCTAAAAACCTTTCATTTTCTATTTACTTACAATTTGTAAGATCAAAAACTATTGTCTTTGGAAACGTTGAACTGAATTAAAGAAGGAATCTTTGGAAGAGATCCTCCCATCCAGTAATTGACCAAGATTGCAAGATTGTGTACCAAACAAAAGCAGGAACTTGTAATGACTGTACAAAACACCTAAGTTTAACTGCTTCTTGTTGCTCATGGGTTCCCATCATAGGATCTCAACGAGAAACAAAATTTGTTAAGTGTTTATCTGGGTCTCCCAAACCATTAAAGATTGGGAATGTGGTACTTGAAAAATTTTATGGGGGAGGAATTGCATCAACCCTTTCAGGATAAGCTCTCTTTTCTGGTTGAATTTGAGCATGCTTTCCCTCTATAGCTTCTAACCGAGCTGCTAATGAATCAATAGTAGTTATTAAATTTTGAGAAACATCTGGTTGAGCTTGGACCTGAATAGGTGAAATGACTGGAGCTTGGACATATGTGGAGGCTGGTACTGAAACTGATGGTAGCACCACCGATTGTTGTTGCACTTGACCTGTAGGATTAGACCTATGAGGGTGTACTGGTAGAGGAGGATATTCTTGATCCATATCAGTAGCCTCAACAAATTCCCTTGGCTAACTGACTCCATCATGCTTAGGAGGAAGACTACCTTGAAGTAATTTTGCATTCAATCTCCTTAACTCCTTCATTTCTTCCTCCTATTGTGCGAATATTCTCTCTAGTGATAGATATTGGCCTTCTCTAGAGGAAGGGTACATAACCTAATTATTTCCTTTCCCCTTGTTAGATCCCTTTCGGAGAGGGGGAAGTGGGTTACTTGAAGGAACACCCATATTCTGGGTAAGCCTTTGATTTTGTGTATGCACACCTTCTTCATTTGTGTTTGTGCATACAACTTCTTGAGCAGGAAACTCTTCATCTGATCCCTCTGAGTGAGGCTCATCTGGTGGATTAGAAACAATGAAATTGATGACATTAATTGATGCATAATGCATTTCATCCCTTCTATTGGCATTTCTTCGATATTGTCTTCTTCCATGTCCCTGATGAGACATTTCCTTTTGTCGATTTGATCCCTCAGGAACTTCTTGACGAACCGTAATTTAGAGGGAATCTCTTGATAATTTGGATCTTCTTTCCTCTTGAGGCTTATTCCCTAATCGAGAGAAGACTGACTTTCTCTGAGGAAGAGATTGATGATTTGAAAAAGTCCCCAGTCCGGTGGACTGGGGTTGTTTTTTCTCAACTCCTCGAATCCTATTTGTTGATTCTGAGGGTTGGGTTAAAAGAGTCCCCAGTCTAGAAAGCTGGGGTGGTTCTTGAGTTGCTATATCTGAGAATTTCTTGAAATATCTCCTGATTTTATGGACTTTAGTCCAGAAATTGGCTGGATGCATCAACCTACATCCACTTTTATCACCCGGATCAAAAGACCGTTGGATGATTTTTGACACTTCTGTCACTTGATGATGTGCTTGCTCCAAATGAGAGGCTTGTTCAATATTCTCATTTTCTTGATGCAGGAGTAATTAAAAAACTTTTTCTCTGTATACTTGATTTTGAGAAGAACTAGTTGAAGCTTGTTCTTGAGAAAGCCTTTGATTACAAACAAAGCTCATTGGTTGTGCCCGGCCATGGGCAATAACATTTCATGAGACCATTTTCGGCGGGCTTTGTTGGATGGAGATTACAGTGAAATGTAGTGCTCCATGAACACCCCATCCCTTGATATGAATACCATATGGGGCATTAGCAATTAGCCAAAGGCCAAAACATGACTGTCACTTCACCTTTCGCCAGTTTTTTTCTCATATTCAGTATTTCCTCTTTATCATTCAATGAATATTCTTCTACCTGATTAGAACAGATCTGGTTATTCCTTGTTGCTTCATCGGATTCAACAAGATTGGTAGAGAATTAACTGATCAAACTAGAAGATGAACGGCCCAGGGGTGGTTCAGAGAATTACCTACACCCCAGGCTATCTTATGATTGAGAAAGTATTTCACCTACTGGAGGTAAAGCATCAGACATGACTGGATTCACATTTTCAAGTGCCTTAATATAAGAGGGCTTTCTTGTCACTACATTGTCCATTAGAGCATTTTCCAGTAAATGTGCATTACTACTGTGGAGAGGACTTTCGCAGCTAAATTCATCATCATGGGGAGGACCACCATGGTGGGTTATATCAAAAGAAGAAAAATTTTTCTCCTTGGTATTCTAACCACACAGAGGGTTCATGTGGCTCTCATCTGAAGATAAAACTTCGAGATCGACCAGATTGTCATGAAGCAAGCCTTCATGAGGAAGTTTCTGATGCAGAACTTCGGAATTAATGTTCCCACTATTGGGAACTGAGGGAGTATAATCTTGAATTCCAACGGATAATTGTATGAGGGATTCAAGAACTCCAGCATCGAGAAAGGCCATATTACATATTGGCTCTTGATTTCTTGACTGTGTTGGGTGAGTATTCTTCTTAGACGCCTTCTTACTCAATTTGGGAACCACTTGTTAATGAAAGTGGTCATTATGGGTAGGTGTATGTGCCTGGTCAGGAGAAATGATCAGGTTAGGCTGATTATCTCCACTCAAATCAGTTGTATGTGCCCGATTTGGCTATCTGTATGATATGGGGGAGTACGCCCCACAACCCTCTTAGACTGGAATAGATGTGTGTTTCTGTTTCAGAGTGAACTGCTAATGTGTCACTCCACTAGTAGGGATAGATTTATGGGTCTTCCCCTGTGATGCTGCTGAAGCTGTTATAATATCCTGGCAGGAATCCAGAATATGAGCAGGGATTTGTTTCTGCTCCTTCACCATTGACAGAATGTGCTTGGTGACTTCAGCGGCCGGAACGGGGATATACGTCCATTCCATGCTTGGAGTAGGTGTATGTTCCAGCTCCTGTTCTCTTTTTCCTGTTAGTGAATTCTAACAGTACTCATGTGTGGGGGCAGAGAGTTGAGTCTGCCTCCTATTTGTCGCCGGAGCTTTCCGACTAACTTATCTGAATTCTACCAAAAGAGACTGTTCATAGGATTGATCAATACTAGTAGGTGTATGTGCTTATTGATTTGACTCTGTCGAACGTGGTTGACGAGCTTCCTTCAATACTGACAGACGAGGCTGCTGGCAGGATTGATGAGTGTAAGCAGGTGTATGTGCCCGTTTACCAGTTGTCAAAGCATTGGGTTGGCGGGCTCCATCGTATGTAGTCAGAAGATATTGCTGACTAGATGATGATTTATAAACAGGTGTATGTTCCTATCTATATTACTCTTTTGGAATTTCCTAATGCAATTGGTGTGCTGCTTCCAGACGATTCTGCTGGACAGCAGAATTAAAATGAATGGGTGTGTGTGGCCGTTTGTTGCTTGTCACCAAGTTAGGTTGGTGGACTTCTCCAGAGATGGCAGAGATGAGAACCTGCTCATTGTTGACCAGATTTCACCTTTGGTATTTCTTCTTGCCTGCTCAGGTTCGAGGAACCTGAGCCGAACGCCTGGAGATGATACCCTCATCGTTTTGAGGGCGCACTGTCACACGAGTCTGGCGGCAATTGTTGATGGGAGCCCGCGGAAAGGACTCATGTCTCCTTGAATTAATTCACTAAGGGACCTACCCATTCAACTCCCCATAATACGAGAGTGAATGGTTATTGTGTTCTGGGGATAATGACCCGAAACGGTTGGAGATGGTGGTTGGCACCACCTGCTTCTTGATCGCTGGTCGTCGCTGTCCAGACTACCAGGGTGAATTATTGACTTGGAGGGATTGTCAAGTGGCCTCTAAAGTCAGAATAGTACCATTTTGATGGAACTCCTTAACCAGCGCATTTGATACCTAGCATTGAAGATGTTGAGTGGGTGATGCCGTCCTCAGAGCGGACGATGATCCAGCAAGAGTATCAGCAGAGGCATTCACAACAGATGTATTCACAAGTGTGAACTTAAGAGAAGCCATTTCTGTAATGCAGAAGATCTTGGAAAAGAGTGCCTTTTTGATATAACAGACATAATCAAGATATTTTCGGCCACTACATCTTTTGGATGAGCACATATGTTATTGATTGTTTTGTTGTACCTCTCATTGAGTTTAAATATGGGCCTAACAAATAAGTAAAACATAATTTTAACTTGGTTAAGGATTCACGCCAGGTTCACCATTTTTTGTTTCCTCTGGAATTGGGGATGACCTCATTGATTTAAGTTTCAAACATTCCAAATGGTTTCTAACGGGTTTGTTTGTAGAAACAGAAACATCCAATGATTCCATATCCATTTGGACCTACTTTCCAAAGGTAGGTGCTCATTAGTTATGGACTGATGAGACTTAATAATTTGCATTGATCGAGAGTATGAGAGATCGAACTCATCAAACCTTTTTGAGGGGAATTATTGTCTACTCTGGGACTCTCTTTATAGATTTAAGTTATGTTCGTGAATCCTTATTAAATTACCAAGTATAAAATGAGCTTTCCTTTAGATCTGACAAGATATGTAGGAAATTTAGAGAATCTTTTATATTTATTGGAGGTTATTCATCAATAGAGAATCATCTGTATTTGTTAGATATTCTTAGTCAATGGTATCCTTCAATACATAAAAGTTTCTTGGTCATTATGATGACCATACTGGTTTTAAAGCCACTTAGTGGAGCACTTGAATTTTATTGTCATTCAGAAGGACATGGATTATTTCAGAGTTGGGATCGTACCTACAGATGGGCTACCTACGTATACTTTGTTTAGAAAAGGAATCAGAACCCACGTAGTTCAAGTAAGGGATTATGATGTTTATGCATGATTGATGGATCAAAGAAAGATGTCATAATTACTTTTACACTCTAAGCTCACGTGAGTCATGCTCGGTGTGAGAAACAATAGGTATTGGTAAAACCAAAAAATTGTGCCATCATAAGAAATGATGTGGGGCTTATGTATGTATGACTGCCCAAATAGATGAAGATTGGGATTTACTTCAGGGAAGAAACCCGGGAACAAGTTCTATAAAGGTATATGTACTTTATGGATATTTGGATACTCTAACTTGGGGCTTACTCCTGAGTAATATTACCAAATTAGGAGGGGACTAATGATTGAGTTTTACTCCTGAGAAGGAAGCCCAAATCAAAAGTAAATTAAGACTGGTTAAGAGAAATTATGAATGGGGCTTATTCCTAAGAAGGAGGCCTAGGTTAAAGGATTTTAGAACTGTGTCTTACTCCTAATGAGGAGTCCCATGTTAAATAAATTTGAAAACTGGGGCTTACTCCTAAGGAGGAGGCCTAGGTTAAGGGACTTGAGAACTGGGGCTTACTCCTAAGAAAAAGGCCAAGGTTAAGGGACTTGAGAACTGGGGCTTACTCCTAAGGAGGAGGCCCAGGTTAAGGGACTTGAGAACTGGGGATTACTCCTAAGAAGGAGGCCCAAGTTAAGGGACTTGAGAACTGGGGATTACTCCTAAGGAGGAGGCCCAAGTTAAGGAACTTGAGAACTGGGGCTTTGAGACTGGGGATTATTCCTGAAAGGAAGCCCAAGTTAAGAGAATTATGGTTGGAGCTTACTCCTGAGGAGGATTCCCATATTTAGGAACTTGGGGCTTACTCATGAGGAGGATGCCCAGATTTTGGAAATTATAATTGGGGCTTACTCCTAATAAGGATGCCCAGGTTAGGGGACTTGGGGATTACTCCTAAGGAGGATGCCCAAATTAAGAGAACTTGGACTGGGGCTTTGAGACTGGGGCTTATTCCTGAAAGGAATCCCAGGTTAAGAGAATTATGGTTGGGGCTTAATCCTAAGGAGGATGCCCATATTTGGGAACTTGGGGCTTAATCCTGAGGAGGATTCCCAGATTTGGGAAATTATAATTGGGGCTTACTCCTAAGGAGGATGCCCGGGTTAGGGGACTTGGGGCTTACTCCTAAGAAGGATTCCCAAATTAAGAGAAATTTGACTGGGGCTTACTCCTGAAAAGTAGGCCAAGGTTAAGGATTCTCTCATCTTAAAGGATGAGGTTGAATGAATGAATTCTCTGACCTTAGTGACATAAAGATATGTAAATCACTAGGTTTTAAGAGATGTTCCACAGAATTCCTTTCAGATAAGGAATCCAACAAAGAAATCATGCCATGAATGGATTTGGAGAGAATTATTAAGACTTAATCTTGAAGAGGATATGTGTATAGGCATAAAATAGGTAAAATAGGCAGGAGGGGCACCCAAAAAGAAGGTGGTGCTCAAGTCCTTCATGGGTGCGCAAGTCCTGGTTATGCAAGTATACTTGCGTGACACATGGGTACTTGCCCGACGGTCAACCCTTAGGGTAATACTTGAGAGATACTTGGTTCAAGCCCTTAGTATTATCCCTAGGGGCTTCTAGAAGAGTGGCGCGCAAGTTCTACTGAAGGGGAAAGGCAGCGCGCAAGTGTGGCCATTTCCCTTAAGGGCTAGCCACTTAGGCACACAAGTGTTGATGAGTTTCAACACTTAGGTCTTACTCTTCCTCTTTATATCTTACATTAAAGGTAAGAAATTACCTTATAAGTGTTTGGAAGCTTTGAGAAGATACTAGGGCGCCGGGAGCTCAAATTTGAGTTTCTGGAATTTTTCGCCCTCTAAATGGGGGGCCCACAGTGGGTATTTATAGGCTGGTGAAGACCCTAGGCGAAATTCAAATAGGGTGTGCAAGTCACCTGAGCAACCACTGGGCGGCGCGCAAGTATACTTGCATGACCTTGGTGGAACTTGCGTGACCCAAGTGAAAATGAATCTTTGTTCATTCCTTTTTCAATTTTTGATGTTTCTTAAAAGGATAAATCACTTTGAGTTCAAGGTATTTCCCTTTTCATTCCTTTAGGCTATGTGACGGAAAGGAGTGTCAACAAACTTGTAAAGAATCGGAGGATGCTTTGGGATGTGAAGAGTAATCTCCCTTTCCCGACAATTGATGTTGTCCTTGTACAAAGACAGTCAATCCATGCCTAAGATAGCGTCAAACTCCACTAAAGGAAGTATGACAAGATTTGCTGGGAGGTTCGGTCCGCAAACATTAACCGAGGAGGAGTTATAAACCATGGATGCAATAATTGCCCTATTCGATGTTCTCACAGATAACTTTTCCTCCAAATTTTGAGGTGGTGTTTGAATAGTTCTACTAAACTTGCAAGAATGAAAGAATGCGTAGAACCAGAATCAAATAGTACGTTCGCTATTCTTGAATGAATAACAAGGGTACCTATCACCACTTCATTTTCCATCTCCACCTCAGCAGTAGTGATAGCATAAGCCCTTCCTTGTTGCCTTGGAGGTTGTTTATGATTGCCTACGAAAACCCTTGTCTTAGGGAAATTGTTTGCATAATGCCCAAGCTCCTTACAGTTAAAACACTACACTGCAGGATGAGTGTTGATCTGAACCTTCCATTCTTCTTCAACATTAGTGGGATTTTTCATATCCCTTCGGCAGTTCTTGGCCAGATGACCAAAATTTCTGCATTTGAAGTAATTCCTGGTTCCCTTAAGATAGTCACCAAGATTCTTCTTCCCACAATTCTTGAAAAGGGGAAAGTGAGGCTTCTTTCCATCATGGTATTTTTTTGATGAAACACCCATGTTGTTCTCCATTTTCTGCTTCTTGTCAATAGGCCCATGAGACCATTGAGAGTCTCCAATCTCCATTTCAACCTTTAGGGAACAACGGACAATCTCCTCATAGATGTCGAAGTCTCGAATTGCCAACACTTTTCATAGACTCAGCTTTAGTCCACTAAAGAAGTGATCCACCTTGCTTTCGGTGTTCATGAAAAAGCCAGAGGCGTACCTTTCAAGCCTTTTAAAGTTCACTTCATACACCCCGATGGACTCATATTCCTTTTTCTTGAGTTAAAGGAACTCTCTTTCCATATTGAGACGGAGGGTTCAAGGAAAATATTTATTGAAAAACATCCTCTTGAATTCCTCCCAATCTATGGAATCAATTTTCTCTTGGGACTTTATATTCTTGATCAGTTTCCACCACTGATCAGCTTCCCCATCAAAATGATAGACTGCCAGCACAACTTTCTCTTATTCTGAGCACTGGAGGATAGAGAAAATATGTTCAATGGAGTTAATCCATTGTTCTGTGAGGAGGGGATCAGAAGACCCGCTAAACATGGGAGGCCTTTGTCGCATGAAGGATTCTATGGAAACTTGCTATTTCCTTGGATGAGGGGGACGTTCCACCTGATTCAAGTTATTATTCATAACTTGATCCAGCTGAGCAAGTACTACCATGAAGTTTTGAGCACCCACTTCCATCACATCAGGCATGTCATTATGGAAATCATCACATTTCCTATTACATTGGTTGTCGGAACGTGTTCTTCTATTTCCCGCCATTAACTAAGAAAAAGAACGTATAATTAGAGGTCTTTAATACTTAGCTATTGAGAATAAAATAGAAACATTGAACGTTAAAGGATAAACTTATAAAGAAGAAGTACATCCTAACTTTTGATTCCTTAGGTTTATATCTAGGTTATCCTCGATCTATTTCTTAAATTATATTCTTATGGGATTTTTTTTCCTTAATAATGGTTTATACTAAGCTTGTGAATCTACCGAATCATATCCCTCAGGATTTTCTTAACCAAGAGTGCAGCAAGGCCCGTTATTGTACACCAATTCCCGTTTGAGTCTAGCTCAAAGTAGTGTTTTCGGGTTTTACCCCTAGATACATCTGTGCCAGAGATGCCTCTACCTGCTCATATCCAGACAGGGATGTATTTTCTTCATAAACCACTTACTCTATACTCACCAAAATTTAGGACTATTTTTTAATACTTGGTCTCATCCTTAAGGTTCTCACTAAGGTTCTCTATTCCTAATCTCCAAAAATAACTAGACCATCCTCTGATACCAACTATAGCGACCCAATTCTTTTACATAAAACATTTCATGATTTTAAGCATAATTAATCATCAGAGTACAAGCCAAGGATCATTAAGTCTAGTGTCTTAGAAGACTAGGTACATATAACATAAAACAAGGGACTAAAAAAACTTCTTTATTTAATCTCCATAAAGATATTATAACTTCCTTTGAGCTCTTACATCTTCATAGGCTACCATGGGGAACACATGAACAAAGGTATGATCTAAAAATCCCAGTAAAGGAATGAACATAAGGATACATCTCAAGCACATGAGTTAGGAGGCATGACATAATGATATCCAAAGCATGAAACTTATAAAATCATTTAATATAATCATTGGATCATATAAAAATTGAACCATATAAATGTGTAAGAATCATAAATCATATCTTTAGTACAGGTCAAGGCTAACTGCCCATCCCATTTCCCATTTCAGTATGGGTCAAGGATAACCGCCAATCCCGTTTCACATTGCATCTCATGAGACTTATCCTTGCCCAATGCATTGGAGCGCTACTTGGACGCACCCATATCAACATATTCATGAATATTCTTTCCACATAAATAATCTCTCCACATAAATAATCATACATAATCATACATAATCAACCATACATAAACATAAGGGTGCCCATGGAAAGAATTGGGTACCACAATCATGACATAAAACATATCCAATGGGCGTATCACGAA
Organism: Viscum album; assembly: GCA_963277665.1. Classification (NCBI taxonomy): domain Eukaryota; kingdom Viridiplantae; phylum Streptophyta; class Magnoliopsida; order Santalales; family Viscaceae; genus Viscum; species Viscum album. The sequence continues at coordinate 1,893,543,306 of OY728159.1, forward strand.
AGTGTCCATGAAAGGAAAGGATTAGAAAATACATGGAAATTCATAGATTAAAATAGGCATATAACATGTTAATTGGTTTCAAATATAAGTTAAAACATATTAAAAATGTATTTTAGAAACATTAGCATTAAAACATTTTTATGCGGTTTTAAGGAAAACACTCTAGAGCTTTTCAAAATAGAAAAGAGGAAATTCTTTTATATAAATACAGAATTGAAACAAGAATGTTTTTATAATAAAAATACTTATTTTATAAATACAATTGTGTTTTAAAACATAGGATAGAGTGCACTTTAAATTTGGGTAAAAATTTGGGAAGTCCCCTTAAAACATGTTTGCTTATCAGAAAGTTCTAAGGAGGGAATCTTTCAAAATCATGTATATCCCCGAAATAATGTGATGGAAGGGTCTTGATATAATAATATTGTAAAACTAACCATAATTCATAATACTCACATATATAGATAATATAACACCATTTTTAAAGAAAGATAAGGCAACTCGAAAGAACAAAGAAGGTTCGGGTAGAATTCGTTACGATTTTACCAGCATGGTGTCGGGTGTACCTAAGGGGGATTGATGAGAGAGAGAAGGGGTTTATCATCACTTATAAAACATTAGTTAAGTATGGGAAGGTTTATAAACATACCCCATCACTTGGTATTACACAAAAAAAATAATAGCATAGAGAACAATCTTGATTAAGAGTGAAAAGGGGAGGATCCCTTACCTTAAATCTGGTGGTGTTCTTCAATTCTTATTAATGACCTGAATAAACAAATCAGGATTATTAATTAATAATTCCAGGACCTATTATATATTTAATTTATTTATTATGACCATTTTTATTTCATTCAAAGCCTTTTTTGATTAGTTATAAGGTTCAATTTCATTGTTCGGGCTCGTTTGTTTACTTGGTTTTAAAAGATTGGTTCACTTATATTCAAGTTTGGATTATATGAAATATGAAAGTGGTTGTCCAGAATTGAAGTTATATTATTTAGTTCATATCCAGGAGTTTACATGGTTTTAATTTTAATTATGTTACTTATAGTGAAGTCTAATTATTATATATATAACCTTAGTGATAACCGTTTTTGTTAATCAGTGGATTTGATTACAAAGAATGTGTTTTTCTTTATAAATTAATTCCATTTGAACCAAAGGATTAAATAACTAAAAATAGTATATATTACATATATAATAATCTTTTTCAACCATAACACAAATGGTTTCATGACCATAATTAAATACAATAATATAAATTGATAAACTGTTGTCCTTGAATGTGCTAAATTAGCACATCTCAAACGGTGCTTTCATTTCTTTCAAATAAAAGGGTGGGGAAAGGAGATAAGATAATGAAATATACCACTAGAATGAATAAATTACAGTAAATGTATGTTGTTGGATTTATCATACTATTATGGTGGAGGCAGGTGAGGAATGAAATAAAAATAAAAGAACTTAAAAGAAAAGAAGAAATTTGGGAAGATGAATTTACCTCTTGAGACTTCCTCCTTTGAGAACCTATTAATGGGAGAGGTTTTGGTATTTTAAGGAGGATGAGAGATTTTGGACGTGGGGGAGGACCTTTGGGAGATATTTGGGCAGAAATTAGAGAAGTATTGGAGCTTGATAGGAGTGGAGAGAAGAGGGAGTGAAGGGGGTGTTTATAGTGGAGGAGAGGAGGGATTTCATGATATTATAATCCTTAATTTATTATTTCTTCACAAGACAAAGAATATAAAGTATTACATGACCAAGAATAGTAAATGGGTAATGTGAATTTGAACCAAGTGGGATTACATCAGTATAACATCATCGATTACTCAATTAATCCATTATTTAGCATTTATTGTGAATTATCAGATTCTACTATTCATAAAAAATTCAAGTATTTCAGAAAAATCCCAAAAATTCACCCTAACCATTTTTCGATGTGTAGAATTCAAAAATTAAGTTCATTTTTTAAAAATAATTTTCTAAATATGATTATTTTAACATTTAATTAAAATAATAATTTATTATCAAAACCAGTTTTAAAACATTCATTAACTCATTCTAAAATATAGGTATATCGTACTTCCTACTTGAGTATTATTTTTATACCACCATAGGTGATGTTACTATTCATTGGGATATATCACTATTCATAAGGGTATGTTACTATTCATTAGTGTGGTTTACTATTCGCCAAAAATTATTTTTATTTTATTAGACTCCAAAAAACATCTTGAACACAACGGTGTATACCGGATTTTAGAAATTCCAAACACATAAGTGACAAACTTATGTTTAAAGGTCAGTTATCACTTAGTAGTTAATTATTATGTGATTTTATGGCATATTTATAAGAATGTAATTTCCATTAAAAACATTGGGTCGTTACACTGAGGTCATGCCAACCTGAGAGCACAGTTTCATAGACCCACAACGGTCCCATTTCTTAGGGAGTAAACGTCAAATATTCCTTCCAAAAGTGAACATGACCATCAAACATAGAAAGAGATAGAATAAGAAGAGTTATTTTCATCTCTGACACAAGCTATGACTCTATTAGATTTCTTCCCTATAACATTCGAAACACAGACAACACCCCAACAAATAGATCCCTCATTGGATGAAGATATCATCTTTGGTTATGTTAATGTAATACACTTGGTAGAACCCTTCTTCTATGATGAATATGAATCTAATTATGATTTCCCTATACAAAATCTAGGTGTCCGAGGCCATGGTCATAGTATTCAATGATACAAAGGATAGTGCTGGTGTGGTTAGACCAAATATTTCAATCAGGTCCCCATATAGGACATATATATAGCTAAGACCCAGGATAATCCCTCTATAAATCCTTATATATATGTGGAAATATCCTAGAATCCACCATAGGTCATCTATTCCCTATCTTCCTACATTGAAACCTAATGGGAGTGCGATTATCTGATCATCCCAAACAATGGTAAAGGTTGTCGTAATACATGCCACTCACAGCAGTTTCTCCCTCAAACTATGCACATGAACTACGACCATCTAACTCAAATTCACCATCTCTAGAACTACACAATAAAGAGAAACCCTGGATTAGGAAACGTCAACCTCTATCACAAAATTATGATATTCGGAAACCACCAATGGTTTTCTCAGCCAAACTCTCAATCCTATTTAAAGAACTCAAAGTGACCCTTTTTTATTCCTTCCAGATCCCATAAGAGTTTAAGATAGATGTTGTTGCATCCAATATTTATCGATTGGAGACTATTACATCATAATACAATGTCACCATCTCATTAATAGATAAGTATTAGGAAGAAGTCATCCAGGGATACGTTGGGCCCATATATGTTTCAGGAATACTCGATAACTTTGATATACAAAGGGATCTGATTGAAAATGGTTGTGGGATCATCCTCATCCTGATTTAAACACTTAGGTGTTTGGGATATAGAAAAAGGGACTTATCTCCCACATAGTTTAACATTCAAGGGTATGATAATTCTGAGAAAATACATCTTGGGAAGATCAAGCTCAAAATATAGTTTGGGAACCTCACAACTAATGTTTACTTCATGGTTATCTAGAATGACACTATATATAATTTTCGTATCAAAATTACTTGGCTTCACAGCCACATGGATGTGACTTCAACATTCCAATAGTGTTTGAAATACCATATTGATGGAATTCTTGTCATACTTCATTATGACAGTGCCCCCTTCGAGTCTTGTGAAGCCACAAATATCGAAGAAGGATTCTATAAAAGGGATGGAAAACAACCATTGGTGGATGATAATACATAGATTTCAGTCCCCTATGGCTTGGGGACTTCCATTGAAAATCCATGGAGTATACTCGATAGTCATTATGTGCGGCCCATAAATCTAGTTAAGGTAGTAGATTCGAACCCATATTTCTGAACTCATTCTTTACCTAGTGAAAGTGTAAATGATAATCAACTTCAGAATCTCTCTAGAATGACTCTAGAAATAAGGGATGATAATTTCAATTCTCATGGACTCTTTCACCCTGAAAGTGACATAGATTCCCTCAGATTTCCTACCACATTTGAAAATTCCTATATAGACTCAAAATTAGGAGAAGAACTAGAGGATGAACTCAGAAATTCCCCCCCCCCCACATTTTAGGAAGGAATCTACACCACCATTAATGAGATCAGGAAGGTAAATGTGGGGATAGAATAAGACCCATGGCTCATATTTATTTATTCCATCATGTCTCTTGTGGAGAAAGATATTTGTATTTCATTTATAAAGAAACATAGATGTTTTTTCACTAAGAACTATACATAAATTCCTTGACTAAATCTAGATGTGGCTACACACCATCTCAGATTACCCAATGACTATCAAGGTTTCAAGTAGGATGTTAGGAGGATGCATGCCTCTCATGCTACTAATGTAGAGGCAGAAGATAACAAATTGATCAAAGAAAATTTTTCTAAGATTTATGATATCCAATATGGATTTCCAACATCATCCTTGATAAGAAAAAGAATTGTAAGATTAGGGTCTGCATCAATTTCAGAGACCTTAATCAACACAGCCCAAAGGATAGACTCCCATTTCCAATCTCATAACTCTTTATCAATAAAACTACTAGATTATAATCCATTTATTTTATGGATGGGTACTCAGTGTACAATCAGATAAAGATATCCCCTGAATATGAAGAAGCCACTACATTCACAAAAACCATGTGATCCTTTTTTATTAGGTTATACCCTTTAGATTAATGAATCTTGGCACTAATTCTCAGTGATCCATGCATAATATCTTTATTCTCTTCTTTAAATAAATAGATAAATTTTATTTCAATGACCTAGTGGTCAAATCTCAATAGAAATTAGATCACTTCATGGATCTTCAAATAGTCTTCTAAAATTTGTGGAAACACAGTTTAAAGATGAATTTGCTGAAATTCAATTTAGGGATAACATCAAGGAAGTTCCTTGTATTTATGGTACACCATTGTGGCATTGAGTTCAACCCTAATAAGACCAATGAAATAATGGAAATGTCACCCCCTCATAATCTCAAATAACTTAGGGGTTCCAGGGACACCTCACCTATATTCGATTTTCCATAGTCAGACTAGCTAGAAAATCTCTCCCCTTCACCAATATAATGAATAAGGGAATCATCTATCAATGGTATGATGAATTAAAAGAATCCTTAAAGAGTCTAAAGTAGTATCTATTGCACCCACTGGTCCTGATTTCACTATTGGAATGAAAGTCACTCATATTATATGTGGCCTCTATGGAGTGATCACCTTGAACTCTCTTCATATAGATAAATGATGTGGGGAATGATAATAGTATCTACTAGCTCAACTGAACGATTCTAGGTAGGGAGACTCAATAATCAGATGTCGAGAAGAACTACCTCACACTCATATTTATAGTGAAAAAGATGTGTCATTACTTGCATCAGCACAAAATCCACCTGTTCTCTCATATTTATCTACTCAAGTACATCCTTGGTCATCCCATGAGGACTGGGGGTTTTCCTGATGGTTAGTTATTCTGAAATAGTATGACATCTATTTTATATCACATAATTTAGTGAAAGGAAAGTACATGGCTAATTTTCTCATGGCACATCCCACACTAGAACATACACCAGTGGACACCAATATTCATAATGAGGAGTTTTTTATGTGCATTACACACCCAGAACATGGGAGATGTATTGTGATGGTGCCTCCTGATGTCCTATTATAAAGAGAATAGAAAACCTAAGACTCAGTCGAGTTGTCTTAGGGATTTTATTTGTTTCTCGAGATAAATAAAATTTTCTCTACTCTTTCTCACTATTTGAAGGATGCGTGAATAATGAGGCTGAATACCAAGCCATTATCACTGGCTTGGAACTAGACCTATAACTACAAATATCCTACATAAACATCAAAGGGGGTTTAGAGATAGTGATAAAGTAGATCAATGGAGAATTTTCTATCAAAAAAGAATAACTATCCCCTCGCTAGCTATGTTAGGGCACTAATGGAGGAGTTCCCTTTAATCCCACATTATATCATGTTCCCCAATCACATAATGCACGTGTTGGCATATTTTCTATTGCATCAACAGTCTTGTAAAACCATGGTTAAAAGGAAGAAATTTTCCACATCACACAATGAAGGATGGTCTCATTGATCACTATCTATGATATGGAAGAAATAAATCAGTTCAACACTGCCCTAGAGTGTGATGAACTGATATCCACCCTGGATGGATGGATCCCATAATTGTTTATCTCCAAAATGGGTTCTTCTTAGAAGACTGATCCAGAAGTGAATAGATTCGGTGACGAGTAGCGAACTTTACCCTATGGGGTGGTCCAAATAAGAAAAAATACCTATATAAGTGTTGATTTGATGGAATCCTACTCAGATGCATAAAATAAAGATATATTCCCACTATCATGGAATGATTCCATGCAGGATCCTGCTCTAATCATTAGTCCAGGACCAAGACCTTCCATCAAATAAAGTGTTTTCATTACTACTTGAAAACAATGGTACAAGACTATGTGGAATTCACCATGAAATTTCATGAAAGAAAGTTTTATGAAAACATAATCCATCATCCCCTATAATTTAAAAGTACAACTAAATGTTCTTGTCCATTTTTCATATGGGCAATGTATGTTGTGGGGCCATATCCCCCATCCCTAGATAAGAAGTTTAAGTACATCCTTACTGCTACTAACTTCTTTTCCAAATTTTTAGAGTTAATACCTCTCAAGGAATTCAGGATAAAGAATATCATTAACATTGTAAAGTCCCATATAATTACCAGATTTAGATAAAATTAGATGATACTGATGGAAAACGACACCAAATTCTATTCTATAGGGTTGAAGAAATTGTACCAGGTGTACAACATCGAGTTTAATCATTCATCTCGCTATCATGTAGTGATAAATGGAAAAATAGAGGCCTTCAATAATACTCTATCAAATATACTCTAGAAGATGGTAAATAAGGAAAATAAGTATTTTCCAGACAAAATCCTCCATGCTTTACGGGCCTACCATACTTGTATGTGTACTGCTATATAAGAAACTCTAAATTTATTATTGTTCGAAACTGAGCCAATGTTTCCCATAGAATTATAGTTTCCCTCACTTTGAATATCCATTTTCATAAAACTCTATAATGATGATTAATTGAAAAGAATCTCAATGAATTGGATATGATAGATGAGAATAGGTTTTGTACATTACACAACCTCAAAGTTCATCAAAATCGTATCACACGGCCCATTAATAAAATGTTCCACCTCTGTTTGTTCCTGCAAGGATAAATGGTATTGTTTATCAGAACCCCATTGATATTATCCAAGAATCCTCCTAAGCTGAAACCCAAATGGGAATGGCCTTATATCATACATAAGATATATCACAATAGATCCTACTCACTAGACACAATGTATGGGGAATTTACCACACCCCACCCCCATCAATATGAGTTTTATTAAGAAATACTTTTCATAGAATCCATTAAACATTATTCATCCTTACCAAATGATGTTAAACTATACGAAACTCATCCTAATAGCAAGATGATAAACTAAACAGTGTTATTTATAATAACCACATGATTTTAAACTCTATGGAGAACGTCCTGGAAGCAATACAATAAACTACATAGCATCGTTCATCCGAACCACATGACATTAAACTGTATGAAGTTCATCCTAGCAGTAAGATGATATGTGGAAAAATGTCATTCATTCTAACCACGTGACATTAAACTGTACAGAGTTCATTCTATAATTAATACAATAAACTTCACAACATCATTCCTCTTAACCGCATGATGTCAAATTGTATGGATCTTGACCTGGCTACAAGATAATAAACTACACAACATCATTCCTCCGTACCACATGATGTTAAAATTAATGGAATATATCCTCACATCATGATGCTAAACTATATGAATCCCCAATATTCATCTTATTTCATGTCGAGTCATCTTCATCCTTACTGTATGATGTTAAATTTCACATCTGATGTCCTTTCCACACAATACAAAACTCCACAGGTTTCTAGAAATATTTATGGATTCATTCTCATTCTAATGAGATGTGTAGGGACACCTGGATATAATAACTTTTCATAGACACTTATTTTATTATTTTTCTCATATTGAACACGTGACATTAAATAGTATGGAGCTCATCCAGGTAGTAATATGATAAACTACACACCATCATTTTTTCGAACCACATGATGTCAAACTGCATGGAATATTTCCTTGCTGCATGATGTTAGACTACACAAATCCCCAATATTCCTTTTCATTCATACCAATTCTTCTTCTTCCTTACCACATGATGTTAAACTACATGGATAATATCCTTTCCATGTGAAACTAAACTTCATTGGTTTATAGAAATATGTGTAGATTGAATCTCATTCTAATGAGATACATAGGGACACATGGATCCTACATCATATCACATCCACCACATGATACAAAAGTACCCTACCCATTCTCTAACAGCCTCCATGTTGTGAGAGGATCCTTTGACATTCTGCATATTTCACATGAGCTTAATAATTTTGGTAGGGTATTCCCTCTACATGAGAAATACATATCAGTTCACAATAGGGTTATCATGGGCCTAGATGAAAAACCTTAAAAGGAACACCATTAGTCCTCACTATGTGACTTTAAACTACATGGTTAGTGTCCCTTGCATGACACAAAACTACACATTACTACGGACCTCACCCAATAGGACCACTACCCTTAGTATGGTATCCCACTACACCTCAATTCAGTCACTAAATGTGGATTAATTATTTTCATCATAGGATACATAGTGATTCTCAGATCTCTAATCCTATATCTATCTACAATAATAAATGGGAACAATTCCCCCCTCTATGTATGGGTCAAACCTGCATAGATTATTTCTCATTCAAAAACTATGTGTGGCTTGGTTCTTAAACTCACATGATATGTAGTGACGCTCAGATCTCTGATTACTAGGTTCATCCATGATAAAACAAAAAATATTCCCCCCATCCCTATGTATAGGTCAGAACATTGCATAGAAATTATATACAATAACTACATATTTCTTGATTCCTAGCATTATAGGATACATAGCGACACCCAGAACTATAATCCTAGGTTCATTCTCAATATATGAAAGATAAAATACACTCCTAACTACATATGGGATTTAATAATTCAATAAATTTCCTAGCTAAATGACATTAAACTTCTTAAAAACAACATATACCTATTTTTGAAGAGGTTTGATTCATACAAACTCATTTTTCATATGCATTAATTTGATTGAAATACGAATTTATTTCACACATGATAAATATTTCAATAATCCTTCACATGTATAAAATATTTTACCTTAAAAGTTTCCCCAAAGAAATCTTGAAAAATAATCACATCAGTTCCCATGCCCTTGTCGCATGACATTAATCTATAAATAAAGGATAACATCCTTACCGCATGATGTTAAACTACACGAAAAATTTCCTAGTCACATTGCATTAAAATTTCACGCCAAAAATCTCCCCACTACATGATGTTAAAATTCACAGGCCATCACCCATCATCATTCCTCATCAAATGATCATAAGAGTCTAACCTCATTCAACCAGAGTACGAGGCTCTTCCATCATCTTTTAAGACCCTCATCCTATGAATCACACTTCGTGTATTGAGCACCTTGGGTCACATCAAACCATTCACGGTCCTTTTAAAGGAGAGGATATATCTATATTTTAACATTATATTAATTCATAAGGGATCATAACTACCAACCAGAGACATCTTGGCCCTAAAAGAATGGATTTTTTATCCTTGTGAGCCTGACATCACTATGGAAGAACTCATCACCTTAGGGTGTTCTGAGACAACCCCAATATAATTGTACCAAATAATTACTCATCACCTGAGAACCTTGATCCAAGATTTAAAATTCTATCATATCCCACTCATAAGGATGATAGAGTAATATTGACTTTGGTTATCTTAATTAGGCTCATGTGTAACATTCCTCTGATACAAGGTCCATGTATGTCATGATCTTAAACTTACTGCACTATGGTAAAAGATGTACGGCCATAAAATCTAGAATTTTATATTACAAATTAAAATACCATAAACTAATAGTGAAATATACACAAAAAAATCAAGTTGAAAATCCAAAAAGGGAAGCCTGGGTAAGAGTTAAGTCTCCACTCATTAAAATCTTCATCCCTAGATTTTAGGCAATAATTAGGCTAAAAATAAATGAGGAATAAATCTCATAGGGCCTACTTTTTATCCCTATTAAAAGTAAATCCATGATTGTTGGACCCCCTGGTCTAGGAAAAAGTTAGAGTAATGGTTTTTTATAAGTCCTCACTATGATAACATGTTTACTAGACAGAAACATGACTTTTAGGGTTATTAAAACCTTCTTGAATATTATGTTTTCCATAAAATCAAACTTTTTTATTTGATCATATCATATCACCATAAACCTTTCATTGACCTTGTTAAAGGATTCGTGGATTAAAGGTACACTTTTTGACTATTCATGTATGCCTATGGATCCTGTTTATGCACCTATGGTCATCAACGAACTGTGTCACTTTGTAAAAAGGGATTTCTGATATGTGTGAGCCCTGATGTTATCGTGGTATAACTTAGCACCTAATATTATTATGGTCCATTCTTGGAATGATTTTCCCACATCATCCTCATGACCCGAGTACTTTGGACCATGATTTAAAATCCTCACAACCAGAATATTCAATCAGATTCGACATCGTCGACGTTACACCACCATGTTTTATACACTTTCTTAATGAAGGAATGCAACACTCTATTCCCAAACCTTTTTATGTCCCACACCTCATGACTCGAAACCATATGGAGAGAGACCATGATTCAAAATTTAAGAGATAAATTTCCCTAGGTATTTAAAACCCTTATTAGATAGTTTATCATCGATACCTAACTTCATTATCTGGACATTTGACTATTAAAAAATATTTCATGGCCCCTGGAAAAGGGTGGGACCACCTATGTTTGACCATGATATCGATGCATAAGGTATCTGACCAACCAAACAGAGGCATCTCCACCTCACAGGAAACGAACCCTAATCCTTGTGATCCCTAGTTACACCATGGAAAAACCCAGCACCTCACGGTGTTATGGTTCATTCCAAGAACATCTTCCCCATCCCATATTAACTAACATAAATGTTTCAGTTATGACTTAAATCACCCACATTTCAAATATCCAGGTAGAATCAGTTTCCCTAATATTTATCCCTAAACTGATATTACCCCTATAAATATTACATGAACCTTGTAAAAGAGTGTAGACACATCTGTTTGACAATTTATCAACACATAAGGGCTTTAACCTACCAACAAGAGGATTATCCTCCTTACAGTAAAGGATATCTAATCCTCATGATCTTTGAAAACACCATAGTAGAAATAATCACCCCAAAGTGTTTTGAGTCATACCTGTAACTTTTGAGCCATATTCAGTATTTATCAATCAATTCCTAGAAGCATGATGTTAAACCGTACATTATTTTATGTCCTCGAAATAAGACTTTAAACTACATAGTATTTTATATCTATATAGTAATAATTTAAACTGCACAATTATAAGAACCCGAACCTTCTTTTCAGGTATGTTTTTCCTTTTTCTGGAGTTTTTGAGAAAAGAGAAGTTTCTGGAAATTTTTGAAGTACACGTTGTGTACTTTATGAGTACATTTCGTGTACTTTGTTGCCGCAGGAGGCTGTGTGCTAGCCGTGTCATGTCCACACACACGTTCATGTGGGGTGACGTGGAGTCCACTTAAAGTGGAGTACAAAAAATTCAAGTACACATTGTGTACTTTAAAAGTACACACCATGTATTTCGTTTTTTTCATTAAATGCACTGGGGTCACGTCTGACCGACAGAACCATCTTCTTCTAGGCTTTCTTCGTCCGGGAGAACCTGCATAGCCGTGTATCTTCGACGAACTCCCAAGCCTCCGTCCATCCTCTGAATCGAACTCCGTTGGTTGCGTTGGAATCACATCAGTGATTTCTCTCTTCTTCTAGATCATCATTTTCCAATTCCTCCTCTTTTACAAGTTATCATGGGTTGAACTTTTTATGCGTTTTCGTAGATCTACGACGTTCTAATGAGATTCAAGCTTTGAGGTTCAAGTATATTGATCTCCTAACCCTGAGTTAGGTGGTTTGTGCCTTTTTGTAGAAATTCTTTGAGTATTATGTGCAATTTCCACCAATACCCTTGAATGGGGTATTGTGTGTTTACCGTTTTAGTCCTATTGTTTGCATTCTTTGCTTATATGCCTGAGTAGAGGTTATTGTTTGTGAATAGGGTAATTTTTTGTGCATTGGATGTATTGCCCATGCATGTTTTGCCTGTATTTGACCTTTGGGTCTAGTTTTCCTGTTTGTATGTTGTTTCCTTTTCCATGCCTAATATTATAGGATGGTGTGCCTATTGCTTTGATATGCTGTTATATTGTAGAATGATATCCAAGTAGTTCTTGAGGTTTACTTTGGTTGTTACGTGATGATATGCTTGTTTGACTTACACAGGTCCGTGAGAACCTGGTGTATAGACCATAGATAGAATTAACGTTGAGGGATTCTCTAGAGTGTCTTTATAATTACGATGTGAGACCACAGGGGGAATTGACATTGAGTGCTTCCACAGAGTGTTTGTAGTTCCTCGAAGCAGGCCACAAGGGGAATTGACGTTGAGTGATTCCCCAGAGTGCCTTTAGTATGATACGAGACTATGGGGGAATTGATGGTGAGTGCTTCTCCAGAGAGTCTATACTTTAGCTAAACCAGAGGGGTGAGACTGTGTGTGTTGCCCAGAGGGTTACTTGTACTTGATAGGTAGAACCATAGGGGATAGGTTGTGGGTACTTCCCATAGGGTTACCTGTTGTGTTATCTGTTTTTCTGTTGCATGTTGTGTGGTTTTTTGAATACTTAAACTGTGGATTGTTTACTGCTTAGTGCTTCCTTGTTTACTGATTTCTATACTTTTACCTACCATATACTCACTGATTGTTAGGCATAGATTTTCAGGTGTTTTCCTACTGGGATTTAGTCTCATACCCAGTTTGGGTCATGATTTTGGGCCCAAATAGATTATACTGTTGCAGGTATAGACAAGGTAAAGCGCCCTTCGACTTCAGGTACTTGATTGCATTGGAGCTGGAGAGCATGGGACCAAGCCGAGGCTTGCGATACTGAGTATTTTCTCATCTATTTTTCTTTTGTACTTTGGTTTAGTACTATATTCATCATTGTGACTTGTTTGGATGCTTTCTTAGGCATATATGTATCATGCATCATTTATATATATTTATGCTTTAGTTGTTTCTTTATCAATATTCTATTGTTTACTGTTGTTGGATATTTTCTGCTTCTGCTATTGTGTGTTGTTTACTTCTGTTGTGTACTCTGCCAATGAGGGAATAGTTTCCCCACCATCACACCCAAGGCCCTTGCTGCTAGTTGGCAGCCTCTGGTGTTCGTGGAAATGCGCTTGAGACCATGTGACCAACCGGGTACGGGGCACCTCTGGGTGGCTTCCGAAACTGGGACATTACAAAGTGGTATAAGAGGAATTATTTTCTCTTGACTTATTTTTTGGAGCCTATATCCCGGGATAGGATGTAATAGGTACTTGTTAATAAGCTATGCTAGGGAGTAGCTAACCCGTGTACAGGGAAAAACCAATGTACCTCATTATTGCAATTTTATGGTTTGCAATTTTATGGTTTGCAATTTTATGGTTTTCAATTTTATAATTGATTTGATTTCACCGTTGGGTGATTCAAATGTTTTTTGTGGTTACCGTTGATGTTATTGAGGTTTTATTTCTGTCGCAACTTGATGATATGAGGGTATGTCATCTCATGCATCATATAGTCACTTGTTAGAAAGAACATGCCATGCATTCTTGCTATGTCATATAGGATGCATTAGCGATTTCATGTTGTTGTGATAGATGTTGTGTAGAATATACATGTTGTTGTGATAGATGCCTTCATAGAGATACCTATTGTTTTATAGGGAATTGTGTGTAAGGTTTTGTTTGAATGAATGCCAAAATTTGGTTATTAAGGTGTTATGGTCCCTCATGGACCAGAATTTGGTGTATCATTACACTGTCTTCTTGATTATAAATTGTATAGGGTTCCAAACTTTTATTCGCAGGGATTATGGGCCCTCACGGATCATAATTTGGTACTTTTAATTCTTGTTTCAGTGTTTTCTGGGTTCCTGATTAGTTTCTAAGGCTTACTATCTGGGAAAAACAAGAATAAATGTTGTGTAATGTTAAGTACACGCCATGTGTTCTTCTGTTCGGGAAGAAACGGTTTTTCTTAAGTACACACCGTGTACTTTATGTACACGTCGTGTAGTCTCTGACCATGTCATAGGCCATGTGGGTAGAAACACGGGATGGGAACAGACTGGTGGAAACACTCTGTGTCCGCGTTGAACATGTCGTGTAGTATAATCCTAGGAACCTGACTGTGTATCTAACAACACGGGTCGGTAGAGTCTTTTATTATACATGATGTGTCCCCGTTGAACACGCCATGTAGTTTGACCCAGGTACCCAGCCGTGTCACGAACAACACAGGTCGATGTTATCCTTTCATATACACGTTGTGTCTGTTAGGAACACGCCGTGTAGTTTGAGCTGTGTGTCAATTCGTGTCACTAACAACATGGGCCAGGTGAAGCTTTTCTGGTACATGCTGTGTCTACCTTGAACATGTCGTGTAGTCTTGTCTTAGGAGAGACGTGTGGATTAACTGTGTAGAAAGACCCAGGCAGGGGAAGAGGATTCAAGTACACACCATGTGTCTTGGGAACACGCCATGTGTTTGGGGTGTTACATGGCCAGTTTAGGCAAAAGTACATGCCCATGTGAATGACTTCAGGGAACACTGCGTGTAGGTAGTGTACACGTCATGTAGTCATGTTTTGTAAAACTTGAATGTTTTCTTCCTTTTGTTATATTATTACACTCCTTGTTTTCAGTCCTTGATATTTCTAATCTAAGGTGTGCACTTGACCTTACAGAGTCATGCCACCAAACTTCCTCCAGTTGTAAACCAGTTGTAAGGCGGTGATCAGACACCGGACATGGCTGATCAGGGACCACCAGTAGATCCTCCTGTTGTGCCAGTCATGGCACCAGCAGTTATACCTGTTACCGGTGCTGATGCACAGTTCAGGGAGTGCTTTCTGAGGATTATGTAGACCTTTCAGGGAGCGCCGCCTCCTACCCCATCGATGGCTGATTTGATACGGGTCTTCCAGCAGCAGCATCCTCCCACCTTCTAAGGGGAAGGAGGACCGCAGGCTGCAAAGTCATGGCTCGAAGCTATGCTGATGATCTTTGAGAATCTAGAGACACCTCTAGAGAGAAGAGTCAAGCTCTCTACCTATATGCTACGTGATTTCTCCAAGAGATGGTGGGATGTGATCTCACAGGCGGTTCATCAGCAGGTTATGGCTTGGGAGGAGTTCCAGTTCATCTTCTATAACTACTTCTATCCAGAGACCCTGAGCGCTGACTGAGCCCGGGATTTTATGAGCCTTGAGCAGGGTACCCTATCGGTTATGGAGTACTCCCATCATTTCACCATGATCCAACGTTTCACACCCTTCCTGGGAGGATATGGGTTATTCTTGGCAAGGAAGTTCGAGGATGGCCTCAGATAAGACATCCATTCTCAGGTGAATATCTTCAGGTTGACTTTCATTGCTTCCATCATCAACTAGGAACTGATAATAGAGCAGAATCTGAGGGAATACAGAGTTGTGAGCCAAGGTGGCTCGATATACAGAGTTAGTGCTCCACCAGTTGATAGCCGAAAGTGCCGTAGGGAGACTACACGGGGAGATTCGAGTAGGCAGGATGCATCTTCTGGTAGCTAGGTGGTGTGCTACCAGTGCAGGAGAAATTGGCATATGAGGCTGCAGTACCAGAGAGACCCAGTGGAGTGCCGATCTTGCGGTAAGTTAGGTCACCTTCAGTGTTTCTGTCAGATCTTTTCACCAGTAGCTGGTGACAGGGGTTCATCTATAACTCTTCATATAGGATCAGCTCCGCTAGTTTCTCACTAGTCTGGGAACTGGAGTTCTTCCAGCCGTTCAGGCCGAGGTGGTGTTCGCAGCCGTGGTGGTCAGTCACTAGGTCACCAGCGACAGTAGGGTGGATCATCTCAAAGATTTCAGGAAGGGTCACAGGGCCACAGAGCTGGCCAGACTTTTTTAGTGGATCAGACCCATCTGGAGTAGGATCCCAGCCCCTCTACAGTTCTAGGTACGATCCTAGTTGCCTCGGTTTTATCTTCAACTCTTTTCGATACTGGTGCTACGCATAGCTTTATATCTTTCGCTGTTGTGGAGAGCCTTGGGATCTGTATCTTTTCTTATGCTAATGTTTTGACACTAGACACTCCATTGGGGACAAGATCATCTGATGTACGTCAGTGCAAGGAGTTCTCTCTTAAGGTTGGTGGGTGTCACTTCCTTTGGGATCTTTATGTTCTAGAGATTACAGACTATGATGTCATTCTCGAAATGGATTGTCTAGTTCCCTTCCAGGTATTTGTCGACTATTATCACCACGGGGTGAGTTTCATATCACCATAGGGTTGATCTTTTCTTTATAAGGACAAGTGGGATGTCCAGGTGAGCAGAGCGGGTCTAGAGCATCATGGGTTAGGAGCAGTTACATCCCAGATTTCTAGTCTTTATCTGGATGACTAGGGGACTTCATAGTTAAACATTCCTCCAGTGGTGGATTATTTCACATATGTCTTTCTAGAGGGATTTTCAGGTTTACCTCTGGAGCGTGAGGTATAATTTTCTATTGAGCTTGTGCTAGGGGTGGCACCGGTGTCCATTCCTCCTTATAGGATGGCTACACCAGAGTTGCAGGAGCTCAAGAAACACTTGGAGGAGTTTCAAGCCAAGGGTTTCATCCGACCCCGTACTTCTCCTTGGGGTTTGTCTGTCCTGTTTGTGAAGAAGGCAGACGGTGCCCATAGGCTTTGTGTGGATTATTGGAAGCTGAACTAGTGATGGTCAAGAACTGATATCCATTGCCTAGGATTGATGATTTCTTTGATCATCTTTGAGGATCCTGGGTGTTCTCAAAGATTGACTTGAGGTTCAGTTATCATCAGTTGCACATTAGACCATCTGATATACCTCTCACAGCATTCCAGAGTAGGTATGGTCTATACAAGTATATGGTTATTCCATTCAATCTCATGAAAGTGACTGCAGTTTTCATGGAACTGATGAACCGAGTGTTCCATCCATACTTGGATTCCTTTGTGGTTGTTTTTTTGGATGATATATTGGTGTACTCTCACACTCGACACGACCATGCTACCCATCTTGAGATCATTTTGAGTACACTGAGGGAGCATCGGTTATATGCTAAGCTCTCAAAATGCCACATTTGGATGGACCAGATTCACTTCTTGGGTCATGTTATCTCAGAGGTAGGAGTATCAGTAGACCCAGAGAAAGTGAGAGTGGTAGTTTCCTGGGAGCAGCCGAAGAACATCTTTAAGGTGCAGAGTTTTCTAGGGCTGGATGGATACTAAAAACATTTTATATAGAACTTTTCACGATTATCAACACCACTGATAGGTCTTACCAAGAAGGGTGCAAAGTTCTTATGGTCAGATTCTTGTGAGTCATCCTTTTAGGAGCTGAAAGGGAGGTTGACTTCAGCACTGATACTAGTCTTGATAGAGCTAGGAAAGAGCTATAATGTTTACTGCAATGCATCAGGTATTGGGTTAGGAGTTGTGTTTATGTAGGGAGATGGAGTCGTTGCGTACGGGTCTCAGTAGTTGAGGCCACATGAGAGGAATTACCTGATGCATGATATAGAGTTGGCAGCTGTTGTTCATGCCCCTATGCTGCTGGAGACATTATCTTCTGGGAGAGCACTTTGTGGTTTTCACTAACCATAAGAGTCTCAAGTACATCTTCACTCAGCGTGATCTGAATTTGAGACAGCGAAGGTGGGTTGAGTACCTTTAGTCTTTTGACTTTGATCTTGCCTACACACTGGGGAAAGGCAACGCAGTGGCTGATGTGTTGAGTAGGAGGACTCAGATACAGGCAGTTCAGGAGGCCATCAGTGAGTGGCAGCTTATGGCTCTATTCTCTGAGATGCATTTGGAGGTACACGATAGATAGGGGCAGACTTTTTGATCTTCTGTAGCTATTACCTCTACCCTTCTTGATCGAGTATGAATGGGGCAGTTATCAGATTTTGAAGGCCTAGTCCTATGGGAAAGCGTGTCAGGAGAGGACCCTATTCTAGGGTGAACCATAGGTGAGTATGAGATCCTACGATTCTAGGAATGTGTATGGTTACTAGAAGATATACGCGAGGAGATGATGTGGGACTTTCATTCCTCAGTTTGGGCAGTTCATCCTGGTGTCCCCAAGATGTATCATGATCTACACCGTCAGTATTGGTGGCCAGGTATGAAGATGGACATTGTTGGTTTCATCATGAGGTGTTTCACTTGTTATCAGGTGAAGGCGGAGCATCAGCGACCAACAGGGCTTTTGCAGCAGTTACCCATTCCCGAGTGGAAGTGGAATGACGTCACGATAGACTTCTTGACTGGTTTACCGAGGTCGCCTCGAGGTAATGACGTAGTTTGGGTTTTCATTGATATAATCACGAAGGTTTCCCACTTCTTTCTGATCAAGAAGACCTTTAGTTTTGATGAGTTTTGATGGTTGTACATCCGAGATATTTTACATCTTCATAGATTTCCACACTCCATTGTTTCATACAAGGATGCATGTTTTACTTCTCGGGTCTGGCAGGGGATTCAGAAGGCTTTGAGCACACAGGTACTTTTGAGTACAGCTTACCATCCCCAGACAGATGGCCAGTCTGAGCGTATGATTCAGGTGTTTGAGTATATGCTCCGAGCATTCATTATATATTTTGGAGGTTCTTGGGAAAATCATATACCACTTGTGGAGTTTTCCTACAACAATATTTTTTAAGAAACTATTCAGATGGAACCTTATGAGGCTTTATATGTTAGGCCATGCTGATCACCTTTATATTGGCTGGAGGTGGGATAGGCATCTTTACTGGGACCACATCTTGTTAAGGAAACCACAAAGAAGATAGATTTGATTCAGAAAGGGATGGATACTTCGCAGTCTTGACAAAAGTCTTATTCTAATCAGTGGAGATGACCTCTGGAGTTCGAGGTCGGGGATCAGGTTTTCCTGTGTCACACCGAGGTTGGGACACAAGAGGATTAGGAGACAGGGTAATCTTTAACTGAGGTACGTCGGGCCATTTGAGGTGTTGGAGAGAGTTAGGCCGGTTGCCTATCGGTTGCAGTTACCTCAGAGGTACTGAGATATGCACGACGTTTTCCACGTTTCTCAACTACGATGTTACTTTTCAGACTCGTCTCATGCCTTCCAACCTGAGGAAGTCGAGTTGGAGGTGGATGCATCTTTCTAGGAGCACCCTATCTGGATTGTTGATCATAGTATGAAGGTTCTCTATGGCTGGTCAGTTCCTCTGCTACGTGTGTTATGGAATCAGGGGTGGGTGTAGGATGAGACTTGGGAGAGGGAGGTAGACGTACGATCACAGTGGTCAGATCTGTTCGGGGTTTCTTCTTCTACGCCTTGCTAGGGAAATTCGGGGATGAATTTATTTAAGGGGGGAAGTTTGTAAGAACCTGGACCTTCTTTTCATGTATTTTTTTCCTTTTTCTGGAGTTTTTGAGAAAAGAGGAGTTTCTGGAAATTTTTGAAGTACACGTCGTGTACTTTATGAGTACACACTGTGTACTTCGTTGTTGCAGGAGACCATGTGTTGGTCGTGTCATGGCCACACACATGGTTTTGTGGGGTGAAGTGGAGGCTTCTTAAATCAGAGTACAGAAAAGTCAAGTATGCGCCGTGTACTTCAAAATTACACACTATGTATTTGTTTTTTTTCATTAAATGCATCGGGGTCGCGTTTGATGTATAGAACCATCTTCTTCTAGGATTTCTTCATCCGGGAGAACTCGCACGACCGCGGATCGTCGACGAACTCTCGATCCTCCATCCTTCCTCTGAATCGAACTCAGTTGGTTGCATTGGAATCGCATCGGTGAGTTCTCTCTTCTTCTAGATCATTGTTTTCCAATTCTTCCTCTTTTCCAAGTTATCGTGGGTTGAACATTTTATGTGTTTTCGTAGATCTACAACGTTCTAAGGAGATTAAAGGTTTGAGGTTCAAGTATATTGATCTTCTAACCCCCAAGGTAGGTGGTTTGTGCCTTTTTGTAGAAATTCTTTTAGTATTATGTGCAATTTTTACCAATACCCTAGAATGGGGTATTGCGTGTTTACTGTTTTAGCTCTATTATTTTCCTTCTTTACTTGTATGCCTGAGTAGAGGTTATTGTTTGTGAATAAGGTAATTTTTTGTGCTTTGGATGTATTTCTCATGCATGTTTTGCCTGTATTTGACCTTTGGGTCTAGTTTTCCTGTTTGGATGCTATTTCCTTTTCCATGACTAGTATTATAGGATGGTGTGCCAGTTTCTCTGATATGTTGTTATGTTTTAGAATGATATCCAAGTAGTTCTTGAGGTTTACTGTGGTCGTTACGTGATGATATGATTGTTTGACTTACAAAGGGCCATGAGAACCTGGTGTATAAACCATATAGAGAATTGATGTTGAGGGCTTCTCTAGAGTTTCTTTATAATTATGATGCAAGACCACAGGGGGAATTGACGTTGAGTGCTTCCCCGGAGTGTTTGTAGTTCCTCAACGCGGGTCACAGGGGGAATTGACTTTGAGTGCTTCCCCTAAGAACCTTTAGTATGAT
Organism: Viscum album; assembly: GCA_963277665.1. NCBI lineage: Eukaryota > Viridiplantae > Streptophyta > Magnoliopsida > Santalales > Viscaceae > Viscum > Viscum album. The sequence goes on from OY728159.1 coordinate 1,893,564,278, forward strand.
ACAAGACTATAGGGGGATTGATGGTGAGTGCTTCCCCAAAGAGTCTATACTTTAGCTGAATCAGATGGGTGAGACTGTGTGTGGTGCCTAGAGGGTTTCTTGTACTTGATATATAGAACTGGAGGGGATATGTTGTGGGTACTTCCTAGAGGGTTACTTTTTGTGTTATCTGTTTTTCTGTTTCATATTTTGTGGTGTTTTGAATGCTTAAATTGTGGATTTTTTACTGCTTAGTACTTCCTTGTTTACTTCTTTCTGTACTTTTACCTGCCATATACTCACTAACTATTAGGCACAGATCTCCAGGTGGTTTCCTATTGGTATTTAGTCTCACACCCTGTTTGGGCCATGCTTTTGGGCCCAAATAAATTATATTGCTGCAGTTATAGACAAGGTCAAGCACCATTTGACTTTAGGTACTTGATTGCATTGGAGCTGGAGAGAATGGGACCAAGTCGAGGCTTGTGATGCTGAGAAGTTTCTCATCTATTTTTCTTTTGTACTTTGGTTTAGTACTGTATTCAGCATTGTGACTTGTTTGGCTGTTTTCCTAGGCATATATGTATCATTCATCATTTATATATATTTATGCTCTAGATGTTTCTTTATCAGTATTTCATTGTTTACTATTGTTGGATATTTACTGCTTCCACTATTGTGTGTTTTTTACTTCTGTTGTGTACTCTTCCAATGAGGGCATAGTTTCTCCACCATCACACCCAAGGCCTCGCTACTAGTCAATAGCCTCTAGCGTTCGGGGAAATGTGCTTGAGGCCATGTGACCAACCGGGTATGGGGCACCTCTGGGTGGGTTTTGGAACAAGGATGTTACAACAATATTTTATTTCCTAGAAGAGAGACTTTAAACTACATAGTATTTTATTTCATGGAAGCAATACTTTAAACTTCAAAACATATACGTTCTTACCTCATGATGCTAAAATTCATGGAAGATTTCCTTACAAAATGACATTAAACTTCATGGATACTAATACTTCTCCATTCATATATTACCAGCAATATAAGGTCTGAGATAAAAGGCTCTAAACTACCAGTGACGGAAGGTTCGAGCTAAAATACCCCATCACAACAATGATTTAGTTTAGAATAATTGAAGAAGTCACAAAATCTATCAGGTCGAAAACCCATAAGAAGATAGCCTGTGTAAAATCCGAGTACATGTCTGCTAATTATTCTCCTATATGAAGCTTAGGAAAAAATTAGGGTAATATAAAATAAAGAGATAAAAATATTATAGGTCCCACCATATTTCCTTATAAAAAATAAAACTATTCTCACTAAGTCCACAGGATTCAAAAAAATACATAACATTATCCCTTCGAAACATATATTCTACCCAAATTGTCCTCTTATAAATCATGTAATCTGAAGATTAATGGAGAAAATACATCAATGGGGAATCTCATGTTTGTGGGAATTCATGATCATTTCCCAAAAAAATGTGTCTTGGTTTAAACATTTAAATCTAGACATTTAGGTTTACTTGATGTTATGCAAAGGATGGGTATCATTGATGATTCATGCAACATCGAATCAAAAAAAATATATCAAACACATAATGAATGAAGAAAAAATAGATAAAGGCATATAAATTTAGGTAGATCAATTAATTGATATCATACAAGAGGATGTATCTTCACATTTTTTAGCCTCTCCAAATATTCAATCAAAACAAAATACCCATCAATGGTTAAACTATTATAATATTTGATCAGATGAGCTGGAAAAGTTAGCAAGAGTCTAATGAGAAACATTGATTAAGCATTGAATTGTTTCTCTCCCTACATCTTCTACTTATTCCTAAGTATGAAGGGTCTCAATAATATTATATAGCTTCAAAAATATTTTGTAAGTGGATTATAAGGAGGTTGATGATGCTGAAAGGTCATAATTTTAGGGATCTAAGATCTCCTCATATCTCTCTATATTTTTAGTCAAGACCTCCATTTGGGCATGCATCTTAGATACAAAATAATAGTTTTTTCTAATGAATCTAAATCCCCCTTCATCAATTTTTCTTAGAGAGTCTCATTATCAAGATCGTGCAAGTGGATCTCACTGGTATCCAACTCTTACCACGTCAGTATGATTTGTCACATGATTTCATATAATGGTTTACAGTCAAATCCACCATCCCTTAAATCTAAAATAGATAATGAAGAAACTATTATTGGTCACAAAATGTTCCTAGAGGAGTCGTAGTAATAAGATTGAAAATATTATTCTAGACTATCAGGCATTGTTTCTGAACCTCTGTAGCTTCTAGAGTGGGTACATCAGAAGGGAGAGCAATAGGATGATCTGATGAGGAAGTAGGAGAGGTATCCCCATATATTCTTCTCTCAACAGGTGCATCATTCATTTCTTGTGTTGAAGTTAAATATTCCTTGAAATATTATTCACTACTGATGGGATGGTCATCGCTAGGATAAGAACACTTCGTCGAAGACTCACCCGAGTGTTGAATCAACTCCATCATTACTACAAGCAGGGGGTCGGTGAGGCAAATGGTTTTTCCATGTGACGAACCAGCCTGTTCAACACACCACTTGGGTAAGCTTCTACCCAAGTCTGGGCATAATCATAATCTAGGAATATAGGGTCACCAATAGGTGGTTGGATAATCTCAACAATGGTATCCTTATATGCCAATATCATCCAATACTAGATAATAATAATAATAGGATGTCTCCCTCCCCACACACTAGTAGAGGGGAGAGGTAAAACCCTTTGGATGTGGCTGAACTGGTGAGAAAATCAGTAAGGGGTATATGGATCAAAAATTATCATCTCATCTATCTTGTCCACAAGAACCCCATCCTGAAGGGAGATCATGTGTGAACTTACATCAAGATAACCACCACCATTATCAATAATTTTCCTAGTTGATGCTGGATAAGGTGTGAAATTGAAGTTGTTAGATTTGATCAATATATCAAAAATTTCATTAGGGCCTAAATTCATGGCATCAACCCTGAAAATATCCATCAACCATGGGTGAAACAAGGAACTGGTGATCCTGATAGTGTTGTGGTATTTGTATAAATATATGTTCTACCATATATAGCCAAATAAAAACTAGAAAGGAACATATATTCTATAAGGAATTTTTTCATTCTAAATATAGATTAGAAGCTAGTGAAGTCATGAAAGAGTCAGTACATCTAGATTTAGAGGTCATCCCTCTGTTATCCATGATTCCAACACTAGTGTGCTGACTCAAGTTCCTAAGCACGCATCCCCATCTGGTAAAATCCAACTGTTCAAGAACATTACAATAAAACCCGCCAGCCTAAGGTTCAGGGATATCTCTAGCCTCACCCAGTATCCCAACATGGTATATTATCCATCTTCCATTATTTTCTAATATGAACTGGCACTGTCATGAACCATTCAATAAGGGAATCAGGGAGAGTGTATAGTGGTTGGATGATCCCCACATTGATAGAGGAAAATGTTGATAAAATATTTACAAGAGATGAGTGAGAACATATTCAGATCCTTCCTTAACTTCTCTTTCACAATATGAAGCATTTACCTTTCCAAACCTATAGTATGTATGGGTTCATCCCATAAGTACAAAGTAAGAAGTAACTCATCATAAATTTCCCCAAGGGGTATATCCCTCATAGTCGATAGATATCCCGGATGTTGATTCATGTTTCTCCATGGGAAAGATTAAATTAATTTGTAGTGGGAAGAAATAGTTAATAATTTCTCTAAGATGTTCCAACTATTGGTAAATGATGAATAGGTAAACCTATACGGTCTCATAAATAAAGATAGTGTGTAGCTAGTCAGAAAATTCAAAACAGCTCTGTCTAACCTAGAATAGCCACACCCATTCATTATAGGAATTATGACTAGGGTGAATGTCCCATTTTGAGACCAAAATTTTTCAAAGAAGAGACTAATATACTAAAATAGATTTGATAAATGGGTTGGTGGAAGAAATAATAGCCATATGGACCCCTAGGGGAGTTTTCTAGCATATAGGACAACCCATGGGACTGTGCTACAACAAGTTGGTCATCCTTATAAATTGTCATTTAAATACAATCAAGGAAAGTTTAAACCCATATATATGAAATATTTTAGTAATTATAATAAATATACACATCATTTAGTAGGCCAAATCCATATAGGGGAAGTCGATGTGGTAAAGGATAGTCCTGGAGTTTGAACGGGAGAAGACTTTTCAGAACCTCATTGTGAGAGTGCACAAGATACCAAGGGTAAAATCTATGGTTCCTAGTAATCATGTCCTTCTAGTTATCCACGGAGGAAGAACTATGATGTGGTCTGTAATCCATCTAAACAATAGTAATTTTCATATGTCAGATAAATGAAAACACAATCTCGTCACAAGAAAGGTATAACTCCAGAAGCATCATGCAAATCACATGAACCATAAAGGGGTTCATGATTTCCTGACCAGACACAGGTATCAAAAACCACCATGTGGATATCTTATGGGATAGATAACCCATAGGAAATCTCATGACCACACAACCAGTCATGAGACTTGTGATCACATGACCCTGACATGGTCACATGATTCTCATGATAGTCAAGTGGTCATATGACCTAACCATAAAATCTTGTGAAACCAGGAAAGACAACCATACAACCATATGTCCAAGGTTTAAGTAATTACTAAAGATTTAATTCATGATTGGTTTGATCAAGTGTTGGGGAAAAATAGATCTCGCAAAATGGTTCTCATGAAATAGTCTTTCAAATGGATATCACGATCAGTTCTTGTGGAAGGTCTTGTGAAGGGGTCACATGATGTATGTTGGTCACAGGAGATTTGGAGGGTTGAATTAGTCAGTTAATGAGGCATCTTATTTTCCCCTATTTATATGGAATTCCATGAAATACAAAAGTTTGTCCGGAAGACCAAACTTCTCCCAATACATGGATTGGCGGTAGTCTAAAAGATTTAGGCTGGATTTTAAATTCCTCATAACTGATCCCTTGTCCCCATGAACATCACTCATGAGATGGGGAGTTTTTTTATGCTCTCAAAATGAGCATTGACAAATATACAAGGGAAAAAATACATGAAACATGGGTATTGTTATATCCACATAATAAAAGAAGAGAAGGTGGCCAAAACTCATGGATTGCATGATATTCCAAATGACATGCAATCGCATTACCTAATTCAGATCATGTAGAAGCCCCTTGGAGAATACTCTTATTCTTATGAGGGAATCCAAGACATTCTATAATTATAAGGTAAATTTCAAGAGAACTCCTCTGCATCACATGACTTTTCAATCTGCAGTCACCTGACATTCATCCAAAACCCTTATAAAATAAAGGGTAAAAATATGTAGAAAACAAAGGTCATATGCAATCATTGATCTTCATATGATACAACCATGTGGTGCTTAAGACACCGCAGAATCCCTGGTGACATGTATACTTTGTCACACAATAGCCCATTGGCATGTTACCTTCATCATACAAATTATTCATACATGTCCATTCAACTCTACATTACCACTACCATCTCCAAAGAACAAAAGGAGGGTTGTCTAAGACAATTCTCATGCATCACCACAAGACCCATTATTCATCACAAAAAAAATCACCAATAGGGAGAGTAATTTCCTTAAAAACACTCATAAAAATTCACGAGATCCCAAACCATTGTAAAATAAAGAATGAAATTAAAGTGTAAAATATGGAATGTTCTTACGAAGTGAGGATACAATGATCATCACGTGAAAGGGGTTGTGTAAACAAAACTATTAACATTGATCCCATGAAGGTACCATCGAAATGTTAGAACAATCCCATTGAATCCCTCTTGACAATCTCACTTGGTCTCATGAATGGCCCCAAACAAGTCGTATTTGTCTCATAAAGAACCCCAGATGATTCATCTTTGATCACGCAAAACCATTTGGATAGGTGTATTAATCTCAATAATTCCACTAGACATGTCGGTATGACATTATAATAGGCCCTCGTCATATCAACATGGTTAGGAGAAATCCATTTGATCTTTATGGGTCTAACACATGCGGAAAATTTAGAACATTCTCATGGACTTTGATCATCATGCGATTTCCCCAAATGACCTACGATAGGATCTCGTAAAACACATGACACCAACAGCCTACACTAACTCCTTCCCAAATTTGTGAGATAATAATCACACAAGGTGTCATATAACTAGGGTGGTGTGGCCTATAAATTACCCTCCCCCTCAGCATAAAAAATTTATCCAAGATCCATAATCGATCACGCATGTAAGCGTAGGATATAATTTATCAAAGCATCTAATAACATGATCACAAGGGTTTTCTACCTAGTAAAATATGGTGAATAATCTAATGGATCAATATGCATGTATAGGAAATTCATTTCATCAATTGAGATCATGATAAGGACTTCTAGAGTAGTATCTAGATCATGCGAAGGAGGTCCCGCATAGCGCATGGGTCACACAAAACCTAAAAAATCTAACACTGAAAAAATATAAGAAAAATATGTAATCAGAAGATAGAATTTGTTGATATTGATGAACTTTTCATAACTCATCCAAATCATACAATGACACTAGGACATGTTTCTCAAGTCATGCGACATCCCCTTGAAAAGCCACTTGGATCATGTGATATCCTTTGGACATGTTAAGAAATCCACATGACACCCTTTGGGCATACCAATAAAGTCTCATAAAGCCCTCTGGGATCACCATACAGATCTTGCAATGTAATCAAGACACATCTCTCAAATTATGTAGTGACACCAGAGCATGTCATAAAGGTCATGCGATGTCCTCTGGGATTACTAGATAGATCTTACGGCACCATCCTAACATATCAGCCTAGATCATGTGATTATCTTGAGACATCCTTGGTCTAGTCTTGAGACACCCTCCATACATATCATAATTTGTTAAGAGATGTCTCCCAGACATTCCATACAACTCATGAAATGTTATCTCGACATGTCAGCTTGTATATGTCTAGTCATCCTCAGACATGGCAGGCTGACAACTAGGACAAGTCATCATGATCATGCGATTTCCTTTGGCTAAGACAACCTTGATCATGTTATGGACTTCATGCATTCCATTAATATTATGATATTTCTTTCAAAAAAATCAAATGGATCCTGATATTATCTTTGGACAGGACCGTTATACAACCAAACAAGTCTAGACATCCTCTGACATGTTAGGCAGACAATCTGTACATGTCAAGAAAACAATCAAGAAGGTCAGGAAAAAAATTAGGCCATGTTAAGTAGGTGTCCTAGGACTTGGTAGCCTTATCTTGTGAACATATTAGTGAAACCACAGTTTGTAAGCCCCGATCAGTGGCCTGATATGACTAACCTCCATATTATGGAAACCTTAGTTTGTAAGCTCCAATCAACTGAACTAAAAAAACTCTGATTCCTGTAATAACAAAGATATGTTGGAAACCTTCCTAAGGCCAAATATCAAATAGGTATCCACATCAGTGTATATCTTCCCATTTCTCCAAAATTCCAACCATCAAGACCCAATATCTACCATGGGATAATCATTCATCCTTGTCCATTAGCAGACTTAGAAGTCAACTGAACTAGGAGAGATCTGATTCTAACTATAACCAGGATACTTAATAATCCTTCCCAAGGCACAATATCCAAATTAAAAATCCAAGTCACTATCCCAACGCATATGTCTTGCATCCATATTAAGGGACACTAATTACTTGTTATCCCATGTTTCTCACACCAATCATGGATCATGTGGGCTTATAGAGTGCAATAGTCATATTATTTGCATCATGAATCTCCACCAACTATGGAAACCTCAGTGTGTAATACTCGATCAGTGGTATGATGTGACCTCCCCCCCATATAAGGGAATACACCTTGGGGCATGTCTTAAGGTCATGATCAAACTATGATAACTCTAATTCCTTTTATAACCAAGATACATAGGACACCTACTCAAGTATCAATCTCAAATACTCAGTGCCAAATTGCCCTCATATATTTTCTTTCAGTTTGGCGTTAAATTTAATGGGTTTAATGAACTACATGAGTTTTGATTTTTGTTAAAAATAGGATACATATGATGCCTTATAACAGCACAATCCCATCCTCGGATTATTAATCACCTCCCTATATGATAAAAAATTCCATATTTTCTACTTATATGGATTCAAAACATAAAACAACTACCTAATAATGGGGAATAGATGAAGAACCTCAGATATATATAGATGGATTCATTAGTAGATATCCCTTTACATATAAAAGTATTAAAAACTTGATCATTTTTTAGGGTAACCAGCTCCATATCAGGATTTGGAATAGATTCTAAAACATCTATTAAATCTATAAGAGAGTCCCACAGTATGCAAGAATTACACCCAAAATGATGTGATGATCTGTAAGAACCTGGTTCTTAGTTCTGAGGTATGGGCTTCTTCTTTTCTCTTTTCCTTAAGGGTTTTTGAGAAAATAAGGAAAATGGGGAAAATCCCAAAATTTGGAAAGTACACGCCATGTACTTTTGGCCGTGTGGGATAAGTACACAGGGCGTGTGGTCGTGCCGGGGATGAAGGGTGTAGGAACTGACTACATGTCGTGTAGTGTTCCTTTACACACCGTGTAGTCAGTCGATAGGAAAATAGTAAGGCGGTGGTCAGCTCTGGGGCGCACATGTCGTGTACTCACGAAGACACGCCATGTAGTCATGTCGGCATGTGAACAGTGTCGCGCTGGCGGGAAGCCGCCAAAGGAACAGTTAAAAAATGGGAATTGCACGCCGTATACTTGGAAGTACACACTGTGTACTTTGTTTTTTTCTCTTAAAATGGGCATTAGCCTCCCCTGTTCATAGGGAAGGCTTAGAATGGGAAGAGAGAGTAGGAGTGGACAGCTGAACCTTTGGATATCAGCCGAGTGCACGTCTGGAACTCGTTTCTGCCTCGGACGATCTCGCTGGAACCGCACGGGTAAGGGCTTCCTTCTCCTTGGGTACTTCTTACCAATTCTTCTCCTAATAGGAGTTATTTGGGTTTGAATGATTTATCTTTTACCTCATATCTACATCATATTTGGGCATTTTTGGGATCGACGATCGTGTATACTGGTCATTGGTGTATAAGGTAGGTGTCTTGGTGTTAATTTTTCCAACTGTTGTGTGTTTTGTGCGTTTTTGTGCCACAAACCCATGTTGGGGTGTCGTGTGGCTGAGGACATTGCTATATTAAACACCTAAAATTTAATAGGTGATTAATTATGATAATAAAATGTTGTTTGGGATCATTTCTTGGATCCAGGACCATCCTGAGGGGTGCGTTCCTCTGTTTAGTCATTTGGCCAGGATACCCATGGGTATGCCTTGTTTAAATTATGCATTACTTTTGCCTTGAGAGGAATTGTATTCAAATTGCATGTTTATATGTTGGGAATGGACCGATTACTTATGATTGAGGGTGGTGTTTTGCTATAGCCTGAGGGCGTGACTGTATTAGCCTAAGGTCAACGTTCTATTTCGCCTGAGGGAAACCTTTCGTGCCTGAGGGCTTGACTTCTGTGCCTAAGGGCAACACTTCGTATGCCTGAGGGCGAGATTCTATTATGCCTAAGGGTGAGATTCTGATTACCTGAGGGTGAGATTTTACTTGTCTGAGGACGCTGACTGATTGTTTATAAATTCACCATGGTGGTTCTAAATATTAAGTGGATTAAATGAATAATTAAATGGTAATATAACTAGTAAGTTAGTTACTTTTTAGTACTGTTTAGTTTATTGCATTTTTACTACTAAACACTTGTTTCATGTTTTACACACAGTTGAGCACGAGCCTTTAGTGGGTGCCTACTGAGATATATTTCTCAAACCCTATTTGGGTCATGATTTTTGGCCCAAACAGATTATGTTTCTGCATGTGTATATAGGGGAAAGAGTCCCTATATAGGTACTTAACTGTTACTGAGGAGTTTGAGGGCATGGGACCAAGCCTAGGCTCGCGATGCTGCCAGCTGTTTTGTTTCATTTTCCTGTACTCTATATTGTATTGTATTGCTCTAATATATAACATGTTCTAACTATTTTCTTAGAACTTGTGGCATGTTGCATTGACATTTATATACTGGTTGGTTATACCTATTGTAGTTGTTTATTCCAGTTATGTGTATGGTTTATTGCTTTCGCTGTTGTTGTATGTTTTTATTATATTTCCGCTGCACTGCACTTTGAAAAATGAGGGCATAGTTTCCCCACTATCAGAACCGGGCCCTCGCTGCTAGTCGGTAGCCTCTGGCGGTTGGGGAAATGTTCTTGAGGTCATGTGGTGAATTGGGTTCGGGGCACCCGTGGAGTGGTACCCGGAACCGGGACGTTACAAAGTGGTATCAAAGGAGGTTCTTTTCTTGACTTAGTATTTGGAGCCGTAGTCAGTGATAAGATGAACGGTAGTTGGTAATAAGTTGTGCCTGGGCGTAGCTAACCCGTGTACAGGGAAAATCCAATTTACCTCATATTTCAATTTACTGATTTTGCAATTTACTATTGATATGTTTTTACCGTTGGGTGATGCACTTGATATTGTGTTGTTATAATTTATTTGTGGGTTCTATTTCGTTGCAACCCGATGAGATGAGAGTAAGCCATCTCATGAATCATATAGGCACATGCTAGAAATCACATGCCATGCATAGTTTCCATGCCATGTAGGTGCATTAGAAATTTCATGTTGTTGTGATAATTGTTGTGCTAGTAAATCATGTTATCATGATAGCTGCTTTGATAAAATACCTGCTTGTAATAGGGTAATTTTATTTGAGCCTGTTGATAGAATGGACGCCAAACTTTGGTTTTTGGGGAGTATGGGCCCTCACTGATCGGAATTTGGTGGATCATTAGATTTTTATTTTGTTATAACACAGATAAGATGTCAAACTTTGATTTGTGGGGAGTATGGGCCCTCACGGTTTGGAATTTGACACTTAGGTGTTGTTTTTCGGAATTTTTTGGGTTCCGGGGAAGTTTCTGAGGCATACTGTCCGGAAACCCAGTATACATGCCGTGTAGTATCTTTACACACGCCGTGTATGGCCTTCTGTTTGGGAAGAAAAATGAACTTTTTAAGTACACGTCGTGCACTTTGAGTACACGCCGTGTAGTCTCTTCCCGTGTCACAAACCGTGTGGGCGGCGAAACGGGGTAGGGAAAGGCTTGGGGAAACATGTCGTGTACCGGATGTACACGTCATGTAGTGTTGACCCAGAGTTCGGCCGTGTAACTAACAACATGGGTTGGTGAACTCCTGTACAGAACACGTCGTGTCAATGATGAACACGCCGTATAGTGTGACCGGGGGACTTGGTTGTGTAACTAATAACACGGGTCAGTGTCACCTCTCCTTGAACACTCCGTGTACCTATGGGACACGTCATGTAGTCTTGTCCGAGGACAGACCGTGTGGAGTTCGCCGTGTGACTGGAAAATGGGGTGGTGTACACGCCGTGTGAGGGTGTAACACACCATGTAGTGTCAATCCGAGTAGCCGGCCATGTCACAAATGACACGGACAGTTAGAAAATAACACCATACACGCCGTCTAGATTATATACACGCCGTGTAGTTTTTGCTTAAATAGGATCTGTGTGGCTTAGCCGTGAAGAAGGACCCGGGAAGGGAAAGGAAGTCAAGTACACGTCGTGTAGTTAGTATACACATGGTGTAGTCTTGTTTTGAAAATCTTGAAATGCCTTCTTCCTCTTGCTCCCTTTGTGGTTCCTTCACTTTCAGTCTTTGATAAATCTTGTTCTAAGGCATGCATTTGACCTTGTAGTGTCATGCCGCCGAGACGACCATGCGTTGTTCGCCAGGAGAGCGGAAACGAGTATACTCCAGAGATAGTGGGCCATGGGTTACCAGTGGACCCTCCAGCAGAGCCGAATGCAGCACCAGCTGTTATACCAGACGTAGGCGCAGAGGCGCAGTTCTGTGAAGGCTGTATGCAGTTCATGCAGACCTTTCAGGGAGCACCACCGGCTGCCTCATCTATGGATGATCTTACTCGTATCTTCCAACAGCAGCATCCGCCTACGTTTTTAGGGGATGTCGGACTGAAGGTTGTGGAGTCTTGGCTAGGATCGATGCAGACTATTTTCGAGCATCTTGAGATGACTCCAGGGTGGAGGGTCAAGATCGCGACATACATGTTGTGTGATTCCACCAAGAGGTGGTGGGATGTCACCACCCAGTCAGAGCATCATAGAGACATGGCGTGGGAGGATTTTCAAATAGTCTTCTATGACTTCTTCTTTCTCGAGACGCTCTGGGCAGACAGAGCTTGAGAGTTCATGAATCTGCAGCAGGGTGCCATTTCAGTGATGGACTATTCTTCTCGCTTCACCGAGCTTCATCATTTTTCACCCGTTCTGGTGGGTGATGAGACGTTGAGAGCCAGATGTTTTGAGGATGGTCTTCGGTATGACATCTGAGCGCTGGTGAATATCTTCAGGTTGCCTACTGTACATGCTATTGTGAACGAGGCACTGATTATGGAGAGGAACCTATGGGAAGCTAGTAGTGTGGTCCAGGGTGGTTCAACACCAATTACTGGTACTATTTCTATTGGCAAGAGGAAGAGACAGATGGATTTCTCTCAAGGTGGCAGTACCAGCCAGGCAGTTTCTTCAGGTGGCCCGATCAGGTGCTACCAGTGTGGCAGATAGGGGAACAAGAGACCATAGTGTCCATGTGATCTAGTGGAGTGCCGATCTTGTGGCAGGATGGGTCATCTACAGTGCTTTTCCAGGGCATTTCTACCAGTGGCTAGTGAGAGGGGTTCTGTGCAGACTCCGCGTGCGGGAGTAGGACCAGTGGCTTCTTACCAGTCGGGAAATTGGAATATGTCAAGGCGTGGAGGAAGAGATAGTGGTCATGGATGTGGTAGCCAGACACCAGGATCTCATAGGCAGCAGGGTGGGACAGCTCAGGGTAGTCAGGATTTGTCGCAGGGCCACGACACTGGGCAGGCATATGCAGTGCAACAGACCCAACAGGAGAAGGATCTCGGACCGTCTACAGTCATAGGTACTATTCTAGTAGCTTCTGTTTTATCTTTAGTACTTTTAGATATGGGTGCTACACATAGTTTCATATATGTACCTGTTGTGGAGAGCCTTGGGCTCTATGTTTCTACTTCTTCTGATGTCATGACGCTAGACACTCCATTGGGGACTAGAATGGATGGTGTGCGTCAGTGCAAGGAGTGCCCCCTTGAGGTTGGTGGGTGTCACTTTCTTTGGTACCTCTATGTCTTAGAGATGATGATCTATGACTTCATTCTCGGAATGGACTTGTTGGTTCCCTTTCGAGCCTTTGTAGACTGCTATCGTCGCAGGGTGCATTTCACGTCACCAGAGGGCGGAGAGTTTCTTTACAAGGGTGAGTGGGATGTTCAGGCAAGTCAAGCAGGACCAGAGTATCATGGGCTAGGTGGAGTCACAGCCCAGATTGCGAGCTTATATCTGGATGATCAGGGGACTTGTCAGACGGATTTCCCTCCAATGGTTGATCGTTTTAGGGATGTCTTCCCAGATGACTTTTCAGGTCTACCTCCGGAGCGATAGGTGGATTTCTCTATTGATCTTGTTCCAGGAGCATCACCGGTGTCCATTCCTCCTTATAGGATGGCCACACCTGAGTTACAGGAGCTCAAAAGGCAGTTAGAGTAGTTACAGTCAAAGGTTTTTATTCAACCCAGTACTTCTCCTTGGGGTTCGCCGGTCCTTTTTGCAAAGAAGGTGGATGGTACCCTCAGACTCTGTGTGGATTATCGGAAGCTAAACCAGTTGATAGTTAAGAACCAATATCCCTTACCAAGGATTGATGATATTTTTGATCAACTTCGTGGAGCACGAGTGTTCTTGAAGATTGACTTGAGATTCGAATATCATCAGCTGCGCGTGAGACCATCGGACATACCGCTTACGGATTTTCGGAGCAGATATGGTCTGTACGAGTAAATGGTTATGCCGTTTGGACTCACGAACGCACCAGCAGTCTTCATGGCTCTGATGAATCAAGTGTTCCATTCGTATCTATATTCTTTGGTGGTAGTATTCATGGACGACATCTTGGTGTACTCTCACACTCGACACGACCATGCCACCCATCTTGAGATCGTATTGAGTACACTGAGAGAGAATCGGCTATATGCTAAGATCTCTAAGTGCCACTTTTGGATGGACCAGATTCACTTCCTAGGTCATATCATCTCAAAGGCAGGAGTTGTAGTGGACCCAGAGAAGGTGAGAGCAGTAGTTTCCTGGGAGAATCCAAAGAACGTGTTTGAGATACGGAGTTTCTTAGGGCTGGCTGGTTACTACAGACGTTTCATCCAGGACTTCTCCCACTTAGCAGTGTCGTTGATGGTTTTGAATAAGAAGGGTGTGAAGTTCGTTTGGACATAAGCCTATGAGACAGCCTTTCAGGACCTGAAAGGAAGGTTGACATCAGCACCGATCCTGATACTCCTAGAGTAGGGGAAGAGCTATACAGTTTACTGTGATGCATCAGGTATTGGGCTGGGAGCAATGTTGATGAAGGGTGATAGAGTTGTGGCATACGAGTATTGGCAGTTGAGGCCACATGAGAGGAATTACCCAACGCATGATCTTGAGTTGGATACAGTTGTGCATGCGTTGCGCTTTTGGAGACATTACCTATTAGGAGAACATTTTGTGGTGTTCACGGACCACAAAAGTCTCAAGTACATCTTTACTTAGCATGACTTGAATCTGAGACAGCGAAGGTGGGTTGAATAGCTTCAGTCCTTCGATTTTGAGCTTGCCTATACACCTGGTAAAGGTAATGTAGTAGCTAATGCACTGATCAAGAAGACTTAGATACAGGCTTTGCAGGAGGTCAGTGGTGAGTGGCAGCTCATGGATTTGTTCTCTGAGATACATTTGGAGGTTCATGACAGTCAGGGGAAAACTTATCTTTCCTCTTTAGCTGTGAATTCTACCCTCCTGGATAGAGTGGGGATGAGACAGCTATCTAATCCAGAAGGCCTAGTTCTACAGGAGTTGGTGGCAAGTGAGGACCCTCCTCCTGGTTGGACGATAAGCAATGATAAGGTTCTGCGTTTCCATGGACAAGTATGGGTTCCAGGGGATATACACGAGGAGCTGATGCGAGAGTTTCATGCTTCAACTTGGGCAGTTCATCCAGGGGTTACCAAGACGTACCGAGACTTGAGACGTTAGTACTGGTGGCTGGGTATGAAGAGAGAGGTAGCTGGTTTTGTTACAAGATGTTCCACCTGTCAGCAGGTGAAGGCAAAGAATCAGAGACCAGATGGACTGTTACAGCAGTTACCTATTCCAAAGTGGAAATGGGATGATGTCGTGATGGATTTCGTGACGGGGTTGCTGAGGTCACCTAGAGGCAATGATGCCGTGTGGGTTGTTGTGGATAGACTCACGAAGGTAGATCACTTTTTGCCGATCAAGGAGACCTTCAGTGTTGACAAGATCAGAAGGTTGTATATCCGAGAGGTCGTATGTCTTCATGGGGTTCCACGTTCTATCATTTCTGATAGGGACGCCTATTTTACGTCTCGTTTCTGGCATAATTTTCATAGGGCACTGGGTATACAGGTGCTTATAATCACAGCTTACCACCCTCAGACCGATGGCCAGTCAGAGCGTATGATATAGGTGCTAGAAGACATGCTGGGAGCATGCGTCCTAGACTTTGGGGGCTCTTGGGAGAAGCATATACCCCTATCCAAGTTTGCCTATAACAATAGTTTTTAGGAAACTATCGAGATGGAACTATACGAGGCTTTATATGGTAGGCTATGCTGATCACCTTTGTGCTGGTTAGAGGCAGGTGAGGCAGCTTTAATGGGACCATGTCTCGTGTAGGAGACTTCTGAGCAGGTCCAGTTGATTTAGAAGCGGATGGATACCGTGCAGTCTCGTCATAAGTTTTATGCTGATCACCGCAGACGACCTTTGGAGTTCGTGGTCGGGGATTAGGTTTTCTTGCGTGTTTCGCCGAGGCTGGGACACAAGCGGATTAGGAGACAGGGTAAACTTTCACCGAGGTATGTGGGGCCATTTGAGATTCTGGGGAGAGTCGGGTCGGTTTCTTATCGGTTGCAGTTACCTCAGAGGTACCGATCCATGCACAACGTCTTCCATGTATCTCATTTGCGCCGTTATCATTCAAACCCATCTCACGTCTTTCAGCCTGAGGAGGTTGAGCTTCAAGAAGATGTGTCCTTTGAGGAGAATCTGATTCGTATTGTTGATAGGATCATGAAGGTTCCCCGAGGCCAGTCAGTTCCTCTCGTACAGGTGTTATGGCAGCATGGCTGAGTGCAGGACGAAACCTGGGAGCGGGAGACCGATGTACATTTTCAGTGGCCGGAATTGTTCACGGCTTTATCTTCACCACCCTTGTAAGGGAAATTCGGGGACGAATTGCTTTAAGGGGGGAAGTTTGTAAGAACCCAGTTTTAGTTCTGAGGTACAGGCTTCTTATTTTATCTTTTCCTTAAGGGTTTTTGAGAAAATATGGAAAATGGGGAAAATCCCAAAATTTGGAAAGTACACGCCGTGTACTTTTGGCCATGTAGGATAAGTACACAAGGTGTGTGTTCGTGCTGGGGATGAAGGGTGTAGGAAACTGACTACACGCCATGTAGTGGTCCTTTACACGCCGTGTAGTCAGTCGGTAGGTGAATAGTAAGTCGGTGGATAGCTGTGGGGCGCACACGCCGTGTACTCACGAAGACACGTCGTGTAGTCATGTCGGTAGGTGAATAGTGCCATGCTGATGGGAAGCCGCCAAAGGAACAGTTAAAAAAATGGGAAGTACACACCATGTACTCAGAAGTACATGTCTGGAACCCGTTTCCACCTCGGACGATCTTGCTGGAACCGCACAGGTAAGGGCTTCCTTCTCCTTGGGTACTTCTTACCAATTCTTCTCCTAACATGAGTTATTTGGGTTTGAACGATTTATCTTTTACCTCAGATATACGTCATATTTGGGCGTTTCTAGGATCGACGATTGTGTATACCGCTCGTTGGTGTATAAGGTAAGTGTCTTGGTGTTACTTTTTCCAACTGTCGTGTGTTTTGTGCGTTTTTGTGCCACGAACCCATGTTGGGGTGTTGTGTGGCTGAGTCCACTGCTATATTAAACACCTAAAATTGAATAGGTGATTAATTATTATAATAAAATGTTGGTTGGGATCATTGCTTGGATCCAGGACCATCCTGAGGGGTGCATTCCTCTGTTTAGCCATTTGGCCAGGATACCCGAGGGTATGCCTTGTTTAAATTATGCATTACTTTTGCCTTGAGAGGAATTGTATTCAAATTGCATGTTTATATGTTGGGTATGGCCCGGTTACTTATTCCTGAGGGTGGTGTTTTTCTATAGCCTGAGGACATGACTGTATTAGCCTGAGGGCAACGTTCTATTTCGCCTGAGGGAAACCTTTCGTGCCTGAGGGCTTGACTTCTGTGCCTAAGGGAGACACTTCGTATGCCTGAGGTCAAGATTTTGTTATGACTGAGGGTGAGATTCTGATTACCTGAGGGTGAGATTTTACTTGTCTAAGGACACTAACTGATTATTTAGAAATTCACCGTGGTGGTTCTAAATATTAAGTGGATTAAATGAATAATTAAATGGAAATATAACTGGTAAGTTAGTTACTTTTTATTACTTCTTAGTTTATTTCATTTTTACTACTGCACACTTGTTGCATGTTTTACACACAGTTGAGCACGGCCTTTGGTGGGTGCCTATTGAGATATATTTCTCACACCCTGTTTGGGTCATGCTTTTCAGCCCAAACAGATTACGTTTCTATAGGTGTGGATAGGGGCAAGAGTCCTTATACAGGTACTTGACTATTTCTGAGGAGTTTGAGGGCATGGGACCGAGCCTAGGCTCGCGATGCTTCCATCTGTTTTGTTTCGTTTTGTTGTACTCTTTATTGTATTGTATTTCTATGCTATGTAACATGTTCTGACTATTTTCGTAGAACTTGTGGCATGTTGCATTGACATTTATATACTGGTTGGTTATACCTATTGCAGTTGTTTATTCCAGTTATGTGTATGGTTTATTGCTTCTGCTGTTGTTGTATGTTTTTATTATATTTCCGTTGCGCTGCACTTTGAAAAATAAGGGAATAGTTTCCCCACTATCAGACCTAGGCCCTCGTTTCTAGTTGGAAGCCTCTGGAATTTGGGTAAATGCGCTTGAGGTCATGTGGCGAACCGGGTTTGGGGCACCCGTTGAGTGGAACCCAGAACCGGGACGTTACATGATCCCATCCACCTAAAATGATGTGATGATCCCACCCACCCATTCTATTGATCGATGTGAAATCATAAGCATTGTTGGGTCTAAAAACCCAAAAGATCACTTTCCTTTGGAAATTAGATATATACTCATTTATGGATGTGGGAGTCGTTTGGAGTTTCTGTTAGAGATAAAAATGGTGAACTTAACTTGAATGATTGTACAGTACATTAAATCCACCACAATCAAACCATTAGGCTAAGCCATCCACACCTTTATAATGAATCAATACATAATCTTATTTAAATGATATCACCAAACTAAAACAAGTGGATACATTAATATTTAATTAATTAAATATTAAATATTCATTGTAAATTTGAATTTCTTGAATTTCCACCAAACTCCTATCATAGGGAAAACACTCTATTATAGGGCCAATAAAGTGGTTGAAAAAATTATACAAGATCATATTATATAAGAATTTACTGTTTTTCTTCTAAACATTGTCATGAAAAAAAGGTTCAAATTTTTCTTGATTTTCCCAAATTGTGACAACATGAGGAGTCACAAGATCTCCAAAACAAATTATTATCACCCATGAAAATCCTTGGTGGTTAACCCAAAATAATGATCTCCCCAACCACTGGCATATCCAAAGCTATCTTGATCATCCAATGATAGATCTTACATTATCCACAACTCTCTCCCAACATGAGAGAAATTCAACCATGACTGATCTAATGCTCCCCACCATAGGAGAATCCTTATCATTTCCTCACTAGTCAACAGAAATACACAGGGCACATGCTATGTCCATCACAATATGTGATAGATAAATGTGTCCAAAATTCTCACACATAAGCGCTATCAAAAAATACTACAAAAACCCACTCTCAATTCTGGCCACTCAGGAAAAATAGCCTATGCACTTAATAAACCACCAAAAACAAGGTTTACTCCCTCTAACAGCCTATGGTGTGCTCCCTTCCACAAGTATTTCCTTAAACCGCTCTCAAAAGAACAACAGGTCTCAAAATCACATGGGAAAAGTCCTAATAAAACTATGCTAACACACCTAAAACCACTAATCATGCTCCTCACGCAGGTATGTTCCAAAAAAACAGAGCACCCTTGGCACTCCTATTAAAAATTGAGGCATATCCCTCATATCAATATCTACCACATGACCACCCTCAACATGAGAGTTGATCCAAATCCACGAGCTTCCAAACACACTTCCACTGCATTACCCAAAGCATAACCAAAACAATTAGGGTCAGGGGTCCAACTAAACCTACATCTCAAGCCATCCATAAAACCAAGATCACTCCCAGTGCTCCACCTCTCAAAAACTAGGCATCCTCATGATTAATGGCACCCTGGTGAAATCATACCCCAACAACCCCACTATAGAAGAACAACCATCCCCACCTGATCCATCGATGATAGCAGGAATACGGGCTCCACCACATGACTTGGAAGACAACACATGGCATGGATAGCTCCCTCCCATAGAACACAAATTTGGGATATAAGGGGATCCACCACCTCAAGGAAAATTGATCCCAATACAAACATATATCAATTTTCCTTTCCCTCATCGATCCACAAACAGAGCACTTAGAGCCCATTACTAACCCATAAGGATCTCAATGCATCCTTCGATGAAGGGACAACATCTCCATCACCAGTAAACCTCTCACGACAAGATCCACATGGCTTGTCATCAAAAGAAAATATATACATTCAGTTCCATTCATTAGAATGTCACTAAGGATCTATATGTGATACAATATATAAGTTTTTGGAGACACATTAATACCAAACAAATCTAATACCATTTTGTAATGAACCAGCCTAGGCTGACCTAATACCTCACCCGATCTAGATCACCACAAGACCTCAAGTGTGCCTCCCCAAACATTAGAGGATATCGACTAGTGGTGAGGGTCTAAAAGATATAGTGGGGATACTATACCCTCTATTCATAGTGTAATAAAAAAACCAAAACACATACACAAGGATAAACATCATAGTTCACATAATAAATAAACTAAAATAATGTAATGCTATAATAAATAAAATGTGGCATGTAGTCATAAAGACTCAAATAATGAAATAAAAGGTTTCCAACTGGGATGACCACATATAAAAAATAAAAATAATAAAAATAAATACAACATGCACTACTTCCAACTCTGATCCAAACCACATACCCGGTCTCCAAAAAGTTTCACTAAACTGATCTTGAGACTTTGCACGAGAGGATCCACTCAATCAAGAAATGATGGACCTCATCCCCATCCATCATGAAACATGTGATCTAATCTAAAACTAGGAATTAGGTCTTCATGCACACCAAGGTCCACATATATGGGGTGAGAAATAAATCTTAGTATGTCACCCCCAATGGTGGACCTATAATCTGTTGTCCAAACAAGTGCATGTACACATGATATGTCCATCCTAGTCTAAAATAATAAAATTTGGAATAAAAGAACAACTACATAAAAAGTTGGTGAAAAAAAAAGAAAAATAACCAATCATAGGTTCTAGTCTAACATTTGAGGTAATTCTAACCTCAATTTGGCTCCCACCGTAGGATTTATAACATGTGGCTCACCCAATCACGTGACAACCAGTTCATTCACCAAACCTACATAGGATCTCCAAGACTTCTAAACACAAATGCATGAATTTCATACCCTAGGGTGTAACCATAGGAATCCACATGACAAAGAACATTTTCTGGTCTCTAAGACCCCAATGGCATGATCCAAACTAGCAACAGATCTCCACTCTATGCATCTAAGAAACTGTCGTATCTTGAATTTTTTTTATAACAAATTGGGCTCCAAAATTGACCTGATAGTTGCATCATCATATGGACTCAATCCACATAGACCCAATAAATGCAAGGTCCTATATGGATTCATCTATAAAACTGAGAGTGCATAACATCCATGGTATTATAAACATGTCATAATCCATGGATGCTAACCTCTATCTAGGGTGTAACACTTAACTAGAGCGGTGCACTCATCTAGATCGCTCATTATCTCCCTAATCCCATATTACCACATCCATCCAATGAAGAACAGAACCCGATAAAACTCAGGGATAATTTCTGAACCAATATATCACAAGGGTCTTCTACTCAAACCAAATTCTTAAGCACAAAATGCCTCAAACATCATGACCAAAGGCCACCTAAACATTTAGACAATCCAACTCTCAAACCCCCAATTGAAACAATTGAACTAGTAGCATTGATCAAATCTCATCCAATAAAGCACTGGGACTCTCTTAGTCCCCTAGATATCAGCATAAAGTGACTTCCAACAAGTGAATCCCCTACTGTACCCAATCTCTCAGGACATTCCCATCAAAATATCCTCAAATGGGCCAAAGGCTATAGAAAGAACATGGAACCCTATGAGGGGTTCCTCTAACTCGTCTAAATCAATTGATATGACCAGTGTGGAAACATCCTGAATATCACTTAGTATACTTCATCTAAACTTGGATAAACAAATTTCCCAAAGGGTGCCAAAAGTAAAATCATTCCTATAAGTTCATTCTCAATGGTCCTAATGACCACCTTAAAATCAGGATTCTAAAAGGGCTCCTCATCACAAGACAGACCTCCATGAAGATGAATATATAGGAAAACCTCATTCCACCTTCCCATAAAGCAACCCATCCTTAGGTACTAACCTGAAAATAAGGGCATCCAAAGAAACACCATACCACATGGGAATTCTCACATCAGAATAGAACTCATACTTAACCACCATCCCTAAGGGTCAAAAAACTCTGATCCTCAAGAACTATATCTAAATATAAACTCCTATAACCTTGAGAAATAGGTCCCATAATGCATCAAAAAACTAATATATCCTCAAATATACTACTCAATCTCATCTTTTGGGATCCCTTAGGAATAACCTCAAACAACACTGACCTGTATTCACAATCCATGGCCACTAATAAGCAAACAAGCCTCATCTAGGCTCTACAACTCACAACCCAACCCCCAGGAGGATTCTAAAACCAAAACTCAAATAAATCCTCCATATGAACTATCTCAGTCCAAAATATTATCCAAATCACCTCTAAACATTGAAAGAAGCCCACCATTGTGGTCTATGTGGGAAAATACTCAAAATGGACTAATCACAAGTCTAATTTTGACTTTAGGGTAAAAAAAGAAAACTGAATAAGGATGAAAAAAGTATATGATGTATATTTAGGGTACACGATGTGTAACCCTAATGTTTTTTACTTTCCATGTGCCATAGGACACTGATTGTTTACATTCCAAAAGTACACGGTGTGTGTTCCCTATATATAGCATGTAACCCTACATGGGTGTCTGCCCATGTAACTTAGCCCCACTTAGCTTGCACACCTCCAGACTACTATGTGTAATTCCCCATACATGGTGTATACCCCACATTGGGTTCCCAGCCATGTACCTGGGCATGTACCCCCACACGGGGGCTGGCCAAGATCAATACACAGCTATTGGAAATGTTTCTCACATGGGTTCTGGCTATGTACCCAACATGGTAATGTTCCCTCAGTACACCCCAAGTTATCACTACATATTGTGTACCCATGGTATACGATGTGTAGTCCTAAATACTTATCTCACACAAATAATAAGAACACACGTGATGTGTTCTTTGAACCACACATCATGTACATGTGTTTTCCCTAAAAAACTCCCAAAACTTCCTAAAACCCCTATTTCTCCCTAATTAATCCTTATCGACTATCAAAGGGTCCATGATAAATATATTTCATGCACATATTTATTATATATAAATACATTAATTTTGATAATTTAATTGTTGATTCTTGTATGTATATTTAATGATTTTTTCATATTTAGAAGGATGCAATTAATTCTTGTAAAGGAGAAAAAGGGACCAAAAAGGTCAATAATTCCACTTAAATATGGATTATTATGATATTATATGATCATAAGATGCTTTTGGGGTATGAAATTGAATAAACGTGGTGAAATAAAGGTTCCAAAGCTGCTAAATGGTAATTCAAAATGTGAACCTAGTTTAGGATGTGTGTCAGATACATTCATGAAGTGAAAATAGGATGTGACCCAATTAATAGGATGGAATTACTTTTCACAACATTTGTTAACCTTTCACATTATAATATTGTCTAAGAAGAACTAGTATGTGCTGTAATCGATCTGGAATTCAATGGAAGGAAATAACTAATAACATGGGTGGTTATTTATCACCTAGGTTGAACTTGAGACTCATAATGGGCCATATTAATAGTGAATTAAATTCAACATGAACCCCATGGAGGTCTATAAATATAGGATTACACTATTTCTACTAGATCAATTCGGATACCAAATTTTGGGGAGATAAGTCCTATTGTGAAAGGTCATCACAACTCTTATTCTCCAGTTTTATTTTTTACTTACTCCTTCCCTCTTACTCCTTCATCACTGGGATGAGAGGGTAACTCTTTCCATGTTCTAGGGTGATATAGAAAATGGGGGAATGTACATTTGGATTATATTTATTTATTTTATTCATGTTGGATTTCCTCAATAAAATGATTTATAAATTCCAATCACATTCTTGTTTTTCATGAACATTGAATTGAACCTAGAAAACCCATTTAAATTGTGTATCTGGTTTCTCTAAATTATGAATGACCATTGTAGAATTTAGGACTACCAGGTTTAAAATGGTATTGAGACAAAATCGATTCGACAATTCCATAAACTACCTGACCATGGGAAAAGGGGGATTGATGCATTGAGGAAGGGATATCATGACTGCTGGATCTACCTCATCTAAAATATAAAACCAATCTTGAATTAGTCAATTTTTCTTAAATCCAATTTCACCTAAACTCTAAAACTATAAAAATTACAACATTTCCTTTAAAATATGATTTTCCAAACACCAATCTTCCATTGTTTTTAGATTTCACCAAACTATATTCAAACCCAAATCTATTTTCATTCACTCTTTCTTCAAATCAATTAAGTAAATCTATTTTGTTTTAAAACCCTAAAAAATTAATTGCATATTATATATGGGTTTGACACCATAACATGTTGTGTATAACAATTTAACTAATTAGTTGTCATTTATTGAGTCTATAAAAATAAATTATTTTTGGTGAGCCCTATATGGAATTAAATATGTCCCATGGGAAACC
This sequence comes from Viscum album, assembly GCA_963277665.1. Taxonomy (NCBI): domain Eukaryota; kingdom Viridiplantae; phylum Streptophyta; class Magnoliopsida; order Santalales; family Viscaceae; genus Viscum; species Viscum album. The sequence continues at coordinate 1,893,588,831 of OY728159.1, forward strand.
AAAACTGTCACTATTGTTGGGGATAGTTGCAAATTAGTTTTTAGGTTTTTTCAATTTTAGTTTTATTTTTTTTTCCTTTATTTACATTGGTCATTTTGTATTGAAGTTTCATGTTTTAAATCATTAAATTTTGAACTATAATTCTTGGCCAAAAGAAAAATACATCAACGAGCTCAAACCCAATTTTGAACAATGCCCAAAAATAAAAGTCACTTCGACCATAGAAGGCTTGGAACTACAATTAGCTAATGAATGAGTTATTTAAAGAGATATGGGGCTAAATACACTTGTTGAATGTGGGAAGCCATTGATAAGATGAATTTATATATACATTTTGGATAATTTTATATAAGGCTTAATAATGATTTATTTAATAATGAACTGGGTTTTGGTTTGTTTTTTCAAGAATTATAAATTCAAAACTCAAAGGAAATGTTGATGAAAAATGGAAAAAATATGTTTTACAAACTATGAAAGGATTTCATAACATGCATTCTTCATTCACAACATCCCTAAGGTCCAAAGTATAACCCATGAATATTTACATGATGTGAATTCAGTACACAGAATGTAAATACGTTACACGTCATGAGATATTAAAATTCAAAATCTCACTGAATTTACATGGAATGAAAGAAATAAAAGAGGGTAATCACAAACATGATGTGAAAATTTTACATGATGTAAAAATTTTGAGATCTCATCCCATCAAATATACAGGGCGTGGATTCCTCAAAATACATGATTCTAAGAGAAGATTGTGGATATGAAGTACATTGCGTAAAAGTCTCATAAACATCATGTACATGAGAAAAAAATCACTTAAATCCATTACACAACGTGAAGACATTACATGTCATGTAAGTTTTGAGCCTATAAATATTTGTGTGATCTCTACAGTGTAGAGAGAGTTGGAGTGCTAATTTTTCTCCTGTTTTAGTTTCTTTTTACTCTCTACTTCTCTTCCAAACTCATTTCTAATCAATTATTTTTACCAATTATATTAATTCCATTACCATTACATGTTTTTCTACATCTAAGGATTTCCTTTATATATTAGTTTTCATTATGTCTCATGATTCAATGATCATTTGTGATATTGTTCACTGTTAAGAATCAACTACTATTGTTTATTTCTTATTATTTAATTCAAAGTTATTTTTTAATTTATTCTCAATTGTTTTCAAGTGTGTATTTCATAATTATAAATTGTTTTATTATTATTCAAACCATTTTGCTCAATTTCCTTATTTAATTTAACAAAGTCATGCATAGCTAATCCACTTAGGGTTAGGGGTCGAGAGTAATGGTGTGCTTAATCTTAATGAATATATAAATCAAACATTGGTAACCCAATGGATAGTAATTAGGTTAAAAAATTATCTCATTTCTTTGCACAATCCTAACCATGGGGGTGTAGATAAATGAACCTAACCTAATTGGAGTTGAGCAGACTATGAACATTATCCTTTGAAACTTTCTACCACATAAGTTTAGCATACTGCATCTAGGTTGTAAGATATTTATGGACCAAGTAATAGTTTCATCTTAGGTAGATCCAATTGGTTTGGCCATAACCAATTGGTGACATTTTCACTTCTTCACAGCCTAAATCATTGGTCTATCCCAAGTTAGATTTAGGATTATCATTTTTCCTGACCTAGAAATTGACCCTAAACCCTATTCTCTTTCCTAAATTTTAATCCAAGCTATGAAATATTTAGTAAAACTAAACTTGAAGAGATATCATAAAGAATATTACCCTAATGTTTGAATCGATAGGTTACTTTCCTTCTAGTTCTATCTTTGGGTTCGACCCTACACTTCCACTTTACTACACCTCTGTAGTCAAATGTAGTTTGGGATAAAATTTCTAATCTAATCATGCCTAGTGGATTTAATGATGTATTTGGAACACATCATATTTTGGAACCATTTTCAGGGACTGTTGTTTCCTAGGAACTGTAGACTTATAATTGAACCTGGGATTTCCTCACCCCCTTTCCTTTTCTCTCTTTATTTCTTCTATTCTCTCTTATAGATGCACTTTTTTCCTCTTTGTTAGTTAGATAGTGCGTGCGTAAAGGTCCTATAACTTGTTATAGGAGACTGGATGCACAAGAATTGCTTCTTTTAGATCCCAATATTGATAGAACTATAGATTCATGTTGATACTTTGTAATGTCTGAACGTAATGATCATGCTCTTCCTTAGTAGTCAAACCTCTAATACGCACCACCTGAACCTCATGTGAAGAAACTATCACTATATGAGTGCACCATAATTTATTATGGATTGTCCTCCATTAGTGATGATCTATCTAGTATTGTGTGCCCTTCTATTCAGGTGCACAATTTTGAAATAAAACCATGACTCATCCATATGATCCATAACATGGGAAAGTTTAGTAGACTTCAACGCAAGGACCCCCATGAACATATATTCAATTTCTTAATGGTTTGTGACACCTCGTGAAATCAAGTTGTATCATCATATTCTATTAAATTACAATTCTTAAAATTCTCGATGTGTAAAATAGATAAGGATTGGCTTAATAGTTAAGAGTTTGAGTCCATCATGACTTGGGATGATCCTGAAATGAACATTTTAGACAAAAACTTCCCACCAGGATGAACATGGAAACTCTAGAATGAGATATGAAATTTCACCTAGGAAGATAGAGAATCTACGTAGGAAGCATAGGACCATTTTAAGAAACTTAAAAATAAATTCCCACATAACAGACTTTATGTGTGGCTTAAACTTCAATATTTATACCAAGGACCCCAACCTGCTGCCTGAACTATATTGGATGCCACTGTTGGTGGTGGGAAAATGCTCAAAATTCCAGAAGTTTGCAGAGAAATTCTAGATGAGTTCTCCCATAATGATATTATATGGAAGAGTGTTAGAGTACCACCCCAGCATGGAATCCATCAATTATAGGAGAATTCCCTTCTGGTATCACAATACGAATCCCTAAAAAAGAAGTTTGTGTCATTTTAGATGCTCGATCCAACACTGCCACCTCCTACACATGTGATGGAAATCCAATCATGTGAAATTTGTGGAGGTCCACACCCATACCAAGATTTTAGGAAAAGGATAGAGGAACATCAATTCCAATATTGTAATTACATTAATTATAATCAACAAAATTAGTAGTTTTAGCAACCACAAATGTACCATAAATAGTACTATCAATAGAGTTTGACTCAATAGTGATAGAAACACACTCAATAGTATTATCAACTTAGGAGTGGTTAAGAACCAAAATGGAATTAGGGGACACATGGTTACCTATCACATAATCCATCTCCTAGACCACAATAGAAAATACCACAACATCATTTTCCACCTAGAGATTAGCATCAATTCCAAAAAGCTCCACTGAGACCACCAAAACAAGCCCCACCTCTACAATCTAATCATGAAAACTTGTTCACTGCTTTTTTTTTAAAAGAAGATCAGTGGATGATGAACCAAGAGAATGAAATGAAAAACTAAAGGGTTTCCCTCAAAAACCATGAGCACCAGGTGGGATAAATTTTAATGAATTCATTAGAGTGATTACCAGGTACGTTACTCGGTAATACCGAGACACACCTGAGAGAAGAGGCAGAGGCAGTCGTTCTTAGGAGTTTAAAAGTTCTATACTTTTAGCATCCTTTCATAGGTGAGGAAAAGAGGCTTGAAGTACATGATAAATATTAAACAAACATCAATAATGAAAAAAATGATGGCATAAAGTAATTTGGTTGATAAAAAAACTGGGATTCCAATCCAACTAATGAGGCTTCGATACCATAGAAACTAGAAAAAAGTATACATCTATGTGGCACTGCCTGCATAAAAACCTCCTCTCCCATTTCTAGACAGAATGATGAAATTCAATATTGAGGGAAAATATAAGATATTTATTGAGATGTTTAAGTAATTACACATCAATATACCCTTCACTAAAGCCATCACTCAAATGCATACCTATGCAAAATTCTTAAAATAATTACATTCCAATAATATGAAAATAGAATTCTAAGTATTAATATCCTTAAACAAAGAATTTTATGTTATATTTCATCAAAATATTCCACCCAATATGTGATACCTTGGCAGTTTCTTGATTCCATGCACTATAGGGGCATGCAACATCAAAAGATCCTTATGCAATTTTTGTGTAAGCATCAATCTCATGCTAATGAGAATATTTAAAAAACTCAGGCTCAAAGAACTAAATACAATAAGAGTGTCACTACAATTGGATGGAAGGTCGGTCAAGTACCCTTAATGACTTCTCTAGGATGTCTTAGTCAAAGTTGTAAAATTCAGCTTTCTTATAGATTTACTCACCTTAGAGATGGAAGAAGAAGGATATGTTCCTATTACTATATGATGGACATTTATCGCCACTGGGAAATAACAAATTGACGTAAATCAAGGGAGACTAATATTCATAATTGGTGATGAACTAGTAGTGTAAAGCTTATTGAAGGTCCCTATGAAAAGCGGTGGCACGTTCGATTGTCAAGCCATCTTTCTTACTGATGAGAGAGAATATTTTATGATCATTAAGGATGAAAAATAGATCATATCCCATGATGAAGATGAAGGTATTGATCATGAGGATGTGAACTACACTAAAACTCTTTTTAGGGATACTATTTCACCATTTATACCATTTGTCATCAATCTAATGACACTAGGATTAAAACATCTATCAAGCACCCAAAAGTACTTATTATTAGATATTGAATCTACACTTCTAATCATTATCAGTGTATAAAAAATCCATGTATAATAAGAAAAACTCATTCCAATCCTAAAAAATAAAAAAAAATCAATTTCCTATGGAGTAGAGGAAATTAAATGGATCATACCCATGATAGTCACCAACAGTATTTTATTAAAATAAGGTTTTATGCCCAAACATCAACCCTAGAGGCCACTCACCCCTCCAATGAAGAAAGTATTGAAGAATAAAGTGATGAAACTTCTCAACACTAGGATAATATTTTCAATCTTTGATAGTGAATATGTGATTCCTCTATAATTAATCTCAAATAAGGGTGGCTTAATAGTTTTTAAAAATAATAAAGAGGAGTTAATCTCAATTTGAACCATCACTCGATGGAGAGTATGAATTTTCTATAGAAACATCAACATTGAAACCCAAAAATATCATTTCCAACTACATTTCATGGATAAAATTTTGGAGAGACTAGTTGGGTAGAATTTCTATTATTTCCTATATTTCTAATTTGGGTACAATAAAATAGATTATGACCCAGTAGACTACTCCAAAACTAAATTTATATGTCCTTTCAGAACCATATCCTATAGACAGATGCCAATCGGTATATGTAATACACCAAAAACTTTTCAACGGTGCATGAAACATATATTTCAGGATATTTTGAAGGAATTTCTAGAAATATTTATGGATGATTTATTTTTTTATGGAAGTTCCTTCAAGGTGTGACTGAGAATTATGGATCAAGTCCTAAAATTCTATGAAGAAAAGTTATTGGTATTAAACTGGGGAAAATTTCACATTATGGTCCAAGGAGGAATATTCATCAGACATAAAATATCAAATAAATAAATGGAAGTTGATCCAATGAAGATTTAATTAATTAATGAATTACTTGGTCCCATAACTATAAAGGGTATAAGGAGTATTTTAGGCCACATGGGATTCTATTTCCGCTTCATACAATACATTGAGAAAATATCCCACCCATTGACACACCTATTATCCAAGGAAAATCCATTATATTTCACTGAAGAGTATTAGTAGGCATTCAACACTTTAAAGAATGGCCTGTTGGCTACTCCTGTCATCATTTCACAAGATTGGGTTAAGGACTTTGTGTTGATATGTGATTCCAAAAATTTTGCAATAGGTAATGTTTTAGGAAAGTGGGTCATAAATATATTATGTCCCATTTATTATTCCATTCACACACTGAATAGGGCTTAAGGAAATTACACGAACATCAAAAAGTAATTACCAGTAGTAGTTTATTCATTTGACCATATATTATGTCCCATTTTTAGTCGATGCTTCACGTTACTACTGGGAAGAACCGCTAATATTCAAGCATTGTGATGATGGACTAATGTGACACTACATTACAGAATATGGAATAAAAAGTGTGCTCGACATGTGCCACAAATCTCCAAATGGAGGGAATAGTAAACCTAAAACTATTATGGCCAAAATACTTTAAAGTAGATTATTTTGGCCTACACTCCATCAGGATACAAGTAACTTAAATCAATGTTGGTATTGGTTCCAATGAATAGGAAACATTGGGAAAAGAAACAAAATGAACCAAAATCCCATCCTTGAAGTCAAAATATTTGATATGTGTGGAATTGATTTTATGGTTCCATTCCTAAATTCTCATGGTAAATTTTATATCATGTTCAGTGTGTACTGTGACTCCAAGTGGGTATAAGATGAGGCTACAACTCATGACTCGACAAAAGTGGTCAAGAATTTTGTAAAGAAAAATATATTTTCTAGATTCATATTCCCCTGATTACCCATTATTGACCAGGGAATGCATTTTTTCAATAATGTTGAGAAATTATTTATCATAAAATATGGAATCTGATATAATAATGGAACTCCCTACCACCTGAAAACAAGTAGGAAAAGTTGAAATTTCTCAACAGTAGATTAAACAAATTCTATATAAATCAGTGAACACATGTAGAAAGGACTAGATTGTTTAATTGGATAATGTACTTTGGGTGTATTGAACAACATATAAAATTCCCATCAGTACTACTCTATTCCTCCTTGTTTATAGAAAGAATTTTCACCTACCATTGGAGTTAGATCATCACTCTTACTGTGCCATAAAAAATTGAACATGGATGCTCAAAAATCCAGGGAAGTCAGAATGTTATAGATATTTGAACTAGAATAAATTAGAAAGGATGCATGTGAAAATGATTGAATATATAAAGAATATATAATGAAATGGCATGATGAATGAATTGTGTGTTTAATCTTCACACTAGAATATAAAGTTCTATTTTTTAATTCCCAATTGAAATTATTCCCTGGAAAGATGAAATCTCAATTGTTTGGTCCTTGAAAATTCATAAAATTTTTCCCCTATGGGGTGATAAAAATTAAAAAAAAATAGAGAACCGCCATTTAAAGTAAATGGAAAAAGGTTAAAAATTTATAAAGATCCATTCTACAAGGGTTGGGTCATTACTTTAACATCCAACTAAATCAAAACATGTATATCTCTTGATGTTAAAATTAGTTCTAAAAGTGAGGAAACCTTGGGTAGGTTTGATAGGATAGATTACAGTTAGGGAAGGTTTATTAGTGCTTGAATATTATCAAGAGGCCCTTGGGTAAAAAGAGGAAAAAATACAAATTACATGATGTGTAAAGTTATATGACATGAAAATATAAAGCGTGATAAAAAATGAAAAACTGAAAATTAAACATTATGTTACGTGTACAAGATGTAAAGTATATAGGGTAGCTTTAAAATCCATGAAAACTTGGTATACGGCTACCACACCCCCCATATTTCTATCCCATACTCTGATTATCCTCTCTTCATACTTCCTCCTCAATTCCATTTTCCACTACTCCTCCCTCATTATTTTTCATTTTCTTCAGCTGATCAGTCATCCATTACACTCATATTCCTTCCTCCCTTAGTAATCTCTTATGAAATGTCCACAACCAAAAATTATAACACAATATCCTCCAAATTTGCACCCAAACACAATAAGCCACCACTACCCAATAAAAAGGAGCCAGATATTCCTCTACCACCTGCTAAAAATTCCACTTCAGACTCTGCTTCAGCCTCTATCTCTACTTCATCCTTTGAGGACTCATAGACCTCATTCAGTAGGTTTTAGGGAAATTCCCAATGCCCTCACTTGTGCCCATGACTTTATGTCTCAGCACTCGGCCATCAAGTTAGGGTAGTCTATATATAGGATAAGACTATGTAGACTAACAAGACCTTGGATGACATCATGCTTGATAATATCAAGGTTCATGAGGAGGTCCTTGAACTCATTGGATGGATACACCTCTCCAAAATTAGTAGGTGGATGAGGATATATACCAGGAGATATTACTTGAGTTCCTAGACTCCTATGAGCTAGCCATCACCCACATCACCTTAAATCATGTAGGTAGGTCTTGGGATCTCACCCTTAGAGACTTAAGTGTTGGGCTCAACATCTATTCAGTTGATTTCATTGCCTTCCTGATTTCCATACCTTGCAACTTGAGTCGAACAAGGAAGATGTAGAATGGAATTGGCATTTATTTTTATATATCCAGAGAGTGTTCATGATCTATGCACGATAAAGAGAACCCAACCGTGTGGTACCACCTTACAGATCATGCATCAGACTCTAGACTATTCCTAGATGGCCTGAGGTGATAAATATGAGAGAATTAACCAGATTGAGGTGATCATGCTTGCCTCAGCCATGGGTGGACCCGCCATCATCATGTCTAGACATATGACCTTATATTACGAGACCTTGGTATGGTGGGATTTTGGCACTCTGATGGGAGCTAGCTTCATTACCCATCTCTCCCACCATCTCGACACCTTTGACATCACTCATCCTCATTATTCTATTTGGAATTCTCTGTGAGATGGGGATGATGAAAAATATTGAAAGGTTCTACCGGTGGGTGTTGGGGAACCTATAGGATGTGAACAAGGCACCCTCCCATCAAGGCCTATCCCCAGCCTCAAATTCTTATTCCTTCGACACCGATCACTCTACCACCACCCCAGCCCCTACCCCTACTACCACTATAGCCCATACCCTTCTACCACTACCACACTAACACCTCCTAATCCATTTTCACCATCCCTGTTATTTCCCATTTATTTATGGGTGATTCTCCAATCCCTTATGAAAAATCAAAGACAAATATATCATAATCTCAACATATTCTTCACCAAACCATCAGACTTCACCAACCCTCACCCGCCACCAGTCCCTTCATCTTCCCACCCACCCCCACATGATGACCCCCATTCAATATCTATTCCCACCCTAGATGACCTAGAGCTCAAATAACCTACTTCCTGGTAGGATTATCTTGTGAATCAAGCCCAACGGGGAAAGGCCCCCATCCTTCCATCTACCTATGAGGTGCCTATGATTAATCCAACTGTAAAATTTATGTCCTTAGTATGGATTAGAACCTTTCCCCCTCCATCCTAGACCGATCCTAGTGCCATCTCCACGATGATTATTATATTGGTCACTCCTCTAGCCCCTGCATCCATAGATGTGATAGATTTTGCGGGTTAGATATAGAGAACCACTATTTGGGAGGGGACTTCTGATGCTACTAATGGTGACTCCTACCATTCTATTTAGTTATGTTCTTATACCTATCCCCTATCATACATTGTTTTCAAGTCAATTTTTTTAATTCTATTTGTACTCCCTTTTTCACTGATGTATCATTTATCATATATATGGGTGAGATATGGTATATTGGATACATTTATTTCTTTCTTATATTTATTATTACTTCGTTATTACTTTATCCATGTCTAGATATACTTAATCCTCTATGATCATTGGAAATCCTGTCATACCACCATCTGGACTCCCACATGAGAGGTATTAGCATCTGGAAGATATACAATGCTAGATTAAGGAGACCTAGATCCACATCTATACTTAGTAGGATCCCCCTAAAATACTTTCAAGTCAGTTAGTGCTTCTATATGAGCATTGTGGTCAACCCATTTCTAAAGTGATTAACCCCACCAATCATCCTTATGAGATCGATGACTCCACCACCAATTCTTGCATGTGTTACAAGACCTCTAAATTGATAGAGGAATTGACTAGTCTTTTTTTCCATCCATATGGATGACAATTTCATAATTATCACTTTATGGGAGGTAACCCATATTTTTTGTTTTCTTTATTTTTTTTTGTGATTAGAACATTTTTATTTACTTTTCTAGCACTTTTTTGTATATTGTTCATCCCAAAAATTGTTTTAGTCAATTCCATGATTTATCTAAGCCACTTTTCCTAGATATTGTCTAATTTCACCTACCCATATTTCTGCTTACATAATGGTTAACCCCTATGGACTAATGGTTTATCTAGTATAGGTATTTTGTTTCTAACAATTTTGAAGGAAGCCCATTTTTTCATCACCATCCAACAAGTTTCCATAGGGAATGATTTTTATTATAGAGAGATCTCAATTCTATATTTTCAAATCATAATTTTCATTTAATATTTTCCTATGCTTTACTTTCTATCTCTCCCACATCAATTTCCAAAACAATGCATACACTATCTCGTTATTAGTTTGGGGGAGTCTTTCTTGAGATTTAATATTGATACACTTTGAATATTGCTTGTTTTCACTAGTTTATGAGACATTTTTCATTAAAATCATGATTTAATGTGAAATATAATTACACCCATTTAAATAAAAGAAAAAATTAGGTTATATATTGTTGAAATTTACTTTTTCCTATTTATATTTTATCATGATTGTTGAGTTGGGAAATTTAATTCTAATTCTAGATCCTTGTAATGACTTTCGATTGACTTATTAATGGTTACTATTCCCTAATTGATTTCCGGTAATTTTTTAAACTTCCATTCCTGAGAGAAATCTAGACCTACATTGTCATATTCTTTTCTAAAAATATTTCTTGATAGATACTTATAGCATGTAAACCTATATGAACTTGCATTGAAATATTATTGAGGCTATGATTGAACAATTACACTATTAAAATGATTGATTAAATATTTTTTATCTAGTTTTCCTGAGACCCATTTGTACATATTTACTTATTTATCCCATAGTTTCCATGAATAATATTGTTAGGATGGAGTCATTTTAATATTATTATCCCTTCTTACCCTACTCTTGTTATTATGCATGATGTTGTTACTGAGGAGACGTGTGATGGTATTTTCACAAAATTTTAATGATTTAGTTCATGATTACCTCCAACATTTGTTATGCACACCCTATTTTCAAAAAAAGGGTTGTGTATTAGGAAGGTTAAAAATCACCAATTATCATATTGATGAATCTTTTAATGGATCATATGGGGTCAGGTGATGAATGTGAGATCTGACCTAGAAATCACTTTAAAAAAATAAAAAATAAAAAAAAAGATAAAGTAGTAGGGAACATTATTTATTCTTTCTTGACATATTCATAGACCCTCTATGATCTATTGGGAGTATGGAGACAAAAATTTTGTCTATGATTTACCTCATTTCACTGTTTAGGATTTTCATGTATTGTACTATAGAGATTACTCTCCTTTTGACCATGATTATTGATATTTACCTAACTAACCCCGTCATCAAAGTCATTTGAACCTTATTACTAAATCCCTCATGATTAATTTTATATTTTTCTTTATAATGTGGAGATATTAGAACTAATTCTATCCTATGGTTAGGAACATGTATTAAAGGTATGATCATAAATCTAGATTTATTTCACCTTGAGTGATTAGAGAAAATTTATTGTGAGGAAAATTTCATATGGGTATAGTTTATGAGGAATAGTTATGAAATTATAATTAAAATAATAAAGAATCTGAATAAAGAACTTAACTATATGGATTTCCTGATTTAATCTACAGGATTCATTCTGGAAGGACTTTCTTTTTCTTCTTGCACTTAGTTTTATTTTCTTAGTTGTAATGTATGTTTAGTTTTTAAGAATTATTCCATTTTAAAATCCCTATTGATATGGTTTTTCCTTGAGGACAATAAATTTTCCAAGTGGGGGGAAATTTGATAATATAAACTTATATATATATATATATATGGATACATTTATTTAATTTTTAATCATTATTTATTCAATAATTAAATGGGTTTTGGTTTGTTTTTACAGGAATTAGGAATTCAATAATCAAAGTAAAAGTTACTCAAAAGTGTAAAAATAGGTTTTACATGCCGTGAAAGGAGTACACAACATTTATTTCTCACTCATATAATCCCTTAGGAACAAAGGATAACTTGTGAATATTTACATGATGTGAATTCAGTACACAACATGTAAATACATTACATGTCATGAGATATTCAAAATCAAAATCCTACTGAATTTACACGAGGTGAAGGAAATAAAATAAATTAATCACATACACAACATGAAGAATTTACATGATATGAAATGTTCGAGATCTCATCTCATAAAAGATACATGTCATGGATTTTGAAAAATAAAAGATTCTTAGATATTATTGTGGATCTAAAGTACATGGCCTGAAATACACTTACATGTCATGTACATGTTGGGATACAAGCCACTTAAATCTATTAAACAATGCGAATACATTAAAAATTATGTACTTTTCAATCTTAGAAATATTTGAGTGCTCTCCTCCATGTAGATAAAGTTGGAGCGCTGATTTTCTCTCATTTTATTTTCTATTTCTTCTCTTTTTCCCTTCCAAAATCAGTTGTAATCCATTATTTTTACTATTTTTATCAATTTTTTTGTTGGTAATTTCCATTCTACATTTGAGGATTTATTTTCTACAATAGTTTTTATTATATCTTTTTATTAAATGTTCATTTGTGATACCATTCTTTGTTCAACATAAAGGATTTCTATTTATTTTATGTTATTTAATTCTATGTGAGTTTTTGATTTATACTCAATTGATTTCAAGTGTGCGTTTCTTAATTATAAACTATTTTATTATTATGCAAAGCATGTTAACCAATTTACTTGTTTATTTTAACACTTTCATGCATAACTAATCTTCTTAGGGTTAGGGGTCGAGAGTAAGGGTGTGCTTAATCTTAATGAATCTAAAAATCATACTTTGGTAACCTTGTGACTAGTAATTATGTTAAAAATAATTTTTTATCTCATTCCTTCACACAATCCTAACCATGGGGGTGTGATTGAAGGAACCTGACCTAATTGGAGTTGAGTAGGTTGTGACCATTAGATTATGCCAATTTTTTCCATTAAATCTAAGCATACAAAATCTTGGTTGTTAGATTTATCCGGACCAAGGAATAGTTTCATCTTATGTAGATCTAATTGGTTTGACAATTACCAATTGGTGTCCTTTTCATCACTTGATAGCCTAAGCCATAGGTCTATCCCAAGTTATATTTAGGATTATCCTTTTGCCTAACCTTGAAATTTACTATAAAACCTATTCTATTTACTAAATTTAAATCCAAGATACATATGATTTAGTAAAACCAAACATGAAGAGAGATCATGAGGAATTTGACCCTAGAGTTTGAATTTATAGGTTTCTTGTCTTCCAGTTGTCTTTGTGGGTTTAACCAAGCACTTCCACTTTACTACAACATTGTATTCAAGTGTGGTTTGGGATATAAATTTCTAATTTGATCATGCCTAGAGGATTTAATGATGTATTTTTAATTCATAATACATCCAACATTGGATTTCAACTAAGCATCCTAGTACCTCCCATTACATAAAATCACTTTGACATCAAACCGGTGATCATCCATATGATCTCAAACATCATGCAATTAACCAGACTATTTCATAAAGACCCAAACACTCACTTAGGGAGATTTATCAAACTATATAACATATTTCAATTCTATAATGTCATAAGTGACCTAGTAAGGATTCAATTGTTTATATTTTAATTGAGGGATCAAGATTGTGAGTGGATTCAGAGTTTGGTTACTCTTTCCATCACCACATGGAAGCAAAGAAATTTCTCACTCACTTCTTCCCTCCTTCCAGGTTGAGGGACATCTAGGTAAATATTCTTAACTTTTAAAAATTTGAGGACGGATCACTATACTCTAATTGGGAATGTTTCAAGGATTTGAATCTCAAATTACATCATCATTATCATGACCCGTTCTCGGGGCCCGTGTCGTGACTACCCCAAGCCCGCCTTCAATAGGCCAGGGGATAGCGACTAGCACCAATGGTGTAAATCCCGATAAAAAGGGAAGGCATTGCCTTTATGATAGTAAACAAATAGAACATAGTACGCAAGCCGAAGTAAGCACAAAGTAACACAGAATATAAAGTAAGTGCTGAAAGGTAAATGGGCCAGAAAACAAACCCAACTGAAAAGTACAGTACAACTGAAATTCAAGTACAACAGCAGAAAAGAAAAATATCAATCACTAAGTCGTCCTCCGGGAATCCCACCGGAAGGGTGGGTACAGATAATATCCTCAGAACCTCGGGTTTGTCCGTCCGTTTCGTGTACGTCTCACCAAGTGGTCCACCTCCGGGTATCGTCCAGCTCTACAAACCTCTACCACGATCAGCGCTCTCCATCATTTGCATCCAACACAACGTAGTACAGGCATTGCTGGTGCATGGGTGAGTATAACGATGCTCAGTAGGGACCCCGAGACCCCCAAAGGTCTCCCAGAATCCATGAAGGATAAACTAAAAAGAAAAGATACAATCAAAAAGTATCAACCATCTCTACTTAGGTATATTCCCATACATATACCTAAGTAATCAATCCCAGTTTGGCTCCAACTCTCTAGCCCAAGTACAACTCATTCCATACAGAAAAGAAGTCAATCACATCGATGATAATGATTGAAAGTCAAGACTCAGCTCACACAGGTATACATATTTAGTAAAGTGATAAAGATGATCAGATGTAGTCACTGATTCATATAAGATGTCGGACCCATGTAGGATACTAGACTAGCTAAGCTGTCGGACCCCCGTCGGATACTAGACCAGCTACTCTGTCGGACCCACATAGGATACTAGAACATAAGTCAAACTGTCGGACCCATGTAGGATACTAGACCAGTCAAACTGTTAGACCCACATAGGATGCAAGAACAGTAATCGAACTATCGGACCCACGTAGGATACAAGTACAGTTGTCGAACTGTCGGACCCACGTAGGATACAAGAACAGTAATCATCATCGTCGAACCCACGGAGGATTCCAGTACGGTATTCATCATCGCCGAACCCACAGAGGATTCCAGTATGGTAGTCATCATTTCCAAACCCATGGAGGATTCCAGTACGGTAGTCGTCCTCACTGAACCCACGGAGGATTCCAGTACGGTAGTCGTTGCTGTCGCAGCCAGCTCTAGGGTTCCCGCACACAGCACACTCGATTCCGAGAGGCTCCACTTCTTGATCCAAGTGCGTCGATACATCAAATATCACGAAGTCCAGAGTTGATGTATCCTAAAGTTTTGTCTCATCAAAAGGAACCCGACGCGACAGACGGTGCATCAATCGGACTCCCGGTCTGAAAGATATTGGCTTTTTCGTTCCAGGGGCCCCGGTTGGAAATAAGCACGCTCTAAACCCGATCATTTTCCAAAGTCGTACAAAACTCACTTAGAGTTTCGCAAAAGGACCGCCTTGTTTCAAGGTTCCCAGTGCCACAGACGGTGCGTCGATCGTATGTGCGGTCTTCAAGATATTCACCTTTAAGTGGAAACGGGTCCGACTCGTTAAGCCCAGTGGGCCGACGGGTCGGTTCGACCAAGTCTTGGCGGGTTCAACCCGACAAAGGGTCGGACCGGCCTAACGAATCGCGCGGACCAGCCCGAGGGGGCGCGGCCCGGCCCGAGGGGACGCGGCCCGGCCTGGCGAGGCGCGGCCCGGCCCGGCCCGGCGCGGCGCGGCCCGGATGGTCATGGCTCAGCCCGGAAGGCCGAGCGGTCTGAGGGGATGGTGCGGCCCCCTGCTTTCCCGAACCAGCGGCGCCACCCTCCCAATCGGTCGGCCTTCCTGGTGCAAGCGGCCCGCAAGGGCGGGCCGCGGTTTCTCCAGCACGACGTCCTCCTAGCATCGTGGGTCTTCCTCGCCCAACCAGCCGGTTTGTCCGCCAAGCGGCCCGCGGTCCTCCGCAGCGCGGCACCCCTTGTGGCGTCGCAGTCTTCCTTCAGCCCGGCCGAGCGGCCCGCAGTTGTAGGCTGTGGTTCCTCTGTATGTGGTCGGCGCGCGGTTTTTTCCTTCGATCGTCGCCACTTCCCGATTGTAAATAAAACAAGAAACGACGAAGGATCTTCGGGCTGTATTTGTTCGGCTCACGGCCTCCGCGTTAGGCGGTAACAATCGGTCAATGTCAATTCATAAAATTAACAAGGAATGGGGTATAATTTATTCACTCAAAGAATATACAAAACCCCTACCTCACAAAATACATCGCACGTCTTCAAGCCGCGGAAGATGAGTGTCGCTGTAGAACGGTGTCGTCCCGTCAACGATGGCGGAAGAGTCATTGTCGTAGGCGACGTAGACTCCTTGAAGTTGAGGTGTGTTTGAGGAAGAAGATTCGTTGGAATAAGTCCTTCACATTCTTTGTCGGGGATGTTCTTTGTTAAAGAACGGTGTTCTTCATCGAAGAAGGATCACCTCTCTTTTAATTATCCATAGCCTTTCCCCAAAAGATATTTACCAACACAAAAAGAAATAAGGCTCTCAAATTAATAGAATTTCCATGCAATTCATATTAATTCAAAAGAAGCGTCAATTAATTAACACTGATATTAATTAGATAGGTTGGCACAATTAATGGGCAGAAGGTGGAGAGGCTCCACCACAATAAAAATGAGGAGTTGTCAAGATAAACAATAGGGAATTAATGGGGAGTTTAGGGGAGGTGGAAGGGTGCGGTTTTGTGTGGGCCCCACCACACTAAATCCTCTCAGGGGAGGTTATGTGGGGTGTGGGCCCACCCTTAACTTCCTCCTGTAGGTTATCACCACCAAAAATAAATAAAATTGTATTCCACAAGTTTTATTTATTTTATTCTAAATCCTCAAAAATCAACTCTCAACCCGCATAAAACACAATTGCGGTAAAGGTCCCCTTAAGCGAATACTGGGGCTGCAAGTTCATCGGTTTCCTCAGATTTCCATTATGAGCACTGGTTCAAAAGATAGAAAAACTCTCACGTACGTTTACTGAAAATACCCAAACAAAACCTTAGAAATTGATTCTGGGCACACCGGGCCTCGGAATCAAGTGTCGTCAGAAACCGCAGACTCGTAAAATTCCAAAATATTTAAGAAAAAAATCATTTAAATTTCTGGGTCTTTACATTACCCCCACCTCAGGGATTTATGTCCCTGTAAAGATACAACACACACTAGGGGAACAAATGGGGGTACTGAGTAGGCATCTGAGCCTCCCACTCCCAAGTGCTCTCCTGGAGGTTCTCGTGCTGCCAGCGAATGCACACCAGAGGAATCGACCGTCCACATAGGACCCACTCCTATCGATCCTCGATCTTCACTGGGACCTCCGTGAAGGTCGCTCCATCATCAATGTTCAGCTCCCTGTGATTGATGATGTGGGTCGGGTCGTGCACATATCTCCTCAGCTGAGATACGTGGAAGACGTCATGCACCCGGTGCAACTGAGGTGGAAGGACCAAGCAGTAAGCCACCTCGCCTACTCTGCTGAGGACCTGGAAAGGTCCGATGAATCTTGGAGATAACTTGTCACCCCGGCCAAATCTCCATAGACCTCATCGAGGTGATACCCATAGGAAAACGTTGTCACCATCCTCGAACTCCAATGATCTTCGTCTTCTATCAGCATAGGACTTATGTATTCTCTGTGCAATCTCCATCCGCTCCCGGATGATCTGCACCTTCTCCGTCATAGCCTGAACCATCTCTGGTCCTATGAGTGCTAACATTCCCAGGGTCAGTCCAGCACAGAGGTGATCTGCAAGGTCATACGTACAGTGCCTCGTATGGTTCCATCCCGATGGTGGAGTGGTAGCTGTTGTTGTATGCAAACTCCACCAAGGGTTGGTGATCCTCCCAGCTGTGACCAAAGTCAAGGACACATGCATGGAGCATGTCCTCGAGAGTCTAAAAGGCCCTCTCAGTCTGACCGTCTTTCTGAGGATGGAAGGCGGTGCTCAGACGTAGCTGCGTCCCAAATGTCTCCTGCAACCCCTTCCAAAGTCAAGAAGCAAATCATGTGTCCTGATCGAAGACGATCATTGATGGCACACCATGAAGCCATATGATCTCCTGTACGTAGAGGCATCCCAATATTTCTACTAAGATCTACTCTCTGATCGGTAGGAAGTGGGCCGACTTGGTGAGTCGGTCTATGATCACCCAGATAGAGTCATGTCCTCTAGATGTACGAGGAAGCCCCATCACGAAATCCATGGAGATCCCATCCCACTTCCACTCTGGGACCTCTAAGGGTTGTACCAAGTCTGCTAGTACCTAGTGCTCTGCCTTCACTTTCTGAAAAGTGAGGCATCGTGAAATGAACTCCGCTATAGCCTTCTTCATACCCGGCCATCAGTGCTGTCGTCTGAGGTCCCGATACATCTTCACCACTCCTGGATGTACCTCTAGAGGGGAAGTGTGTAACTCCCTCATCCCTCCTCCTATAGTGCAACTGATACCATCATACATCCCCTAAATAGGATGAAGTACTCCCCTCCTTCACAAAATCCATCAGGCACCTGCCTTGTGAATATCTGAGCACGTCGCGCCTCACAGTCAATATCCCCATGTTGTGCCACTCTGCTAAGAGCATCAGCTACAATGTTCCCCTTCCCAAAAGTACAGACTATCTCAAATTCATAGTCCTGGAGGAACTCGAGCCATCACCATTGTCTCAAGTTCAGGTCCTTCTGTGAGAAGTTACACCTGAGACTTTTGAGATTAGAGTAAACCATAAACTGTTCACTCAACAAACTATGGGTGTGACTATACATTTGTAAAGAACCCGACTACACCCTTTTTCGCTTACGTCCTATAAGAACTTCTAAGATTTCTCTTTTGCCGAAAATAGAAATCTGGTCTCATCCCCTGGATGAACCACGTTCTTTGCCTAATACAGTCAATCCTGACATGAACGGTGCTATTTCATGCCATGGACGATGTCGTAAGGCCTCGACACTACTACCAAGAGATCCAACCGTTACTCTCGCCTCTAAGGGTCAAGTCACACTATCGGAAGCAGTGTATGGTCACTGGGTCTCTTCCATTAGGAATCTCGAAAGTGAGGGTCAAGTCAATGGTTTTAACCAGAACCTCTTAGTATCAACCATACAAAAAGGTAGGAAAGCAAACATCACATGGACAAGTGTCTTTATTACAGCAACTCAAAGTAAAAAGACACAAAGCAACCACAAACAACGACATCAACAAAGCTAGAAGCATCATGAACAAAAGTATCCATGCCTGGAGATAGTCCCGCTCCTATACACCTGCTCCCGGAGAACTAAGGTTTTAGGCTTCAGCTGCATGAAGCTGAGCTCTTCCATGTCCATATGTTCCCTGTGGTCGGGGTGGACCTCCTGGTGGTGGTGGTGGTAGGGCCTTGAAACGTCATCCACCACCTACTGCTTGGCTAGATCCTCTTCCACGTCTTCCTACTTTCGGCGAACCACCACGGTCAAACCTCTACCTCTTCCTGGGAGGTCCCTCTACTACTTGATTCTCATCTGCAGGGTGGTTCGGGCAGTCTCAAGCCATGTGACCATGCCCTCCGCATGCATAGCACTGCCTGATCCTCGTATAGATGGCTCTATTCCATGTGTCCCACACAACCGAACCTGTATCCTGTGGTTGCTCACCTGATGGCCTGGTTCTCTTGAACCTCTACATCAACTGTCTACTGCCGACTGTAGAATACTCCACTACGTGTCGCCCTATGGTGGGTCTCGCTGCTGGTGTCGGCTTAGCGAGAAATCTCTCCACAAGAAGGGATCGATACAACACTCCTGCCTGTATCGGGATATTGAGGGAGATCATCGAAGCCCTGATCTCATGCCTGAGTCCCTTCTTGAAGGTTCGGTCCCTGAAGAACGGGTCTCGTACCATATCTGTGGAGTAGTGTGAGAGGCCAGTGAACCTCGCTGAGTACTGAGCTACTGTCATACTGCCCTGCTGCAGATGAAGTAACTCCTGAATCCAGACCGCACGAAGGGTGGCTGGTACAAACTCTGAGTGGAAGAGACTCTCGAAGTCCGTAAAAAGTAAAGATGCCTCATCATGCACCTGGAGCATCAGGCTCCACCATCTTCCTGCTGTTGCGTGCAGAAGACTCACTGCAAGGATCACCATAAGATCAGCTGGTTTCCCTAGTAATCTGAAAACCCTGATGACAGCCTCCAGCCAATCCTTGGCTGCCTGTGGGTCCATCTCTCTATGGAACCTGGGTGGCCTCTGTCGCTGAAACTCGTTCAACACACTCAGGCGGCATTCACTCTCTACTGTTGGGGCTGGTAGTATCGGTGGCTCGGAGGGTAGTGGTACCGCTGGTCCCTCTGCTGTGATGGGGCCCTACACTGAGGCCTCGTTGCTCGGTGGGCTTCCATCTCACACGTAACTCAGAACCCTAGCTGGCTTCCTTCATGGGGCCATCTTGAAAAGAAACAGGTGTGCCACGGTCAAATAGTATACCTGGTGAGCTGACATAAAGTAATCACAAAGAAAACTTTTCAAAAGAAACACACATGCAATAAGTGTTTTCATGCACTGAGTCGAAAATCAGAGGTCAGGGTCCTGGTGTATGGATACGTCGGCCACCGCACCAACACTAGACTCCCTGGACTGAAAACCACACTCAATGCACTTAACACTATTGCTTCACAGAAAATAATGATCAGAGTCCTGATTTCTATGGTAGAACCGACTCCTCTGATACCAATTTGTCACGATCCATCCTCAGGGCCCGTGCCATGACTACCCCAAGACCGCCTTCCATAGGCCATGGGCTGGAGACTAGCACCAAAGGCGTAAATCCCAATAAAAAGTTAATGCATTTCCTTTATGATAGTAAACAAACACAACAGAGTATGCAAGATGAAGTAAGCACAAAGTAATACTGAATACAAAGTAAGTGCTGAAAGGTAAATGGGCCAGAATACAAACTCAACTAAAAAGTACAGTACAACTAAAATTCTAGTACAACAGCAGAAAAGTAAAACAACAACCACTAAGTCATCCTCCAGGAATCCCACCTGAAGGGTGGGTACAGATGATCTCCTCAGCACCTCGGGTCCATCCATCCACTCCGTGTACATCTCACCAAGTGGTCTACCTCCGGGTACCATCCAGCTCTACAAACCTCTACCACGATCAGCGATGTCCATCATCTTCATCCAACACAACGTAGTGCGGGAATTTCCCGTGCAGGGGTGAGTATAACGATACTCAGTAGGGACCCCAAGACCCCCGAAGGTCTCCAAGAATCCACGAAGGATAAACCAAAAAGAAAATATACAATCACGAAGTATCAACCATCTCTACTTAGGTATATTCCCATACATATACCTAAGTCATCAATCCCAGTTCAGTTCCAACTATCAAGCCCAAGTACAACCCAGTCCACACAGGAAAGAAGTCAATCACATCAATGATAATGATTAAAAGTCAAGACTTAGCTTACATAGGTATAAATCTTTCGTAAAGTGATAAAGATGATCAGATGTAGTCACTGATTCATCTAAGTTGTAGGACCCACGTTGGATACTAGACCAGCTAAGCTGTCGGACCCACATAGGATACTAGACCAGTCAAACTATCTGACCCACGTAGGATACAAGAACAGTAGTCGAACTTTCGAACCCCTGTAGGATACAAGTGCAGTTGTCGAACTGTCGGACCCACGTAGGATACAAGAACAGAAATCATCGACATCGAACCCATGGAGGATTCTTGTACGGTAGTCGTCGTAGCTGAACCCATGGAGGATTCCAGTACAGTAGTCGTCGTCGCCGAACCCATGGAGGATTCCAGTATGGTATTCATTGTCGCCGAACCCATGGAGGATTCCAGTACGGTAGTCGTTGCAGTCGCATCCAGCTCTAGGGTTCCCGCACACAACACACTCGATTCCAGGAGGGTCCTCTCCTCGAGTCAAGGGGGTCAATACATCAACTGTCACGAAGTCCAGATTTTATGTATCCCGATGTTTCGTCTCGTCAAAAGGACTCGACGCGACAGACAGAACGAAAATCGGACGCCCGATCTGAAAGATACTGTCTTTTCCGTTTCAGGGGCTCGGTTGGAAATAAGCACGCTCCAAACCCGAACGTTTTCCAAAGTCATCAAAAACTCACTTAGAGTATTGAAAAAGGACCGCCTCATTGCAAGGGTCCCAGTGCCATAGATGTCACGTCGATCGGACGCGCGGTCTTCAAGATATTCACCTTTAAGTGTAAACAGGTTCGGCTTGTTAAGCCCAGTGGGCCAACGAGTCGGGTCGACCCAGTCTTGGTGGGTTCGACCCAGCAAAGGGTCAGACCGGCCCGATGAATTGCACGGCCCAGCCCGAGGGGCACAGCCTGGCCCGAAGGGGCGCGGCCCGCCCTGAGGGGGCGAGGCCCAGCCCGGCTGGGAGCGGCCCCGCCCAGCGTGGCCTGACCCGGCAGGGCACGGCCTCCCACTTTCTCGAACCGGCGACGCCAAGCGGCACCACCCTCCCAACCGGCCGGCTGAAGTCATTCAGCCTTCCTAGTGCAAGTGTCCCACAAAAGTGGGTCATGGTTTCTCCAGTGTGGCGCCCTCCTGGCACCGCGGGTCTTCCCCACCCGGTCGACCGGTTGGCCGACCGGTTTGTCCGTCGAGTGGCCCGCGGAACGCTGGCTGCGGTCCTCCACAGTGTGTCGCCCTTTGTGGCACCGCGGTCTTCTTTTTTTCCGGCCAGCTAAAGCCAGATGGTTCTCCTTCGGATGAGCTGCCCGCAGTTGCGGGCCGCGGTTCCTCCGCACGCGGTCGGCGTGCAACCGCCGCCTTCGATCGTCACCGCTTCCCGATTACAAATAAAACAAGAAACTATGGAGGGTTTTCGGGCCATGTTTGTTCAGCTCACACCCTCCGCGTTAGGCGGTAACAATCGTCCATTGTGAATTCGGAAAATTTACAATGAATAGGGTACAATTTATTCACTCAAAGAATATAAAAAACCCCTACCTCGCAAAAGACGTCTCACATCATTGAGCTTCAGAAGACGAGCATCGTAGTAGAACAGTGTCATCCCATCAACTATGGTGGAAGATTCCTTATCATAGGTGACGTAGACTCCTTGACATCGAGGTGCGTCCGAGGAAGAAGCGTTGTTAGAAGAAGTCCTTTGTGTTCTTCGTCGGGTATGTTCTTCGTTGAAGAACGGTGTTCTTC
This sequence comes from Viscum album, assembly GCA_963277665.1. NCBI lineage: Eukaryota > Viridiplantae > Streptophyta > Magnoliopsida > Santalales > Viscaceae > Viscum > Viscum album. Next base: position 1,893,611,976 of record OY728159.1, read on the forward strand.
GTCAAAGAAGGATCACCTCTCTTTTAATTCTCCATAGCCTTTCCCCAAAAGATATTTGCCAATGCAAAAAGAAATAAGGCCCTCAAATTAATATAATTTCCATGCAATTCATATTAATTCAAAAGATGCGTCAATTAATTAACGTTGATATTAATTAGATAGGTTGGCGCATTTAATGGGCGGGAGGTGGAGAGGCTCCACCACAATAAAAATGAGTAGTTGTCAAGATAAACAACATGGAATTAATGGGGAGTTTAGGGGAGGTCGAAGGGTGAAGTTTCGTGTGGGCCCCACCACACTAAATCCTCTCAATGGAGGTTATGTGGGGTGTGGGCCCACCCTTAACTTCTTCCTGTAGGTTATCACCACCAAAAATAAATAAAATTTTGTTCCACAAGTTTTATTTATTTTATTCTAAATCCCCAAAAATCAACTCTCAACCCGCATAAAACGTAACTACGGTAAAGGTCCCCTTAAGTGAATACTGACGCTGCGAGTTCATCGGTGTCTTCAGATTTCAATTTCGAGCACCGATTCAAAAGATAGAAAAACCTACACGTACATTTACTGAACATACCTGAACAAAACTTCAGAAATTGATTTCAGGAACACCGGGCCTCGGAATCAAGTGTCGTCAGAAACCACAGACTCATAAAATTCCAAAGTATTTAAGAAAAAAATTCCTTGAAATTTCCGGGTCTTTAAAATCATGGTATAGAGATATGACTACTAATCCAAACATTTTTAATGGTTTTTCATAGGGAAACATGTTAATTTTAGATGTTGCAGCTGGTGGATCAATGATGAATAAATATCTTGAGGAGATTTACAGCCAACTAAATGAAATGGAAAACAACAGATTCCAATGTAAAAATGAAGGTATGTAAAGAAAATGCATTTTCATGATCAACAATAATGACTAGATGGTGAAGTAAATGGAATAAATGATGAGAAATATGGACAAAATGATGGATCTATAAAATCCCAAAGTTAGATATAAATAAGACTCAAATTATATTGATTATAGAAAATAGAATCAATTTCAGGATTATAGACAACAAAAACCATAAGTGAAAGGGTAAAAACAAAGGCCACATGGATACTAGAAACAAGAACTCTAAGGGACCACACTAATGAGTCAAGTCCATACCTTGGAAAAAACTTTTTCCTCATTTATGACTATGGTTAGTCTTTTAATCAAATATATATAGGAAGAAACATTGATCCAAAAGGCTGCACTATGAAATATGGAGATTCAAGTTGGTTAGATAATTTATTTATATAGAGAGATACCCAGAGGAGTACCAACAGGATTCCCTAAATTACACCCATGAACAGAGTTCAAATCCATTGCTGTGTGAAGTGGAAAAGTCACTGAGGGCCCTCCTAAATAAGGAAAGAGACAATACGAACAACAAGTAGAAAAAGAAGATGAAGTGTTAGAAATGAAAAATAAGAAAGTAGATAATGAAGAATAACCACTAGTACAAAAGATTATACAACATTTTCCAGAGAGACTAGCATAAGAAAATATAGACACAAAAATGGTAAATTTCTATAACACTTTAAAAAAATCATATTAATATTTCTTTTAAAGAATCCCTTGAAAACATGACAATGTATGCAAAATTTATGAAAGTGATACATACCAAAAAGAATTTTGAGGAAATTACCACCATTCCACTCAAAAGAGAGTGTTCAATGGTCATTTTAATGGAATTACTGATCTCACCATGATTCAATATTTTATTTCACCCTTACACCACTATATTAAACTAATTTCATATTTTAAATTAAAAAAATAATAACAAATTCCACTTAATTTTTTATTCAATTATTTAATGTTTACCAATTTTAAAAATTTCTATTACACTTTTTTTGATTTTTTTCATCATACATGGGGGAGATTTGGAGGGCCTGAGATGAAGTTGAAGAAAAATGGGCCAAACTGTGCAGGAATCCAAGCACACATGTGGACTCACCTGCACACTTCAGCTAATATGTACATCCAAATAGGATAAAATTTTGTTTTATGATCCAAAATTTAGTGGGATAAAAATATTATAAAGATATTCAAGACCAAATATAATATTAAGGGGCCCAACCTAACTGATCTGTCTAAGAAAAAGAATCTACACAAAGTCAATAGTTTGGTTCTGTATTTTGGAAATATATCCAATTTTATACATTATATGGAATCAAAATTTGAAATGGAGATAGAGAGGATGTATTAAAATAAGTTTTATCTTTTTTAAAATTTTTGATAAGGCTATTTACTAGCCCAAAACCATGGTCCAATTGGAATCTCAAAATCTAGGTTCCCAAAACCACCTCCAATTTTGTCTATAAAAAGGAACCTTGGGAACTTCATTTAGTAGTTCGACCAGAAAGTAATGATCTACAATTTTGGAGTCCCATAGGATTAATCTTCTCATAAAATAATTTTTTGGAGGTTATGGTAAGTTCTAATTCAAAATCAATGGCTTCCTCCCTTTCCATGGGGTTTTAAACTCCTTATGATCACCCGAGAAGGAACATGATGCAAATACCGAGTTTTTTGTTTGTAATATTTGAATGATATTTTTAATTATAAATTTTTATATTTTATTTCTTAATCCTATCTTATTATTTAATTTATTTATGTACTGGTATGTCATACTCAACTCATACGATCATGTTTGGAGTACCCATTCATGTAATGTTTCACACACTATTTACCACTTGTTTGTCTTTCTTTTAATTACAGTGATTTTATGGTTCATATTGGTCAATTAAACACTAATAATTAACACTATGGTGATGTAATTTCATGTAATGGTAACACATTGAAACAATATACAAACATTTAAAACATGTCTAGTTCTTCATGCATTGTCTCGGTAAGTTTTGGTTATGAAGTCGGGCACAAATCACTCTATCATCGGCAGTAGTCAGTGAATAATTTTGTGTTTTCGACCGAATAGTCATAGTTATCATAGTATAAACTCAAAACAATTCTAGTTATAGATGTTATAAACCAATTATTAAAAGATATAAACCCTGTTTATTGAACCTATGAAGGAGGAGTGTCATAAAATTTCCCTCGGTTTATCATGCTTAATCAATTCTGTTAATTTTCACTTTGATTTATCACTTTTGTTTTTCTATTAGATTATTAAATCATAAAACCCCAAGTTTTCCAAAACACCATTCCTATTTTATTTTAATAATCAAAAAAAACTTAAATAAATTATCGAAGGATCAGTCGAGAGATGGCCTAAGGTTCTTTCTATACTGTAGAAATTATAATAAAAACTAAACATCTAATTTAGTCATGATTGAAAACATGCTCAAATTTTGGCATTGTTTATAGGGATACAAGAACATTTTTTCCATATTATTTATTTAATTTATTTTTATTTATTTCCCCTTTCCAATATCCCCCCTACTTTTGATTTGTTTTTTGTTTTTGTTTTTTATGTTTTTGTTATTCTTTATTCTTATGTATTTTTCTCTCTCTCTTATTCTTCTCTATATCTCTCTAATTATATAATACAGAACAATATTTTATTTTCTCCACTCATTCTTAATATTTATATTTATTTTATTCATATTCCATTAAAATAATGAAAATAAAAAACACAATCCAAATGGACATCATTATTGCATGATAAGATATGGAAAATAAATTTTACTTGAATTTGACCCCGAAATTAGAAAGACCCTTTACTAATAAATTAATTAATCTAGAGTAGGAAAATCAAGTAAAAATAAGGAACACCTTGTGGAACCTCAAGTGGACTTAAACCAATATAATAGTGAACCTACTCAAACCCTAGAAAACATGGCTTCAAATGACCGAACCTTAAAAAAACTGACCACCCAAAATGTGTAGTACCAACATGCATACATCCAATAACCTAAGGAAGAATCCAAAATTAAGATGAGATCGGGCCTCATCCACCACCTTACAAAATTCCATGGTCTTTTTAGTGATGACCCTGACAAATATCTCAAAGAGTTTCATATATTTTTCTCCACTATGAAACCCTAAAATGTGATTGAGGACCTCATTGAGTTTAGGGACTTCCCTTTAACCCTTGATGGTGTAGCCAAAGACTGACTATACTATCTACCTATTAGAATTGGGGGATGGAATGACCTGAAATTACTCTTTCTATATAATTTATTCCCTACATATTGAACTATAACAATTAGGAAAGAAATATGCGGCATTAGACAATCATAAGGAGAGGCCCTTCATGAATATTGGGAAATATTCAAAAGACTTTTTTCAAGTTTCCCCTACCTCAAAATTAGTGAACAATTTATAATTCAGTAATTTTATGAGGTACTTAACCCCATGGATCATGGTATGATAGATGATATATTTTTTAGTGACATAGTGGATAAAACTCCTACATCCACTCATCGCTTAATAGAAATCATAGCTCAAAATACACAATAATTTGGTACATGAGTAATTGCACAAACCTGAGGATTTCAAGAGGTAAGTCATTAATCACTATAATTGAAGGTAGGTAATAAATTTGATGAGATGAATACCCTTATAATACAATTATCCAATACTCAAGGTAATTAAAACTCTCCACCTGTTCCATTTCATTCTAATATTTTTTTGATAACACTCATTTTTATAACCAGTGCCTATAACTTTAGGATTTATCTAAATATTGAATAGAAGTATTCCCTGGGTGTCTATTCCAACAAGCACCTCCCTTCAATAAAGAACCATTCAAGCTAAATCCAAACCATATATGGAAAGCACATCCACAATACTAAAAAGGAGAAAACTCAAGCTACCCCAAGAAGAATTGGTATCAATAGCGCCAAGGTATGGAACCTTCTTATCCTTCAACTTCTCAGAAAAATTCCCCTCCTCCCAAGTATAATCCAAGCCTTGATGATACAGTGAAGTAAATGGAAACCCATGACCTCCAGTTCCAAAAGACAACACAATCGTCTATTCAAGACCTACAAACTCAAGTGGGAAAATTGGAAAACACCATCGATGAGATAAATATGAAAGGGTCTAGTTAGCTACCATATCAACCTATTTCTAATTCAAAAGACAAAGGTAATATTTGGTAAATCACAATTAATAGTGGAAAAGAAGTTTCTTCTTCCACTAATTCTACACAATAGTTAAGTACCCCACTTAAAACTCCATTTATCTACCCATAGATGATTCTAGAGAATAAAAATAGTAAACAAGTTATTATTGAGGTTTCCTTTAAACAATTAGTTCCTCTTCTTTTACCCCAAATACCCTCTAAACCTAAGAAAAATTTTGATAATGAGATTGATAAAAAATAACGGATACATTTAAAAAGGTCCAAGTTAACATTATTTTATTGGATTTAGTTAAACAAATCCCTCTCTACACTAAATTTCTTAAAGAGATTTTCACCCATAGAAGGTGACTAAAGGGGAATAGGAGACTAAAAATTGCATAGAATGTCTTGAATTTGATACAACCAACAATGACAACCAAATGCAAGGATCCTATAACTTTCATGATACCTTGAACCATAGATGAGACTTTATTTTCTAATGAAATTATATATTTGGGTTCTTTGATTAATGTGATTCCTTACTCTATGTACACTTCATTATAGGTTGGAGAGCTTCAACCAATAGGAATCATCATGAAACTTTCCAAAAGGAACACAACACACCCATCAAGAGTGATTGAGTACATCCTTATATGAGTGAAGAAAATAATCTTCTCAACAAAATTATATATTCTTGATATGGATGATAGATGAAACCAAGGACATGCCTCTCTTATACATGGAATTCCATTACTTAAAACAAAATAGATGATCATCAATTTCCACAATGATATGTTGTCTATGGAGTTCAGTGGAGAAAATATGTGTTTTAGTGTCCTTGATGCTATAAAAACTCTCATTGAAGAGCACTCTAATATTCTTGTATATTCAATGGAAGTGATCTATGATGACACAGATACACAACCTTATCTCCTCAACCCATACTCTAATTCATTTTCCTCTTCTTCACTCTTAGATGATTTGAGTTTTGATTCATCTTTTGAGTGTTGCGTGGGTTCATAAAAGTGTAAATTTTTTTCTTTAATTGATGAGTTTGTTCATTTTATAGTACCCATGACCTTCAATGATTCTATAAATCTCATTTCTATATATTCTCTTTATTTAGAGAATAAACATGACCAGATAGACAGTTTTATGGACCTCACTCTCCCCAAATCACCTCCCTCAATATAAAACCACCAGTGTTGGAACTAAAACCACTTCCTTATAATTTAAAATATGCCTATCATGAGGGTATTGACTAATTTCCTATAATTATTTCCAATATCTTCTCTCTATATTAGGAATCAAAACTACTAGACCCTTTGAGATAGTGTAAAAAGGTGATATAACGGAAATTGGCTGATATTACCAAGATTAGCCCGTCTATTTGTATACACCGTATACTTTTATATGATGAGACTAAACCCATAAGTCATGATCAACTCTGGTTTAATCCCACCCTCCTTGAAATTATAAAAATGGATGTTAGTGAAATGATTATTTTTGGGATCATTTATCCCATATCTGATAGTAAATTGGTTAGCCTAGTACAAATTTTTCTTAAAAACTGGAATAATCGTAGGGTTAAATGAAAGGGATGAATTGGTTCCAGCATGTGTTCAAAATATTTGGAAAATCTATATTGACTATTGTCAATTGAATCAAGACATGAAAAAAGACTAATTTCCTATAACTTTCATTGACCAAATGTTAGATTGATTTCCTTGTAAGTCCCATTATTGTTTCCTTAGTGGATATTCAGGTTATTTTCAAATCTATATAGCACTTTATGATCAATAAAAGACAACATTTACCTATCTATTCAGCACATTTTCATAAAAGAGGATGCCTTTTGGCATCTGTAATGATCCTTCTACATTTCAGTGATGTATGTTGAGTTTTTTTTAGTACCTTGAGAATTTTATGGAAGTTTTTATGTATGATTTCATGGTTTATGGATCTTATGTTGATGACTATTTGGCACAACTAGGTTCTATCCCCCATCTTTTCACTGAAAAAGTTATATTATTAAATTAGTAAAAATTCAATTTCATGGTTGAGCGGGGGATAGTTCTTGGTAATGTTATTTCAAATGAGTGAATTCAAGTGGATAAATAAAAAATAAAATTAATTTAATCCCTTTCATATCCAAAATGTGTTCATGTGGTGCGGTCATTCTTGGATCATGATAGTTTTTACCACCAATTCATTAAATAATTTAATAATATCACACTTACCTTGCCCCAATTATTACAAAAAATATTCTGAGTTTTTGTTTGATAAAGATTATGAGGATTCCCTCAATTCACTAAAAAGGAGTCTCACAAAACTTCCCATAATCCAACCACTAAGGTGGGTTCTCCCCTTATAACTTATGTGTGATTCCTCTAACATTGAATTTGGGGAAGTTTTATCACAAATGGTTGAGAATCCTTCTCATTTTATTGTGTATTCCTCACATACCCTTGACCTTGGCCAGGAAAACTACACAACCACTGAAAAAAGAAAGTATTTCTATTATATTATCATTGGAAAAATTACATTCATATCTTATTGGTTAAAAAATAATTGTGTTTTATGATCATGTTTCCCTTCTTTTTCTTCTAAAGAAACTTGAATCAAAGGCCCACATCATTTGGTGAATGCTCCTCCTCTAGGAGTTTGACCTTGAGATTTTAGATAAGAGAGGAGTGGAAAATGTGGTAGATTACCACGTTAGTAGGATTTCCACACCATTGGACCACCATATTGACTCATACCTCCCCATTGTAGAATTATTTCCTCTGGATAACCTTTATGATGTCATGTAACTTACCCCTGGGTATGTATACATTGTGAATTTTCTATCATAATATCGATTTTCTATTGGTTTCAGCACTTTACAGTCCTAGATACTTAATCTTGATTCACAATGCTACATTTGGGATGACCCATATTTGTAGAGAATTTGCAGTGAATAATTTATTCATCAGTATGTCCCTAACATTTAGTTCACCTATATTTTGATCTTTTCTACACTTTATCTTTTGAGGGCCATTATGGATCTCAACATATAGCTCAAAAGGTCCTTAACTTAGGACATTATTAGTCAATATTGTATAGGGATTCACATTAGTTTTTTAATACCTGCACATGATGTCAATTCATAGGGAATATCTCCAAGAGGAATTAATTTCCCCAATAACCCATGTTATTATGTAAAATCATTGATGCATGGGGAATTTACTTCATGAGTCCTTCTCCAAATTCATTTGGGTTTTGTAAATTTTACTACCTATTGACTATATATATAAATGGGTGGAAGAAAAGGATACTAGGACCAATGAATCCTAAGTGGTTGTTGATTTTGTGAGGTACCAGATTTCTATTAGGTTTGGTTTCCAAGATTCATCATCAGTGATTAGGGTTCATACTTTTGCAATCACAACCCTGAAAAAAAACTCTGTAAGTATGGTGTTGTTCAGAAATTCTCCACAGCATATCACCCCCAAACTAACTGACAATAAAAAATATCTAATTGGGAAGTTGAGTGAATCTTGGGGAAAATGGTATAACCTAATAAGAAATATTGGATTTTTCACTTGGATGATGCACTTTGGGTTTGCCATATAGTTTTTAAAACCCTGATCGGAATGTCACTATATAATATTATGTTTGTAAAGGCTTTTCACCTCCTAGTGGAGGTAGAGAACCATGCATATTGGGCTGTTAAATAATGTAATGTGAATCTATCATATGTAGGTAAGCATAGAATTTATAGATTCAGGATTTGGAAGAAATTGAGCATGATGTATATGAGAAATATTGAATATAAAAAGAGAATACAAAGGCTATCCATGATGGCATGATTCATCGTTGGAAGTTTCATATTGGTGAGAGGGTCCTCATGTACAATTCTAGGCTAAATCTCCACCCAGGTAAGCTTCATTCGTGATGGATCAGTCCTTACACTATTACTAACATTTACCCTTTTCATGCAATATAGGTTTTTCATGAGTAGATAGGCTGAATTATTACCATCAATGGGAAGATACTTACGCACTTTTATGAGGATTTTCCAATGCATCTAGTGGATGAAATTCACCATCAAGATGAAAAATACCAATGAAACCCAATAGGTTTTATCCTTCCTTCCCATATTCTCTTTTATTATAGTAAGGAACACACACTCTAGGGTTGGGTTGGTTACATTCCTGGGTTCATTAGTATTTTCATCATCTTTCTTCTTTATTCTCTTTTTCTCTTATAGCATAGTATTGGTACTTTTCCCTCACCTTGTTGAGTTATTTAGTATTTTCATAATCCTTCTTTTTCCTTCTATTTTTCACTTTATTTATAGTTTTTACCCATATCTTTGATCTTAAAAATAATATCCAAAATCATTTTCATGCTTGAGTCGATTGTGTGGAAAATCAATTTTTATTGGGAAAATATTTTTCAAATGAATTTTTATATGAAATATTTTTTTTGTAATTTTTATTTTCAAATCATTCTTAAAAGTTTAATTTATTTTTGAAACCCATGCCTCATTATAACTTCCTAATATTTTAAATCCCTTACCCAAGAGACATTCTAAGCCATTTATCAAATATTATTCCTTTTAATCACTTTCTTGAGAGTCTCATTTCATGTAAAGAAACTAAAACATTCCTTGATTCTATTTTAGGACATAATATTCTAGTGTGTTACATTCATGATAGAACCCATCATTCATTGAAAATCCCTTTATAAAATTAACCTCTATTTTTGGCCACCTTGAAATTTTACCCTTCTTAAGCCATAGAGACCATGAAATTCATGTTAAGTGTCCATTTTACAAGATAATTTACTCCTACCATACCCATATCTTATGTATATTATTGTTTTATTTTCACTATTTGTGTGGGAGAGGGTGTTTCATGGGAATTCTAGGGAAAGATTCATTGCAATGGGTGAGGGAAATGGTGTCTACATTTTTTTTGGGCAGTGGGTCCACAAGAAATATTATATAATTATTTTATACGTGTTTCCCTCTTATCAAAAAAAATTATATAAAAATACAATAGTTTTGTACATCAAAAAAATAGAACAAGAGAAAAAAATATAGAAAATAGGATATTTGCTCATTATTTTTTGATGCCTGGTTGTGAACCACACAAAATGAAAAAAGGGGAGAGTGAGTTGGAAGTGATACAATTTTTTAGGGGTTGAGTAAGTAAATTAATTGTGAAAATTTCCTGAATTTTTCCATGATTTTTACTTAAGATATTAATCACTTCTCTTCTACCACATATTTTTTAACATAAAATCCTACAAAACATTAAACCTCATAATAGCCTGTGGGAAGTCCACTTGAGTATCACACTATTTTCTATAGGTACAGAACTTATAATCTTAGAAATCATATGGTAAAATCACATGAACTATGAGAAATTATCATAACTCCACTTTTATATGTTCCTGTAGTGAAGAGGTTAAATTTATGGGTGATGTAGGTTGTGACATGTTACATGGGTGAACAAATGAAGTTGAATAAATTTTAATGTGAGAGAATAATAATGATAGGAAAATTGATTTCATAAATGAGACATGATCGATTTCAATTAAAAATAATCATGGAAGTTTTATCACCATTTATTTAGGAATGGGACTTGATTAAGATATAATACATTTCCTTAGAGTGCAAATGATTAGGTGTGGGGGTGTGATCACACCATGATTCACTATTTTATTTCACCCATACACCATTGTATTAAACTGACTTTACATTGTAAATTACAAAAAATAATAATAAATTTCACTTCATGTTTGATTAAATTATTTAATTTTTATTACTTTTAAAATGGTCTATTTCACTTGTTTTGATGTTCATGTTTGATTAAATTATTTAATTTTTATTACTTTTAAAATGGTCTATTTCACTTGTTTTGATGTTTTTATTATAGGTGGAGGTGATTTGGAGGACCTAGGATGAAGTTGAAGAAAATGGGTCAAACTGCGCAGGAATCTAAGCACACATGTGAACTCAACCACACACTCCAACTAATCCATGAATCTAATTGTGATAAAATTTTGTGTAAATATCCAAAATTTAGTAGGATAAAACTCTTCTGAAGACACTTAGGCCTAATTATTCCATTAAAGGTCCCAACCAAACTAATATTCCCAAGAAAATGAATCTACATGAAGTCAAAAGTTTGGTTCTGTATATTAGAAATATATATCATTTTATACTTTATCTGACCACCAAATTTGATGTGGAGATAGAAATAAGGTCATCAAACATGTTTTTTTCAATCCACCAATTCATGATAAGGTAGTTTACAGGAACAAAACCATGGTCCAAGTGGTATCTCAAAATTTGGGTGCCCAAAACCACCTCCCATTTTGGATATAAAAGGGAACCTTGGGAACTTAATTTAGTAGTTAAACTAGAAATTAAAGATCTTACATTTTGGAGACCCAAAGGAGTCATATCCTCATACTATAATTTATGGAGGCTATGGGAATTAATACTTCAACATCTATGGCTTCCTTCCTTTCTATTGAGTTCTAAACTCCTTGGGATCACCTGGGGAGGAACATGATGTAAATCCCAAGATTCTTGTTTGTAATATTTGAATAATATTTTTAATTATATGTTTTTATGTTTTTCCTTCACCATATATTCTTATTTAACTGAGTTATGTAATCGTATGTCATACTCAACTCATATGATCAAGTTTGGGGGTACCCATTCATGTGATGTTTCACACACTGTTCATTGGTTTTTCTTCTATATTTTAATTGTGATATTTGTGTGGTTCATATTGGTCAATTGAACTCTCATAATAAATATCATTTACATGTACTTTCATGTCATGGTAATGAATTGAAATAATATACAAAACTAGATAACATGTTCAGTTATTCGTGTACTTCCTCAGTGAGTTTTTTTTATGAAGTTGGACACAAATCAGTCTATCATCGGTGGTATTTGGTGAATAATTTTGAATTTTTGATCGAATACAAAGAGGTATCCAAGTATAAACTCTAAAAAATTATGGTTCTAGATGATACAAACCAATGATTAAAATAACTAAACCATATCTCCTGAATTGATGAAGGATGAGCATCTTGAGATTTCCCTAGGTTTATCATGCTTAATCAATTCTATTAATGTTCTCTTTGTTTTATCACTTCTTTGTTTCTATTAGATTATTAAATCATCAAACCCAAAAGTTTTCCAAAATCCTATCCCCCTTTTATTTTCATAATCAAAACCTTTTTCTTAAATAAATGATCTATGAATCCATCAAGAGATGACTGAGGGTTCCTACTGTATTGCAGAAATTCTAGTAAAAATAAACATCTAATCTGATGTGCTCAACAATGCAATCACGTGCTGAAAAAGTAATAGTACCCAGGTAGGTTTTCAATTCCAATCCATATTTTTTCTTAAAAAAATCACAATCATTGAGAAATTTTAATTTTAGTATAAATATCATTTCATACAACACATTCATGTGCTTGGGTTTGGAATAGATGAAGAAAACCAGAGTTGCACTCCAACCGGAAGACTTGACATTAAAATACCCCTGAAAATTCATTAAAGAAATAATAGTTAATTTTAACAAATTCTACTTTACAGTGGATTTATTAGTGCTATAAATGAAAGAGGAGCAGAAACCTCTCATTTTGAGAAAACCATTCTTGGCTCCTGGGAATGTGCTGATAGATTTAAAAAGTTGAGAACTCTTTCTGAGGGTTGGAACTGAATAGTTAAGTTTCAACATCCATTAGGAAATGAAGAACTATGATGTGAAAGAGGATGATGAGTTTAGAGAATAAAAAATATCCAATGTTGAGGGTATTTATGAGATTGAATAAGTTCATGAGGTGGTTGTTTTTGTACAAGAGTATATTCAAAGAAAATGTACTAAAAAAAAGAAAGTGAATTTGAGAGGTCAGAACACTGACACTGGAATAGCAACCAACTCCACCATGTTTGAGAAGGGTCAATAGGTGTGAATGGTATACAACCTTACATTTATTTTTTAGGATTAAGGAAGAAATTGTGTATTGTACTAATAGAAATCAAACAAGTGCTTCCATAATGAATATTTAATCCATTTAGAAAGGAAAGAAAGAGATCGACCTACATAGACAGGTCAGAGATAATACAATTTATGGACCCCGACCAAGTAAAATATTTCCAATCATCTATCCAATGAGTTGAATCTGAAAGAGGTAAGGTTGATCCAACTACTTTAAACAAAAGTTCTTCTTGGAGGCAACTAGAGTTTTTAGGGGTCTTCTTTAGTTATTTTATATTTTTTGGTGTGTTCATGCACTCTCTCCCAAACCCTTTAAAAATTTATTTATAATGGAATGTACTTTCACTTGAATATTTTTATTTTTTAGGTCTAATACATAATCACTGAAAATAAAGTAGAAAAGATCATGATAAAAATCTACAAGACCAACTTATGCCATGAACTCCATTCACATAGTGAAATCTAAAAAATACACATCGTGAAACTCGTTTACATTGGGAATCTGATGTAGGAAGAACTTTCACAACTAAGTTAAAAGCATCATTTAAAGTTGATTAAGTGTTTCAAACCTAAATTTTTTTATTGTATTCCCCACATTTAATTATTTTAAATCTTTTAAGTATTAATTGCATTCCTGTGTTGATTATTTTTTTACTTAACTGAACTATGAGACATAAGATTCCTAGGATAATTTCATGTCATGTTTTAAATTTCATTTTAAATAAATTTGAATGAGAAAAATGGAAGAAATAATTATTATAGATAACATGTGGTTTGGGATTTTTCAAATCATGATTTAGGGTTGCATGTTAATTTGGAAAATGAAACATTGATGAGATTTGTTCTACCTTTAATTTATAATATTTTCATTAATTGATTTAATTATTCATATACATTATCATGATTGGTTTTTCCAACCATTCATCTCATTCCCAAGACATTCTCTAAGCCCAATATTTCCCATTATTTCTATAGATTATTTTTTATAGACTCAAGCATGTTCTCTTCTAGAAATTATTTGTCATCTTATCAAATCTATAACTATATAGAATCACATTTTATATTATTGATACATTTTTTTAAACCCTTTATTCTTGGACCCACCTAACATTAATCCTTTTTAAGACCATATAAGCCTTGAACAACCTTGTTAGGAAATTATATGATTTACAAGCTTATCTTATCCATTAATATCATACATATAGTGTATTGCATGATATTTAAAAGAGTAATTGTGTGGAGAGACTATCCATGGAGGATGGGGACACACTAAATTGAGGAGATTTTTTTTGGTTTTTCATGAGATTTTTGGAGGGGACATTTCTCATTAATGGTAATTTTTCATTATTCAACTCTCTTGATAAAAAATAATAAATAATAATAATAATAAATAGATTGTCTCTTAGGAGGATCAAAAATAACCATTTCCAGACCAACAATCTTTTGATCATATGTGGTTAGGTGGGGGATATGATATTTGACTTAAGAATAACATTCGAAAAAAATAAGAAAAATTAAAAGGATAAAAAATAATAAGAATAAAGATATAATGATTCATTCATTATTCTTACCTTTATCATGTATTCACTTTGAACTTTTTGGGGGGAATATCTGTATGACATGTGTAAAAGGATATTTTCATTGAGTTTATATTTTTATATAATACATCATTATTTATAGGTAAACCTCCTTTTTTAGATTTACTTTTAAAAAATTTACCTATCGTCTATAAATCCTCAGAGACATTTGAACCTTACTAAAATACCTCATAATTAACTATACCTTTGTCTTTACATGGTGGAGATTCTAGATATCTTGATATCCTATAGTAAGTTATGTGTTTTTGAGGTATGTGGTGAGATATATTTTTAATTGTAACTTGATAATAAGAGGAAAAATTAAAAGTGAGGTAGATTGAAAATGGAATTTATATTAATAAGGAATTGAAAAGTAATCATGGATGAATTAAAAGACTTGATTGTTTCAAAAGAATAAGAGTAAAATACTTGGTTAATTTGTTTTCTTTGAAATGTGAGGCATTGATGAATTCCCCTGTGTGATGCTTGAATATTTAATTTCTCATTTTATCATTTTCCTTTATTGATATTGAATTTGAATCATGGTAGGGTGAGCTTCTTTTATTGTATGTTAATATTTCATTTTTTAGGACATGCCAAAATTAAAGTGTGGGTAATTTTATATGTACATTTCATGCACACATTTTTTATATATAAATACATTGATTTTGGTATTTTAATTTTTAATTATTTCCTATACGTTTAATGATTTTTTTCTTATTTGGTAGGATACAAATAATTCATAGAAACAAGAAAAAGGGGAAAAACAGATCATGAATTCCACTTAAATATGGATTTATATGATAACTTATGATCATATAATGTTCCAAGGAATGAAATAGAAGAAAAAAATAAAAAAAATAGGTTCTAAAGATAAAAAAGGGTAATTCATGATGTGAACCTAGTTCAAGACATGTTTCAGATACAATCCATTAAGTGAATAGATGATCTGAACTAATTCAAAGGAAGGAATAATTCTTCATGGAGTGACTTAACCTTTAATGCCATGAAAGTGTCCATACATACCTATTAAGTTCTAGAATCAATGTATAATTCAACAAAAGGAAATAGATAATAACTTAGGAAACCATTTATCTCCTGGAAAAAACCTGAGATCCTTAATAGGCCATATTTTAGCCACAAACCATTTTTTTTGTATTTTCAAATAGCCACTTTATAGGTAAGTGGGAACCATACAAAAAGGAGCCAGCTGTTAACAAAAACCTAGAATCCACAAAAACCACACCGCCACATTCAAAATTCAAAAGTTCAACATTAAAATTTCAAAAACCAAAATTCTGGAAACCGCCATATCCATCTCGAGCCACGAGCTTACCCACTGAATTCCAAAAGGTGTCCTTACCTACCGCCATGTCGAACCAAGAGGCCGGTCATGTTGCTGCGTTCATCCAACATCAGAACCTTCATCGTCGCCATCCTCACTAGCGGATAATGTAACCAAAACTTTTAATGAAATCCACTTCATCGAGATCCATCACCACAACCATGGAGCCTCTAAGCTTCAACTCCATCACCGTCGCCGGCCGATGGGCACTCACACGATCGGTAGCCATCATAATCAAGAATGAATAAAACTAAAAACTAGAGACAAACAGCGCAGTGTTGATAACATTGAGAAATAAAAACTGAACAAAATCCATAGAACAAGAACCAATCTCAAATTCCTCCCACTCCAACCAATCTAGAGCCGACACCAGGGTCCAAGCTGTCTGATGAAGACGTCGACGCTGATTGATCTCTAGAGAAGATAGATCCTATACCACACGCGGAGGCGATCTAAGATCTGAAACAAGACCACATCATATTCCACACCGCACGCGTAGCCAGGCCGAGAACTGAATCGAGACCAGAAGAACCTTTGCACGCCGATGCGACCTGAATCCGAGGAGGGTGAAGACAACTCCACATGCCTATGCTGAGTCAAGCTAGGAAACTGTTGCCAAGGATGCTGCGAATGCCAAAAATGATCCAAGGAGAACAAAGGAAGCACCACACGCAGAGAAGAGCTGGGATATAGACCAAGACTGCTCCGAAAGTCGACGTTGAAGGAACGACGCCTGCAAAGCTTAGCTGAGGACCAAACTGAAACCCGAGGATCCTCCGCATGTCGATGCTAACTGAGATCCGAGGAGGCCGATGGCATCCATCGAGCAACTCTGAGCCTCTCTGGAGGAGGAGAGGATGTAAACTGAGAAGAAACCCTAGTGCCGCAGGCTGAGAGAGAAGCTGCCTCTCAAAGGCCCCCCATTCTTCTCTAATAGGCCATATTAATTATGAATTAAATGTAAAATGAAGCTTGTGGAGGTTTATAAATAGATTATTTCACTTATACTGTCAAAGCGATCCAAAGACTAAAGCTTGGGGTGAGAATCTGTAATTTACATGGTCCTCACCATTATTATTTTCCAATATTATTTCATGTTTTCTTTTTTCTTTTCTCCTTCACTCTTAATCCCTCATCATTAGGATGAGTGGGTAAATCCTTCCATGTGATAGGTTGATGTGGCATAAGAGAGAAGGTGCTTTTGGATTGTATTTATTTATTTTATTTATGTTTGGTTTCCATAATACAATAATTTACAAATTCAAATCCTTTTATTTTTCTCTTCACTAATGTTGAATTGAAACTAGAAGAACCATTTAAATTACTCAATTGGTTACCCTAAATTAATCATGATCATTGTCACATTTAGGGTTAATAGGTTTAAAAATGGTATTGATACAATATCAATTCGGAAATACCCTAAATTACATGACCATGAGAGAAGAGGAATTGTCATGTTGAGGAGGGGATACCAAATTAGATATACCTCATCTTGAATTTGATACTAACCATGAATTAATCAAACATTTTTCTAAATCCAATTATACCTAAACACTAAAACTAAAAAACCCCAGTACACCGTTATATTTTGATTTTTAAAACACCCAATATGCCTTAGTTTTTTACTTTAATCAATCTTTATTCAAACCCAAATCTGTTTTATTTCTCTCTTTATTGAAATAAATTAAATAAAACTATTTTCTTTTAAAAACCTAATAAATTAATTGCACTCTTTCTGTGGGTTTGAGAACCTTGTTTCTCACCGATAAAGTCTAGATCAACCCTCAAAGGATCCCCAACAACCCAAACAAGTATTTAAAAATTAAAAATTCTATGTTGTATATATTTATGAAAAAAAAGGCTTACCTAAAGGTGGAATATACCTAAGCTTCTTACCAGATCAGCACCACACACCCATTGATCCTCTATCTACCTCTAGGCGAGCTACCCAGGCAGCGCCTCCTCCTCCCTCTCCCTCTTCCCTCTCCCTCGCCCCTCTAGGATGAATAACCCAAAGTTGGTAATCCCATGGGGAATTATTTGAAAATACAAATAGGAGAAGTGAAAATAAAAGGAAAAAAAGAAAAGAAAAGGAAAAGTAACCCAAGCATGGTGCCTAATTCTATGTTATATATCTCCTAGGAAAGCCCCCGTATTTTAAACTAGTCCACGGAGAAAAAATTGATAGAGATAATATTTTCATCATTTTTTATATTTAATTCAATTATTTAATCCCTAAAAATTTAACAAGTTGAGTTATTTACATCAATTTTGGATTTATGATGTGTTTTGGGCTAAAATTAGAAAACTGCTTAATTTGGAAATATTGATAGATTTTAATCACTTTGGTAATTTACTCTTATATTTTAAAATATAAATCCAATTGATGTGATTAATTTTTTTTATTTGGTTCATATATTTATTTTCTTCATATTTTGTTTCTGAACTAGGAATTAATTCATCCATCCATGGGTCCGAAAAAATCAATCAAGGTGGACAATTATTTTGGACGACTGCGTGGACCCCAACTCACTAAATAAATAATAACTCGGTCTAAAAACCTCAAATTTGGGTGATTATAATTATATGTGGAAGAATATTTAATGGGTATTTCTTATGTCTAAGATCTTGATGATTTTATATCATTAAGGTGACCCATGTATGCTGACAATTTGGGGCATAAAAAAGGAAACATTCCTATGGAATAAAAGCTCAGCATTAATTGTCCATATCTCGTAATACACATGGAGGATAAATCTGAAATTTTGTGATGAAACTTAAAACATATTTCTTAAGATCTTTATATAAGACATCACTATGCAATTCGTCTATTAAATGGGCCGAACATGGTCAATATTTCAGTGTAGAGAATCTACATCAAATCTTAAAGAGACATTTTGAAGATCTGAAATTTGAAGACCGAAGGATGGAATCCCTTGGCCTATATAAGGATGAGTTCACCCATTCTAAAGAGGTATTTTGACACTGAAATTGAAGATGAGTCCTAGGTATGTTCTTCTAACTTATTATTTTTTTCTCCTTTTCTTTTTAATTTAGTTTTCTTTTATCATGTAGCACTTTTGCATATTTTTTATTTAAGTGTATCCATCTTCTTCCATCTCTCTTCCAAACCTAATCTAATTATCTTATTTTAATTCTTCTTCAATCCAATGTGACCTCTTACCCTTAAAAATGAGGTTCTAACCCAAGACTTGGCCCAGGGGAGGTATGTGGAAATTCTATTTATTCTGCACTTAAATTCTTATGTTTTATTATGTTTGTGATGAGAAAGAGTGATGTGCACGAGTGCGGTGGTTGTCCACCACGAAATTGAACTCAAACTTATTTCTATTCTTTTATTAAATATTTTCCCTCACTTCTACTGGATACAAGCTCTTCATATGGTGGATTTGATCCATTCAGTAGATGAAAT
The DNA here is from genome assembly GCA_963277665.1 of Viscum album. Lineage (NCBI taxonomy): Eukaryota > Viridiplantae > Streptophyta > Magnoliopsida > Santalales > Viscaceae > Viscum > Viscum album. Next base: position 1,893,631,403 of record OY728159.1, read on the forward strand.
GGCATACGATGGAGCCAGGTCCTAGGAGATGTCACGTGCTCGGTTGAGGTGTGCCATCAACCTTGATTATTGGAGGAGGTGGAATTGATATTTATATTTATATAAACATTCAATATTTCACAACACTAAATAAAATAATAGTAATTCATGAATGATATCTCAGAATTTAATTATCAAACATAATTTAAACACCAATAAGGAAAATAATGGAACCCACAAACCAACCCACAAAGGAAAAGTTCTTTCTTCACTAATATCATTATATTATTTCATGTTACTTTAACATTTTCATTAAAATTTCATAGAATTATAAGATTAAATAAAAAACCAAATTAAGTAGTGTAGGTTAATAATATTAAGTGGGTAAAAAACTGAGAAATCTCCTCAAGTGAGACGACACTGGTCAGTCTTTGTGCTGAATTAGGAAATTAAATTGCTTTTACCATGCCCTATGACAGGCGTGCGTCAAAAATCTCAATCAAATTCTCCATTTAAAATTTATCACCAAAAGAATATGCTTGAATAAATTAATATTTAATTAATTACATTTTAAATATTCCAAAAAAATCAAACATCTCAGATTTCCACCAAACTTCTATCCTAGGGAAAAACATATTCTAAGAGCAATGGAATTGTCAAAAAAATTATCCAATATCACATTATAGGAGAATTTTCTATTTTTCCCCTAAACACTCCTAATAACAAAAATGTTCAAATTTATCCTAATTTTCACAACTAGGGATGGCATGAGGTGTCACAAGGTAAGTATAGCTAAATCTGAGTGTCATGGGTTGGGTAGAGTGTCAGCCTAGATCACTAGTCTTTTTCTTGATGATTAAGGAGTACGAAATGTTTTTTTCTTCCAGTGGTGGATCAATTCAGATTTTTTTTCCATAATAAATTTTATGGGTTACCTCCTAAGATATATGTGGATTTCATCATCAAACTTTCTCTGAGAGTGGAACTAATGTCTATACCTCCATATAGGATGGCTTCTACCGAGATTCAGGAACTAAAGAGGTAGTTGGATAACCTAGAAACCAAAGGGTTTAGATGACCTGATACTTCTCATTGGGGTTCACCTATACTTTTATAAAAAAAGTTTTATTGTATTCTAAGGTTGTGTATGGTGAAGAATCGGTTCTCACTTTCTCAAATAAACAATCTATTTAATCTTCTCTAAGGATCTAGGGTCTTCTCAAAAAATTATTTGAGATCAGGCTACCATAAGTTGATATTTAGGCCCTCAGATATACCTTATATTGAATTATGAAGCTATTATGGACTGTATGAGTATTTTCTTATGTCGTTCAGTCTAACCAACACACCTATTCCACCCATACCTAGATTCTTTTATGGTTATTTTCATGTATGATATCTTAGTGTATTCTTATAATAGACATGATCATTCCAATCACCATAACACCATACGATTACACTAAAAGAGCATAGTTTATATTCCAAGCACACAAAATTTCACTTTTTCATTGATAAAGTTCACTTATTAGGTCACATTATATCAGAATCAAGTGTATATGTACATCTAGTGAAGGTAAGATCTATTGTTTTTTGGGAGTATCCCAAGAATGTTTTTAATAATTAATGCTTATTAGGACTAGCTAGTTACTATTAGCGTTTCATCGAAAACCTTTTATGTGATGCAGCACCACTTACAGGATTGACCAAGAAGGGTGAAAATTTTACATGTTCTAAAGCTTGTGAGAATTCCTTTTAGGAGTTCAAAGGAAGACTGAACTCAACACCAATCTTGATTTTTCTTAAGCCTGGTAGGGGAAAAATTATTTTGTTACATCAAACATCGATTTGGGAGATGTTATGATGTATGTGGAACGATTCATGGTGTGTGATTAAATTCAGTTAAGGCCTCATGAGGGTAATTACCTAGTGCATGACCTTGATTTAAAAGTTGTTTTTTATTTATTGTGTTTCTAGATATATTACTTATTGGGGGAATGGTTTATGGTATACACAAATCATAAAATCCTCAAATACATATTCACTCAAAATGACTTAAACCTCTAATGGTGATAATGGATCGAATATCTCTAGTCTTCTAAATTTTATCTTGCTTATATTCCATGAAGGGAAATTTAGTTACTGATACTCTGAGCTAGAAAACTCAAACTCAAGTAGTTCAGAAATCCAGTAGTGGATGGAAATTGATGGATATTATTTTTGAAATGCATATAGAAGTTCAGGAGTGTCATGAAAACCCTTTTCTCACATATTTAGAAGTGACCTCATAACCTCTATATCAATTGAAAAGGATATAACATTAATATCTCGAAGGCTTATTGATAAGTGAAAGTGTTTCGGGCGAGGAATCACCACCTGGTTTGGTTGTCAATGAGGATGAGATCTCGTATATCCATGGGCATATTTAGGTACCTACAGACATGCAAGATGAGATGATGCATGAATATCATGCTTCCAAGTGGGAATTACATCCCAGACTCACTAATATGTACCATGACTTATGTCTCCAGTGTTGGTGGCCTGGGATAAAAAAGGAGATTGTGGACTTTGTTACTAGGTGTTTTGCCTGTCAGCAAGTGAAAGTGGAACACCAAGGACCTTTAGGTATCTTAAAAATGTTTCTTATCCTAGAGTAGAAATGGGATGACGTCACCATGGATTTCATGAGGGGGTTACCACAGTCACCTTGAGGAAGTGACTTCGTATGGGTGATTGTGGATAGGTTGATTAAGGTCTCCTATTTCTTTCCTGTGTCATAGACCTTATTAGTGGAAGAACATGGGATTCTATGTCTGAGATATCATACGCATTCATGGGGTTATACATACCATCATATCAGACAAGTATTCTAAAATTACTTCATGGTTCTGTCAAGGGTTACAAAGGGATCTTGGTTCATAGGTAATTTTGAGTATAGAATTTCACCCTTATATAGATGGTCAGCCCGAGCGCACTATATGGGTACTAGAGGACATGCTTCGGGCATGTGTCCTTGATTTTGGAGGCTCTTGGTAAAAGAACTTTTCTCAAGCTGGTTTTTCTTATTATAATAGTTTTCAAGTGACTAACTAAATGTATATTAATTAGGAACTCTAAGGTATGTCTTTTTATTAACCTCTATACTAGTTATAGGTAGGGGAGGCAGCACTAATAAGACCTCATCGAGACATCAGAGCAGGTGAATCTAATCAAAAAATATGTTACTATGGATCAGTTTAGAAATAATTCATATTTTTATCATTGAATTCGACCTATATATTTTGAGGTGGTAGATATTTTATTCTTTCATGTCTCACCTAAACTAGTTCATTGATGGATTAGGCGCCAAGGTAAGTTGTCACCTAAATTCATCAAACCTTTTGATATCTTAGAGATAGTCAGGTCAGTTTCATATCAAATAGATCTTCCTCTATGGTATAGTGTTATGAATAACGTTTTTCATTTTCCCAAGCTTCAAAATTATTTTTTTCATCATGTCTCGTGATTTTTATCTAGAGGAAGTCGATTTGGAGGATGATTCTTCTTTTGAGGAGTATCCAGTTGTTATCCTTAAATCTAGCACAAAATCCCTTTGAGGTATGAAAAATATTAAATTTTTGGGTGCTATGGTAGCATGACTATGTACAAGATGAGACCTGAGAATGATAGTTTGATATACATGCTTAGGGGTCATAGTAATTCTCTTATGCATATCAACCACCCTTATAAGGGAAACATGGGGACGAGTTGTTTTAGGAAGGGGAGGTTATACGATCCCAGTTTTTCATTGAGGTATATATCCTTTAATTTTTTAGTTTAAACCACTTATTTTACCTCAATAGATGTGGATAAAGGGTTCATGGAGGTTTTGGGGGTGTTCTAGCATGGTTTGAGGCCCATAATAAGGGTTTTTAAGGAAGTCAGGTGAGGCTTGCAGTTAGCATACAGTTTGAACTAAGAAAGCACCTCAACCATGCATCCCTAAGAGGGTGAAGCATGGTTTTAAAAACTGTACAATAGGGAATGTATGAACCTAAAAAAAATTCAATTTATTTCATATTCTCCGTTAATGATTTGTGCATGGTTTGTCTAACTATGCACCTAAACCATGCGAGGTGTGGGATCGTGGAAAAAGGGAATTGGACAGTTGATGCATGGTTTGGCCAACCATGATCCAAACCATACACCCCTTAAAAATATTGTAAATGAATATTTTTTCCTTCTTTACCTTAATTTTAATTCTTCTTCTTCTCCCCCCTCATTTTCACAGCCAGCCGCCCATAGCTCTCCCTTCTTCCCTCCTCTAGGCTTTGGTGTATCTACTCTTTTTGAACTTCATTTAGATCTTTATTCATCACATTTGATCCCACATGGTAAGTATAGCACTATTATTTTTTCTTTTATCAATTCTATTTGACATCTTCAGTGTTATATCTATGCATCCTAATATACCCTATTTTTAGGGTGTTTTTCTAGTTCGACGTTTTCTCTCATTTCATCCCAAATCTGATTTCAATACTAGATGAGAAGTATACAATAGGGATAAGGTGGGTGGTCTACTTATTTTCCCTAAAATTATTAATGTTTATAATTTTTCTTCATTGTGTCTCATGACAAGCTTTTCGTGTTTTGTTAATAAAATTTATATTCTTGAACTTAGCATCTAAAACTGGTTCTAGACGTTTTATGAAAACCTTCAATGTCATTGGAGGTTGATAAACTCGACTTGAACCACCCCTTAGGATGTGTGAGTTTAAATGATCTTGAAAATTGTTCTTTCCTTTAACCAAGGCACCCCTTATGTGTGTTTGGTTTATATTTTGTAAAAGGAATGGACTGAATGATTAAATTGAATTATTATATGGTATGAAAACTTCACTTGGTCCACTTGATCACTTTAATTGAATGACTGAAGGTATGTATTAAAATGTGAAATGGTTTGGGTATTTTTACTTGGACTATGTGGAATTATTAAATGAAATGCTTTATTATTATTAAGGACCTTGATGTCACTATTAATGGCATGGTCTGTCATGAGTAAGACTTGGTTTCCCAACCTGAAATTACTTATGTGAACTCATAGGAAGCTAGTAAATTCATTAATGTGACCACAAAGTGATATACCAAACTTGGTCTCAGTCAATGTCTTTAATATATGAATGCCTTGACTAAACGCTGATGATTCACTTTCATACTAAGAAAATTAGAATTTCTTGGATCATCTCCTTGGATTTGGATTGATGTCCTCTGGAACATACCACCTTGGATTATCTCCTTGGGATCCAATCAATTCTATTTTAATATTACCTTGGAATTTTCCTCGATCTCAGTTAAAAAAAATTAATGTGAAATGTTAATGGTTTATCCCTTGGATTACATTCATGCCTCACATCCTAACACCATGGTTGATCATTGTGAGTGGGATTGATCTTATATGGTCATGGATGTTGTGGGTCTCTCGTGGATCTATTGTGATTATTATACTTGGACATATTGGTTATTTTCCTTGGGTATCTTGCTGAATAATGATCATATGCTCAGATACATCCATATTAGGTTTAAGTAGATAAGGTTGGTCAAGTATCCCATGATGAGATAAATCTCAAAATATTTAATATTTATTTACTATTTTACATGAATTATACCTGCACACTGTTACATTTTATATTCACATACTATATTTTCATTAGACATCATTGGTGGTGTCCTACTGAGTTTTACTCATACCCAATCTGGTCTTTCATTTTTTACCCATATAGATCACTTGGATGTAGATAAGGATGAGGTTAAATGTCCATCAATGAATGCTTTATTTCCTTTTGTATAGAGCTCGGAATCATGTGAGTGATTCAGTGCATAGGGTGTTCTTGGAGATGGTTGTTTTTTTGTCTTTTTGTTTGTTTTGTATATATTGGTATTGTATTGTATGCCTATTACCATGTCTACCTATTTTCACTTTTGTACTATCATGATATCATCTTTATTTTACAATTTTTACTAGTTATGTCTATTTATTATTTTGATGGTTTATTTCCGCTATTATTTTATTATTATTTACTATTGTGCTGCACTTTGATAAATAGAAGTATTTCCACTGTACCATCATAGCCCTAATCATCAGTCGAAAACCTCTATCATATGGGGAGGTGGGATTGAGGGCATGTTTCCCTTAGGTTCAGTTACATATGAGTGAACTAGTCCCAAGACATCATAATTTGGGTGATGAAGTTGAAGAATTTTTTTGTGACATCAAACCTCATCAGCAACAAGGGATTGGTCTATTGGTTCATGTTGATATTGAAATATTTGGTCTTACAAGGGAGGGTGAAGATTATGAAATCATGTTAATAGTGGATGACGACAATAGTGTGGTTAATGATGAATTAATTGATTGTATGTTTTTTCCTTTATCTTGTGTTTTATTTTATTATTTAGAATAAATGAACTTAATTAATCTATATACAACACTATCAAACCATTTTCTTATATTATATTGTATATCATGTTCTACTTGTTTTATATTTTATATCATGTTTTATCCTGTTTTATATTCTCGTTCGATATAGGAATGGTGAGAACAAAATTATTTAAAGACACGAGATGATCATCCACAACTCCTACAATGTGTGATGACCCATCTAATATGCTCCTTCCTACATCAGGCATGCTCTGTTTTTTTAGTTTTCTCACATTTCCATCATTTTATATCATCTAATGTGCCCTCATATTCATCGGGTATTCTCCCTACTTCAAGTGCATTACCTTTTTCTTGAGAGATATTAGAGGGATCATATGGAGAAACCAAGGAGTGTTCATCAACTATGCCTATAGTTCCACAGTTACCATCATGAGGGTATTGTAGGGTCACCATTATTGGCATGTAATTGTTAATATGTAAAAATGTGAAAAAAATAATTTATTTCATCTATATACTAATTTTTTAATATATTTATTAAATGTATTTAGATAATAACAAGATTTAAAAAACATTATTACATTAGATGTTTGGATCTTGAGAAGTTTTAACTTAGTTGTGTCATTTTAAATGATTTGGGTGGCTACATATGATGTTAGAGGCTTATATGGTCAGATCTTGGGCCAGTTAGCCTATGAGAGGTTGTCCCTTTCCATATCTTATCATGACTGGATTCATATTCCCACAAATTAAATAAATTATATTTTTAATAAAAAATTGAATGTAAGTCAAAATTAGTATTTATAGTTTTTTATCTAATATTTATATAAAATATCAGTCTAATTATTTTTTTATATTTAATATATAGATTTTTTTCTATTTTAATGTGTATGATTTGGTAGTTCATCGATGGACGTTAAAAATTTTAGGGGGAAGTAGAAGAACATACTACAATAGTTTGAAATCTGTTACATTTATTTTAATATGTTTATATTATTATAATAATTTTCTAAATATTGTTTTTATGTACTTTATAATTAAAAATATTTTTTATTCTAATTTTTTTTAATGCGAGAACCAGATTCAATAAAAGCTGTTGGCTAACAAAAAAATCAAGAGCATGCATCATATTGAAGAAAATACCATGATATAGGAGAGCAACATTGATTTCAGATCCATCTTTGTATCAATTGTATTTTTGACTAAAACTTATATGTGTTGTTTGTGCATCATTTTACTGATCTATTGTATGTTTATATGATCTTTTAGTGTATGTAAATTTTTATTTTATATTTTTTTATTTAGTATTGAAATTTTTAAATATTTTATATTATAGATATAGTTGTATTTTTATACCGGAGGCTGAGTCATATTTAAAGTCATTAATGTCTATTTTTTTAATTAGTAGTGGTTTAAACCAATGCAAAATGTTTTTAAACCATCAAGATTTTTTTGATGATGGTTATTACCATAACTAAATAAGGTAAAATTTTATCAAAATGGTTGTTTTTGTTTTAGAAATGGTTCAAAAACTACCACTAAATACAGATGGGAAACGGTTTCCACTACTGGAAAAAAGGCCTATACCCACGGTTCAAAACCGTGGGTATAGCCCCCAAAACCGTGGGTATGGGCTATACCCACGATTTTGGGAACCGTGGGCTGGAACGCCGTCGGTATAGGTCCCCAGCCTATACCCACGGTTTTCCAAAACCATGGGTATAGGTGTTCTGCCACCGTGTCAACAAAACATTCCCAATTGCCACGGTGTCAATGGCTTTTACCCACGGTTTCAAAACCGTGGGTATAGATCCTAAAATAAAGCTACAGGCGGGTTTCGATCCCACGACCTCCTCGCTGCAAAGTACCGCGTCTACCACTACCCTACTATCAATTATGTGTATATATATATATATTTAGTTAAATATAGTTATATAAACCGTGGGTATAGAGGGAAGAACCGTAGGTATAGGACTCCCGCCAAAAAAAATCTTTCCCGCGGAAATTTTTTTTTCCCGCGCACACATGGGAAACCTATACCCACGGTTTTTCAAAACCGTGGGTATAGGTTTTTTATCCTATACCTATCCCCACGGTTCTCCTCAAAACCGTGGGTATAGGTCAATTTTCAAGACCTATCCCCACGGTTTTGGAAAACCGTGGGGATAGACCCCCCTATGCCCACGGTTTTTGAAAACCGTGGGTACAGGTCTTGAAAATTGACCTATACCCACGGTTTTCCAAAACCATGGGTATAGGGGTACCTATCCCCACGGTTTTGAGGAGAACCGTGGGGATAGGTCCATTTTCCAGTAGTGTTCACCAAACCATCGAAAATATAAAAAAAATCCACTAATTAATTACCAAATGAGGAAAATAGAATGGTTTTAATAACCGCTTCCTATTAAAATGTGGAAGTTAAAACTTATGCATGTTCCAAAAAACTCACATCTAAATAGTGTTTATTAGTAAAGGTGAATTAAGGTGAACACTGATTAAAACTATTCCCCTCACATAGTCCCCTAATTCGTTCAGATCTTGTCCTACATTGACAAAAAAAACACATTCAATATCACTTTCTCTCTTACCAATCATGCTGAATAACAAACACAAATACAAAAATGTAAATCATGAAGGGGACACAAGGATTTTATTTGGTTAACCACAAACAGTGTGTTACTTTAATTTTCACAGCATAGTGATTTTCGAAGAAAAACTCCCCCAAAACTATGGGCTCTATGCTCACCAGACTACTTCCTCCTCTACCTCATAAACCTGATACATGAAATTTCTTCCTCCACAACATGATGCTTCTCTAGGAACTCATTTCAACTATGCTTATGTGAGTCCTCCAAGGTAACTAAAACACACGTAGTGAGCATCCAAATTTTTCATAGAGACGCTTCCAATAAAAAATTTCATGTCCCATGATGTGGAATAAATCTTCACCCAATTTCACAATCACTATGGCTTCCACCATGGAGTGGTCTTTATCATCATCTAATTTCACTATCTATAGGTCAATCACAATCTATTGGTTGAATACACCTAATGGTTTGGTCCTTCCCATGGAATAAACAATACTCCATGACATAGTCGACTCTTCTCAAAATGATCAATGATAAACTCTTATGATTCCACCAAAAAATCTTAGGCACTGAGAAAAGAAGCTTACTCTTTCCATGAATTTTTTAGATTTCTCTTCCACTTCAAAATTTTACTCTTATTTAACGAATATTGGGGAAATAGTAAGCAAAGAATTCACAAAAGATTCAAAAAAGAGAACGTGTAGTGGAAATAAATTTTTTCCCTTCAAACAAGCCTTCAAAAAATTAAAGTGAATGCATAGCGACCAAAAAAATATGTGCAGGAAAAATAAATGTTAACATCGGATATTTTTAAGGTGGAAAACTTAAAAGGTAAAAACTACAGGACCTAGTCTAGAAATTATAATCCACTAATAATCAAAAGTATAAAACATAAAATCTAAAGGATGGGTGGGATCTCAAAAATAATACTAAGATAAAATAGTGGATCAAAGGTAGAAAGTAAATGTGGTCTAAAAGCATCCAGAAATGAATAATGCATCATGATAATGAAATAAAAATAGATTTGACCATAAAGTGAAGGCATTCGATGTTTGGATAAAAGGTATAAATGAAAAAACCAGGATCAGATCAAAGATCAATGCAAATAAAATCCAATCAGAATAATGGAATCTCACTGGTTTTATATCTGAAAACTGGTCTAAAATAATAGGTGTGTTGTAATGATGAGGAGAAGGAGAACCACAACACATAATAAAATGCCTTCCTAAAAAAACCTATTACTCCCCTCTATCATGTATCCTTTTTTATATCCTTTTTTTAAGTGTCATGTGATGTACCTACTTAAGGAGGATGCCCAACATACTTCCCCTCTAACTCAAGTGGGGATCACTGCCAACCTTACAATCAGTCAGCAAGTCTCAAAATTACCTTTGGGTAAACTCTTGGTTAACATGTCTAATCCATTTTCATTATTGTGGATATTCTTAATCTCCAACTGTATCGGACCAAGGACCTCACATATCCAATGATATCAAACATCAATATGTTTAGACCTTCCATGAAAGGTTTTATTATTTCCCAAAAAAATATAACTTTGACTGTCACAAAATAAAACATACCCACCCTATTTAAAACCGAGCTCTCAAATAAAATATTTCATCTACAAAAATTCTTTTCATGCCTCTATAGCTGCAATAAACTCAGATTTTATGGTAGATAAATCTATACATATCCATAATCTAGACATCCAAGATACATATCCACCTACAAAAGTGATCAAATAACCTGAAGTAAATTTCCTCAAATCCATATCTCCTTCCATATATGAATCTATAATGCCACAAAGAAAAGGTCCCCCATTTCAAAAATACAATATCGATTAAAAAGTACCACAAAGATAATTAAGTCTATACTTAATTTCTCTCAAATGCTCTCTACTTGGATTAGATAGAAAATTACTGACTACACTAACTACATGAGCTATATTTGGTGTAATACATACCATCACATACATCAAATAACCAACGACATATGAATAATGTATTTAATTCATCACCTCTCTCTCTATCACTTCATCAGTAGAAGGTGAATGGCTGGTACTGAGCTAAAAATGTAATGTAATAGGAGTACTAACCACATTCTATCTATCTATATAAAATCTCTAAATAACTTTCTCAATAAATCTCTCTTGAGATAACCATAATTTCTTAGTCTTTCTATTATGGGAGATTGACATGCTAAGAATATATCATGTTGGCCCCAAGTCTTTCATCGCAAAAGACTAAAAATTATTTTTCTTAAATCTTCCAATTTTAGAAGCATCACGGTCAAAAATAAGTATATCATAAACATAAAGTAATAGTATAATAAAATCATTATCAGTAAATCTCTGAACAAAAACACAATGATCACAAGATCTCTTCCTGAAACCCTGATGAAAAATGAGAGATTCAAACTCCTTATACCACTACCTCGGAGCTTGCTTCAAACCATATAAACTCTTATTTAACCTACAGACATAATTCTATTTACTTATTTCAACAAAACCCTCTAGTTGCTTCATATAAATCTCCTCTAAATCGCTATGGAAGAAAGTTGTCATTGCATCCATTTTCTCAATTTGTAGATCCAAACTAGAAACCAAACCAATAATAACCTAAATGGAAGAAATTTTGATAATAGGTGAAAAAAACTTTAAAATAAATACCTTTCTTCTAAAGAAATATTTTAACAACTAGCCTTGCCTTGTATCATAGAACATACCTTTATTCTTAATTTTTAATCTCATAAATCCACTGATTTTAAAAATATCTTTTACCTGTGGGTAATTTTACAAGATAAAATGTATGATTTTCATACAATGATCTCATCTCATCATCCATTATTGAAACCCAACTATTCTTCTAATCACTTTCCATCACATCATTAAAAGATTATGGTTCTTCCACTTCAGCGAGGAGCACATACTCATCAGGTTAATACCAAGTGGAAATGATACAATTTTAGGATGACCCTAATATTGGAACTATAGGTTCGTTAATAACATCTAGAACCAGATCATTAAAAATAAAATGTGTATCAAAAACATCAAATCCAAAATTTTCATCTTGAAAATAATTTTACACATCAACACAATCATCAAAATCAACAATATGAGGTAAATATGAATAAAAAACTGGCTCAAGACTGACAAAGACATCATAATTTCGAGAAGTATATTTTTCTCCCTTACAAATATTGATAATAGTATGATCCTCCTTAAACACTACATTAAAGCTTCTAACAATTTTATTCAAAGAATTATCATAGAACCTATACCCAAACTCATTGTGTTCGTAGCTAATAAAAATACTATGCCATGACTTATCATCCAGTTTGGACCTCACATCTCTAGGCACATGAACAAAATCCTTGTAACCAAAAAATGTTAAGTGGTCAAACCTGATCTCTTTTCCATAAAAAAAATTGTTAGGAGTGCCTATCTACATAGAAACTTCTAGTGATAAATTTATAATATAAGAAATAGTAAATAAATCCTCACCCCAAAAATGTAAAAGAAACTTTTTTTTCCTGAAATCAAACATCAAACTCTTTCCAACAAAGTTGTGTTTATCCTCTCAGCTACACCATTTAGCTTAAGTGTATTGGGAAGTGTCTTCTAATTTTAAATACCATCCTACCTTCAATAATAATCAAAATGACCAGAATGATCACCCTGTTGGCAATGAAAATAGTGTAACATGCAAATTTTCTCAAGAATCAAGTCGTGTGTTAAGAAACCAAAGCGTTAAAACCTCATCTTCAAAATTAATATCCATACCAGAAAATTGATCAGAACAACCTTGAAATTCACTCAAATAGTCATAAATAGTTCTAGCTTCTTTTTAATTTTAATTAATCACCTGTTTGAGAATAAATAATTTATTTTTTCCTATCTCGAAAGTATAGTTAGTTTCAATATTCTCCTACAATGTTCTGGTGTGAGATGTATTGACAATATGGTTTATCCTATTTTCTTTGACCCATTTATGAATGAAATCACAAACCATATCTTGCAAAAACTCTCATTCTTTATTAGACAATATTTTTTGCTTTTGAGTTCTAATCAATAGTAGATGCATTCGTTTGATAAAAAGCATTTCCTTCATTTTTAATCAGAACATATGGTAGTTGGTACCATTCAAAAAAGTTATTCAACATTAATTTAATTCCATAATTTATCTAAATAAAAAAAACCCGCTAATACCAGAAATTGGGAAAGATGATAAGACACGAATACACAAATGATCAATAAATTAACACGTAGTAAAAATAAATCTTTTCCCCATCAAACAGGCCAGCCAAAAATTAAAGTGTATACATAGTGACCCAAAAAATATGTGCAGGAAAAATAAATGTTAACACCAAAAAAATTAACGTAGAAAACCCAAAAGGGAAAAACCACAGGGCCTTGTCTAGAAATTAGAATCCACTGATAATCAAGAGTATGATACAGACTCTTAATGATGAGTGGGATCTCAAAAATAATACTCAAATAAAATAGTGGATCAAAGGAAGAAAGTAGATGTGTTCTAAAAATATCTTAAAACAAATAACGCAACCTAATAAAGAAATACAAATTGATCTGACCATAAAGAGAAAGTGTTCATTGTCCAAATAAAAGGTACAGATGGAAAACATCAGGATTAGATCAAATAGAACTGCATATAAAATCCAATTAGAATAGAGAAATTCCACCAATTTCATATCTTGAAACTACTTTGAAACTTTAGGCACACTGCAATGATGGGGAGGAGAGCCGCACCACACAATAAAACGTACACCTAGAAAAAAAATATAAGTCCCCTCTATCACATATATTTTTTTCCTTTTTTAAATTAGCTAGTGATGTCCCAACTTAAGTAGGACGCCCAAAAAGGAACCCATCCAGAACTTTGTTTCATTTCTAGCTAACTCTAATCATCACGTGATTTTATATCCCTTGGCGTGGGTAGCTTGTTCATTTAAAACCAAATTCTAAAATGCTAGTAACTTCACTATATAAGTCATTTCCTTCATCACCATGACATCTTCAGGTTCACCACTGTGTGGTGACTACTTTATTGAAAATTTCTTCTACCAACCTTTTCTAAATGCCACTTCCAAATTTAAACATCTCATTCAATTGAAATTATTGATATCCCAAAGCTATGTGTATAAATTCCATGTACCTTCATAACACAATTCTTAAAGAATGCTTCTTTTGATCTTCTAAACTCATTCTTAAGTGCACCTTTCCTTCTTCATCACCATACTTCATGATTCTATTGATTATAACCAAATAAATCTTTGTTTCCAAAAACAAGTTGGTTTCAAGTTTAATAAAGAGGAAACTATGATTGGTATAGCCTGAAAATGGTTCTTCATCCTTTTATTGTATTTTTATCATGACTAAAAAACCAAAATAGTAGTCATCAAGATACCATTTTCATTCTATTTTAATTACATAGTTATTCTACATCTCAACAGTGTATCTGGTCAAATAAAACTAAGAGATAAAAGAGATAAAATATAATTCTTAGATGATGAAATAGTTATGACTTTTCCAAGCCTCGAAACAAGATATAGGAGCCTCTACAACAAGAAATTGGAATTTTTTTTAAGTGAACATTATCTAGATCTACCGATCTTAGTTAATTAAGGAAAAAAATATTAACATAATGGGATTTCATGTGTCCATGGAATAAAATACATTAAATATTTTCCAAAGAAAAATGAAAACCATTCAACAACATCATTTAAGATTCACTAAAAAAACGAATTGTACAAACATTAGTTTATTTTCAGATAATATATATGTTGGTAAAAATAAACAATTCCAACATATACTAATTTTTATTGGTGTTAATTTCAATTATCAACCCCTATTTTTACCAACAGATATATTTATTGATATTGATCGCTCAATACCAACAAATATTTTACCAACTGTAAAAAAATTTTCCCAATCATACTTATACCAAAAATTTTCTACTAACACATAATTTTGTTATCAATTATAACTATTACCAAAAAATATTTTTCCATCACTAAAAAATGTTATAATAAATTAATCAATAAAAAAAATATTTTATCAACAACCAATCAAGAGAAACCTATTTTTTGATATATTATTATTTTTACACTTAAGTCAATATTCATTTTTTGAGTTTTATTAAAAATATTTCATTAATTGATTTCAATTTTTAATTTTTTCTAAATATCAATATTGTATATTTTTTAATGTTTTTAATTTATTAAAAATTTAAACATATTCTATAAAAAAATAATTTAAATCATTATAATATTTGATATATTTATATATATTTTTATATAATATCTCAATGAAAACTTATTTTTTATATTTAAATTTAATAAAAATAATTAAATATAATCAAAATTAATTTAAAAAATTAATTATATAATTTCAATATGGGGTGATTTTCTGTCTTGAATCAATGAATCCCTATATCGGCCATGGCTACAACCTTAAACCCTCCTTCGTCTCCATGGGGATAGATGCATGGGAAGGCTCAATTCATCTACTCTTGTGGAAGATCTTCCTAAAATAAAACATTTCCCTATGGTTCCAAAGGTATTTTATGGAAATATATCGGTGGTTCATGGTGAATTTTTTACCTCGAATTGCTTCCTTGTTTCAGTACTTCCGTTAATGTTTGGTGGGAGTCTTCATTTGGCTTCAGTGGTGTCGGTGGTGGTTTCAAGTTCTTGTTGAGGTTGTTGTGGTGGATGATTTTCACAGCGGTGGAGCTTGGAGACGTGTTTTGGGGTCCTGGTGTTGTTCGACAATAATTATGGTACCAGACAACAATGGGTCTTATTTAACTAAAGGGATTGGTAGCATATGTTCTCTAGTGATTTTTGGTTTTTTTATCATTGCATCTCTTTCAATTGGGTCTGATTTTTCACTCATGATGTTGGTAGTTCCATTTGTTTTACATTCAGTGTGTCAAATTAGAGTTCTCAGATATCTCATTATTCTGATTCAATTTTTGTTGGTCATTTTTCAATTTTTTGTGTGGGAAAAAAATTCATTGGATATAATTTATGTTTCTCATAGAGGAAAGTTAAACTAGAATATAGTAATTATTTTGCATCAATTTATTATGTGGATAGCCTGAAATGTTGTTGCAATAGTAGATAGTTTGGGAAGTTGGTGATTAGGTGGACTGAAATGTGAACTATTTTTTAGTGCTGAACCTAGGAGAGTGATATTGTATTGGTTGATTTTAGCTTTGATGATTATTGCAATGTCTTAGTCCATCATCATATCATAATAATCCTTGTTATTATTAATAAATATTATGATGGTAGCTGATGATATTCTCATGTATATATGGCTATGTAAAATTTTTCCCAATCCATTTATAAATAGATTTTATGAATTATATGCTTGTTTGATCGCTGTTTTTTTGTTATTTTTTATTGAAATTCTATTTTGTATGCCAACCTTGGTTGCTTAGGATAGTTACTTTGTTAATAACTATGAAACACAATTAGGATCCCAACCTTTATAATAATTACTCCTACAATCATGAAGTTCACTCTTTGGATATAACAAATATTTAGATTCTAATAATTATTTCTCTTGCATAAAATATAGAAATTATCCCTTATTTATATAGAAAATTTTACATCTCAATTCCTTAAACACGTTTTTTATTTTCATATTATTTCTGAACAACCTAAGCATCACATAGATACTACACATTTTACTAACTTTATTAACTTTCTTTGTCAATGCAGATTGAGTTCTATTTATTCATGTTCATAGATATATTCTTTGATATACCTCACTCTATTAGGTATATAAAACTAATTGTTTTATATATTTATTTCGGAAAAATTTACTCCAGGGTTTTGATGAAGAAGATATCATACCTGAAATGGAGGAAGAGATCATGCCTGAATATATTACAGTTGATATCATACCTAAAGTGTATGGCTTACAAACTAACATGTCATTTGTTTCCCATGAGAAAAATATAGCCATAATGGATGTTGAAGATGTTTTAATTAATGATTATACACTTCATTTCATTGAAATTCATTGATGTGTATTGATAATAACTCTTTTGTTATTGCAATTAAGATTTTTTATCTACAACTTATCGTCTCATGTCTTTTTTGTGTGTGTTTTTGTGGTTGTGTCCTTTGTAATGTGATTATTTTATTTAAATGACACGCAAGGTTTTACATAACTTCTATGAATTTGAAAATGGAAAATAAACCATTTCCCATGAGTCATTTGTGAGCATACTTTAGATGATATTGAAATTTATTTTGAGTATGTTCTTACTATTTCTCATGTTTTGTTCAATGAAAATGACATTTTGTGTGAAACCAAAAATTTGATATCCTATGAACCTACTTCTAAAAATTAAATCACATATTGATATGATATCAAAATTGGTGAAATGACTATTTCTAATGAATTTAATTATGTAAATCATAAAAATTGTGATTATAAGTTATTTCTAGATTTTTTTATGATTATTTTTTTAATGGAAATAAAGAGGGGAATGAATAGTACGTGTTAAATTGGACTCAGAGGTGTCATTTCCTACTTATGATTTTCTGTATAAAGATGAACTGAATTCTTTCATGTCAAAATATATATACTTCTTTATTGCTGAAAATAAACTATTATTTGCTGAAATTTATTATGATCGTATATAACTTGATCTCCTTGCTAAAAATTATTATGGAACACATATTTTTATAATGAAATAAATTCTTTCAATCCATTTAAATTGGACACTTAGTATTTTGAACATAAATTACTTAATGAATTGGATAATGATTTTGAAATTGAAAATAACCTTGAAAATTTTTAACTACATGTTGAATTGGATGAAATAGATTTTTTAGTGATGAAATTTATTCTGAAATGATTTGTTTTGATGGGATGAAAGTGATACAATGTACTAATTTGAAACATTTTAAAAATAAAAATAAAAATCTTTTTTAGTGTTGAGAACATAAAGTTTGAATTGCCCATTTCAACTAACATAACATTTCAACCTTTAGAGGATAAAGAGTAATTGGTTTTCAATGATGACGTTAGTGTTGAATTTTTATTTGAAGAGAACTTTCACGTAACACTTTCACCAGCAGTGAATGCAGTTAATTGTTTTGAGAGAATAAATGAGAATATTACTACCTTTTATGAAAAAAAATTCAAAACATTCATTTTTGAAATAAGAGTGTTATGTGGGACTTATTTCTTATATAAAATTGAATTTTTTTTCTTATTTATTACCTCTACGAAACATGAAATATAACCATTTATTTAGTGTTTTGATAAGGTGTTATATGTTTTTTATAGAAGAAAAGTGAGAACAAGTCAAACATAATGTATGGATTCTAGTTCCATTTGGTCTTGGTGGATTACTGAAGTGGTTTCAGAAATAAAGATGGATTGGTCATGTATATACAATGGAGTAGATATTCACCTTGAAATAAAGCACTTAGGTATGTGTTTCTTTTGTTGGTTTTTAACTATATTAATGATTTTTCTTGATTTCTTTATAGGAAAATAAATAGATAAATGTAGTACACCATATTAAAGACAACTTCAAGCAGTTATCCACTTCGACAATTGAACATTTATGACATATCCTAACACCCTATTATTTTTAAATTTCAAATTTCTTCTCACATTATGACATATAAACGTAGGGGTAAAGGTACAATAAATACATGACTTCTTAATCTATTATTTCCCCAATTGATTTATACCAATGTTTCCTATTGATTCCTAAATTTATACTTTTATATTTGTTGGGAAACTATTTGTATACTTTGTAATGTGCATGCTGAATTAAGCTTAAAAATGTAACATCCACCAAAATTCTACAAGTTTAAACTTTGGTTTTTTAAAATAAAATCCTAAGAAAGGTTATATTTTCAACAAAGTGATTTTTTAAGAGACTTTTTATTTAATATCATGAATGGTGATGCCATTTTCAGGACCCCTTTTATTATTTGTGACTCTTTGTTTCATCTTTTAGTTGCTTGTTGGTAAAGGACATCCACTTATGTATTTTGGGTTTTTGCATCATTGAGTATCATGATGCTAGTAAATGCACCACATTCACCCATGCCTCCAAATATGGTAGCATCAAGGTGATATTTCACCAACTTCACCCATGCCTCCAAATTATGATGATAGTATGCCTGTCACTTATTTGATTCATCATTATTTTCATCTCTTTGTGTTCGATCATTCTAATCCTCTATGAACATCACCACCTTTGGTAAATATTCAAAAAAAATACACACAAAAAACCATGAACAAGAACCATAAGTTGAAAAAAAAATATAAATGTGATAAATATAAATAATGGATCCCAAACTTGTGGCATTTTTTTATCATCATGTTTTGTATTCACATGACCTGTAATCCAACTCAATTTTCCTATAATCAATAGTTTTTTCATTGTAATATAAAGATTATATGATCTAGTTTTCCCTCTATAGAAGAGGTTTTTAATAGGTGTAGGTGAACTCCTACCCCTTATTAAGAATAATAATACAAGAGAATAAAATAAAAAAATATATCATGTGTAAGTTCCTAGTTTTTTTGGGTCATAAATATAATAGAAATGTGTAATTATTTTAATTACTACTTCAAAAAAATGAAAAAAAAATTGTGTGAACATTTATTTCTGATTCGTAATTTATACGTCTACCTCCAACTCTGCACCAAACTTCTCCAGCTGGTCAGTGTCAGCATCCAAGTCTCATACCATCGTGTGGTTGACACTCCAATCATCTAGTCTCTCATCAAACTACCTCCCACCAAACCACCACCTGATCATTAACTTTATTCACTTTTTCATATTTTATATCCTTGAACATCACCAAGAAAACACCCTGAGGTTGGTTCTCACAAACCTTTATGTATTGAACTGGACAAAGCTTTAAACATTACTCTTATATGTCTACTTCTAATTCTAAATGCAGATTCACATCAGATCTCATTTCATAATTTGTAAACATATGGTTAAGGATAACAGTGGTAGGAATCGATAGATGAGAATCATTATATCCACCCCATCCAAGCATCTTCCATTCAACCAAAGTTTATTTTTCTTTCCCTTGTACACTTTTTTTGCAATAAATTTCTCACATTTTTTCTTAAATTTGGATTGGGTCACTAACATGGGGGTATTTAAACCTATTCGAAGAGGTGTGCCATCCAAGATCTGTATAGAAAAAACAATTGAAGGTTCCTTCAAATATATAACAAGTGCATCACCCTTTTTTCTTCTTGTTTCCTTTTCAACATTGATCCTCACTCATAGAATTTTTTTCTTAGGTTATTTTATTATCCTGCACTTGGAAAAACCCTCCAAAGACTCATCAAAAGTAACATCATCATATAATCCATTAACATAAACATGTGTTTTTAATTTTCACTCAAACCGACTATCAGGTACAACAAGTTCTAAGATATATTCATACAATTTTAAATTTTCCTTCAATACTGCCTTTGTAACCTTATCCTCAATGAATAAGTTTTTTCATTGCACTAAATGGGTTTTTAACTATTTAATTAGGAATAATTCTCAATAGAAATTTTGTGTCATTCTCAATTGAAAATATCTTTACTATATTATGGAATTTAATGCGGTGTTGCTACAATATAGAATTTTGAGTTATGTGTCACTATTAATTGAAATTAATGTCATTATCTATGGTTTGTGGTCACCGGTTAAATAATATTCTTGTTTTTTTATATCATGGATTGTTATTTTCAATTTTTGTGGCCACTAGTTATCTTATGTTAATGTGGTCACTTGTAAATTTGTTTATAGTCTTTGGTTTTTCTAGAAATTTTTTTTTTGTTGTGCTCACTTGTTATTTTTATATTATGTGTTATGGAAGTTTTTTGGGTCATTGGTTATATATGCCTATTATGGTCACTAGATGGAGAATATTCTGGTTGTTGTGGTATCTAGTTAGATCATCTTATGGTTGTTGTTTCCCTTGGTTAGATAATCCTCTTATTGTGGTCACTTGATGATATTTTTATATCATGCTTTATTATTTTAATATCATGAATTTAAATCAAAAATGTTTATTGTGTTGTGTTTGGATATAGTGGATAGGTGGTGCTTGTGATCATATTGTTTCTTATGAACATGTTCTTCTTGTGAACATTTATTGTAAGTGGACAGGTGCTACTTGTGATCTGAACATTACTTGTGAATAGGTTCTTCTTGTGAACATTTTTTATAAGTGGACAGGTGCTTCTTTTGATCGGAATGTTTCTTGAGATGGTGCATGCCTAAATTGGACAGGTTCTATTTTAAACATAGAAGGGTGGTCCAATGTAATTAAAGGGTTGATGTTGATTTTTTTCATGTTCGGATTCACTACAGTAGATAATAGCTCATGTGAAGTGATTGAGATTCCATGACAGTGACATCCAATGTTAGCGAGAAATAGATTGTAGACGCGGTTTCATTGAGTTCTATGTAAATTCTATTAGTGTTTGAACATGATTAAACATGTATTTAGTATGTTTCTTATAGTTTCTTATTTTTTCATGAAGTTTTAACATGTATTTAAATTATATTTGAATGCGTTTTTTCAAATAAAATCTCGGTTTTTTTGTGTTCTATATAAGCTAATTTTATAATTATTATATAATTTATATAATAATATACTATATATAATTATATTAATGAATATAATATAAAATTTCAATAAAAAATATTGGAATACCAATATTTAAAATATTATTTAAAAACAGATATTAATTTTTAGTATTGTTTATAAATGTCAATAATATTATCACCAGATATATTAGTCGTATTAACCTATTTCTAAACATTTTTACCAATATATATATTATCTGTTGGTATAATTATAATTGTAAAAAAATTATTTTATCTATCACAATAACATTTAGAAATAGATTTTTTACCAACAATTTAGTGACAGGGCCATATTTGTTGGTAAAATGTTTTTCCAACATAAAATGTGTGTTTACCAATATATATGTCCCTATTGTAAAAAGTGGAATATTTTTTATTGATTAAAGAGATGAAGTGAAAAATATATAGGAGATATCAATCACACATTCCCCTATATAAATTTAGATAGACATCATGCATAGAGAATACTTATAATAAAATTAGTCTATTAAAATATAGTAGAAATTTTAGGATAAAAAAATACTCATGAGACTCCCCGATGAGAAAGATAACAAGTTCCACATGAATCTCCTTTGGCCCCTAGTAATGCCTCTACCCAAGGGTTTTCTACCAACCTGTGTGGAATAAGTGTGTCCAGATTCTAGGTCTACCTTCCCTTTAATCATCTTCATAAATGACAACTTACCCCTCAACACTCTTAACAACTCTCTAACAACCATCAACGTCTCCATTGATTTCTCCCTCGAAAAATTAAAATCACGGGAATCCCTTTTCTTTAAAATGACTTGACTGAATGGTTGTCATCAAATGGGTCGATCATCTGATCCCACCCTAAAATTTCAACCTTTCTAGCCCAATAATAATTCATGTAAAATCAAATTACAACACCAATTAATATTCAATTACCCCAACATTCCAATACAAAAATATTTAATCCAATTAAAAAAATTCAATTAACTTTATAATTTAAATTCATATAACATTAATATAGTGAAACATCAATTTCCACAAAATGCAACCCCAATCTCAATTTTCCAGAAATATATTCTTAGGAAAATTAAACATCAAATTGTCACATGGTTTAATCCAAAGCACTTAATTTTTCAAGAAAAAAACAATTTCAATGCTAGAAATATTTAACAGTGATTAGTTTCAAATAATAATCCATTAAAATATTGAACACTTTGATATTCAGTAAAAAACATTCTAGTTAAATTCATAGTGTTTAAATTTTTTTTGAAGTAATAACACATGACATTTTTAACCCAAAAAATAAACATTTATAATGAATTCATATTTTCACCTCAGATTTACCAAACTCGTAAAATTAATCAATGAAAGACCACTTATAATCAAAATTCAACCAAAATATAATAAAAATGTATGTGTTGAACATGTGAAATAATAACCACATCAAATCCCTGAACACTTAGTCATTCTTATTTCCTAAAGAAATAAAAAATAAACATTCAGCAAGGATAAAGAGTAAAAAATTTGGATGAGATGACTAAGGATAGTTAAACAAGGTTATTTTATCTAAATATTTCATTTAATAAGAGAACATGTTATCATCTGATTCAAATCTAACAAATTTTTATGTTAAAACAATTTCAATATAAAAAAATGATCATGGTTGATTTAGTAGACAGGGAAGTACAAGTTTAAAACAAGTCATAATAATTTCCAAAAGCTTACTCTTATGATAATAATTAACCCATAATTACATAATAATGACAATGATTGATGAATTTGATTCATATAAATAATTAACCCATAATTATATAATAATGGTAATGATGGATAAATGTTTTTCAAACAATAAATAGCTCTGCATAATTTAGACAACCCATTCACTGTCATTAAAACTGGATACACACACTCTCAACCATGAATTTAGGAGTTATCTCAATGAATTATCAAAGATATATTTTGTATAAAGATCTATCATCCACCAAAAAATTGATTCAAAATGATCAATTGTACTTCCAATTTTTAAACAAAGAAAATAATTATGAAAATATGATAAAAAAATTTTATCAGGTGATTTCCATAGAGAACAGTATAATAAAAAAACCATCCAAAGAAAGATAATCACCAAATAGATTTTTCTAGTAACAATTATGAACATTGAACATGTAAAAAGTGTGTATGAATACAACCATTTCAAAAACATGAAAGAAATTTTATGGTTACTAAAAATGATTTTCTACACATATAATTTCAGTGAAAAACCAAGAAAAATATGGAAATGGTGTGAGTTATCCCTTCTCCCACACTTAAAAACAACATTGTCCCCATTATTGAACTCTAAGGTGGGATCAATAGCAAAGGTTTAAAAATGTTTTGGGTATATCCCCATTCATAGGTCTGATATCCACATTTATAAAAAAATTCTGAATAAACTCTTCAACCTATTGTTAGAATCAATAGGTCATCAAACAATTCATTTTAAACAATTGATACCCTTCATGGATGATCATGATACTTCCTAAAAATCTAAATTATTGATCCATGGAGGAAGGAGATCACCTTTTGTTAACATTTCAGCAGTATAAAATCATGTATAAGGGTGAAAAATAATCATAAAAATAGAACCATTACACAAAAAAGTATCATGATTCAACACATATAAAATCAAATTCAGAATAGTCATGCATAGTTCTATTAACACTAAAAGAAATACTCAATTAAACTCAATAAATCATGTGAAATATCCCATTATGATAGAAAAAATCATCATACCAACATCTTAGTTAAATCAGTAAATGAGAATATTTTAACATAATAAACTATCAACAACACTTTACTAAAATCCAATGCATGTAAATTACTATCCCATCATGCAAAAAAATTAAAAATAGAAAGAAAATCACACAAAAAATTAGCATGCAAGTCAATACTTCACCAACTAAACCATTTACAAGTTTCTTAGGTGGCTTCTAAATTAGCCATTAAAGGTCCATCCAAAATCACTATCCCCTTCAACTTACTAAACTAATTTAGTTGAAATCGTGGCATTTCCTATAAAAAAAGATAATGTAACATTAATTACAGTAGTTAACTTCAAATAAAAATGAAACTAAAATAAAAATCGAGGGGAAAGTGAATAAATGAGATACCAAATCAGACATGGGGTGATCCTGATGGAAATAAGTGTTCATGGTATCCCCTCTTTAACATAATTGATCATTCATATTATTCTCCTTTTATTCCTACAAAGAAACATAGAAAAAAACATTACAATCTATTATGTTATTCCACAGAAAAAATACATGTTGAGTGGTCAATAGATAATGTCATTCCCATTGAATTCCATGGATCTTGCACTGTCCATGTTGAGACAAAATGAGATGTGAAACATTTATTTAAACCAAAAAATAGAAAAATAGAGAAAGAGACACAAAAACAAACATTGTTTTATTGAAATCATGGGTTTAATACCATAAATCACTAGAATTTATGTCTCTAGTTAGACTCCTCCTGAATTATTTAACCATAATTAGTAGGAATGAAATATTTTATGGAAGGAAATTTCTTATCATTTGGAAAATAATTTTCAAAAAAAGATTTCAAAATCATTTTAGCTCCAAAATCTAACCAGAATTTCTAGATTTATCCCATGACTAAGGAAATTGGTTGCTATCCAAAACTATTTACAAGATTAAAAAAACATTTCTAGTACCTAAAAAATGTGAAATAATACTATAAAAGTCATTCAAAGGGGAATAATTAGACTCACTTACCTCCAATAGCTCATTGGAATTTAAACACTCAAGAATAGGTTCAAAACCCAGTGTGACCAACCCACTTTTCCAAATAACATACATATTCTAAAATAGATTGATGATCAACTAGTGGACCATATTCCATGTTGAAGAAAATAATTTGGCATTGGTGATGTGTTTTTCACACTCCTCACTTGACTCAAAAAATGCGAAGCTCTCAAAATTAGGTTGAACATCATTTGTCAAAACATTATTAATAGTAGATGAGTGGTTTTTAATTGATAATAGTTGTTCAAGTTGAACATGATATTTTTTTCAAACAATGAATGATCACCTTTTCCAATTTCAAAAAAAAATCATTTCAAAAGCAGTTTTCTTTATATTAATAGAAGACACTCCCTCTACCAAATTAACTCTAGAACATCCTTTAATAGGTGTTGGTTTCTTAAAAGTTTTGAAGAAATTGAATTCCTCTATTTCATCACAATCATTGAACTCTAATTTCCCTTAATCAACATCAATCAAATCCCCTCTAGTAGATACAAAAAGCAATCTATGAATGATACAAACATCCTTATCACACTCTATTTCCAAAATAAAAAAAAACAATGGGTATGAAAATCTCACCAAACTTGACCATGATGTCGTCAACCCTTCTAAATGGTGGGTAATGGAACTATCCTCTAATTCAATTAAAATTTAGGAGAGTTTATGTTCTCTAAGCTTAAATTACTAAAAAAAGAGTGTGATGAGATTTACACCTTCCCCAAGGTCACACAAGCATTTTTTTCCCTTCCACTTCCCCCTAAATTATAGGGAATGAGAAATATTTTGGGGTCTTGCATTTTTTAATGGATTTTATTTTTAAGGACAACACTAAAATATTCTATCAGGGAGATTGTAGTGAATTCATACAAGGTATTTTTATTTTTGACAGTTCATTTGAAGAATTTTAGAAGTAAAGGACAAAACTACACTCTTCTGTCGGGATCTCTTTAGCGATGATAGGTGGTTCCTAAATATCGTTTGGAAGATAGACTAGGATGAGATTTCTTAGTCAGTAGTGGGCTGCCCTTGGATCACCAGTGTTCTCATAAGCTTATATTTTTCTCTTAGGAATCTTGGGGCTGCATGGGTTTTGCAGTGGTACCCGTGTTTGAGAAACCACTCTTGTTAGCTTGGTTCAGGTTGTGGTTCTTTCTAGTGTGCTTTAGTGGGGCAGAGTTGTGAATTCAACTTAGGGTTTTACTTATTAGGGTCCTAGGAGGGTTGGGCTTCTCGGGAGCTAACCAGGTATGAGGATAACAAGTTGTTGGGCTGTGGTTAGAGAAATAGGATCAGGGGGGATATCTGGCTACCCACCAGACTTCATGATGGTAATGTGGGTATCTCTTTGATGACATTGGGTGGGTACCTGGGAATTAGGTTCTTAATGTCATCGGGCTAGATTTAAGGGGTTTTTCCTTAGGTTGATAGTAGACTGCACTTGTTTGTTGAGTTTGTTTCCTCTTGGTTTTGTGTTGACCTTTAGGACTGGGGCTGTATGGGTTATACAATAGTGTAAGTTAGGATGTGGCTTCCCCTATTGCAGGGTTCTAAGAATTTTCTTCTCCTTAAATGGAAATTTTCTTCTAGGTTTGTCTCAAATTCAGGTGGAGTGAGTCATTTTTTTACACTGAGTCTTGTGAATTGTTTTCTTGTTTAATTTATTTTTCATGAGATGCTTTCTTTGCCGCTATTTTCATTATTGCATTGGTTTTTCTAAGTTTGATTTTCCATGGTTTTAGAGGATTGGTACTGTTGTGTTTTCTACTTGTGCACAGGTACTAGTTAACAGTACAGGACTTCTTCGATGGATTGATCTCAACGGTAGTCTCAGGTAAGTATATGTAGAGACCCAAGATTGACATGCATGTACATTACATTACTTTTGGGGAATACTTAATAAAAAAACAGACACCCAAAGACCATAATAGTTTAGTGTCTTTGGAAACTTGGAACACAATCTTCTAATCATGGTGAAAGATCTTCAACATCTTCCATAAAGATCTTTTCCTTTTGTTTTCTTACCTAAAACCTTTCTTTATATCCTGGGGAAAAGAAAACATAAAAAGGGTGAGCTCAAATTCTCAGTAAGGGTAAGCATGGATAAAATAAAACAAACCATATACATTTGAACTTAAAAACATGAACATAATGTTTAAACATCAAAATCTTGAGTGGTGAAATAAATCTTGGCAGTATGTAAGGCATAGATCATAAAAGAATATTAATCATGATAAAATGGCATGGGAATAAAACATGTAATTTTGGAAAACCATTAAACACATGATATTATTTCCATAGTAGCCAAGGCATTGATGCCAAGACCATCATAGTGGACAAAGTCCATTACTGAACCAGGTTTACTTGTTGTTCCAGCCCTGTATTACTGAACCAGATTCACTTGTCGTTCCAGCCATGTATATCTCATGAGATATAAATCTTAACCCAATGAATTGGAGGGAGATATAGGTCTCACCCATCTCATAATGAAATCATTCTTACTTGTGCTACAAAATAAACATAAATCATTCATCATAATCCAAAGAATAAAATGGGTTTCATAAACATCATCCCATCATAACATAATCCATATAAAACAAATGGATATCATTTCATCATAAGAAGAATCAAACCATGTAAATAATAGAGACATTATACTTGAAACATAATCATACTAAATAATGTCATCTTAGATGGAAAATAGTTTTGACAAAACACTTGAAATGAATTCTTGAGAAAAATATCATTTCTTCTTCAAAATCATTTTCTTTTCACAAAATGTCATGCAATTTTAAAAGAAAAGAATTTTGTTGAAAATAATCATGAAATATTTTAGAGGAAGCTTCATAAAAATTAGGCGTTATGAAACCGTAAAAAATCAATTCATGTCGTATAAGTTAAAAAAAACATTATCCTCGTACTTTTAACGGAAAAGGAAAAAAGTACCACGTATGGTAAAAAAAAAGATTTCTTCCATAACACAAAGTAAAAGTAAAAGAGGGGTAAACATGACTTGAAAAATACATGTAAGAATATTAAACACTTTATGAAAACATTTTTATGGACATGGATGAAAAATATAACCCCAGTAAATACTTACGTATAAGCAATCCCGGATAAAAATGAGATTGCAAAATTATCCCTTACCTTATGTCCAATTTCTTCCATATGTATCCGAGACTCTTGTATAGTGGGTTTAAAAATAATATTAACTTGTAACAGAACCATAATAATATTTATGATATCATATATGATTCACTTGCGACTTTATATTACCTATTCATTTGTCAATTCCATGTTAAAGCAGCGTTTTGGGTAAAATCGTTTCATTTATCATTCGTGTTTTGACTTGTAATTATTCATATGATTACTTAGATCATGATTACTTACTTCCAGAATGTAAAACATGATTTATATATAATATATATTCAGAATATACATATATATAATAGATCGATAAATGTAAAGAAATACACCGTTCATGGAGACGGTAGGTCGTACGTACGCATGAACGTTGTTTTCGTTTCCTTATTAAATTGAATGGAAGTAAATAACATATACATAAATCCAGTATCATTAATATTTTATATATTTCATGATTATTTATTATATATACTTTATAATCATTCTTGAATGGTTAACTTGGAGAATGAATCTCATCACGTCATGGAGACGGTAATTCGTACGTACGCACGAGCGATGATATTGTTCTCATAATTATTGAATGGAATTAGAGTAGATGATATAATATCTCAGAATTATTATCATGTTATAATAACCATATATATTTATTCTTTACACCATTATACCCATCCAAGTAAGGTGGTGGTGGAAAAAACAAATTACACCATGGCGTGGAGACGGTATTCCGTACGTACGCATGCACGGTGATTTCATTTTCCGTAGGATGGATAGAAGGTGAAATAGGGTTGATTCATATTTATAATAACATATCATTATATGAGTTATAATGATGTTATTACTTTGTTATGAAACAACAAAAGAAGAGGAAATAGAAGAAGAAATGAACTTGAAAGAATCGGTAAAGGATATTACCTCTTCTTCGACGCGCCTCTTCTAAACCTCCTCTTAGGGCACTAAAGTTGGTCTTTGAAGAATACAAGGACCTCTAGTATATTTCTAGGAAAGCGGAGAAGAGAAATGGGCAGGATTTGGTCGAGTTTGAAGGCTCAAAGTGGTGTGAGGAGGAGAGGGAGGAGGTGCCCTTTTATAAGGGAGGAGAGGGGCACCTTTGGAAACGTAAGAAATATTAATTTATAATAAATTCAAAACCCACTTAAAAACCTCCAAAAATGACTCAAATCCGAAGATTAGATGAGATAGGGTTGTAATCTCATCAACCAATAGAATTTAGACATGTTGGGAAATTATTTTAAACCTTAACAACTTGATTTATCCTTATTTAATCTATTTAATTTTATTTGTGGTAATAATATTCTAAATTTTAAATTGTTATAAATAATTACTTATGTGTTGTGAATTATCCATAATTGGGTACTTTATGACATTTTAGACCATATAAATTTCAATGTATAATTTTTAAATATTTTTTGTGATTTTTAAACAATTTAATAATATGTTATTTTTATAAAATAACAATAGTTTTAATTTTGAAACTATTTATTTATTTGAATTTAAATAAAATCCACACAGAGGATATATTTGAACCAAAATGTTTAATAGATTTCTAACATATCATATTCATCTAGAAAATTTATGGAGAACATTAATTAGTTCATATAATATTTATTTTAATATTTTTAAAACCATTTGTTTGATATTTATCGTAATGAAATAATTACTACAACATTTTTGTATAATTATTTAATATACTTATTTGTTGCATAAAAATTAAAAATAAAATACTATGATGAAGATAAATACAATATATTTCATAATAATAATTTTACTCGAATTTATCATCTTAAAATAACAACATATAAATTGTTATATTTATTAAATTATGAAGGTGACAACTTTGACATCATTTAAAATAAAATAATATAAATGTCCTAATCTCTTTTATACGGCTCCAAATGGTCCCCAAGTCGACCCTTGGATGCTTATGGTATAGATATACTCGACCAATAAGTTTTAGTCAAGTGTTTGGGTCTTTTGATGGGTATTATCACTTTAATAAAAACTATATTATTGATTTTTCACTAAGTAAATAATTTCTGCATCATTAATGTATAAGCTATTAAGGTAATTAAATATTTCTTAAAAATTAAAAATAAATTAGCACAACAAAGAAAAACATTTTAGCTTTCAAATGAGTATTTATAATCGAATTTATATTCTATATAATCTTATATTAAAAATACTTTAATTATTAATGTTTGAGTGAGACATATTTCACTTTTTTTTAAATAAAATAAATTAAAGGTCTTAATCACATCCAAGTGGGTTCAAATAGATTCTATTTCGACCCAAGTATGATTTAGGACGAAATATAATCATCTAATTATATTAAGACAAGTGTTAGGGTAATTTTATAATATTATATTTACCTTTAATTACCCGATTTACCTTTAACTATGGTAAATAAAATTTACCGTAGTTACTATTCATAGTGCCCAAAAATAAAAAAGTAGCCCATTAACATAATTTGAACCTACTGATTTCAAATATGGAATCCATTTTTCCAAATTCAAATCACAGAAGTTGCAGAAATTAATTTAAAATTAATCTTGTTGTTAAGAAAACGAGTTTTAAAAGTTAAAACATTGCAATAGATTGAAATGATTTTACCTATGAATTCAATATAAAATCAATGCTAATGGCATACATCATATTAAATGGTAAAAATATATTCTATTTATACTTTAAAACCATTCAATATAATAATTTAACCTTATAAATTATTACGATGAAAAAAAGTTGTTTTTAATTAAAATATAGCGTGTTTTTACTATTCATTAAAATATGAAAGTTATCAGAATAATATGAAAAAGTTTATCCAAAGTAGATTTTTATATCCTTATTCCAAAGAAGAATTTTATTTTGTCAAATTGAACTTATAAACATGTCAAAAACTAGATTTAAAGTGGGTGCGTCACCAAAAGGCGGCAAAACTGCATTTTTTTAAAAATATTTATTTTACCTGAAAATTTTATTTTGTTCTCAACCATGTTCTAGAAAACGTGTAAGATGGATAATAATGTTATAAAATTTAAAATGTAGTTAATATTATTCGTAACAGCTAGTTCATAATAATATTATAACAATATATCGTTGTTTAGTGAAACCCGGTATTGCGTACTACACACGCTATCGAGGAAGATTGCGATTGCGTGTAATGCAAGCCAAGTCAGGGCTGCGTGTAGTGCAAGCTCCCTTTGGTGTTGCGTATAACATAATCAAAACTTATTTCATTTATACATTAAACAAAATTTATACTTAATGTTGCATATAATAATATCTACAAAATGAGCTTGAAATTGTGTGTAACACGGGCCAAGAATAGTGTTGCGTATACTGCAAGCTAATACGGTGTTGTGTATAGTACAAGTTAATCTTGGTGTAGTGTACAATAAGAGATATCAAAGAAATTAAAAAGAATACATCTCATAAAATCTCGGGGTGTTACAATATAGGTATGCATTCTGTTCATGTTTAGAGGTTTTAATTCTAAGCACGTTTAAGCAGTAGTTTAGATAGAATCGATGAGGGCAGTTGTGTATCACATTGATACACATTTTGAACATAAGCGATGTATAGTTTGACTAGCACTATTTATTATCGCTTTTGTTTTTCTTATATTGTTTAGCATGACTCTCCGATTCAATTGATAGGTTAGGTGCAATAACATTATCAAATTTAATTGAAAATAGTGGAGATTTGTGAATTAAATTTACTTAATTCGTTTTTTCATATTAAATTGATTCAATGTGTGAGCTGCCATTTTAATTTCTTTTTAACCATGCAAATTCTTTTAAATGTTTGCTCAAGTTTTTTATCTGCCTGGACCCAGTTGTGTGGGCCGAGCTTAGTGCGACCTGTTTCGTGGGAATCCCACCGTGGATATATGAAGGTATTGTTTTCCTTGCCTACCGTTGATCTCTTTTGACGCCCTTTGACATCCGGCCATCTATTCTTGTGGCCGGTTTGTTGTATACGCTGGAAGGGTTTGTTCGGAGAGGCTTCGTGGCAGTCCCTCCTTGGGTGTGCTATTACACAGTTCATTTTTGGCGGGACCTTTTGTATACCTCTCACGCAGGTGGTTCATTTGGGGGGTCAATCGGTTTTCCTTTAGTGTTGGTGGATTTCAATCAGTCACTCCAGATCCCGCCGATTCCCGAGTATTCAGTGCGTTTTCTCCCTAGCTTCTCAGCTCCTTCGAGATCTGAAACAGGGTTTCTCACCACGGGTGTTTTGGGGTTTTTCTTGCTTCAGTTATTGTTGGATTCATCTTCGACGGAGGATTTGTTCTGCTGGCTTGTTGACCTCCCTGCATAGAGCTCATTGCGGCAAGTTCGATCGAAGAAACGATGTGGGTATTCACATAGATCGAAGAGATCCAAACGGTTGTACAGGGTCTGGCACTGTAAGTATTTTTATATTCTGGTTTCTCTGGTTTCATGCTAGCAGTTTCTATATCTTTAAATGTTGGCGGAGATTTTTCATTATTTTCTGGGTTCAGTTTGTCTATTTGTTTGCAGCTTGTAACCAGGTCCGAAGCACGTTAAATCAATAGGCCCCTTTACTATTCTGAACTTTTCCTTTGGGTTTGGATCTTTAAATATTAAAATTCATAGTTCCAGTTCGATCCTCGGTTTATTTTGGTTGTTTGACTACCTTTTCACTTCCCCATCTATCAAAACACAATAGAATATGGAAAAGTAACTGATGTGGAGAAGAAGAAACCCCTCAGTGAATCTTGAAACCTCCATGGGTCTGCCTCAACTCCAAGGAAAAGTTCGTTCTAGAGCTCCCCTCTCTCTCTCTGGTTAGGCCACAGCTTGGTTCGGCCTAGAATCTAGAATGTCCTGCCTGTTGCCTTTCCCCTTTTACTCCCCCAGTGCACCGACTTAACTATATCTAAATAACCCTTTGAAATTACTTAACTAGTAGACAAATAGTCTCTAGCCATTTCAAAAATTCCCCCACGTCATCAAATTTTAGACACTTGTTATATATCTACTTCCTCCACAGAAGGCAAGTACATTTCTACTCAACTACTTCAGTTGGGGTTAGCCACTTGTATCATACTCTTATTATAGTGACCTCTACTCAAAATATCTTTAGTGTATTTCCAATTCTTCAGCATGTTTCCAGTTCAAACATCCACATCAATTAAACCCCATATAAATAAAAAAAACTAGTTCCACAATGAAACAATATGACCTACCTAGAATGATCTAGAACTCAAAACACCTCTTTGGTGATTCATCAAACACCTTTTGTATATCTCATAACTCCAGACTTGTTGTGACACTGTATGAGCTCCTTCTCAAAAAGAAAAACAAGCATCAAAACTCAAGTAATGGACTCCATGTGTGGAAATCAGATAGCCCAATATTCGATTCAGCTTCACCCAAACACCATCACAACAGACCATCTCTCAATATACAAGGAACTACAATAGTGCAATATGCACTAACAGCCACCCGCATGAAAGCTCCAACAACATTTTTTAATAGACCCAGTAACACCTGAACTTGGAAAAGCTTTGGTCCAGATACAGCTCAAATCGACTCCAGAAATCTACACTGCAGTGAACCAGTGCCCTCATGTCAGTTTGCAGCAGCCTGCTCATGGTAATCCCATATCACTGAACACCTAAGCCCATCATTTGGCCTACAATGAAGCAGCAGCTTCAGACAAAAATAATGAATTCAACATGAGCATAACATACACAATCTCCAGCCAATCATGAACCTGACTGAACAAACCCTCGCCTCTTAAACAAAAGGGATTTGTAGCAGTGTTGAGCTCGTAAATCACACCAATAGCACCTGCAACAAACATGGTCATTGATCCTCCAACTTCACTGAATCAAGACCAGCACAAGACGACAAGGGCTAGAAAATTTCCCCCCAAATTTACTCTCTCCCCTCCACTTAATCCAAAAACCCTAAAATTAGTGTTGGGGTGTACGATTCAGCCTCTCATGAATCACACAAAAACAGGAGAAACAGAGAAAATATGGACACAAAATTACGCGGTTTGGCCGGATGACCTACGCCCACAGGGGAATGTAACCAAAATTATTATCTTAATAGGGATACATAATTACAAAATCCCACATATATTTGTCTTGTCAATTCTCACAAAACGACACCCATATTTAAAGTAGTAGTGGAGGAGAAGATGAAAATGGTCATGACAATTTTCCTCCGGACATCCACCAACTCCTTTCAACTTATCTTTCTGGGCAGCCACAAACTACTACAGTAGGTCTCCTCCGACGGCTAGTTATCAAAGGTGGTCACCCATCACAGTATGACAGTGATATTTTTTCATCAAAAACTCAACAATCTCCACCTTGATGAAAAAAATCCATGTTGATGCTCAAAAAAATCATCATGTAATTAAAACAAATTTTCCTGTTTTCGCTGAAACAAATCTTTCTGCTGTTGCTGCCTTCCCAATGCCTGTAGGCATCTCAAGTATCAAACATATTGATCAAAAGTTCAAAGAATGTTGGAACATGATCCTTGTAGCAGCCTTCTTTTCCTTTAGAGGAGGAACAAGATCCCATATCATATTCTGATGCAGTGAATTTATATCTTATTCCATAATAGACTTCCACGAGTTTAATTATTTGATATTCAAAACGTCTCAATGACATTTTGAAACACCATCTTCAACTACATAAAGAGCATAACGAACTGATTTTCCATACCTAGAAGGTCTTCGTATAGTCTTTTTTGTTATACCAATGGTCATACTCTCATCTGATTTCATTGCTCCACCTATAACTATCTCAACATTAAAATAATACAAATCACCTTTTCGAATACCTTTCATCGACAGAAGTGCACTGTGTATAACTTTTATGAATCCATCTTCAATGGTTATCCACTAACCAAACCTATCCAAAAATCTAAGCGATATGAGGTTCTTCTCCAATTCTGGTACACATCTTACATCTTTAAGGCGTCGAGTTGTACCATCATGCATCTTCAACCGTATTGTTCCAATACCTCTCGTGTGGAAAGGGTGATTATTTCTCATAAGTACCACACCTTTATCTGAGCCATTGATGTTTGAAAACCAATCTCGATTCCTGCACATATGGAATGAACAACCAGAATCAAGAATCCAACTTTTTGAATGGTTGATCGTCGAGGAAACGAGGACAATGTCTTCAACATCCCTAGTTCTCTGTAAAACATTTGCCTCCAATTTCCAAAATTTGGGACAATCTTTCTTCCAGTGTCCTTTTTAATGACAGTAGGCACCCTCGTCTTTCACTGGACATTTAAAGCTGGACTCAACTTTTAACGTCGATCATGATTCATCTCTTCTGAATCTTCTGGATTTTCTGTCAGATGACTTTTCACTAATTTCCATCAATGCCTCTGATACAGAATCTCAATGGTCATACTTGTCCTTCCACCTATACTCATTGTTAACTAAGGCATGTGAAACATCAAAAAAAAAAAAAAACCTCATCCTTACCAAACAACAACATTGTAGTAAGGTGATCATAACTCTCCAGTAGAGAGTTCAATAATAATAGAGCTTTATCTTCATATCCAATTGTTACTTCCAAACATTGCAAATCTGTCATGATTTTTTTAAATGAATCAAGGTTCTCAATCATAGACATACCTTGCTTGTACTAAAATCTAAACAATGTCGTTTTCAGGTACAACTGATTTTCAATGCTTTTGACCATATACTTATTCTCGAAAATATCCTACAAACTTTTTGCTAGTTTCTCAAATCACATTGTATTTTTAATCTTCAGACAAACAAAACTGGATTGTACCGCAGACTTGACGGTTGAGTCTCCTCCGATCACAATAAGAGATGTTGGAAGGCTTTTCTTCCAAGTTGATATCTATCAACAGTCGAGTTAGAATATCCAAAACATCATATTGCTACATGCTGATATTGTTTATCCTGTCAAACTTATCCACCTCAAAGTTTGGTGCTAGACACCATACTTCTATGCCTAGTTTTATTTGTTGTACCGCCATGTGTAGTTGAAAGAGACTTTTGGGGCAGTGCCCTACCTTCGGTTTTGGGATTCTACATCACAAAAACAAATCAGAATATTTAAAAACAGACACTACCGATGAATCCAGAATTGTTTATAACACTAAAATCAACTATTTGATTTTACAAATCTGACCCCAAATGAGAATTAAAAAAAAATCTTTCAAAAAAATGCCTACTCATCTTTTTAAACAAAATACAAATCCCCATAAATCCCCTCAATTGTCCTCACACCACCCCTTTCCCAAAAGGACAAAAAAAATATATTTTTCACATGAACACATCCCCACCTTTTGACTTTTACCACAAAAAGACAAATAATTTCCCCTCGTTTTTTAATGCGCACCACATGCATCAACTCTTCCACCACGCACAACACAAAAAAAGGCCCTTTTCTTCCACGCACAGGTCCTCCCCTTTCTCAAATTTCACGGACATGATCACACTAGATATTCAGAAAACAACAGATCAAATGTGGAGAGGATGGAATAGATCAAACCAAAGGGAATGGGGTTCGTGCAACAACATCAATATTATTACTTGCGGACAACATCAGATTCGTTGGAGTGCGGACAACAGCTTCCAGCAGGAAGCCCGAACAACAGCGGGTTCAGGTGTGCGGGTAGGGGAAAATCTGAATTTACAGACTCCACCTTCGAGTATAAAACATGGACAGTAGTGGAGAAGCGCAGAAAGCATGTGCGATTTCTTTCCTGGCAATTGAACACCCTTCGATACCACTTTGTTGGCGCGTAAGCTTCACCCTTTCATGAATCGCACATAAACAGGATAAGAAAAGCAAACTGGGACACACAAAATTATGTGGTTCGGTCAGATGACCTACGTCCATGGGGGAAGGTATCCAAAATTCATATTGAAACAGGGATACACAACTACAAAATTCCACATATATATCTCTTCTCAATTATCACATGACACTCATATTTAAAGCAGTAGTGGAGGAGAAGATGCAAATGGTCGTTGCAATTTTTCTCCGGACAGCCACCAACTCCTATCTATTTTTCTTCCTGGGCGGCCTCCAACTACTATAGTAGGTCTCCTCTAGCAGCTAGTCATCAAAGGACCCACCATAGCATGACAGTTGTATATTTTCTTTAAAAACTCAACAATCAGGGGCCCTAATACACTATCCCTGTAACAATCATGGTCATCGATCCTCCATCTTCACTGAATCAAGCCAAGCACAAAACAACAAGGGCTAGAATATTTCCTCCCCCCAAACATACTCTCACCCCTCCCTACTTGATTCAGAAACTCTAAAATTAGGGACCATATACTAACTGATTATAATTTACTATTATTTTCAACTGTTGGATCAACCGTTGTGTGTGCGTGTGTGTGTGCATGTGTGCATTCGTGCTTGTATGTGTTAGGGGATATTTGAATTTAGGGATGAGTTTTTCTCTGCAACTACGGCGGGGTGACTACTGAATATTTGAATTTGAGGAAGAGTTTTCCCTTTTTTCATCTCCACGCTGACACAATCCACGATTACTTTCCATGACGATTCCAGAAATTCTTCCTCTTCTACTATAATGGGTGCGATTCTTCCACTAATAGATTGATGAATTGTTGTTCTTCCCACAACATCCGAACATGAGGGCACTATTTCTCTTTCTACTAATTCAGGTGTTTCTACATCTGATACCGCTCAACGAAGGTACTGTTGCATTTGTCTCCAAATAAAGGCTTATAATTTTTCATCGGTACTAGTCAAGAATTCATTAATTCACTGTTGTGTTTCTCATATATGACTCTATCATTGTAGAAAATACGCACCGATGACAGGAGAAGGTATGTGATTCCCAACTATTTGATCATCGATTGGGGGGTGGTATGCCAAATATTTGAATTTGGGGATGAGTTTTCCCTTTTCGCATTAGCACCCTAACTCAATCCATGATTCCTTTTCACGATGATTTCAGCGATTCTTCCTCGTCTACCTCGAGGGGAATGATTCTTTCACCGATAGATTGGCAAACTGATGCGCTTCCACAACATCCAAACACAAGGGGGGTCATTGTGCTTTTTGGCAATTCCGGACATTCTTCATCAGATGTTGTTTAATGAAGGCACTATTGCATTTGCCTCAAAATAAAGGCTTTCTGTTTTTCATCTGGTACCGGTCAAAGATTCATTATTGCACTGTTTTGTTTCTCATATATAACTCTATCATTGTAGAAAAGATACACCGATGATAGAAGACAATAGGTTATTCCCAACTATTGGATTGATCGGTTTGGGGGTGGTTATGCCAAATATTTGAATTTGGAGATGAGTTTTCCCTTTTCACATCGACACCCTGACACAATCCATGATTCCGATGATTCCTCATCTACTACTGTGAAGGAAATAATTCTTCCACAGATAGATTGATGAATTGTTGTGTTTCCCCCAACATCCGAACACAGGGGGGGGGCATCATTGCTCTTTTTGGGGATTTAAGCGATTCTTCATCCAGTACTTCTCAATGAAGGCACTGTTGCATTTTCCTCAAAATAAAGGCCTTATGTTTTTCATCTGGTACTAGTCAAAGATTCATTAATGCATTATGGCGTTTCTCATATATGACTTTTCATCATTGTAGAAAAGACACTGATGAAAAAAGAATTTAGTGTATCTATTTGCAGTGAAACTTTGAGTGAAATTATTGTTGAAATTAGTGATATCATTATCAGTTTAGGTTATAACATCATTGGAAACTGTCTCCAATGTTGGGCATGTATTGTCTCAATAATACTCTATAAATCTTATTGATTTTGATGCTCAAAAATACAATTTCTTATTTTAATAATGATATTACTTATTTCAGGAAATTAATATTCTTTTCTATATCTATTCTGGAATTATATTCAATCTTAATCCACAAGGAATATTCATTAAAGCATTCAAAAAGTGCATTAATGTTCTTTGGAAACACTGTTCATACCCTACATTGATAAATATAACGTAAGAAATGTACCCTACTTTCAAAACAGTGCGTATGGATTTCATACCCTACATTGATGGAAATTATTGAACATCATCCCCACGTTGAACAATTAACATATGGATTGACAACCCTACGTTCGATAAATGAACATATGGATTATCAACCCTATCTTTGAATAAATGTATTGAATATCAATCCAATGTTGAAGTCTAGAATCATTGTTCATACCCTACGTTCGGAGAATGAACTTATTGTTAATAAACCTTACATTGAAAGGATGAACATATGGATTCTCATCCCAATGTTACTTTTTATCCCTACATTCTTCTCAGATTAATGGAAACCTACACTATACAAAGGAACCATACACTATGTAAAGGAACCCCACACTATGAAGTTCAACCCTACGTTAGTCTATTCAAATTCATCAATTTTTAATCTGCGATTTTATCTGAGAATTCTGCAACAATCTTGATGGTATTAAAGATTTATTGAAAACTATTTTACAATTGATTCAAAGGCTCATCATGATTGATTCAAAGAACCGTATTCATCGGAGAAAATCACTCATATTATTATGGAAAGTTACGACTCCCCTAGTCAATTGAAAATTTGAATATCTGTGTTCTATTAGGATACATTCATGGATCTAGAATACCAAAGTAAGATGTCAGCTCTCAATATATTTCATCACAATTTTTTTTGAATGTATATATATGATTTTATACTTGTGAATATCTTTTGATTATAGAATTGATGTAAAAAACGATTGACTTTTTTGTTTTCTAAATGAGGCTACACTTTGGAGATATTTTTTTTTTCAACCTTGTATGAAACTGCTGCTTGTTTGTTTCCACTTTTATTGAAGATTATTTGAAACCAGGTTCTTTTCAGAGTTACTCATTCTTGAGGGCATTAATTTCTAAAGAAGAAGATCCATATTCTATAAGTTGTTGTTACTGCAACTATAAAGATCAACCCATACCCTCATCAAATCAAACACTTTTGATTTATTTGAGTTTAAATTGCTCGTACTCAATTGTGTGTTGTGGAATCGTCGGGAGTCACAACGACAGAAATGAGAAAACGAAAGAAAGAAAGCAATAAGGACACAACGATTTACGTGGTTCAGGAATAATCCCGACGTTCACAGGAGAGGCAGAATTTCACTATATCGGGAGCACAAAATTACAGAGGATTTTCTGTAGTAACCCTAGCCCGAAAATGAGCTATAAAACAATGGAGAAGACAATCACTGTTTGAAAAGTGAGTCCGCGTCGCTACAGTGAACAACTGTCAGCTTTGTCAAAAGCACTACAGTAACTGCCGGTTGGAAGTCAAAAGTGCTACAGTGATGTTGGCTCTGAAGTCCGCACCGCTACAGTGCCTGTCGGTGTCGGTCGGTTAGCTCTGCTACAATGGTCAACATTCGGCCCAATCGGATCGGGCTACACCAATTCAACAATCTCCCACTTGGAGCCTGATCCTCTGCACTGCTATGCTTCGATGCAACTGATGAAGACAACTTACTTAATCTGAGTTCTTCCTCTTCTTCACACACCAGTGGCGTGCTTCCCATTCACAGATTCATGAAATACAAACTATTTTCCTCTTGTGCTCCCATCAGGTTCTCCATCATTCTGCCTCTCATCCTCCGTTCATCAGTGAAGACCAACAGAGGCACAACAGTGCCTCAACTTCTATATCACCATAGGCTTTGTCAACATGTCTGCCGGATTGTTGGTTCCACATATCTTCTGCAAAGTCAGCAACCCATCCTGTATCAAACCTCTGATGAAATGGTACTTCAACTGAATGTGCTTCGTTCGGGCATGAAACACTGAGTTCTTTGCAAGATGTATAACACTCTGACTGTCACAGTGCAATACATTCTCCTCTCGCTTTCTTCCCAATTCATCCAAGAAGTTCTTCAGCCAAACCATCTCTTTCCCAGCTTCTGTTACAACAATGTATTCTGTCTCTGTGGTGGATAAAGCCACCACCTTCTGCAATTGTGATATCCAACTTACCGCAGTTCCTCCACAGGTAAAAACATAACCTGTGGTACTCCTCCTGCTGTCGACATCGCCTCCAAGGTCAGCATCCACATACCCCTGCAATGAATTTCCTTTCCCAAAGCACAGAGATACCTCCTTGCTGCCCTTTAAATACCTCAGTATCCACTTCACAGCTTCCCAATGTTGCTTTCCAGGGTTAGCCATATACCTGCTCACAACTCCCACTGCATGAGCGATGTGTTGGATTAGTGTTGCCCGACAGACACTATAGCGGTGCAGACTTCGGAGTCAACTTCACTGTAGCACTTTTTGACTTTCAACCGGCAGTCACTGTAGCGCTTTTGACAAAGTTGACCGCCGATCATTGTAGCAACGCAGACTTACTATTCAGAACAGTGGACCGTCTTCTTCATATGTAGCCCATTTCGGGTTAGGGTTTACTACTGAAAATCCTTTGTATTTTTTGTGCTCCCGATATAGTGAATTTTGCCTCTCCCGTGGTCGTAGGGATTTTTCCCGAACCACGTAAATCGCTGTGTCCTTATTTGCTTTCTTTCTTTTGTTTTCTCTCGCTTCTGTCGTTGTGTCTCCCGACGATTCCGCAACAACTGGTATCAAAGGGTGAGTTCGGGATTTC
Source organism: Viscum album (assembly GCA_963277665.1). NCBI lineage: Eukaryota > Viridiplantae > Streptophyta > Magnoliopsida > Santalales > Viscaceae > Viscum > Viscum album. The sequence continues at coordinate 1,893,673,618 of OY728159.1, forward strand.
TCCAACGATGACTATGGATGAATGCAAAGTGAAGGTCGATCGCTTCGATGGAACTGATTTCAGTTTCTGGAGGATGCAGATCGAGGATTATCTTTATCAGAAAAAGATGCACTTGCCACTTCTGGGCGTGAAGCCGACGAACATGGAGAAGTCATAGTGGGAGCTACTGGATTGACAGGTTCTGGGTGTTGTGCGCCTGACGTTGGCCAAAAACATGGCGTTCAACATCAGAGAGGAGAAGACGATGTTGGACCTCATGAAAGCCCTCACAAACATGTACGAGAAGCCTTCTGCGGCAAACAAGGTGCATTTGATATGACGATTGTTCAACCTGAAAATGGTTGAAGGGAGACCTGTTGCAGATCATATCAACGAATTCAATACCATCATAAGTCAATTGTCATCGGTGGACATTGATCTTGGTGACGAGGTATGTGCTCTGGTTTTACTATCTTCGTTACCAGAGAGTTGAGAAGCAACTGTAACAGCTGTGAGTAGCACTTCGGGGAATACGAAGATGACTCTGAAAGATATACGAGACCTAATCCTTAGTGAGGATGTTCGAAGAAGAGAATCAGGTAGATTCTATGGTTCTGCTTTGACCGCCGATCATTGTAGCAACACAGACTTACTATTCAGAACAGTGGATCGTCTTCTTCATATGTAGCCCATTTCGGGCTAGGGTTTACTACTGAAAATCCTCTGTATTTTTGTGCTCCCGATATAGTGAATTCTGCCTCTCCCGTGGTCGTAGGGATTTTTCCCGAACCACGTAAATCGCTGTGTCCTTATTTGCTTTCTTTCTTTCGTTTTCTCTCGCTTCTGTCGTTGTGTCTCCCAACGATTCCGCAACAACTGGTATCAAAGGGTGAGTTCGGAATTTCTCCAACGATGGCTATGGATGAAGGCAAAGTGAAGATCGATCACTTCGATGGAATTGATTTCAGTTTCTGGAGGATGTAGATCGAGGATTATCTTTATCAGAAAAAGATGCACTTGCCACTTCTGGGTGTGAAGCCGACGTACATGGAGAAGTCGGAGTGGGAGCTACTGGATTGACAGGTTCTGGGTGTTGTGCGCCTGATGTTGGCCAAAAACATGGCGTTCAACATCAGAGAGGAGAAGACGACGATGGACCTGATGAAAGCCCTCACAAACATGTACGAGAAGCCTTCTGCGGCAAACAAGATGCATTTGATACGACGATTGTTCAACCTGAAAATGGTTGAAGGGAGACCTGTTGCAGATCATATCAACGAATTCAATACCATCATAAGTCAATTGTCATCGGTGGACATTGATCTTGGTGATGAGGTATGTGCTCTGGTTTTACTATTTTCGTTACCAGAGAGTTGAGAAGCAACTGTAACAGCTGTGAGCAACACTTCGAGGAATACAAAAATGACTCTGAAAGATATACGGGACCTAATCCTTAGTGAAGATGTTTGAAGAAGAGAATCAGGTAGATTCTATGGTTCTGCTTTGAACGTTGAAGGAAGAGGAAAATACCCACAGCGGGACAATCGCAGAGGACGATCGAAGTCAAGTGGAAAGAGCAGAGACAATGCAAATGGGTCTGGTCCTACCTGCTGGACATGCGGGAAGAAAGGACATGTCAAGAAGGAGTGCAGAGATAACCGGAAGGGACCTGAAACCAGCAGAGCAAACACTGCAGCTGAAGGAACTGATGACGTGTTGCTGCTGAGCGTGGACAACCCAATGGAGTCTTGGATTTTAGACTCTGGGGCGTCTTTCCATTCTACATCGGAGAAGGGTTTCCTGAACAATTTTGTTTCTGGAAATTTTGGCAAGGTGCATCTTGCTGATGACGAGCCCTTGCAGATTGTGGGTAAAGGAGATGTACGAATTAAGACCAACAGTGGGAGTTTGCTGGTTCTGGAAGATGTGAGGTATATCCCTGGCTTGAGAAGAAACCTTATTTCTGTTGGACAACTTGATGATGCGGGGTTGAGTACCACATTCACTGGTGGTGCATGGAAGATCACCCGAGGAACTATAGTCATAGCTCGAGGAGCAAAGAATGACACCCTGTACAACATGACAGAAACTTGCATGGACATGGCTGCATCACTGGAAGCTGTCGGAGGTTCTCAACTGTGGCACTACAGACTCGGCCACATGAGTGAAAAGGGGATGAAGGTGATGACAACAAAAGGGTTGCTACCAAAGTTGAAGTCGGTGGAAGTAGGCTTATGTGAAGATTGCATCTTTGGAAAGCAGAAGAAGGTGTCCTTTGCAAAAGGAGGCAGAACACCGAAGTCTGGAAAGCTGGACCTGGTGCATACAGATGTTTGGGGGTCTGCACCAGTACCATACCTTGGAGGGTCACAATATTATGTGACATTCATCGATGACTCAACAAGGAAGGTATGAATTTACTTTCTGAAGAATAAATCTGATGTGTTTAAGATGTTTCAGAAGTGGAAAGTCATGACGGAGAACGAGTCAGGAGCAAAGTTGAAATGTTTGAGGTCTGACAACGGTGAAGAGTATGACAGTCAGAGTTCAGGGAATTTTGTTTTGAAAATGGAATTCGGTGGGAGAAGACAATCTCAGGAACACCACAACAAAATGGTGTGGCAGAGAGGATGAATAAGACACTGAATGAACGTGCCAGGAGCATGAGGCTGCACTCAGGGTTGCCCAAAACCTTCTGGGCTGATGCAGTGAACATGGCAGCGTATCTAATCAATAGGAGTCCATCTGTGCCAATGTGAGAACGCCTACCCGAGGAGCTCTGGTCTGGTAAGGAGGTAAAACTCTCACATTTAGGAGTCTTTGGCAGTTTAGCTTATGCACACATTGTTGCTAACTCAAGGGACAAGCTTGATGCTAAGTCCAAGTCATGTTTCTTTATTGGCTATGGTGCTGATGAGTTTGGTTATCGGTTTTGGGATGATCACAAGAAGATGATCATCAGGAGCCAGAACGTGGTATTCAATGAAGGTGTTATGTACAAAGGTCATCATGAAGCTGAAGATGAAAATGAGAATATTGAATCAGAGTGCAAAGAGCAAGTGGAGCTTGAAGGTGTGTCTGAGCTTGAGAGATCCGAACCGGTGGAACCTACTACTCCAGTGGAGTTGAGGAGATCATCAAGGGTGAGAAGGCCTGTGCAGAGGTATTCACCATCATTGCACTATTTATTATTGACCGACGGTGGAGAACCAGAATGTTTTGAAGAAGCAATGCAGCTGAAGGAGTCGAGCAAGTGGGAGCTGACTATGAAGGAGGAGATTTCCTCATTGCATGAGAACAACACTTGGGAGCTAACACCTCTGCCAAGAGGAAAGAAAACATTGCAGAATAAGTGGGTCTATCGGGTCAAGGAAGAACATGATGAAATGAGGAGGTTCAAGGCAAGGCTGGTGGTGAAAAACTTTCAACAGAAGGATGAAGTAGATTTCACTGAAATCTTCTCACCTGTAGTGAAGCTTACCACCATCCGGGTGGTTCTCAGCATTGTGGCGTCAGAAGACTTGCAGCTTGAGCAGCTTGGTGTCAAGACTGCTTTCCTTCATCGAGATCTGGATGAGGACATCTACATGCTGCAGCCAGAGGGATATGTAGTTTCTGGAAAGGAAGACCTGGTGTGCAAACTCCAGAAGAGCTTATATGGATTGAAGCAGACACTCAGGCAGTGAAACAAGAAGTTTGATTCATTTATGTCTAAAAATGAATATAAACGATGTGGCATGGATCAATGTTGCTATATCAAGTCTTTCGGTGATGAATACATTATATTGCTTCTGTATGTGGATGACATTCTCATTGCAGGATCATGTATGCAGAGGATTAATGAGCTGAAATGGCAGTTGACTGAGGAGTTTGAAATGAAGGATCTTGGAGAAGCTGACAAGATTATGGGAATGAAGACCAAGAGAGACCGCACAACTGGAACATTAATGTTGTCACAGACTGATTACATTGGGAAGGTTCTGAGAAGATTCAGCATGCTGGAAGCAAAAACAGTCTCTATTTCCCTGACGAGCCACTTCAAACTATCAAATGAGCAATCACCGAAGACGGCATAAGAGGTGGAGTACATGACAAAAGTTCCATACGCATCAGCTGTTGGAAGCCTGTGTATGCCATGGTCTGTACTCGACCTGACATCGCTCATGCAGTGGGAGTTGTGAGCAGGTATATGGCTAACCCTGGAAAGCAACATTGGGAAGCTGTGAAGTGGATACTGAAGTATTTGAAGGGCAGCAAGGAGGTATCTCTGTGCTTTGGGAAAGGAAATTCATTGCAGAGGTATGTGGATGCTGACCTTGGAGGCGATGTCGACATCAGGAGGAGTACCACAAGTTATGTCTTTACCTGTGGAGGAACTGCGGTAAGTTGGATATCACAATTGCAGAAGGTGGTGACTTTATCCACCACAAAGGCAAAATACATTACTGTAACAGAAGCTGGGAAAGAGATGGTTTGACTGAAGAACTTGATGGATGAATTGGGAAGAAAGCGAGAGGAGAATGTATTGCACTGTGACAGTCAGAGTGCTATACATCTTGCCAAGAACCCAATGTTTCATGCCCGGACGAAGCATATTCAGTTGAAGTACCATTTTATCAGAGGTTTGATACAGGATGAGTTGCTGACTTTGCAGAAGATCTGTGGAACCAACAATCCGACGGACATGTTGACAAAGCCTATGGTGATACAGAAGTTGAGGCACTGTTGTGCCTCTGTTGGTCTCCACTGATGAACGGAGGATGAGAGGCAGAATGATGGAAGACCTGATGGGAGCACAAGAGGAAAACAGTTTGTATTTCATGAATCTGTGAATGGAAAGCACACCACTTGTGAGTGAAGAAGAGGAAGAACTTAGATTAAGTAAGTTGCCTTCATCAGTTGAATCGAAGCATAGCAGTGCAGCAGACCAGGCTACAAGTGGGAGATTGTTGGATTAGTGTTGCCCGATCCGACTTACCGCAGTTCCTCCACAGGTAAAAACATAACCCGTGGTACTCCTCCTGCTGTCGACATCGCCTCCAAGGTCAGCATCCACATACCCCTGCAATGAATTTCCTTTCCCAAAGCATAGAGATACCTCCTTGCTGCCCTTCAAATACCTCAGTATCCACTTCACAGCTTCCCATTGTTGTTTTCCAGGGTTAACCATATACCTGCTCACAACTCCCACTACATGAGCGATGTCAGGTCGAGTACAGACCATGACATACATCAGACTTCCGACAACTGATGCGTATGGAACTCTTGCCATGTACTCCACCTCTTCTGTCGTCTTCGATGATTGCTCCTTTGATAGTTTGAAATGGCTCGCCAGAGGAATAGAGACTGCCTTTACTTCCATCATACTGAATCTTTTCAGAACCTTTCCAATGTAATCAGCCCGTGACAACACCAATGTTTCAGCTCTGCGGTCTCTCTTGATCTTCATCCCCAGCATTTTGCCAGCTTCTCCAAGATCTTTCATTTCAAACTCCTCAGCCAACTGCCCTTTCAGCTCATTAATTCTCTGCATTCATAATCCTGCAATAAGCATGTCATCCACATACAGAAGCAATATAATGTATTCATCACTTAAGGACTTGATGTAGCAACACTGATCCATGCCACATCGTTTATATTCATTTTTAGACATAAATGAATCAAACTTCTTGTTCCACTGCCTCGGTGCCTGCTTCAGTCCATATAAGCTCTTCTGGAGTTTGCACACTAGGTCTTCCTTTCCAGATTCTACATATCCCTCTGGCTGCTGCATGTAGATATCTTCCTCCAAATCTCCATGAAGGAAAGCAGTCTTGACATCAAGCTGCTCAAGGTGCAGATCCTCTGACGCCACAATGCTGAGAACCACCCGGATGGTGGTAAGCTTCACTACTGGTGAGAATATTTATGTGAAATCCACTCCCTCCTTCTGTTGGAAGCCTTTTACCACAAGCCTTGCCTTGAACCTCTTCTTGCCATCATGTTCTTCCTTCACCCGGTAGACCCACTTGTTCTGCAATGCTTTCTTTCCTGCTGGCAGGGATGTCAACTCCCAAGTGTTGTTGTCATGCAATGAGGAAATCTCCTCCTTCATTGCCAGCTCCCACTTTCCTGACTCCTTCAGCTGCATCGCCTCTTCAAAGCATTCTGGTTCTCCACAGTCAGTCAATAATAAATAGTGTAAAGATGGCGAATACATCTGCACAGGCCTTCACACCCTTGTTGATCTCCTCAACTCCACTGGAGTAGTAGGTTCCACCGGTTCCGATGTCTCATGCTCAGATACACATTCAAGCTCCACTTGCTCTTTGTATTCTGATTCAATGTTCCCATTTTCATCTTCAACCGCATGACGATCTTTGTACATGACACCTTCATTGAATACCACGTTTTGGCTCCTGATGACCATCCTGTTGAGATCATCCCAAAAGCGATACCCAAACTCCTCACCACCATAGCCAATAAAGAAACATTTTTTGGACTTGACATCAAGCTTGTCCCTTGCATTAGCATCAACATGAACATATGCTAAACTTCCAAAGACTCGTAAATGCGGGAGTCTTACCACCTTACCAGACCAGAGTTCCTCGGGTAGACATTCTCCCATTGGCACAGAGGGACTCCTGTTTATGAGATATGCTGCCATATTCACTGCATTAGCCCAAAAGGTCTTGGGTAACCCCGAATGCAGCCTCATGCTCTTGGCACGTTCATTCAGTGTCCTATTCATCCTCTCTGCCACACCATTCTATCGTGGTGTTCCTGAGATTGTCTTCTCCCACCGAATTCCATTTTCAGAACAAAATTCCCTGAACTCCCGACTGTCATACTCTCCACCGTTGTCAGACCTCAAACATTTCAGCTTTGCTCCTGACTCGTTTTCCACCGTGACTTTCCACTTCTGAAACATCTTAAACACATCAGATTGATTCTTCAGAAAGTAAACCCAAACCTTCCTTGTTGAGTCATCGATGAATGCCACATAATATTGTGACCCTCCGAGGGATGGTACTGGTGCAGGCCCCCAAACATCTGTATGCACCAGGTCCAGCTTTCCAGCCTTCGATGTTCTGCCTCTTTTTGCAAAGGACACCTTCTTCTACTTTCCAAAGACGCAATCTTCACATAAGCCTACTTCCACTGACTTCAGCTCTGGTAGCAACCCTTTTGTTGCCAACACCTTCATCCCCTTTTCACTCATGTGGCCGAGTTTGTAGTGCCACAGTTGAGAACCTCTGACTGCTTCCAGTGATGCAGCCATGTCCATGCAAGTTTCTGTCATGTTGTACAGGGTGCCATTCTTTGCTCCCCGAGCTATGACCATAGCTCCTCGGGTGATCTTTCATGCACCACCAGTGAATGTGGTACTCAACCCTGCATCATCAAGTTGTCCAACAGAAATAAGGTTTTTTCTCAAGCCAGGGATAACATCACGTTTTTCAGAACCAACAAACTCCCACTGTTGGTCTTGATCCGTGCATCTCATTTACCCACAATCTGCAAGGGCTTGTCATCAGTAAGATGCATCTTGCCAAAATTTCCAGAAACAAAACTGTTCAGGAAACCCTTCTCCGATGTAGAATGGAAAGACGCCCAAAGTTTAAAATCCAAGACTCCATCGGGGTGTCCACACTCAACAACAACACGTCATCAGTTCCTTCAGCTGCAGTGTTTGCTCCACTGGCTTCAGGTCCCTTCCGGTTATCTCTGCACTCCTTCTTGACATGTCCTTTCTTCCCGCAAGTCCAGCAGGTTGGACCAGGCCCCTTTGCATTGTCTCTGCTCTTTTCTCTTGACTTCGATCGTCCTCTGCGATTGTCCCGCTGTGGGTACCTTCCTCTTCCTCTTCCTTCAACGTTCAAAGTAGAACAAAAGAATCTGCCTGATTCTCTTCTTCGAACATCCTCACTAAGGATTAGGTCCCGTATATCTTTCAGAGTCATTTTTGTATTCTCCGAAGTGCTGCTCACAGCTGTTATAGTTGCTTCTCAACTCTCTGGTAACGAAGATAGTAAAACCAGAGCACATACCTCATCACCAAGATCAATGTCCACCGATGACAATTGACTTATGATGGTATTGAATTCGTTGATATGATCTGTAACAGGTCTCCCTTTAACCATTTTCAGGTTGAACAATCGTCGTGTCAAATGCACCTTGTTTGCCGCAGAAGGCTTCTCGTACATGTTTGTGAGGGCTTTCATCAGATCCACCGTCGTCTTCTCCTCTCTGATGTTGAACGCCATGTTTTTGGCCAACGTCAGGCGCACAACACCCAGAACCTGTCAATCCAGTAGCTCCCACTCCGACTTCTCCATGTCTGTCGGCTTCACGCCCAGAAGTGGCAAGTGCATCTTTTTCTGATAAAGATAATCCTCGATCTGCATCCTCCAGAAACTGAAATCGGTTCCATCGAAGCGATCGATCTTCACTTTGCCTTCATCCAGAGCCATCGTTGGAGAAATTCCGAACTCACCCTTTGATACCAGTTGTTGCGGAATCGTTGGGAGACACAACGACAAAAGCGAGAGAAAACGAAAGAAAGAAAGCAAATAAGGACACAACGATTTACGTGGTTCGGGAAAAATCCCTACGTCCACGGGAGAGGCAGAATTCACTATATCGGGAGCACAAAATTACAGAGGATTTTCAGTAGTAACCCTAGCCCGAAAATGGGCTATAAAACAATGAAGAAGACGATCACTGTTCGAAAAGTGAGTCTGCGTCGCTACAGTGAACGTCGACCAACTTTGTCAAAAGCACTACAGTAACTGCCGACTGGAAGTCAAAAGTGCTACAATGATGTTGACTCTGAAGTCCGCACCGCTACAGTGCCTGTCGGTGTCGGTCGGTCAGCTCTGGTACAGTGGTCAGCATTCGGCCCAACCGGATCGGGCTACACCAATCCAACATTGTGGTGAAGTGTTAGATATTGTACTAAGTTGTGGATATCTGATTCCCTATAAAAGAACCAAAAGGCCTTTAGTCTTGCTGTAAAGGCGTCAACTGCATATACTCAGTTTTGGATTCGAAGGTCTTGTGATAAGAGGACATTTCTAGTGAAATTCATCAAGCTCACAGAGAGAGCATTGGTGGAGTGGACTATGGGATATTTGTGCCCCAAACCACTATAATTTTTGTGTGTTCATTCCTTCTTTTTATCCGCTACTCATATTACATACTGAAGAAAACACTTCATATCCACATAAATCACAGAGATAAAATCTAAAATCGGGGATGTTTATCGAAAAGGAACAATTGACCCCCCACTTGTATTATATTTGTATTATTCTGACCTAACAACCAATATTTCATTGTTGTATATTCATTAACGAATGTAGTTTAAATTTCACTGGAACATTCATGAATTTCCACTATTATGGGATGTTCCAACGAAAAACCACCTCTAGTAATGACTGAAACCTAGATTGTGATTTGTGGAATATTCATGAACACATGTCCGAGATATTCCACAAAACATTTGTAGGCATGAAAGGGATAATTGATAGGTTGCTTCCCCCAAAATCTGAACACGGGGGTGGTTGAGGGGAGATGTATGCCAAATATATAAATTTGGTGAAGATTTTACCCTTTTCACATCGCCGCCCTGACACAGTTCATGATTCCTTTCCATGATGATTCCTACAGTTCTTCCTCTACTACTTGAAGGGTGTGATTCATCCACTAATATATTGACGAACTATTATGCTTCCCCCAACATCCGAACATGGGGGGTGTTATTTCTATTTCCAGCAATTCGTCATCCGATACTGTTCAATGAAGGCACTATTGCATTTGCCTCAATATAATGGCTTTATGTTTTTCGTTTAGTACTAGTCAAAGATTCATTAATTCCCTATTTTGTTTCTCATATACGACTCTTTTATCATTATAGAAAAGATGCACCGATGAAAAAAGAATGTTGGTTATTCCCAACTGTTTTCTCGATCGTTGGGGGGGGGGGGGGGTTATGATGAATATTTGAATTTGGGGATGAGTCTTTCCTTTTCGCATCGACACCCTAACACAATCCTTGATTACTTTCCATGACAATTACAATGATTATTTCTCTTCTACAATGAAGGGAATGATTATTCCACTAATAGATCGAAAAACATATACACTTCACCCAACATCGGGGGTTCATTTCTCTTTTTGACGATTCAGGTGATTCTTCATCCAGTACTGCTCAAAGAAGGCACTACTGCATTTGTATCAAAATAAAGGCTTTCTATTTTTCATTTGGTAAAAGTAAAAGATTAATTAATGCAGTATTGTGTTTCTCATATACGACTCTCTATCATTATATAAAAGACACACTGGTGTCAAAAGAAGGTAGGTTATCTATTTGTAGTGAAACCTTGAGTGAAATTGTAGATGAAATTAGTGTTTTCATTATTAGTGGAGGTTATAACATCATTGGAAACTCTCACTAATCTTCCATGGTTGTATATTCATTGAAGAATTTAGTTGAAATTTCACTGGAACTTTTAATGAATTTCAACTATGGTGAATATTTGTTTTTTGGGATGAGTTTTACCTTTTCGCATTGCCACCCTGACACAATCCATGATTCCTTTCCACAATGATTTTGAAGATTTTTCCTCCATTACAATGAAGGGTGTGATTCTTCCAATGATAGATTGAAGAATTGATGTGCTTCCCCAAACATCCGAACATGGGGGTGTTCATTTATCTTTTTGGTGATTCAGGTGATTCTTCATTTGATACTGCTTAACCAAGGCACTGTTGAGTTTGCCTCAAAATAAAGGTGTTTTGTTTTTCATGTGGTACTAGTTAAAGATTCATTAATGTAATATCGTATTTCTCATATACGACTCTATAATTAAAGTAAAGATGCACTGATGACAAAAAAAGGTTGGTTATTACCATATATTAAATCGATCGATTGGGGGGCTACGATGAATATTTGAATTTGGGGACGAGTTTTCACTTTTCGCATTGGTACCCTGACACAATCCACGATTCCTTTCCATGATGATTACAAAGATTCTTCCTCAGCTACAATGAAGGGTATGATTCTTGCATTATATTGACAAACCACTGCACTTCCCCCAATACCCAAACACAAGGAGCATCATTGCTCTTTCCGGTGATTCAGGTGATTCTTCATCCGATACTGCTCAGTGAAGGCATTGTTGTGTTTGCTTTAAAATAAACTATTTCTAGAGGATGGTCTATGGTTTATATGTATTCTAGGAAACACACTTTATGTCTCACTAGTATCTACCCTTGCTGGATTTGGTTTAAAGTAATGAATTTTCAAATCGTCATCCTTATTGTTGTTAAAGAGGGGTTTAGGCCTCATATCCTTGTGTGAATCATTTTGTTAATTAGTTTGAATCGTTTTTTGATCAAATGGAACACTTTAATAAAATATCACATGTGTTGATTCTTAAACAATTATTGACCTTTTTTTTGAAAACTCAATAGGCTTTGGATGTAGTATAATAACCTAGGAAGATACCTTCATCGACCTTTGGATCAAACATTCCAAGATTATTGTTGGAGTTCAAGATATGAACCATGAATCCAAATACTTTGAAGTATCCTACCTTAGGTTTTTTATTATTCCAAAACTCATGGGGAGTTTTCATTAATATTGGTCTTATTATAACTCTATTAATGACATAACATGTTGTGTAAATATCCTCATCCTAGAAATAAGTGTACATGCTATATTCACATAACATAGTCCTAACAATTTCTTGTATAGTCCTATTCCTCCTTTCAACAACATCATTCTGTTGAGGTGTTCTGGGGCATAAAATATATGTTTAATTATATGATTTTAGAAATATGAATTAAATTCATGATTCAAAAATTTACCTACATGCTCACTTCTTAAAGACACGACTTTGATATCCTTTTCATTTTTCAGAAGCTTACAGAAATTAATAAAAACATAGCATGCTTCACTCTTAAGTATTAAAAAGTAAACCCATGTAAAATTTTAAAAATCATCAACTAACATATAAACAAATTATATTCCAACAAGACTTTCAGTTCTGGTTGATCCATGTGGATAATATCTAGAGGTTTTGATGTAGAAACCTATTTAATTGGTTTAAAACATGATTTTTGTTTCTTTACCATTTTATATGCGTCACATAGTTTCTTTTTTTCCAATTTAAGGTTAGTAAAGTCAAAAATAAAATGTTTCTTACACAACTTTTTCAAGGAATAAACATTACAATGTCCAAGACTTCTATGCCAAATCCACAATTCATCTATTATAGTCTTTAAACAATTTTACATTTTGTTTACACAGAGAATCAAAATCCAATGTATATACATTATATATTCTAGGTGATTTAAACTTGAGAGACTTGTCTTTGAGAATTAATTAAAAATTATTAGAAAAATCAACAAAATAACCACCGTCATAAAGTTAAGAGATACTTATTAGATTTTTCTTTAAGCCTTTTAAGGTAAAGATTTTTTTTGATGAGAATAAACTGATGATTTCCAAAAGATCCAATACCAATGATTTCTTCTTTCACATTTTCACCAAATGTGACATAGCCTATATTAATTTTGGATAGTGAGTAGAAATTTTAGAAATCACCACTCATATGTCTTGAACAACCGCTTTTCATAAACCATTTTTCATTGCTGTTCACATGGTTTTTTTCCCTACAGAGACTAATCAAAAAACATTATTATTTGGTATCCAAACTTTTTTGGGTTCAAAAATGTTAGATATAAGAGAATTCAATATCCAAATTTGTTTTGTTTTTTTTTCAGAAAACAAAGCAACTTTTTTGAAAAATCTTTTGAAAGAAGAAATTTTGATTTCGCAGAATTGTGGATTTTTCAAATTTTAGATATTAGTATAATTTTCTACTTCATTACAATAAAAATAAGAGACTTTAGAAAGTTTTTTTTTTGAAAATAGGGGAAAATAGTTTTTTTTAGAATTTGGGCATTTCACCCTGACTTCCTATTCCAAATTTTTATTTCATAAGCTGATTTTGACCAAGAATTTTATTATGATATTATTAACTTGTAGTAAAGACACTTGGATAATCCTTAATGTTTTGAAACTTGTTCTATAGGTTCTCTATTATTTTAGCTTGTTCAAAATTTGAGACAGTAGATTTTTTCGATTGATCTTTTAACACTAAAATCTATTTATTTAGGTCCCGCCCTTTATTAATGGTATTATTATAATAATTTGCGAGGGACAATCATATTTTTAAGTTATAATGCTTTTTTTTCCAATATGGTAGATTATTCATTTAATTATTCATATGATCACTTCTAATTTTATGATTTAACTTAATGCTCCAAAGAATAGTAAGAATGTACCTCATTTTTGTGTGCCCTAAAGCATATGTTGGAGTTTTGATTAAATGCTTCATATTTTAATGATGTGAAGTCACTAGAATATTCAGAATCACTCTAGACAACCTTCATATCATTCATAGTTTTCTTTTAACCATTCTTTTTGATGTATTTCTTTTCTGTATTTTTCATCCTTGATTTTTGGCTAATTGGTCTTGATGTGTCCTAGTTTTTTACACTCATGGCATCTCAATTATTTAGAATTTTCACCATGATTCCCATTCTTGTTGAAGGGTCTTATGAAACCTATTCTCTTATTTTATAACTTTTTGGTCTTTCGAGGAAGCTATTCAAGCTCATTATTTGATCCAGAATAGCTTGTAGAGTCTACTTTTTCAAATGCTTCAGAGATTTGTATGCTTTTGTTCTTCCTATCATCATTAGAAGTTGAAACCTCCAAGGCATAATTTTCCTTTTTAGTTGTTCTTAGTTCTACTTTTTCAGCTTCATATATCATGAGAGTTTTAATGAGATATTTTATCTTGAATTTTTTTACTTCTATAGATTAGCTGATGCTAGTTGAGATTCCGATCCATGTCAGTGGTAATACTCTATCAACTTTTATCCCATTTTGGGTTCAGTAATAGGTTCTCCAGAGCATCAATTTTATTGAAAATATTAGTAATCCTGCCATTTAGTTGATTAATGCTTTAACCTTTCTACCATTTTTTATGTGTCAAACTTAATTTCGGTTGTATTATATGAAAGAGCATTCACATTGTCAATACCTTCATACACAATCGCTAATGTGTTCCACATTTCATGTGTTGTTTGACATTGCGAAACTCTGTTGAACTCATCCGGTCCTAGTCCATAGATATAGAATTCATAGCTTTGGAGTTCAGATGATAATTTTCATCAGCTGTAGCATCCAATGTTTCAGGTTATGTCTTTAGAATTTCATAGGGCTTTACTACTTTGAGATAAACTTTCAAGCTAAGATTCTTCAAATATATAGTCATGGAAGCTTTCCAGCAATCATAATTTTCACCAATAAAATATGGAGTTCTAACCATTACATACCTTATGGGTTATCGGACATGGATGCCATTTGAAAATATATCTTTTGACTTCAACCGTTGAAAGTTGTAAACTCAAGAGTCACAATCTTTGATACAAATTTTTGCCCCAGACATTAGATAACTGAACACTCAAGTGGGGGTGAATTGAGTTCTAAAAAAAATTATTTACAAAAAACCTCGCTCTTCAGATATGATCATTCAATTCATTTTCCTTAACAAAAATAGGCAATTGAAATAAAAACCTATGAAATGGATCAAACACAAGAGATTTATAGAGGTTTGGGGAAGAGAAATCCCCTCGTCCACATCACCAACACTCCTTTCTATGATTTTAGTGATTTTCACTATAACAACCCTTTTACAGGGGCCTTACAGCTGAGTACAAGAAGTTGTCACTTAATACAAAGTTCAAAGAGTTTTCAGCCAGGCTCTATTTAAAATACCTATCATCAGTCTCAAACATACTCTTACATGGAGTGTAAACAAAATGGAATGGAATAAATCTTTTGATGGAAACAATTGTATCACACAGTTTCAAGAAGAAACTGACAGTGGATGAATATTCACCCTAACTCCAATGACTCGAAGACCTTCATTTTTTTTTATTGATTTTGATAATCCACATTTCAAGGGATGAGGTGAAACCCTTTCAAGGCCCGTAGACGTAAGTATTACATGACTCGTAGGCCTTAGAGGAATTCATTGCCCGTAGGCTTCAAACATTACATACAACCCAGACTAACTACATGGAACTGCTCCTCCCCAGCATCTTCATCGTGAAATCAGCTCTCCACCTTCGCATGACTGTTCGACTAGGCTTTTCCGTGCATGCACAGACTTGTCCTGATGGCAGGTGCCATACCCTTTCATTCTTGCAATCCGTTTCGCTTCTGCTATGGTGAAAACTCTTTGATCATCCTCCTTCTGAAGCTTGTTCCTTGTAGGTTGTCTGGTTTGCATCTACACTTAAGGTGACCCGAAGGCCTTGAGGTGGCCCGAAGGCCTTACTGGCCCGAAGACCTGGGTGACCCGAAGGTTTTAAAGGACTCGGGGACCAAATCGGTGGCCCGAAGGCCCAAACGAGAGAATATTCCCGACTGCTACAGTGCCAAACAGTGCCACTACAGTTCCTGCTACAGTACTGCACAATTCCTGCCACAATACTGCTATAATATTGCTACAGTGCTGCTAAGAATATGATAAACATTAAGTATAGCTTTGGATGATCTTCATTGTACCAGATAGAAATAGGTAATTATAGCATGATCATTTTCATTTGATCTTTTCTATGTACAGGTGTTCAGGTAATAAGTGTTCTAATCATTCCTCACATTCATCTATATCATCTTAATCCTATTCCTATGTTTGTATTCCTATGTATCTATATATAATGTAGTAGCCAACTGTTCTTTTTTATATTTCATTTTGAACTTGACCTTGAGATAATTCTAACGGTTCAATGAGCCATGCATTGTAAACTTGATAAGACATGCTATAAAACATGTGCATCTTCTCCTTCCAAATATAGAAATTAGTTTTGTAGTAGTAATGTCAAAAATATTCTCATTCTTCAGATCCTTCCATTCATTGAAAGGCTTGTACAGATCGATTTTTCCTTAAATGGATAATCTCTTTTCTGATGTGCTCTAAAATCATGAAATGACTTATTGGGAGATAATCAAAGAAATCATGACATTTTGTTGATTTTCATTAGATATTCAAGGTGAAGTATTTTTCATCACAAGAAGACTTTCTAAGAGGCTTTGTAAGATAAAATAGCTCATCGCCTTCTTCGTAAGATAAATTGACTTCAGTAATATGTAGGAAAAATATTCAGAATAAGCTAAATCTGCTATGTAGATGTGATTCTCATATTTCATAACATCTCTGACTCTTGTAAGATAATCTTTTACAAATATTCTTTTCGTAAGATGATATTTTATTATATTATCATTCTGAATAAGGCATCAAACTTGAGCATTCAGTAACTCAATGATTCTCTTTCTAAGATAAAGTCTTATATGGTTATATCAACTTCAACACTTTCTGATTTTGAGTTGACAGTAGATATTCTTTGATTATCATAAGATAAAACACTGTAGTGTAGATCAAATTCTTTACTCAACGTAATATAAAGACTTTGAGAAACAACATAAGATAAATTATTTTGATAAATACAATCTAAAGCACTTAAGATAAACTTGTTAGAAAAAAATTAGGGATTTTGTGAACCATAAAAACACATAAAAACTCAGATTTGATGGAACAATATAATCTGTTCAACAAAGGTAGGGATGAGTTAATTTAAGGTTCGTACCAAATGTCACTATGATAGAGCATATCTCTCCCCAAAATGGTGTCAAAATTTGTTGATTGCATGTGAAAGTTAGCTACATGGAATTGTTGATTGCATGTGAAAGTTAATCAGATTAACTTTATATTTCACAAACTACACTTAGCTATAAAGGCATAGTAAAGTGCGAGTCTGAGGTTGAACCCATAGATATAACTTGTAGGTAAAAAACCCAGCAGTATGAATCTTTTAGGTAGGATTCCACATGATCACTTTATTTGGTATGAGTTTTCTAAAACTAAGTAGCATGGGATTAATTCAAATTGAATGGAAGAGTTTGGGTATGTTTCAAGGTATAAACAGAATATTTATCTTAAATCTAGCTTGAAATAGAACAATGACAAAGGCTACAAAGTGGTGAAAAAGTAACAAATTGATCTTGGCCAAACCAACCAGATCTACCTAAGCTGGAAATTATTTCTTGGTCCAGATATAGTTGAAAACCTAAGTGTATGAAGCTTGGATTCTAGGAAGAAAGAATCATATGCTATTTTTCATAGCCTTGTCAACATCAATTAGGTTGAGGATACTTTCAAATGCACATCTGGTGGCCAGGGTAGTTAAAAAGAAACAATATTGAAAAAAACCTGATTACTAGACATAATGTTACCAAGTTTTTATTCATATATTCATTAGATTCAATCCACACCTACTCTAGACCCCTAACCTATAGAGGATTAGCCACACATGATGGAAATTCAACAAAAGTATGGAAACAACTCACAACATGCTTGACATGACCAATATACATCTTAAATCTAAGCAATTCCCAGTTGAAATCTTGAAATATAAACTAAAAACTAACTTGAACTAAGAAGAAATGAATAATGCGGTGGAAATTGATGTTGAACAACAATTAGTATTGGATTCAGACATTGGAATAGAAAACAAGTAACGAACAAGTCTCTCATAATGGAAATCAATGAAAAGTAGTTATTAAAATAATAAAATAAAGCAATAGAAATAGATTGGAAGGAAAATGGGAAAATAATAGAGAAGAATGTAAGAAATGTTTTTTTCTATCCAAAATTGCTCTATATGCGTTGGGGACACTAGAAATATATAGACATAGAATATTACATGGTGTGTAAATGGTTCACGTCATGCAACTCTTCTAAGTGGATTTTGTATTGAGGTTTTTTTTTGTGTGTGCTTGAATTTCACTTCCTTTACTTCAGATCTAAATTAATCTCCAAACATTTTGGATCTCACATATTTCACAACATGAATCTTCTGTGGAAATTATATAATAACCCTTCTCTTTATTTCACATTGATAAAAGATTTATTACATATGATTACACTTAATACAACCCGGAAGATCAAGAAGTCTAGTGTATATTGGAATTAGGTATATTACATAGAACTTTAAACAAGGAATACATCGTCTTTATTGAAAACCTCCATAACATGATCATAATATTCTTTTGTACTTAAAACTGTATGGGATAACCTGTGGACAAACATAAGAAATGAGTGAGCTATAAAGCATAGTAAGGGAAATAAACTTGGCATAACATGAGAAAATTTAGGCATTTTAGACAATAGGCATATCAATAGGGCATAAGAGGGGTGTTAATCATAATAAGACATGATATAGCATGATAACATAAATGGAAACATGAGAAATGTGGCAACAACTTAAAAATTACATTGTAAACATAGGTCAAGGATGATTTCCAAGACATCATGATGGACAATGTCCCATTGAGGAACCGGGTTCACTCCCTATCGCAACATGAAATCTCATGAGACTAAACATTACCCAATTCATTGGAGTGCTATATAATTTTGGACGCACCCATCAATTTCATTTCATTCTCATGCTTAAGTGTGCCACATAGATCATACAACATGGATTCATTCATCATCATATTTTATTCCATGATAAATGAGTGTGGAATACATACATGTACGTCCCAATTCAAAGAATTATAAGTGTAAATGTGAATACCCTTGATAGTAAATGAGTATGTATTCACAACATAATTGTTTTGTCAAGGAAAATTGTGGTGAAATTTCGACAGCATAACAACGTCACTTAAAAATTTATAAAATGGGTCGATGAGAGTGAAAATGGTATCTCATCATTTGGATACCAAATGGGAAGTAATAGGGACATTGAAAGACATATATGAACATTAGTAATTTTAAATTGAAGGCATAAGATAATAAAGAAACTTGAATAAAGAAGAGAAGATGATGACCCCTTACTAAATTTCGGCTTCGTAACGGGTGTACAATAAAGATTCACGGGAGAGCTTAATGAGGGTGAAAGGGATCTCTCATAATTTATACAAAAAATTTATTGTAAGGGGGATATGGAAGAATATATCCGTACATGAACAAATTGAATTTATGAGGCATGACATAAAAGAGGTGCTTGAATAAAGAGAGTGGAAGATCCCTTACTAAATTTCAGTAAGGTAATGGGTGTACATACAACTTCATGGGAGGGATTCATGAGAGTAAAAGGGGTATATTATCATTTATAAATCAAATTCATAGTAAGGGGATATGGAATAACATATCCCCAAATTTGGAATTGGAAAAAAAGGAATAAAATGAAGAAGGTGATTGAATTGAAAATAAGAGAAAGATCCATTATCTTGAGAGTGATTCAAAATGCTTGGGAGAATCTTCTTGAGAGCTTGGAGAACCTTGGGAGTACTATAGATAGGGGAGGGAATATTAACTATGCGATCCATGGTTTTTAGTGAAGATAAATGGGAGCTTGGGTGAGAATATAGGAAATGAGATGAGGGTTCTTTATTATTTATCAAACTCAGGTTTTGGACTATAAATAGTAAAATAACCAAAATCACAAACATTCCCATGGTTTTCCTCATGGTTTATTGAAAAGAGTAGTGATTTTCATTATTTTATTAGGCCAAGGGCTGAGCGTAGTAAAATAATACCCATGGTGATATGGAAGTGAGTTATACTCTTAAAGAAATGATTTTAAAATCTTAAAATATATTAATGGGTTTGGAGGATTCATAAAGGCCTTATAAAGTTAATAAAATAAAAATAAAATCACATTATTTTAATAGAAAGACATAGATTTAGTCGTGGATACCCTTTATAGTATTTATCACATCACTTTTGGGCCATTATGATGTCATGATAAACTTTGTATATTTATATGCTATTAATTTTTACCCAAAAATTCGATTGTCTCAAAAAATTATGAAAAATTCGATGTTGGATAATTTCATCATTCTAATTCCAAAAATAGTATTAATTTTATCTAAACAATTTTTTAAATATGTGTATTTTCACTTTTAAAATATGAATCGACATTTATTGAGAAATGTTGGGTTTTTTTTGACAATAATAGTTTTTGAACCCTTATAACAATTACATTTGACATCATAAAAAATTATATGATCGTTTATATTTAATAAAAATCATTTCATAATAATACTTCAATAAAATACTATCAATTTCAAAAGTACATTATTTCATCAAAAATAAATTTCCTAATTGAATTTTAATATTACCCAAAATACATTTTGTGTTTTTTTGTATCAAAATATAATTTTTATCAGAATAATTACTTAATCATTTATAAAGTAAAAAAATAGGAATAAATAAAATAATTATTTCAGTGAAAATGATATTTAAATGTTGATATTGTTAGGGTTACATTGTTTCTAGTATATGTTAATTTATTTTTAGCCTTAATTAACCTATTTTACTTTTACTGTTGTAATAAATATTTACTACATTTACTATTCATACTGTACAAAAATTAAGTTGACCTTATTACCTAATATTAACTGTGAAGATTCCAAATTGGGAATAAATTTTATCACAATAAATTCACATAGGTGGAATAATTTAATTTAATATAAACTCCACAAACATGATGGGAAGAAGTTTTCCAAAAAATACATTTTTAGGGAAAAGATTATTATAACTAGTAATATTCATTATAGGAATTTCAATTCATAAATATAGATATATAATCTAAAAATTTAATCATTTCTCATTATATGTTATTTTAATTAATTATAATGGAGAATCATTAGTCATTTTAATTAATTATAATGGAGAATCATTAGTCATTTTAAAACAGTTTTTATAAAAATGTCTTTTCAATCCTAAAAATAAACATATACTAAAATCTAGTATAAAGTTGATTAAAATTTACTTAATCGAATAAAATATAATTATAGAATACTTAGGTTACTGTGAAATTAAAATAATAATTTTACTTTTAAATTAATTAATTTGTTAAATGAAATGATAATTTTACATAAAAATGGTATTTTTCACTATTCACTAAAAAACTATATTTTTTGAAAAATCATAAATTTTCACACTAAGTTAATTTCAATATGATGATATCAAAAATGAAGTTCATTTTATCAAATATATTTTCAAAATGTTCTAGAAAAATAAATATAATATTTTTTTATAAAAAATATTTTTGAAGAAAACATAGTTTGAAGAAAAAAAGACATTGTAAAAAATTGATTGATTATTTACTAAGAATTTATCAATATATCTAGGATATGTATGTATATATATATCATGAAGTATTTAATCCCACTCATATTTGAAAATTTGATGGAAATGATAAAATAGTCATATTTAAATAATCATTGTTTTTTGGGTTCATTGTTGCATATCGCTTATGCTATCAAACAAAGTTTAATAAATTGCATATTTGAAATTTAAACTCGAAATTGGTAGGTAATGTTTTGAAACTTGTGAAAACCAACATCGTAAAAGGGGTTAATAAAACATCCTCTTGAAAAGAGAGAAAGACAAGTATGAAGGTCATCACATAACTAGGTTCCAAGCATGAGAATATTAGTGGGAAGTGAAAACATAGACATAAAAGAAAAATCTAACACCAAATAACTAATTGAGTGTGATAGATAACATGATCGGGATACAATCAATGACCATAAAACCATAAATCTATGATGGATAAAATGATCATCAATTCATCAGAAATGATCATAATATGAAAACATTTTAAATTCGAGATTATTTTTCTAGAGTTAAGGAATTCCCTTATCATTTAGACTAGGAACATAAGGAAATATACTTTTTGACAAGTATTATTAATTTCCACTATATTCATATCTTTTTATCCAAATGATGAGAACTCAATATGAATTTTTTTATGCCTGAAGCACTAGAATAAACTTCTAACGGATCATATAATACACCAAATAATAACAAGTTATCCCTCTTATCTTTACTAAATCCAATAATGGTTAGCATAAAGTATGAAAATACCTAAATAAATCAATCTCCAAAATTCTACAAAAAACCCAATGGGTTAACATAGATCATTCCTTAATTAAATTTCCATAAATAACTCTAATAACCTCAAAATTAAAGAGTGTTTTAACCTCAAATGAAGTCTCATACCCTTCATCTTACACCTCCAATAATGTAAGATCATTCATCTCAAATAATCCTAATGGGTATATATACCTCAACACAAATAAAAAATCTCCCAAAATGTGGTTAATCACCTCAAAATTAAGAAGATTTGTTCCTATAATATGTTTCCCAAAATATCATACTAAACTTCCATCACATAAATTGTCAAAAGTTGTATCAATAATTTTAAAAATAAGATTAGCCTTATACATATCATCCCATGAATATTTAGTTTTGTCCCAACATCAATCATGTATTAAGGGTTATCAATCCCCTAATCATGTGTTTTCTAATATATCACTTTATCACTAAATCACTTTTATAATTTATCTGTACTATTCAATATAAATTTCAATTACTTAAAGAAAAACTACTATGGAAAATTCCTTACATGATTCATGATTATTATATCTAGAATGTAATTGATATACTACTTTTATAACCTAAATCTCAAATACCCATACAAAAAAACATTAGTTTTTACACTTCACTGATTCCCGTAGAATATTTCCTTAGTCCAAAAAATTTGAGATAGATACAATTTCTTATAGTGAAATAATATCCATACTAAAGAATATTCAACTTCCTCTTTGTACATTTATAGAATTGAAGGGTGATTCATTGTACGTATAGTGAATTCCTTTGCCCAACAATTTATATTAGATTTATAAATGGAAAACAATCCCATCACTAGGATAACATCAAAATACACTAAAGGAATCTAATAATATTTTTAAGAAGAACATTCCTACAAACATCAACATGTTCTATATAGTCATAGATTTTTTCCTTGATGATGTCAAATCATTTTAGGTAGTGACTCAGGGATCTTAGAAAACATACAAAAATTCTAATAGGATATGAATTGAAATACAACATGACATTCACTGCTCTGGAGGAGAGGTTAAATTTACTTCAATCATCATATCCATCTCATCATTAGACATGCCTTGTTCCATTGTTCTTGGAGATTGTTGCTGCTCAACATGGTTCTCGACCCATGGAATGGAGAATTGGTGCGGAAAATACCCAACTTCTCCACATTCACAATATAGAATTGTATAAGGAACCATATATTGAACTTTATTTCCATCCATTAAATTATCCATTTTTTTTCTTGGAAATTGGATACCTTATCCCCCATCTTCTCACACTTAAAACTTATCCCAATCCCTTTGTGACATTTTCCTTTGTGCCACTTTCCACATTTTTGACACACAGGAAATTGAATCTTCTTTCCTTTATCACCTCTATTGGATGATCATTCTTGAGATATAGTCCTCCTCCACATTTATGACTTTGGATGCTCAATTATGTGCCAATTGTTAATTGTGATTTTTGATAGATGGTTTGACATAATCACAATATGTCTTATTTTAGCTTTCGTCATGTTAGGCATCTCATTTGGGCAGTCATCACATTGACTGTCACATTGGTTGTTGACTGGGTTCTCCCTATTTCCAGCCATTGAATAGAATAAACAAAAAATTATTGATGATTAATTTTAAACTATTAAACACAAAAATGGGAATTGAATAACATTAATGGGATAACTTATAGATGACATGTATTTCCTTAACTTAATAATTTCTAGGCATCAATATAATTTATCCATTATATATTTTATAAAATATACTTGTATGGGCTTTCTTATTCCCCTAATAATAGTTTGTAACGAGCTTGTGAATTTACCAAAGCATATACCCTGGGAGTGTCGAACTAGGTGCACAATAAAACATGCTGTGGTGTACCTAGTTACACTGAGTCAGGCCCGACCAACCTTGTCGGAGTTGTTACCCCGAGGTACATCTATGCCAGAAAAACGTCATCTTTTTCTATCTAGATAGAGATATATTTACTTGATAAACCACTTACTCCATACTTACCAATATTTAGGGATGTTTTCCTGTACTTAGTCTTATCCCCAAGGCTTTCCTAGAGTTTTCTAATCCTAATACAAAAAATAACTAAAATTTTCCTTTGATACCAACTATAATAACCCTACTCTTTATTTCACATTAATACATGATTTATTACATAGGATTACACTTAATACAACATGGAATATCGATAAGTCTAGAGTATTTGGGAATTAGGTATATTACATAACAACATAAAACAAGGAATACATCGTCTTTACTAAAAACCTCCTTAACATGTTCACAATATTCCTTCGTACATAAAACTGCATGGGATAACCTGGGGACAAACATAAGGAAAGAATGAGAAATAAAGCCCCGTAATGGAAATAAACATAGCATAACTTGGAGAAATTAATACATGTTAGACAATAGACATATCAATAGTGCATAAAAGGGGTGAGAATCACAATAAGACATGATATAGTATGATAACATAAAAAAGAAACATGAAAAATGTGGTAACAACTTAAAACAGTGTGTCACAAACATAGGTCAAAGGTATCTACCAAGACATCATGATGGAAAAAGTCCCATTAAGAAATCAGGTTCACTTCCTATCCCAACATGACATCTCATGAGACTGAACATTACCCAATGCATTGGAGCGCTATATAGTTTTGGGCGCACCCATCACTTTCATTTCATTCTCATGCTTAAGTGTTCCACATAGATCATACAACATGGATTCATTCGTCATCATATTTTATTCCATGGTCAAGTAGTGTGGAATAAATAAATGTTTTTCCCAATTTAAAGAAGTAGTAGTGCATAGAAGTGATTATCGTTTGTTGAAAATGTTTATGGTATTCACTACATAATTGTTTTGGAAAGGAAAATCGTGGTGAAATTTTACCAACATAACGACATCACTTCAATGTTCATAAAATAGATTGATGAGAGTGAAAGCGGTCTCTCATAATTTTGAAATCAAATGAGAAGTAATAGGGACATGGAAAGAAATATCCCAACATTAGGAATTGTAAATTTGGGGCATAAGATAATAAAGAAACTTGAATGAAGAATGCAATGTGAGAATCCCTTACCAAATTTAATCATGGTAATGGGTGTACATAAATGTTCGTGGATGTATTAATGAGAGGGAAAGAAGTATCTAATAATTTAGAAAAAAATGTAAAATAAGGGAGATATTGAAGAACATATCACAACATTAACAAATGGAATTTATGAGACATAAAATAAAATAGGCGCTTGAATAAAAAGAAGAGTGAAAGATCTCTTACTAAATTTTGGCATGATAACATGTGTACATAAAGGTCCATGAGAGGGATTAATGAGAGTGAAATCAGTATCTCATAATTTATACATAGAATTCATAGTAAGGGGATATGGAAGAACATATACCCAAATTATAAATTGGAAACAAAAGGCATAAAATGAAGAAGGTGCTAGAATTGAAAAGAGGAGAGAGAGGTCCCTTACCTTGAGAGTGTGATTCCAAATGTTTGGGATGAGATTCTTGAGAGCATGGGGGAACCTTGGGAGGACTATAGAGGGGGGGGGGGGACAGATTATGGATGTGATCCAAGGTTTTTTAGTGAAGATAAATGAGAACTTGGGTGAGTTTATATTGGAAATGAGTGGAGGATTCTTTATTATTTCTCAACCATAGGTTTTGGACTCTATAGTAAAATAACAAAAAACCACAAACCTTCTCACGGGGTTTCCCATGTTTTCTTACAAATAGATGTAATTTTAATTATTTTATTAGTAAAACGAATGAAATTATTAAAATATTACCCATACTGATGTGGAAGTGAGTCATACTCTTAAAGAAATGATTTTAAAACCATAAAATACATTAATGGGTTTGGATGATTCATAAAGTCTTTATAAAATTAATAAAATAAACATAAAATCAAAATATTTTAAAGGAAAAAAATATATTTTTTCAAGGATACCATTTATAGTATTTATTGCATAACTTTTGGGTCATTAATACATCATAATACACAGTATATATTTATATAGTATTTAATTTTTACCTGAAAAATAGACTCAGAAAATTTTGAAAAATTCATTATTGGATAATTTAGATGTTATTATTCCAAAAATAATATTTATTATATCTAAATGATTTTTAAAATATGTTTATTTTCACTTTTAAAATAATAATCGACATTTATTGAGAAATGTTGGGTTTTTTTAAAATAATAGTTTTCAAACCATTATAACAATTTCATTTTACTTCATAAAAAAGTATATGATCGTTATACTTAATAAAAATTATTTAATAATCATATTTAAATAAAATAATATCCATTTCAAAAATTAATTAATTCAACAAATATAAATTCCTTAATTGAATTTGAATATTTCCCAAGATACAATTTGTGTTTTATTGTATCAAAATATAATTTTTGTCAAACCAATTACTTTATCATTTATAATGTAAAAAAATAAGAATAAATATAATAATTATTTCAATGAAAAGGAAATATAAATATTTATAGTGTTAGGGTGACATTGTTTCTAGTATCGGTTAAATTATTTTTACCTTTAATTAAACGATTTTTTATCATGGTAATAAATATTTTCTGGAGTTATTCATATTGTACAAAAATTAAGTTGACCATATTACCTAATATCAATTATGATGATTCCAAATATGAAATCAATTTTATCAAAATGAATTCACAGATGTGGAACAATTTAATTTAATATAAACTTCACAAGTATGATGGGAAGCAGTTTTTTGTAAATTTAATGGAAATGATAAAACAATCATATTGAAATAATCATTCTTTGTTTGGGTTCGATGTTTTGAATCACATACACTATCGAACAAAGTTTTCCCTTTTGAAAACTCATGACATTACAAATTAGGTTTCAAACTTTGCACATCATGTATTAAGTTCATACCATGTATCTTCATCATGTTTCGAACTAGAGTATTTCACAACACGTACTGTGGATTCACATCATGTACTTTGTTCATGCCCTGTATTGGGGATTCATGACTTGTATTTTTGCTGCAAAGTTGTATTCATGTGGAGTAAACATCGTGTACTTAAAATTTATGAGGTGTAATGACCATTTTTCATATTTTTCAGCATATCGTCCCTTGATTCTTGAATTCTTATTCCTTGAGGAAAAAAACCCAGTGTATTATAAAATAAACCACGATTAAAAGATAATGAAATGTATTTGAAATTTGTATATGAATTTTACTTATAAGTAAACACTGTCATGTAATTATAATAAAAACCACAAAGATCACATACCACATTCCCAAATCGAGGAAGTACCCACAAAACAATACAGTAAAATATTCCATTCCATGATAGTCTAATGTTCCAAAAGTGAATCATAATAATACACTAACAAAGATCCCTATATCAAGTCCCGACATCAGGTATGGTCCCCTCATCCATGCTCTCTCCCATATCCTGCATCAACCATATAGTATATGGCCTTTCCCCATATCCAGACTTGAAACCATGAAGTCTTCTTGGGTACCCAACATCGGCTCGAGTGGGGTGTGATTGCCAATCAGTAGTCCACCACCAATGACATCTACAATAATATCCAGTCTAATCATAGTATATACAGATGTACAAAAAAACAAGCCAATGAAGTAATTAAAATAGTTTTCATTATTTAACAGTATTTAAATTAACCACACCTGCTCATAGTTCCCAGTGTCACCCATACTCATCAAACATGTTTCAGCCCAATGTTGTCCATCTTAATCATGTGTCAAAGGGGTCATAGTTTGGAAAACAAGGAGTATCATTCCAACTCTCCAACCAGGGTTTGGAACACCTTGTTCGACCATCCCATCCACGATATGGAATGCCATGTCTATTCCCTTAGAGTCATTAGCATCGATCCTTTCTCTGCAACTTACTATGAATAGGGGTACCTGGATCATTAGTCTTGCCCACCCAAGGGAGGGGAGAATCAGTCTAATATCTCAACCATCCATTTGTTCACATTTTCAAAGGCGCATCGTCATTAATCTCTTTATCAAAAAAATCCAACACAGATTCACCATAACATTTATCATAATTACATGGTTCATTACACTCAACATATTCACAATTCCAATAGTTAGGAAATTTCACCCTTAATGAACCATTACAACCATTTATCAACCCTTTCAAGCCAATTAACCTTATGGATAAACCCCATTAATCATTTTTTACATTAACCCATTTATATACAATAACTCATTTAACTTATTCAAGTCAACCCAAACAACCCATTATTCTATTACAATATTCTTACCAAAATTACAATTGGTTTAATCACACAAACCCTTCAATTCATCATTTAAAAACTCAATTTTCATGTATAAGGAAGTGGTACACCCCATGGGTGACTATAGGCCCAGACTAATCAACATCAACGAATCCAACGGTGATCGTGACGGGTTCAACACACCATTTACACACCCATTTCATAATTTGTTATCAAGAATTCAAATGAAAAACACAAAGACATAATGGACCAAGCACATACACAAAAATTAAACATCAAGACTATGAGATATAACGTGTAGACCACTTAACTCAAGTCAGTAGACAAGATCTAATATAACCTTATCCTATGATTCAAACTCAAAAAAATAAAATAAAATACCAAACATAGAATCTTCTAGAAAATAAGGGTTAATATTATTTAGAAGGAAAAGAAACATCACAATATAGGTCTTAAAAAAATAGAAGGAATATGATAGATAAACTCACTAAGGGATTCTATTTTCACTAAAGAGAACTTCAAATGACTCAAAATTGAGGGGGAGTGATCTTTGGATGATGGGGGAGCTCATCACTCAAGTTGCTCAAGATGGAAAGAGGAATAAAATCATGTAAGAAACCTTAAATAACAAGGGTATAAATAGGAAATTCTCTCTTTTCATGAGGTGCATGGTTAGGCTCCAGGGTTGGCCAAACTGTGCCCCAACCATGCACCACCCTCTTTCCAAGAGGGGGTTTGGTTTGCACTGTTTTCTAGGGGGCCCATATGGTTTGTAAAATTGTGTGGAGGATGTGTGTTTAGTTCTATACAAAATTACATGGTTTCCAGGATTCCCTAGAATGGTTTTTATACCATACACCCTCCCCATTAATGCTTCATGGTTAAGGCATGTGGTTAGTAATTACTATGCGCCAACTGTGCACCCTTCATATTATAGCCTCTTTTCTTACTTTTTTTGTGTCGTAAACCCATGAGACACCCTCGAGTCCCCACATATGCTTCAAAAAAATTTCATTAACCATTATAAAGGGAGTTAACTCCAAATTTAAACAAGTACACACCCCCTTGAAAGGTCATGATCTTACAACCTCCCCACCTTATAATAGTTCATCCTTGAGCTGCAATCCCAAGAATCACTAAGAATCATAGGTAAACAGTTTGGCCCACTGGGAATGTATATACACCTACCTATCCCATGTATCCTCTCCTATACATTTCCATGTTACCATAACACTCAGACCAGCAGTACGATATTACCTTGAAAAACTTTCTTACAATGATCTATAACATGAACTGGATGCTCCTCGAAGGAAGTATCGACCTCATTCTCAACATCATCAACATCGATCACATGGGAATGGTCAAGGTGATACTGTTGAAACTGGGACATATGAAAAAACATCATTCATACCACCATACCGTTATGGAATATCTAATCGATATGCTACTGGTCCAATCCTCTCTAAAATCTCAAATGACCTCACATACCCGAGAGCTAAATTTCCCTGTTTCAAAATCCTTTGGTGACCTAATATAAGTGACACCCAAAGAAACACGCTACCACCCACTGTAAACTCAAGAGTTTGATGACGTTGATCAACATAAAACTTATGCCTACTCTATTTCATAACTATATGCTTTTGAATCAACTAAAGTTGCTTTGATATCTTCAGCACAAGACTCGGTCCCAAAAACTCTAATTCCACTACCACCATCCAACACATGATCGATCTACATGGCCTACCATTGAGTGCATCCTATAGTTTCATCTGAATAGTTTCTTAATAAATTTTACTATAGGTTAACTCAATGAGTGCTAAATGTTTCTACTAAGATCCTCCAAAGTCTAAGATGCATTCCCTTAATGTGTCATCTAGAACCTGAATAATATGTTTTCATTGCCTTTATGTTTGTGGGTGAAAAGTCGTACTATAAAACACATGAGTACCAAGCACCTTCTATAATCCATTCCATTATTGTGAAGTAAAACATGGATCATGATCTAAATCTGTAGTTTTTGGTACCCCATGAGAACATACTAACTCCTGGTCATACAAGTCACTCAGGTGGTCCACAATGAGAGTCTATCAAATAAGTGAGAAATGAGATACCATATACAACCGATCCACAGTCGCCCAAATCATGTCATTATTCTGAGGAATCCCCAGAATACCTACCACAAAATCCATGATAACATCGTCTCACTTATAATCTAGAATTGGTAGCGACTGTAATAAACCACCAGGATGCTGATTCTCGGTCTTCACTAGCAGACAATTGCAATATCATGCAAAAAAAATGCAATATCCCTTTTCATTCCTAGACACCAATACTATCTATGAATATCATGGTACATTTTGGTAAAACTAGAGTGCATATCCCACTTCGAATCATAAAAATTATGCATCAGAACTCCCCGCATACAAGTAGGCCTAACAACAAAGCCACAAACATGAATAATATTATCCTAATCAATAGCCCTGTCAGAAGGTGGCTCCCCACCTTCAAAACTTTCTCTCTATTATAGACATTATGAATCCTCATATTGCCTCCTCATAACAATATTTAGATGAGATGACTCAATAGGAAAGTATATGAATGTCACCAACCCATGATCCTCATGAACACCTAGATGCATCTCAGCAAACAAATCCATTATCCTCCTCTCAAAACCAGACTAATGAACTACCTAAGTCTATGTCTTTCTTCTAAATGTATCTACTACACTGATCCCCTTTTTTCACATATAATCTAACTCAATGTCCAAATACTTCATGTACTCAACCCAACTTCACTGATAAATATTAAAATCACATTGGGAAAAGTTGAACTTAAGGATATTATGGCCAGTATAAACAATAAAATTCTCACCTAAAAGATAATTCCACCAAAATTTCAAGGAATAAACCACTACGTCTAATTAGGGTTCATGTGTATGATAATTCAGTTCACGTGACCTCAACTATCATTATCCATATGCCTTCACACATCAACACTTCGCCAAGTCCAATCCCGGACGCATCACAAAACAAAGTATTTTTCTTACCTGGATAGGGTAAGATCAAGGTCAGTGCAATGTTCAAGAGTTTCTTCAGCTCTTGAAAGTCATTATCACATTATTTAGACCACTTAAATATTATACACTTCTTGTTCAAGCCCAAAATAAGTGATAAACATCTTTGATGAACCTTCGATAATAACCCACCAAACCCAAAAATCTTCGGATATAAAAAACATTCATAGGATGCACCCAAGATACAACTGCTTGAACCTTATCTAGGTCCACTATGACACCTTCCTCTAAGATGACGTGACCTAATAAATGTAACTCGTTGATCCAAAAGTTACACTTTTATAGCTTGAAAGACAACCGATTCTCTCTCAATGTACATAGGATGATGTCAAGATGTTGAGCATGATCGTCAACTGTCTAGAAGTACACAAATTTTTCATCCACAAACAACTTTGAACTGATCTTGGTATGAGTGAAAAATTCATTTCATCAAGTCTATAAACACAACAATAGAATTTTTTAACCTGAACATCATTACAACAAACTCATATAAACCATACATGCTTCTAAAAGCATTATGTGGTATATTAGATGGTCTTACTCTCATATGATGATACCTTGACCTCAAATCAATCTTGTAGAACACAAAAGCACCCTTTATCTGGTTAAAGAGATCATTGATATGTGGAAGGGTATACCAGTTCTTAACCTTTATCCGATTCAACTACTAGTAATCGACACATAACTGCAATATTCTGTCATCCTTCTTAGAAAAAAATTCGGGAACCCCATAGTGGCATACTCAGATGGATAAAGCGTTTATTCTCTATTTCCTCCTACTATGTTTTAGGTTTTTGGAGTTCTAATAGTGTTATTTTGTAAGGAGGAATGAAAACATGCTCATCTTTGGGCATGAACTCAACTCTGAACTCAACCTCTCTACCATGTTTCACCCCTAAGAATTCCTTAAGAAACACATCCTCAAACCGATCCACCACAGGAGGGAAGATATTTTTCTCCACTCCCTCATAATCCATAAAAATACTCCCAACCTTGGTTTTGAGACCACCCAGTTGAATAAGAACTAGCCCTACACTTCCTTCCAAAATATTCCATTCCCCATGATGAACATAATTGTCACCTTTAGGATATACAAAACTCACTCTCCAATGGTACTAATCAATGTGTGCCTAGTATAAGTCTAAACAACATATTCCTGGTATTATGTCCAAACCTATCATTCCGAGCATGCAAAGGTAACAAAGGAGACGATACCCACCAACCTCGAGGGAACACTCCTTACATTGTTGGATAATTTCAGCTTGTACTCCTAACGATGTGTCAAACGTCTTAACCCCACACATATATTCAACTACTAAACCCAAAACTATCATAGAATGAGATAATATAAAATAATTTGATTCCCCTATATCAAATAAAACACTAGAAATAATCAATGCTACATTAATTATACTTGAAATAATCGATGGCCCAACCTCACCATCCCCAGGTGTAGGATGAACATGAAACTGGTCGGTCACTACACATTAGGATCCAATCAGAGTTCCCGGTGTTGCACTGGCCTGATGGTATGGATGCTCTTTCCCTAAATTATCAACCCCCCTCCTCGACCAGTATAGCTGGTGGAACAACAAATTCCTAATAGATATGAGGTAGCAGACACCCTGATAGTGCTATATACCACCTTAGATCCTCTACCACTGCTTTCCTACTGTGGGTTTTGACATAACCTCTACATATGACCCATCTTGCAACATTCATAACATTCCAATTGTGTTCAAGTAAAATAAATTCTCATGTGTTCCAGTCTTCCACATGGATAGAACACGGCTGAACTGCCCCCCCTGAGAGATAGTTCCTCTTCCTTGGCTAGTTTTTCCAACATCATTTGGGTAGAAATACTCAAAAAAGAGATTCCTACTATTTGAAGATACACCACTAGTACGCCTAACTGAAATTATTTGTCCACCACTAGAATCCTCCTTCACGTTCCCTTTAGATATGAGGGCCTGATCCACTAACTCATCAAATATCATCAAACGAAATATATTTACCTGGTACTTGATCTCACATCGAAGTCCATCCTAAAAATTCCTAGCCACATCCACCTCATCTCCTATCAACGTCATAGAAAAATGATGGAAATATGTGAAGGGCCCCTAATAATCCATCACTATCATACTTCCCTACGTAAAGAAAATAAATTCTTAATATTTCCACGACCTCAGGGAATCGGGGTAAAAGTGCTGTTGGAACTTATCTTGGATGTCCATCCATGCAATTCCTTCCAACTACTCGTCTCGATCATGTATATCCCACCATCACTTCACCAGTCCTCTTTACATATATGTTTCCAATTTGACCCTCTTCTCAAGAGGAGTCTCTCAGTGATCCAATATCATCTCGATGGACTCAATCCAGAACTAAGCTACCTCTGGCCCACCATCTACAAAAAACATTGGTGTGTACTATAGTTAAAACTCTCTCATCAACTCAAACATACTCAGTGCATCCTAACCTGAGTCTCTCTCCATAAACTATATGAAATAAGAAAAAGTTTTCATGAAACTAACCTTCCCCTCTATTGTCCATAAATAATAGGGTATATTTCTCCAATACTGGAGGAACATTCTTGGTGATGTCTTCCTATCTCCCAATCGGTAAGCGTCTTCATGGTGGCATCTCTCTAGAATTCTAAACACATGTCTTAAAACACACAACATTAGTTTCCCATAATTATGAAAAATATGGATCACATCTAGTCATAAAAAATTAGCCCACATACACCATCCTTATGGTTACAAACAACACACCATCACTACCCTTATCCATCCCTATCCTGGGCCATGGTCAACAAGGGGTAAATTAAACTTACATAATCAGAAACCTTTCATTAGAATCCCTTTTAAACATTTCACTTTTAACAACCTAAATCTTTATCATTTTGGAACCATTTTTATCATTCCAATTCAACACTTCATAAATAAAACTATTTAAAACTCTTTATTAGGTACTATTTTAAGCCATTTCCATTTTAATACCTTTAAAATTTAAATAGCCGAACCATTTTCATTAGGAACTAATTCCATAAAACCCCAATATAGACCAAATCCATTTTTAAAATCCCATAACCCAACTACAAACATCTTTCTATGTGTACCTAACATGATGTATGTCACATATAATTGTAAGTGTTAAAAATGAATCATGCATACGCGAACCTCATTCCATTCAAGACCATGAGTAAAGTCTCATAAAATAATAACATCACACTAGATCTAGATCAACTGAGGTGAAATAATGTACAACTGTAACAAGTGAATATCAAGAATAATAATCCCACCCAGGGTACTTGGGTTTTCCCCACACATGGGTTAGACACTCCCATGAAAAATCTTATTACTAAGGCTTGATACATCCTAATGTTTTTCCTACATTTCCCAATTAATAATGTAAGAGAAAAGAATATCCTTTTATATCACTTTGTAACATCCCGACCAAAGTTCTACTATAATATGCACCCTTAACCAATTTTCTACATGATCTCAAACATTAATCCCCATACACCGGAGACTTCCAACCATCAGTGAGGGTTGAATGGGTCTTGTGGGGAGACTATACACTATTTACATGTCACGACCCGTCCTCGGGGCCCGTGCCGTGACTACCCCAAGCCCGCCTTCCATAGGCCAGGGGTTGGCGACTAACACCAAAGGCGTAAATCCCGATAAAAAGGGAAGGCATTGCCTTTATAAAAGTAAACAATACAACAGAGTACACAAATGAAGTAGGCACTAAGTAAACTGAGTACAAAAGTAAGTGCTGAAAAGTAAATGGGCCAGTATACAAACCCAACTGAAAGTACAGTACAACTGAAAGCTAGCACAACTACAGTAAAGTAAAACAACAACCACTGAGTCGTCCTCCGGAAATCCCACCTGAAGGGTGGGTACAACTGGCCTCCTCAGCACCTCAAGTTCGTCCGTCCACTCCGTGTACGTCTCGCCAAGTGGTCCACCTCCGGGTACCGTCCATCTCAACAAGTCTCCACCTCGATCAGTGCTGTCCGTCGTCTACAAC
Source organism: Viscum album (assembly GCA_963277665.1). Classification (NCBI taxonomy): domain Eukaryota; kingdom Viridiplantae; phylum Streptophyta; class Magnoliopsida; order Santalales; family Viscaceae; genus Viscum; species Viscum album. Next base: position 1,893,709,002 of record OY728159.1, read on the forward strand.
CAACACAACGTAGTGCGGGCAAAGCCCGTGCAGGGGTGAGTATACGATACTTAGTAGGGACCCCGAGTCCCCCGAAGGTCTCCCAGAATCCACAAAGGATAAACCACAGAAGAGAGATACAAACACGAAGTATCAACCAACCTTACTTAGGTATATGCCCATACATATACCTAAGTTATCAACCACAACACGACTCCAACTCTCGAGCCCAAATACAACCCATTCCACACAGGAAAGAAGTCAATCACATCGATGATAATGATTGAAAATCAAGACTCAGCTCACACAGGTATACATCTTTCGTATAGCGATAGAGATGATCAGATGTAGTCATTGATTCATCTAAGCTGTCAGATCCACACAGGATACAAGACCAGCTATGCTGTCAGACCCACACAGGATACAAGACCAGCTACTCTGCCGGACCCACACAGGATACAAGTACAGAGGTCGAACTGCAAGACCCACACAGGATACAAGAACAGTAGTCATCACCGTCGAACCCATGAAGGATTCCAGTATGGTAGTCGTCACTGTCGAACCCACAGAGGATTCCAGTACAGTAGTCGACGCAGTCGCAACCAGCTCTAGGATTCCCACACACAACACGTTCGATTCCGGGAGGGTCCGCTCCTCGAGTCAAGGGGTCGGTACATCAACTGCCACGAAGTCCAGAGTTGATGTATTCCGAAGTTCCGTCTCGTCAAAAGAAACCCAACGCGACAGACGACACGTCAATCAGACACCCGGTATGAGAGTTATTGGCTTTTCCGTCCCAGGGGCCCGGTTGGAATTACGCTCGTTCCAAACCCGGCCATTTTTCAAAGTCATCCAAAACTCACTTAGAGTATCGCAAAAGGACTGCCACGTCACGAGGGTCCCTGTGCCGCAGACGGCACGTCGATCAGACGTGCAGTCTTCAAGATATTCACCTTTAAGTGGAAACGGGCCCGACCCGTTAAGCCTAGTGGCTCGACGGGTAGGGTCAAACCAGTCTTGGCAGGTCCGACCCGACAGAGGGTCGGACCGGCCCGATGAATCGTGCGGCCCGACCCGACACGACGGGGCGCGGCCCGGCTCGGCACGGCGCGACCCGACAGGGCGCGACCCGGCTGGCCGCGGCTCAGCCGGCTGGCCAAGCGGCTCGGCCCGAGGGCCGAGCGATCCGGGGGAGGGGCCCCATTTTACCGAACCGGCGGCGCCGCCCTCCCAAACCGCCCGGCCTTCACGGCGGAAGCGGCCCGCTCGGGCGGGCCGCAGTTCCTCCAGCGCGGCGCCCTTCTGGCGCCACGGTTCTTCTCAGCCCAGCCGGCCACCTGCCGAGCGGCCCGCGGAACGCGGGCCGCGTTATTCCGCAGCGCGACGCCTCTTGTGGCGCCGCGGTCCTCCTTCGGCCCGACCGGTTTTAGCCGGCCGGTTCTTCTTCGGCCGAGCGGTCCGCGGTTCCTTCGCATGCGGCCGGCGCGCGGCCGCCGCCTTCGATCGTCGCCGCTTCCCGATTTCAAATCAAAAAAAGAACGACGGAGGGTCGTCGGGCCGTGTTTGTTCGGCCCGCGCCCTCCGTGTTAGGCGGTAACAATCGACCAATGTCAATTCAGAAGATTAACAAAGAAATGGGAGGTACAATTTATTCACTCAAGAATATACAAACCCCTACCTCGCAAAAGATGTCGCACGTTGTCGATCCGCGAAAGACGAGTGTCGCGGTAGATCGGTGTCATCCCGTCAACGATGGCGGAAGAGTCGTTGTCGTAGGCGACGTAGAATTCTTGATGTCGAGGTGCGTCTGATGAAGAAGTGTCGTTGGAAGAGGTCCTTCGCGTTCTTCGTCAGGGATGTTCTTCGTTTGAAGAACAGTGTTCTTCGTCGAAGAAGGATCACCTCTCTTTAATTTTCCAGAGCCTTTCCCCAAAAGTGATTTGCCAACGCAAAGAAAAAAAAAGGCTATCAAATTAATAGAATTGCCATGCAATTCATATTAATTCAGAATAAGTGTCAATTAATTAACGCTGATATTAATTAGATAGGTTGACACATTTTATGGGCGGGAGGTGGAGAGGCTCCACCATAATAAATATGAGGAGTTGTCAAGATAAACAGCAGGGAATTAATGGGGAGTTGAGGGGAGGTGGAATGGTGCGGGTTCGTGTGGGCCCCACCACACTAAATCCTCTTAGGGGAGGTTATGTAGGGTGTGGGCCCACCCTTAACTTCCTCATGTAGGTTATAACTACCAAAAATAAATAAAATTGTATACAATAATTTTATTTAATTTTTATTCTAAATCCCCAATAATTAACTTTCAACTCGCAATAAACGCAACTGCGGTGAAGGTCCCCTTAAGTGAAAACCGGCTCTGCGAGTTCATCGGTGTCCTCAGATTTCAATTCCGAGCACCGGTTCAAAAGATAGAAAAACCCGCTCGTACGTTTACTGAACGTACCCGAACAAAACTTAAAAAATTGATTCCGGGCACACCGGGCCTCAGAATCAAGTGCCGTCAGAAATTGCAGACTCGTAAAATTTCAAAGTACTTAAGAAATAAAATTTCATTGAAATTTCCGGGTCTTTACATTACCCCCACCTTAGGGCTTTACGTCCCCGTAAAGATACAACACACACTAGGGGAACAAATGGGGGTACTGAACACACATCTGAGTCTCCCGCTCCCAAGTGCTCTCCTGGAGGTTCCCGTGCTGCCAGCGAACGCGCACAAGAGGAATCGACCATCCACGCAGGACCCGCTCCTGTTGATTCTTGATCTCCACCGGGACCTCCGTGAATGTCGCACCGTCATCAATGTCCAGCTCCCCATGATCGATGATGTGGGTCGGGTCGTGTACATATCTCCTCAACTGAGATACGTGGAAGACGTCGTGCACCCGATGCAACTGAGGTGGAAGGGCCAGACGGTAATCCACCTCGCCTACTCTGCTGAGGACCTGGAAAGCTCTGATGAATCGTGGAGATAACTTGTCGCCCCAGCCAAATCTCCGTAGACCTTGTAGAGGTGAGACCTGTAGGAAAATGTGGTTGCCATCCTCGAACTCCAGTGGTCTCCGCCTCCTATCAGCATATGACTTCTGTCTGCTCTGTGCAGTCTTCATCCGCTCCTGGATGATCTGCACATTCTTCATCGTAGCCTGCACCATCTCTGGTCCTATAAGTGCTAACTCCCCTGGGTCAGTCCAACACAAAGGTGATCTGCAAGGTCGGCCGTACAGTGCCTCGTATGGTGCCATCCCGATGTTGGAGTGGTAGCTGTTGTTGTACGCAAACTCCACCAAGGGTAAGTGATCCTCCCAGCTACGACCAAAGTCGAGGACACATGCACAGAGCATGTCCTCGAGAGTCTGAATGGTTCTCTCAGTCTGGCCATCCGTCTGAGGATGGAAGGCGGTGCTCAGACGTAGCTGCGTCCCAAATGCCTCCTGCAACCCCTTCCAAACCCGGGAAGTAAAGCGTGCATCCCGATCGGAGACGATCGTCGATGACACACCATGAAGTCGTACGATATCCTGTACGTAGAGGCGTCCCAAGCTCTCTACTGAGCCCTGGTCTCTGATCGGTAGGAAGTGGGCCGACTTGGTGAGTCGGTCTACGATCACCCAGATAGAGTCGTGTCCTCTGGATGTACGTGGAAGCCCCGTCACGAAATCCATGGAGATCCCGTCCCACTTCCACTCTGGGACCTCTAAGGACTGTACCAAGCCTGCTGGTACCTGGTGCTCCACCTTCACTTGCTGACACGTGAGACATCATGAAATGAAATCTGCTAAAACCTTCTTCATACCCGGCCACCAGTGCTGTCGTTTGAGATCCTGATACATCTTCGCCACTCCTGGATGTACCGCTAGAGGGGAAGTGTGAAAATCCCTCAGCACCTCCTCCTGTAGTACAACTGGTACCATCGTACGTCCCCTGAAGAGGATGACGTGCTCCCCTCCTTCATAAAATCCTTCGGGTGCCAGCCTTGAGGATATTTGAGCACGTCGTGTCTCGCAGTCAGCATCTCCTCGTTGTGCCTCTCTAACTCGCTGAAGAAGTGGAGGAGTGACTGTGAGAGACTGAAGGAAGGCTGCTCCATCTGTATCCACAAAGGATATCTGCAACGCGGCTAGCTGCTTCGTTGCCTCTCCTAGCAGCTGAATGCCTGATCTCCTACTGAGAGCATCAGCTACAACGTTCCCCTTCCCAGGAGTATAGACTATCTCAAAGTCATAGTCATGGAGGAACTCGAGCCATCGTCGCTGTCTCAGGTTCAGGTCCTTTTGTGAGAAGATGTACCTGAGACTCTGGTGGTCATAGTAGACTGTAAAGCGCTCGCCCCTCAGATAGTGTCGCTACATCTTCAAGGTGAAGACCACTGTAGCTAACTCCAGGTCATGGGTAGCGTAGTTCTGCTTGTGCTGTCTCAACTACTGCGAACCATAAGCGATCACCGCTCGCTCCTGCATCAGGACACACCCAAGTCCGGTCCCTGATGCGTCGCAGTAAACTACGTACCCAACGCCCTCCTCCGGTAACCTCAAGATGGGTGTACTGGTCAATCTCCGCCTCAGCTTCTGAAAGCTCTGCTGACATCTATCTGACCACACGAAGGGTTTCCCCTTCTTCGTCAAAGCTGAAAGCGGCGCTGCAACTCTCGAGAAGTCTGGCACGAATCTTCGATAATACCCAGCCAGACCCAGGAAACTCCGCACCTCTGTCACGCTCCTGGGTGACTCCCAAGCAAGCACTGCCTCGATCTTCGCTGGATCCACTCCTACCCCCGCCTCCGAGATGACGTGTCCTAAGAAGTGAACCTCTCGAATCCAGAACTGGCACTTCGAGAGCTTACCATAAAGCTGGTGCTCTCGGAGTGTATCCAGTACAACCCGCAAGTGGTAGGCGTGCTCCTCCTCAGTAGTCAAGTAAATCAGTATGTCGTCGATGAAGATTACGACAAAACAATCGAGGTAAGACTGGAAGATCTTGTTCATGAGACTCATGAACACTGCTGGAGCGTTGGTTACACCGAAGGGCATAACCAAGAACTCATAGTGGCCATACCGACACCCGAAGGCCGTCTTCTGCACATCCTCATCTTGAACTCTGAGCTGATGATAGCCTGACCTGAGGTCTATCTTCGAGAAACAACGCGCCCCCTTGAGCTGATTGAAGAGGCCGTCAATCCTCAGAAGTGGGTACTTGTTCCTTACGGTCACCTGATTCAGGCGACGGTAGTCGACACACAGTCGCAAGCTTCCATCCGCCTTCTTGGCGAACAAAATCGGTGAAGCCCAGGGTGAAACACTGGGTCAGATGAATCCCTTTCCCTACAAGTCCTCCAGCTGTACCCGCAGCTCACGAAGCTCGGCGGGAGCCATCCGATATGCTGGGGTAGATATCGGTGCTGTCCCGGGGTACAGATCTATGTAGAAGTCTACCTCTCTACGAGGAGGTAGTCCTCGAGCGTCGTCAGGAAAAATGTCCGCATACTGATCCACCACAACAGGAAAATTCGGACTCCGCACATCAACTGCTCCGAGGACGAGACTAGCCAACTGATGTGTGATCGGCTGCCCTCTCCTCTGCGTAAGTCCATCATGCGTTGCAAATGCTCCCTTCTCACCAGTGAAGGTGAACCTGCTCCCATCCGTGCAGATACATCGCACCTTGCACCTAATACAATCGATCTGAGCATGGACTGTAGATAACCAGTCCATACCCAAGATGACGTCGTAAGGCCTCGACGCCGCTACAAGAAGATCCCAGCCGAAGATCTCGCCTCCTAGAGTAAGCTCACACTGCCGGCACCAGTGCGTAATCGTCGAGTCTGCTCCCGTAGGAGTCTCTAGCCGTAAGGATCGAGCCAACGGCTCCGTCAGAATCTCCGAGCTCCAAACAAGGGCAACGACAATAAAAGAATGACTCACACTTGTGTCTATAAGAACTGCATCTAGGGTGGAGTAGACACAGATAATACCTCGAATCATCTCAGGTGTGCTGTGGTCGTAGGCCTCGACTGCCTGGAGCTGTGCCCGCCTCTGTCCGCCAGCTCCCTGTGGTCAGGGTGGACCTCCTGGTGGTGGTGGTGGTAGAGCCTCGAAACGTCGTCCACCACTCGCTGCTCGACCAGCTCCTCTGCCTCGTCCGTCCGCTCCTGGCGGACCACCACGGTCAAACCTCTACCTCTGCCTGGGAGGTCCCTCTACGGTCTGCTGCTCGTCTGCATGGCGGGTCGGGCAGTCACGAGCCATGTGGCCCTGCCCGCAACATGCATAGCACTGCCTGCTCCTCGTAAGGCTGACTCTGTTTCGGGTGCCCCGCACAACCGAACCTGTATCCTGAGGTCGCTCTCCTGATGGCCTGGTACGCTTGGACCTCTGCGACATCTGTCTACTGCCGGCTGCAGAAGACTCTGCTACGTGTCACCCTGTGGTGGGTCTCGCTGCTGGTGACTGCTCAGCGAGAAAGCTCTCCACTAGAAGGGCTCACTCCAGCACCCCTGCCTGCGTCGGGATGCTGAGGGGAATCGTCGAAGCCCTGATCTCGTGCCTCAGTCCCTGCTCGAAGGTCTGGGCCATGAAGAACGGGTCTCGTACCATATCCGTGGAGTAGCGTGAGAGGTCAGTAAACTTTGCTGAGTATTGAGCTATTGTCATGTTGCCCTGCTGCAGATGTAGTAACTCATGAATCCGCACCACACGAAGGGTGGCTGGAACAAACTCCGAGCGGAATAGACTCTCGAAGTCTGTCCAAAGTAGAGATGTCTCATCGTGCACCTGGAGCATCAAACTCCACCATCTACCTGCTGCTGCGTGCAGGAGACTCACGACAAGGATCACCATAAGGTCGACTGGTGTCCCTACCAATCTGAAGACTCCGACGATAGCCTCCAGCCAATCCTCGGCTTCCTGAGAGTCCGTCTCTCCACGGAACCTGGGCGGCCTCTGTCGTTGAAACTCGTGCAATGCACTCAGGCGGCGTGCGCTCTCTGCTGTTGGGGCTGGTAGTATCGGTGGATCAACGGGTAGTGGTACCGCTGATGCCTCCTCTGCGATGGGGCCCTGCACCGAGGCCTCGTCGCTCGGTGAGCTGCCATCTCGCACGTAACTCCGAACCCTAGCTGGCTGCCTTCGTGGGGCCATCCTGAAATGAAACAGGTGCGCCACGGTCAAAACAGTATACCTGGTGAGTTGACACAAAGTAATCACAAGAAAATTTTTCAATGGAAACACACACGCAATCAGTGTTTTCATGCACTGAGTCGGAAATCAGAGGTCATGGTCCTGGTGTATGGATACGTAGGCCTCCGCACCAACACTGGACTCCTTGGACAGAAAACCACACTCAATACTCTTAACACTATTGCTTCACAGTAAGAATGATCAGAGTCCCGAGTTCTACGGTAGAACCGACTCCTCTGATACCAATTTGTCACGACCCGTCCTCGGGGCCCATGCCGTGACTACCCCAAGCTGGCCTTCCATAGGCCAGGGGCTGGCAACTAGCACCAAAGGCGTAAATCTCGATAAAAAGGGAAGACATTGCCTTTATAAAAGTAAAAAATACAACAGAGTACACAACTGAAGTAGGCACTAAGTAAACTGAGTACAAAAGTAAGTGCTGAAAAGTAAATGGGCCAGTATACAAACCCAACTGAAAGTACAGTACAACTGAAAGCTAGCACAACTACAGTAAAGTAAAACAGCAACCACTGAGCCGTCCTCCAAAAATCCCACCTGAAGGGTGGGTACAGCTGGCCTCCTCAGCACCTCAAGTCCGTCCGTCCGCTCCGTGTACGTCTCGCCAAGTGGTCCACCTCCAGGTACCGTCTAGCTCAACAAGTCTCCACCTCGATCAGTGGTGTTCGTCGTCTGCAACCAAAACAACGTAGTGCGGGCAAAGCCCGTGCAGGGGTGAGTATACGATACTCAGTAGGGACCCGAGTCCCCCGAAGGTCTCCCAGAATCCACAAAAGATAAACCACAGAAGAGAGATACAAACACGAAGTATCAACCAACCCTACTTAGGTATATGCCCATACATATACCTAAGTTATCAACCACAACACGACTCCAACTCTCGAGCCCAAATACATCTCAGTCCACACAAGAAAGAAGTCAATCACATCGATGATAATAATTGAAAATCAAGACTCAGCTCACACAGGTATACATCTTTCGTATAGCGATAGAGATGATCAGATGTAGTCACTGATTCATCTAAGCTGTCGGACCCACACAAGATACAAGACCAGCTAAGCTGTCGGACCCACACATGATACATCTTTCGTATAACGATAGAGATGATCAGATGTAGTCACTGATTCATCTAAGCTGTCGGACCCACACATGATACAAGACCAGCTAAGCTGTCGGACCCACACAGGATACAAGACCAGCTACTCTGCCGGACCCACACAGGATACAAGTACAGAGGTCGAACTTCCGGACCCACACAGGATACAAGAACAGTAGTCATCGCCGTCGAACCTATGGAGGACTCTAGTACGGTAGTCGTCGCTGTCGAACCCACGTAGGATTCCAGTACAGTAGTCGACGCAGTCGCAGCCAGCTCTAGGATTCCCGCACACAACACGCTCGATTCCGGGAGGGTCCGCTCCTCGAGCCAAGGGGTCGGTACATCAACTGCCACAAAGTCCAGAGTTGATGTATCCCGAAGTTTCGTCTCGTCAAAAGAAACCCAACGCGACAGACGGTGCGTCAATCAGACGTCCGGTCTGAGAGTTATTGGCTTTTCCATCCCAGGGGCCCGGTTGGAATTACGCTCGTTCCAAACCCGACCATTTTCCAAAGTCGTCCAAAATTCACTTAGAGTATCGTAAAAGGATCGCCACATCATGAGGGTCCCTGTGCCGCAGACGGTGCGTCGATCGGACGTGCGGTCTTCAAGATATTCACCTTTAAGTGGAAACGAGCCCGACCCGTTAAGCCCAGTGGCTCGATGGGTTGGGTCAAACCGGTCTTGGCGGGTCTGACCCTGTAGAGGGTCGGACCGGCCCGATGAATCGCGCGGCCCGGCCCGACACGGCGCGACGCGGCCCGACAGGGCGCGACCCAGCCCGACACGGCGCGGCGCGGCCCGACTGGCCGCGACTCGGCCCGAGGGCCGAGGGGGGGGGGGGCTTTCCTGAACCGGCCGGCCGAAGCCGACCGGGCTTCACGACGCAAGCGGCCCGCTCGGGCGGGCGACGGTTCCTCCAGCGCGGCGCCCTCCTGGCGCTGCGGTTCTTCTCAGCCCGCCAAGCGGCCTGCGGAACGTGGGCCGCGGTCTTCCGCAGCGCGGCACCCCTTGTGGCGTCGTGGTCCTCCTTCGGCCCGACCGGCTTTAGCCGACCGGTTCTCCTTCGGCCGAGTGGCCTGCGGTTGTTGGCCGCGGTTCCTCCGCACGCGGCCGGTGCGCAGCCGCCGCCTTCGATCTTCACCGCTTCCCGATTGCAAATAAAAAAAAGAACGATGAAGGGTCGTCAAGCCGCGTTTGTTCGGCCCACACCCTCCGCGTTAGGCAGTAATAATCGGTCAATGTCAATTCAGAAGATTAACAAAGAAATGGGAGGTACAATTTATTCACTCAAGAATATACAAACCCGTACCTCGCAAAAGACGTCGCACGTCGTCGATCCGCGGAAGACGAGCGTCGCGGTAGATCAGTGTCGTCCTGTCAATGATGGCGGAAGAGTTGTTGTCGTAGGCGACGTAGACTTCTTGACGTCGAGGTGTGTCCGATGAAGAAGTGTCGTTGGAAGAAGTCCTTCGCGTTCTTCGTCGGGGATGTTCTTCGTTTGAAGAACGGTGTTCTTCTTCGAAGAAGGATCACCTCTCTTTAATTCTCCAGAACCTTTCCCCAAAAGTGATTTGCCAACGCAAAGAAAAAAAAGGATCTCAAATTAATAGAATTTCCATGCAATTCATATTAATTCAAAAGAGGTGTCAATTAATTGACGCTGATATTAATTAGATAGGTTGACACATTTAATGGGCAGGAGGTGGAGATGCTCCATCATAATAAATTTGAGGAGTTGTCAAGATAAACAGCAGGGAATTAACGGGGAGTTGAGGGGAGGTGGAATGGTGAGGGTTCGTGTGGGCCCCACCACACTAAATCCTCTCAGGGGAGGTTATGTGGGGTGTGAGCCCACCCTTAACTTCCTCCTGTAGGTTATAACTACCAAAAATAAATAAAATTGTGTACAACAATTTTATTTAATTTTTATTCTAAATCCCCAATAATTAACTTTCAACCCGCAATAAACGCAACTGCGGTGAAAGTCCCCTTAAGCGAAAACCGGCGCTGCGAGTTCATCGGTGTCCTCAGATTTCAATTCCGAGCACCGGTTCAAAAGATAGAAAAACCCGCTCGTATGTTTACTGAACGTACCCGGACAAAACTTCAAAAATTGATTCCGGGTACACCGGGTCTCGGAATCAAGTGCCGTCAGAAACCGTAGACTCGTAAAATTCTAAAATATTTAAGAAAAAAAATTTCTTTGAAATTTCCGGGTCTTTACATTACAGGAGTAAAATAATAATGCAAATAGAAACAAACATTGATATGAAATAATAATAAACACTAAAAACATCACATACCACATTCCCAGCCTGAGAAAGTAACCAAAAACCTATACAGAAAAATACAACATGTCATGATAATATAAGGTGATAGAAGTAAATCATAATAAAAAACTAATGAAAATCCCCATATCAAGTGTAGGCTTATTATTCAGTCCCCTCACTAATGTTACATCCCAAATCCCATGTCAACAATATAGCATAGGTCTATTGCCCATATCTTGACCAACAACTATGAAGTCTGCTTGGGTACCCAACAGTGGCTCGAGTAGGGTGTGAGTGAAACTCAGTAGGCCACCACCAACGATGCCTACCATAATATCTAGTCTAATCACAGTTTATAAAAAGTACATATAATCAAGTCAAGGAAGTAATTAAAATAGTTTTCATTAATTAATAGTATTAAAATTAACCACACCTATTTTTCATTCCCAGTGTCACCCATACTCATCAAACCTTCTTCGACCCAATGTTGGTCATCTGAACCATGTTTCAGAGGGGTCACAAGTTGGAAAAAATGAGCATCATTCTAAGTATCCAACTAGGATTTGGAATGTTATGTCTGACCATCCCAACAATGATATTGAATGCTAGGTCTATACCCTTGGAGTCAGAAGTTTCAGTACTTTATCCAAAAAATAATTTGCACAGGGGCTCATAGAGCATCAGTCTGGCCTGCCCAAGGGATAATAACATCAGTCCAACACCCCAACCAAAAATTTGTTCATATTTTCAAAGGCTCATCATCATTCACCTTTTTATCAAATAAAGCTAACACATGTGCGCCATTTAATTCATCACAATTCCATGGTTCATTACATCCATCATATTGAAAATTCTTATAGTTAGGCTATTTCACCCTTAAACCACCATTACAACCATTTATCTCCCCTTTTAATCCAATTAACCATATAGAAAAACCTCTTTAATCATTTTTCACATTTACCCATTTACAAGACATAACTCATTTAAATTATTCAAGTCAAGACAAACACCCCTTTATTCCATTCCAACATCCTTAACATAATTAAAATTATTTGAATATCATAAAACCTTGAATTAATCATTTAACAACTTAATTATCATGTTTAAGGAAGTGGTACACCCCATGGGTGACCATAGGCCCAGTCTAATGTAGCACCTTGATTTTTTATGGATTTTTTAAATAAATTAAATTTATTTCATGGATTAAATTGCATGAAAAAATAAAGTTAACTATGTTTCATACAAAACATCAATTTAATCTTTTTCTACATTCAACACTGTCTTTTCTTGCATTACATGCAATACGAGTTTTAACAAAACCATGATATATTATTAATATAGTTATTTAAACGTGACTGTTATAACCAAACTGTTAAACACAATGATATGAATAGTAATAAATACTATATAAATAATAATTATAATAGTTTTATATTAAGAAAACATGCTAATAATTAAATACGTAATTTTTATAAAAGCCTATATATGTTTTAAAAATACTATTTTCTCAAAATAAATGGTTTTATGTATATTTTTTAATAATAATAAAATTAATTTTTAAAACTTATTGGAAATTAATTTGATAAAATAAACTTAAATTTTTAAGTCATAATTTCAAATTTATCTTAGGCTTAATTTTTTCATTTTTTCTAAAATGTTTAATTTTTTGATGAATAGTGAAAAATACTAAATTTTAATTAAAAATTTCCATTTAATTTAATTTATTTATAAAGTTAAATTATATTTTAAATTGATTTTAAAGTTAAATTATCTCAATTATTACTAAATTAATCAAATATCATTCATTAGAATCAATTTTATATTGAATTTAGATATTAAAACTTTGTCAACTTTTGAACTTTTTTTCTTTAAAACTCTGATTTCTCATTGTGTCTGCCAGATTAATTTTAAATTGAATTTTTAAAATTCTATGAATTAAATTTGGAAACATGGATTCCATATTTGGAATAATAATAATTTATATTATCTAATAAGTTTAAATTAATTTTTGACCAAAATGAATAGTGAGTGGAGTAAAAATTAATCACCACAGTTAGGGTAAAAATGTGTTTACCATGGGGTTAAACTAAATGGTAAGGGTAAAAATAACCTATATACTTGTCTAAAAAATGTTTTATTTCCTTTTTTAGAAGATAAACATATAATATTATATAATGGTCTATTTTGGACCCTTTTGACATATGAAAAATGGGGGAGCACTCAATTCTTTTAAAAAATATCAAGTGTGTACTCCCCCACTTATAAAGGTCACCCCTCGCCTCTCTTATTAACACCATAAATCCACTTTATTATTCCAAAACCTTCATAAATCACTTCCCAACTTCCCTCCCCTCACCCAATAAGCCTTATTTTTTTACATAAATCCAACCAAAGAAGGATTTTAGTGAAAACCTAAGGAGGATACTTGAAGAAGATATAACGTTCATCAATGAGTGTTTTTGTTTTATTTATTCCTCCAGCCCCTTAAATTATTATTATATAATGATTTTATACTAACCCATAAATATTACATATATTGATATGTTTTTAGGTTATTTAAATTTTTTAAAACCATCTTCACTTATATCAAATGGGTTACAAAATCATCATTCGTGTGTATAACTAACTACCCCCTCATGAACCGATGTTATTCATTTTTTCATTAATACCTTTCGAGGATAGACATGATGATGGATATATTGTTTATATTATATATATATATATATGATTTTTATGATTTTATTATGATTCTAGAATTATTATATCATACATACCTTCATATTTTCTATTTTTTTTGCAATAAGATAATGTCGTTCGTGTGTACGTCATACTACCGCATTGCAAAGCGCTGAGATTCGTTAACACTTTACATGGAATGTATTAAGTATATTTTTAACAAAAATTTGTGATATACATGACATAAAAACGATTCTATAATGATAATATATATCATTTATTTTTCATTCTTTAAATCTGACAAGAAAATGAAAAACATCGTTCATGCGTACGTACGACCTACCATCTCCATGAATAGTGTATTTCATTTCCAATCACTAAATTTTATGGATTAGTATAAATAAATATATACTAAATATATATGATAATTATGTCACAGTTATCATTTTGTAGATTATGGAACCATGATCAAATTAACAGTACCATAAGTATAACAAATCAAAACAAATACGAAAAGCAAGTCAGTTATTTCCCAAAACATAACTTTAACATGGAGTTGTTAGTAAATAGGAAAGAAATGTCATAACACAATCATATATGGTATGATATATTTTAATACGGTTCACTAATATGTATATAATAAACATATATTTATTATACAGGAGGTTTGAACAAGTATGATGAAAGTCAAGACTTAAGGTAATGGATTTTTGTCTCAAATTTTTCTTTCTTGAGATGTATGTTATGTTATGCATCAATATTCTTTTAAATGGTGTATATAAATCCCCTTTGACATGTAATATCATGAATTTATTCAACCTCATGATATTTTATGTTTTAATTTATTTTATTCCTTCATGGGGATTATGAATCAATGTTACCAAAAGTGGTAAAGATTTTATGTTGCAATCACATCATTTATCAGGATTGTTTATGATTAATTCTCAATTGTTGAAGTCTCATTATCTAACTCTCATTAATTATCATTAACTTTCTTCTCCATTGATTATTCATGATATCTTCAAGTAATGGTACCATTGATCCACTCCTTGGTACTTAAAATTATTAAGATTTTTTTTATAAAATCTAACTTTATTTGACTCTTCAATCGAAAATCTGTTTTCTCTCAAAATCATGTTTAAAAAAATGGTTTCAGAAATGTTTTATTACCACCTTATTATTTTTAGAAGAGGGTTTTACTTATTTTTTACTTTTTATATAAAAATTGAAAAGAATCTTCATTTCATTTTCTAAACAATTCTTGTTTTTCTTTTACAAAAAATGTGAAAGGAACCTTCATTATAACATGTATGACATGAATTGAATTACCTAACGTCATTACTAATATTTTATTTGAAGTTTCATTTATACTTTTTAAATTTTATTTTTAAATAAAAAGGTTTTTAGACTTTTAAGTTTGAAAAAATATTTTTTCAAATCGAAAAGGATATATTCATCAAGGGATGTTTTAAATGATCATTCAAAATTATTTTCAATTTAAGATGACATCTGTTGGTGTTAACTCTACCTTCCTAGGGATATGATCCAAGTATTCAATTAATATTATTTCTCTGAATGGTTTATGTTTTGATGGAATGACGTTTATGAAACCTGTTTCTCTTCTACAGGTTATACTGTGAGGAAATTCTTATGAAATCTGCTTCTTTTCACGGGTTATTCTATGATGAAATGATTATCAAACCTGTCTCTTTTCCAAAGGTTATGATATGTTTAAATTTTTATGATACCCATTTCATTTCATGGGTTATGATATGATTAATTTTTATGATCATGTGGAATAAATAAATTATGTTTTCATTATGTGATGTGTGAGACCTATATCTCCCTCCAAGGAACTGAGTAAAAAGTTTATATCTCATAGGATATACAAGACTAGAACAAGGAGTGAACCCGATTCAGTAAGATATGGATGGAACATCGGGTGAACCCATTTTAGTAAGACATGGCTAGAACAGAGAGTGAACATGATTCAGTAAGACATCACTAGAATGGGGAGTGAACCCGGTTCAGTAAGGTACTTTTTCTTCTATGATGGAATTGGAAATGAGCCTTGGGTGATATAGAAATGATTTTCTATTCTTATGTGTGATAAAAATTCAATTTGTTTTTCCAATATTATGATCTCATGGCTCATGTTATTTTATTCCCTTATGATTTATGTCTTATGATCTCCCAAACTTTGTTTCATGATTCAAGATTCTGATCTTTGATATGTAGGGTATGGTTTTCAAAGGTTATGCTCATGTTCTCATAATCTTATGTTCATCTTATTCTTATGTATCTCCCTTTTTTCCCTTACTGATAACCTAAGATAAACCTTTATTATGATTCAATTTCCCATGTTATGCAGATATGTATAATGTATGATATGTCTAAGAAGGGTGCTATTGTGAAGAATGTAGTGGGAGATGATGTAACTCACTTGTAGACCGTTGTTTATGTTTCCAAGTTTCAAAAGGTAGTAAACTATTACAATCCCTAGGCTTGTGTTTGTGTAATAACATTAATATTCATAAAAAATGACGTAATATCTATTTATGAAAAGCCTGGGTCTCTATAATTGGTATCATATGATAGTTTTAGTTATCCCTTTGAAACTAGGATGCAAAAGCCATAGTGAGATCCATAAGGACTTGTCTAAGGACAAGTCAATGTATAGGAAAATGTCATGGAATTTTTCAAAAGGATAAATAGAGTGTTTCCATGAAATTACATCCCTATCTAGATACTAAATGTGGACATTGATCTGGAACAAATGTACCTAGGGGTAACAACCCTGAAAACACTATATTGATCTAGACTCAATCAGGAACTGATGAATGAAAATGGGCCTTCCTGCACACATAGTTTCACACTCTTAGGGTATATTATTTAGAAGTTCACAAACTCTTGATGAATAATCATTAATGATTCAAATAGAATATGACTATGAATAACCTAGGATAATCCTAAGTTTCCGTACATCAAAGAAGAAGATGTTGTGATTTAAACATCATAAATTGATTTCTTAAGATTATGTAGTTCCCCATTATGATTATTGTTTCTTACGTTATTCTTTTTGCTTTTAGTCAATGGATGCATTCTGAAGGAACCACATTATTGTAGAGTGATACAGATAATGAAATTATTATTCTCCTAAGAATCCAAATGTTATGGGAGTTGAAATGAAAAATTTCATCGCTATACTCGAAAAACATTCTAAAGCTATGAATCATGTTGGACTTCCAAATGAAAAAGAGGGAACAATATTTTGTTGAGTCCTTCATGAGGAAACATCCACCTTCATTCAGTGGGTCCTGTGATCCACAAGTTGTTGAACAATGGACCAGTACCACTAAAAAGATATCTTCCATTCTCCAAGGTTCAGAACATGAAAAATAATTTTTTCCTATCTACTGTTTGGAAGGTGTAACAGATCAATGGTCTAATTGTATCCAGCATATGAGGAAATAGGGTGAAATTTACTTCATGGATTGGGATGAGTTCATGAACTTATTTTTAATAAGTACTTTCCTTATATTCTTTGTAAGAATATGAAGAAGGAGTTCCTTGAGATAAACAAAAAGGATGAAGGGTTTTTTGGTACCTATTAGGAAAATTTTACAAGCCTTGGGAGGTATGCTTCAGGTATTATCATCCAACCTGAAAGTAAGATTGATCGATTATTAAGTGGATTAAAACCCAGCCTCCGAAGGGAGTTATCTATGAGAGAAATCAATGGCTGTGATGATATTGTTTGATGTGCTATAATGGTGGAAATCAAGGTTGGTGTTATGTATCAAACTCATGCTTTTGACAAGAAAAGGAATATGGAGTTCAAAGGAAGATCTAAAAACCATGGAGAGAATAAGATGAGAATTAATTTAAGCTCAAAGTATGGGAAGAAGCATGGAAAACATTCTCATATGGTGAATAGTAATTTTTTAAAGCGTGGAAGGGAAGTTCATTGGGAAATTGATTGCTGAAATGATGGGACGAAGTTAGCTAGCGATGCAGATATAGAGAAAGCTGTATAGAATTCACCTCCTACAATTCAGCGCTTCAAGTGTAAGGAGAATGGAAATTATGATAACCACTACATAATGATCGACAATAGAAACCTATTATGTTGAGGGACAAGGGGAATTCTCATGCGATAAATATTTCTGATAACAAGTATGATAATGATGTGGTGAATAGTACATCTACCGTCCACTCTAGAACTGCTAATGTCTTATTAGAATCTGGATCTACCCATTCTTTAATATCTATAGAATTTGATTGTGGTATCAAGATGCCACCTAAATGATTTTTTTTGGAATTAACAGTGAAAACCCATAATGGTATGATGATATCATATCATGTTTATGATTCCTCTCCGGTTGAAGTTTGTCGGAGTTTGCTTCCAACAAATCTTTTCATTTTCCTCTAGTGGAATTTGATGTCATCTTAGGGATTTATTGGATTTCTATAAATAAATCCCACATCAATTGTTGAGTATGGGAAGTAATGATTGATATTATAAAACAACCTATGATTATATATCAATGTGACAATAAGCATGAAATTTCGATGGAGATTACATCCATTACATTGTTCTTAATTCCCATTCAGAAGGGGTGTTTATCTCAATTGGTTGGGGAAAACTTGGTATTGATGATATGTATATTGTTCAGGAATTTTTTGATGTATTTCCAAAGGATTTTCCTAGTATTCCACCAAAATGTGAAGTTGAGTTCTCATAAGAAATCATACTTGGCGCGACACACATTTCAATGACTCCTTATATAATGGCCTTGATTGAGTTGGAAGAATTAAAGATGGAACTCTAGGAAAACCTTGACAAGGGATTCATTCAGCCAAGTGTGTCACCTTTGGGTGCACCTATTTTTTTTGTTAAAAAACGATGGATTAATGTGACTCTCACTACAACAAAACATGCCTTAACAGCACAAACCTTTACCAGTTGTAGCAAAAAGTGCTAATAAAGGGTATCTTTTATCATTGTTTTTTAAGACTAACAAAATCTACACTTTATCCGCACTTTTTTAGCACTGATAAACGAAACCCTTTATTAGTGCTTTTTTTACACTAATAAAGGGTACCTATTATCAACACTATATTTCAACCACTGGTAAAGGGTACCCTTTATTAGAACTTTATTTTTAGCACTGATAAAGGGTATCCTTTATCCGCATTTTTTAGTGCTAATAAAGGTCACAAATAAAATGAAATAATTAAAAAAATAAACATTTAAAAGGATTAAATTAAAAAGTATTAAAAAATTATTAATTAAAAAATTATTGATAAAAATGAATAAATTTAATATACATATATATAAATTATAAATACCAATAAATAGTATATATTAAATTTATAGATATGTGAAATGAATTAATGAAAAAATGAAACAAATAAAAATTAAAAAATAGTAAATTAAGAAAGATATTAAACATTTTAATAATGAAATAATTATTAAAAGAAATGAATAAATTTTATATACATATATATAGATTTTAAATATTAATAAATACTATATTAAATATTGATATATAAAATGAATAAATTGAAATAATTAAACAAAAAAAATTTAAAATGAATAAATTATAATAATTAAAAAAATTAAAAATGAATCAATCACAAAATTGTTAAAAAAGTTAATGAAACAATTCTTGATAAAAAATGAATAATTTTAATATATATATATATATATATTAAATATAAAGAGTAATAAATAATATATATTAAATATAAATGTAGAAAATGAATAAAATGTAATAATCAAAAACATATTATTGTCTTATTCATTTTAATGGTTTTATACACAATTATTCATTAATACATTTAATATAAAAATATATTCATATATATTTACTAAAATATGATTTATATAATAAAAAATATTTATGATTTACATTACATAAGTCATATATTTAGGGAATAATGGTTTGTAATAAAATATTAATATTAATTAATAATACTAACTAATTACATCGTGTATTCGACAAAATTGAATGTCATTTGACTTTTCAATTTCCCATATATCGAATGCGTGCCACATTGATTTCACATACATATAAATAATTAATATATTAAACTCAGACACAAATATTTATGTAATTAATGAAATCTTATATAGAAACACATACACCTTATATTTATGTAATTTATTCAAATTTTAGTATACATTTTAGAATGTCATTATAAAATGATACATTTAATACATTATTTGTTTAATTTTTACATTTTATTTATTTATTATTAATATTATTATAGTTAGGTATTAATTCATTTTAATATTTTTTGTTTTTTGTTTTATATTTTTCAAGAATTTAATCATTTTCTAGTATTTATTTATTTACTATGTTTTAATATTTTCAATATTTATTCATCTTTATTTCAATAGATATCCATATTTTTTTAATAATTTATATTTAATCAATAAAACACAACCATTTTTTAAGTATTGTTAAAGTTACATATTTTTAATTATTCAATTTAACTCACATTAAACATGAATTCATTTAAGATTATATATTTTTAAATAAATATTTATAAATAAATATTTTTTTTAAATTTATATTTACTAAATTTATACATTTATAAATTTATAATTATAAATAAATAAATATTAATTTTTAAAAAGTATTTATATAATTATAAATAAATAATTATAGATATTTAAATAATTATAAAATAATAATAAATTTATTTAAATAATGAATATATTTACTATATTTATATTTATATATATTTTTAAATATATATCATGATATAATATATAAATATATATAATGATATAAATATATAAATATGTAAATATTATTTTTTAATAAAGTATTTATATAATTATAAATAAATAATTATATATCTAAATATTTATAAGGAAATAATTATATATTTACATAATTATTAAATTATAATAAATATATTTAAATATAGAATATATTTAATATATTTATATTTATTAATATTATATATATATATATAATTATATAAATATGTTAACAATAATTTTTATTTATAATTATAATTATAAATCCTTTATCAGTGCTAAAGTGTTAGCACTGATGAAGAAGCCTTTTATTAGCGCTTATTAACTTAGCACTGGTAAAATGGATCTTTATCAGCGCTTTTTTGGAAGTACTGACAAAAGTTTCTCCTATCTATTTAAAGAACCCTAACAAGCCACGAACCAGTCATGATATCCTAACTCTCCAGGGAAGCCACCTGTCATCGATGCTCATTCTCATCAAATCCAAGCTCAAATCAAGGATAGAATGAGGGGTCGAACAATTCCAAGGCTAAAATCCAAGGCTTGAAGGTTTCAAGGGTCGATCAAATCCAAGGTTCAAAAAATCCAAGGTTTGGTGAAATCTATAATTTTTCTCAGCTGATTCAAAGCCTCAATCCAAGGTATGTTATTTTCTCCTCCACACTCGTTTATTGCTTGTTTGGTGATATCAATATTCATTTTTTCATTATCTCTTGTTATTCATTATCAATTGCTTATTTCCATTGAAGAATGAATTTCTAATTGGGAGTTTCTATGATTTTGGGTTTTTATTGACTCTTTAAGGTATTTCTTACTACTTAGTAGCATATTAATAATTCCCCACACAAATTTCATCATTTTAGCATATTATGTTTAAATTTTTTAAACTTACTTTCATGAAAATAATGCACACAAAGTGTTTTTAAAATTCTATCCATGGTTTTTATTTAATAAATCGAAATGGATTTCATGTAATGATTTCTTGAAGTTGAGGTTCATTTTTTTGGGTTTTTTCTATTTTGAATCTTTAGTGGTATTGTAGGGAGATCATTATTTAATATTAAGTGTCCAGAATTTTATCTCTATTTTTTTTGTGACATCTAATATAAACATCTATATATATATATGAATTTTGAAATATACATATATATATATATATAAACACATTATTTCATGTTTATATGTATGTTTTTAGTCATATGAAATACAGATAGGATTCATTCAATAAATAAGAAAACATTTTTTCCCTAGTTTAAAACTGCATTCCAGGAGAATATGTTAATGTGTGTTTTTTAAAATTATAACATTGAGACATGTTTTGAAATTTTTAAAATTAATTCGATTCTCACTTTTTTATTTTGAATAATATAGAAATAAATAAGTTTTTTCGTAAAAAATTAGTAGTAGTATCAAGTTTTATAGCCTTGTTGGTACCATTAAATTGTTTTTATACAAAGTTGTCACTATCTATGAAAGATGTCTATATTAGCTTTGATATGGTATGATTTTTTTCTTTTAAATACAAATATCATATTGATGGGTGTTGGAAGGAAGTTTGAATAGACATGTTTGGGTTGTGTTGATTGTCAATTGATATCTTTTCTAAAAGGGTGAAAATACCCCCCATTACTATCATAATAGTGATCGTATGCATCTTAGTGGGGGGATGATAGATAGTTACAATGTAGTCCCGATTAGATTTCATGGGTACCCACTTGTATCAAATTCTGTATGAGCTTCCAATAAGGTATTCTAGTTGTGGGTCTTTGGTTGGTTATAAACATTGGAACTCATCATCATGCTTATATGTGGTTCCAACCCAAGAATGTCCAGAGTCACCTCATAGGATCGTTTGGAATTTTCCAAGATTATATATGCTTCATTTACTAATGTTTAAATGTATATTAATTTTTAGTTACTCCAAATTTAATATTGATCCATTATAATGTGACTGATTTTTAATGTTTTTTATTTGGTTTTATTGATTTATTTATTTTTCTGACTAAAATTTCAGTTTATTATTATATATTATGCTTCTCGAGTATAGTTATAAAGAGGAATATTCAAGAACCCTATTGTTAGGGCCAATAAGGGCCTATATACCCTGAGAGGGGGGGTGAATCAGGGTATGGATATTCTTTTTCAAAGTTCTTCCTGCCCCACTGGATCTTGACCTCTTTGTTACAAGGGTCACTTTGTTTGCACTTGTGTGGTTACTGTGATCACTTGTCTCCTTTACCTGATGATGATGCTTTGAATGCAATGCAGGAAAGTAAGCAGGCAGACACAGAGATTTTTACTTGGTTCACCGCTAAGGGCTACGTCCAAGGAGCATACGCCGACAAGTTGCCGGTTCGTACCAAATTCCACTAGACTTCACTAGCTGTGGATTACAATGTTCGGGCTAGATCACTTCTATGCCCAGGCTCACTGCCTTTACAATGTTTAGGGTCAGCTCACTGCTTTCCCAAGGGTCACTCCCTGTTTCTCTCTCTCTGGCTCACTGCCGGTGGAGAGGATCACCTTCTTCCTCTTCCTAAGCTCACTGCTCCAGAAGGGAATCCACTCACAGTTTATAGACCTGCAGGTCTCTTCATTTTCATGAAGGAATGCATCTTCCTCTGTATGTAGATGCTCTGTTGAAGTCCAACTTTCACCCGTAGATGAATCTCACTTCGCACCGGATGTACCGGGCAACCTCAGTTTTTACGCTCAACCCTTACGGTGTCTTGCGCGCAATTTCTATGGTTTGCGCGAAATTCCTTTTTCGCGCAACCTCCAAATATTACGCGCAGCCTGGAAACTGCCTTGCGTGCAATTCACTGCTTTTGCGCGATATCCACTTTTCGCGCAACCTTCCTTTTACGCGCCAACACCAACTTTCTGCGCAGCCTTAGCTTTTCGCGCAACAGCTGACTTTACGCGCAAACTTTAAGTTTACGCGCAACACCCTTTCTAACTTCAATTTCGCGCACCAGAGCTCGGGTATTTTCTATGTCTTAAACTCACTCGAATGGAGGAGGGTCACTTCATATTTATAGGCAAAATCGACCCCGCGCGAAAAACCCTCCTTGAGCGCGTAATCCGCTTTGATCGCGAAATACAAATCTTCCGCGCACAACCATTTTCCGCGCACTGCTCCATAATTTCGCGCACCTCATGCCTTTTCCATTTTCCGAGCTTTGGACCACGAAACATCTTTTGCGCGAAATACTTCATCCACTATTTCGCGCGCCACTTCAATTTTTCACGCACGCCTCCAATATTTCGCGCGCCTCACGCCTTTACCGATTTTCAAGCTTTCGGCCTTGAAACATCTTTTGCGCGAAATACAATTTCGCGCAACCCGCTGTTTTGCGCGCCACACTTCAAGATTTCGCGCAACCCGCTAATTTTGCGCGCCACGCTTAATTTTTCCGCGCACCTCTTTCATTTCTCTCTCCTCAACCTTTGCCAAAAACATATCAATCCATTTTCCATTGGCGATTTTCAGGCCCATAATTTTGGCAAACACTGGGAAACGGCGCCACCTTGTACTGCTCTTTTGTACCGCCTCCAGATCGTCCTTTCCTTTGTCATAGTTCTTTGTCAACATGGAATGTCAACAACTTCTCGGGAACTCGACAATTCTCCATGGAAACCTGATTTGTCAACAAACACAATCAACCCAAAAATACTGCAATGTTACCTTGAGAGATTTTTGCCCAACAATCTCCCCCTTTGGGTTTGTTGACAACTCTTCACAAATTTGCTCAGAATTATTTTCTGCACGTTGATACCTCACTGAGTCTTCTTCCAGCTGCTACCACCATTCGCCTCTTGCGATTATGATGAAGTTCAATGATTCACTTAACACGTACTCTAAGCCCACATGAGCAATGCTCGGCGTGAGAAACAAGAGTAGTATGAAAAGTTCATCAATGAATCACTTCATGTCAAACCCCAATTGTCGATTCCACCCTGATACCAATTCTTTAAATAAAACCAGTTGATGAACCACACTGATACCAATTGGTGAATTCTTAAGTTGATACCAATTGTTGATAGCTGGACACCGTCTCACACCATTCCAACACCACTGTTCTGCTTTTATCACGATCCTCAGCTGTCGTGATTTCTATGATTTGATCGATCACTTCTAGCATCGTCAGATTTAGTAATCGCCCCCTTTCTCATTACTCCCCCTTTCTGGCTGCTCCACCTGTCAGCTTCTCCCCGTATCAAAAATGATTTATCAAATCTTCGCACTATCTCCCCCTTGAACAACCACTATTTTCTCCCCCATTATCAAACACTTTTCTCCCCCTTTGTCAATGAACCCAAAGGTCACGCCTTTGTAGTCTGTAACATAGTAGAGAACACATTAGCACAGTAGGGAAAACACATCATACCTCGGGGAGAGGGGGGGGGGGGGTCCCACATCCACACTATTTCAAGTGCGGGGAATCGACTGAACTCCCAGAGCCAGTCGATGCCTCTCAGAAGCTTCCTTGGGTAAGGCCTTTGTCAGAATGTCTGCAACCTGTAGCTCTGTAGGCACGTACTCCAACTTCACGATTCCCTGCTCAACCTTCTCCTTGATAAAATGATACCTAATCTCAATGTGCTTTGTCCTCGAATGATGGACGAGATTTTTGCTGAGATTTATAGCACTTGAGTTGTCGCACTGGATTCCGATCGGAGACTTCACTTCAATTCCCATATCTTCAAGCTGCTGCTTCATCCACAATAACTGTGTGCAGGCTTGAGTGGCCGCAATATACTCAGCTTCTGCGGTGCTCAATGAAATGCAATCTTGCTTCTTGCTTAGCCAAGAAATACACAATTCACCAAGATAGAATGCACCACCTGACGTTGATTTTCTATCATCCGCTGAACCGGCCCAGTCTGCATCAGTGTACCCCAATAACTCTGTCTGAGATTTGTCATTGTATGTCAAGCCGAAGTCCACCGTGCCCTTAATATACCGAAGTATTCTTTTCACTGCGAGCATGTGACTTTCCTTGGGATTACTCTGATATCTCGCTGCTTGGCATGTGGCGAAAACAATATCAGGCCTTGTTGCGGTTAAGTACAACAAACTTCCAATGATTTGCCTGTATTCTGTGATATTAACTGCCTTGTCATCCTCATCTTTTGATAATTTCATCCGGGTAGCCACCGGAGTCTTCATTTCCTTGGAATTATCCATTCCAAACCTTCTTAAAACCTCCTTGGCATATTTGGATTGAGAAATGAAAGTTCCATTCCTTCCTTGTGTCACCTGTAGACCAAGGAAAAACGTTAGCTCTCCAATCATTGACATTTCAAACTCATTTTTCATGAATTCGGAAAACTGTCTGCACTGAGCTTCATCTGATCCGCCAAAAATTATGTCATCGACATACACTAGCACCATCATCCTTTGATTATTGTCATTGCTGAAATAGAGGTTGTAGTCAACTCCTCCACGCTGGAAACCAAGCTTCTTCAAGTACTAATCAAGCCTTGAGTACCATGACCTTGGTGCTTGTTTCAGCCCATACAACGCCTTCTTCAGCCTGCAAAATTTGTTCTCATCCTCATGAATGAGAAAACCATCTGGCTGCTCAATATACACCTCTTCTTCCAGAACCCCATTCAAGAATGCGGATTTGACATCCATCTGGAACACTTTGAACTTCCTTTGCACTGCGATGGCTAGGAATAATCTTATTGTCTCCAGCCTTGCAACCGGTGCAAATGTCTCATCAACATCAATTCCCTCGATCAGGGAGTACCCCTTGCACACTAGACGTGCTTTGTTCCGAATCACTGTGCCATCTTCATTCATCTTATTGCGATAGACCCATTTGGTCCCAATGACATTCTTGTCTGCTGGCCTCGAAACAATCTCCCATGTCTGGTTCTTCTCAATTTGATCAAGCTCTTCATTCATAGCCTGAAGCCAGTTTTCATCTGCAGCTGCATCAGAAAAACATTTTGGCTCCACCTGAGATAAAAATGATGTTTGCTGTAATGATTACATTCTTCGAGTCTGAACTGGAGCTGTTTGATCACCAATTATATTTTGCCTATCAATTTCAGCTCGATTCTTTGGCTTCTTTGCAGATACAGACTTGACACTTTCTTGCTCATCATCAGTATCTTCTTCTGAGTCACCCTCAGCCACTTCTTCTCCCCCTGTGTTGCTTTATTCTTCAACACTTTCGTCAGGAAATTGCTCTATGACTCATTTTTCAGTGGCTTCATTTCTTTCAGCTACTTTTCTCTGTGTCATTGTTCAATGAAATCATTCCTTTCAACTTCTTCTCACAGCTTCTTGGTATCCTGAAAACAGTCAGCTGATACCACAATGTTAGATCAAAATAAATAATCATGAAATTCTTGATCACTGCTGCTTCTCTCATAGTATGTCTTCTCTCGATAGACAACACTTGAGCTGGGTCATCCAATTATTTCCTTGATGAATCTTGCATCTGATTTTGTTGTTGAATTCTCCCCCTGTGTTACACAACACTTCTATCTGTTAGGCCCAATGGTAGAGACCCATAATCATTCTTCTCCACGTGCAACATTTATACTAATCTGGCACTCCTCATTGAGCCATTAACAAAATCTCTAAGCCTACTGAGTTGGAACTCGGTGTAGGAAACAAGAGATAAAGCTAATAACACAATCACTTTTAATTGTGCTCAGTTGCATCTTTTCTTCTTCATCCCTGGTTCCTGATTTGAATCAATTGAACCTGTAGAGCATATCAGATCTCCACTTCGCATCCTTAGATGCCACTTCCCCATGGATCGTATCTCCCTAGAACCTGAAACACATGAACCATCAGTTAATTGCATTTATATACATAGGGAGAGGGGGAATCCTTCTGGACTCCTCAAGATGAGGATTGTGGTTGATCCTGATGGGTCAACCCTTTGATTCTTTCTTAGAGAGCATCACACTCCATTCTTGCTTCCTCCAACTGCCTAGCCAACTTTAATTGTTCTGGCCATATGACTAGGCATTCATTGCCTACATTCTGAGCCTTTTTCTGATATGTAGATTTGGTAGGCTCAGCCTTTCTCACCGCTTGGGGTATAAGCCCGCTGGTACACATTTCCTTCTTTGAGGTTCTACCAAAATTCCACTTTCCTTGATTATTTCTCTGAGGAGAAACCTCTCTATTTGGAATCTTCCATTTCTTCTTCTCCCATCTTAGGGGTCTTCCTCTTTCCTTCACTTCTCGCTGAGAAACACGACATGTGTATTTTTCGATGCATTCTTTTCTTATCTGCCTTTTATCAGATTTATGGGTCACCAACCTATTTTTCATTGGTGGTGGGTCCTCCATTGAATGTCCATTCTTCTTTATCACTGCTGGAGTAGATCTCCCCTTAATCTTCCAGGTTTGCTCACATTCTCTCCTTGAGAGCTGTTGTGAGTATGACAGAGGAGGTGACTGATACACCTTTCGTTCAGCTCCATGTGATTTCCCCGAGGCTCGAAGCCTATTCTTCTCCTTACCACTTTGTCTCCCTGTACAGGCTTCTTTCTTGTACACTTCCTGTAGTGGAGATCTCTTTTCTTGTTCCTTTCCCTTTCCTACTTTCTTCTTACTGCAATGTCTCGCCATGTGCCCATACTGAGAACATATAAAACATTTTACCTCAAAGGCATACCTCATTTTATCATCTCTCTGCTGAGATGTTGATGCACCTTGAGTTCTTCCTCTGATATTGTTCTCCTGAGCTTCCTGACACATGCTCATGGTGTGTCCCATTCTTCCGCAGTAATAGCATCTAATATATGCTTTCCTCTGAGAAGCTCTTCTTTCTAATTTCTCATGATGCTTCTTCCTGTTCTCATATTTATTAATGTTTCTCTTTTCACAGCCTGAAATGTACTCCAGAGCCTCTGTACAGAAGCTTGATGTGTGGCCATGAACTCCGCAGAAATAACACATATCATCACTCCTTGAAATTATCATCATAGGCCTATCTCCAGCACCTACAGGATTTTTCTTACCTTTGTAATTTTTCACTGCATTTTTCTTATCATCCATAGGAGTGGGATTATCATATCCAATACCAGCTTTTCCAAAACTTGCTGGTCTTTGAGCTGAGAAAATATTATGTTGTTTCTCTTCAGAAACAACATATCTGTTCTTCATTTTATCATCACTTGTCGAAGGGTGATCAAATAGCAAGTGTAGTGCATCCTTCAACTTGGGCTTATCTTTGGATTTAGACTTCTCTATTTCCTGCTTGACTGATTCTAGCTCTTCTACCAACTTTTGAATCTTCATATCCCTTGATTCAAGTTGGACATCATGTTTTTCCTTGAGAAGATTCCCTCTACTTACCTCATCTTCCAGTTCATGCTTCAGCTTATCAACCATGTCATTTTTCTCCTTTACCTTCAATTTTTCTTGAGCGACAGAGTCAGAGAAACATGCATTCTCTTGTTGTAGCCTTTGATTTTTCTGAACTTCTGCAGACAACTGTGCTGCTAGATCATTATTTATGGCTTTAAGATTCTGTGCTTCATCTGACTTTTGACTCTCTTCATAATCACCAGCCTTTTGTTTTCCTTTCATTCTAGCCATCTTCTGCAGCTCTTCAGCATGTGAATCATTCTTCTCTGTTAGGTCAGTAACTATATCAATAAGCCTTTGATTTAATCCTTTTAGCTTGTTGACCTCAATCTCCAATCCCTTGATTCGGATATCTTTAGATTTGGCTTCTTCAGTGTTTCCAACGTCACTTGGAATATTCGGTTCTTCGATGCTTTTGAATTGATCTTTCACTTTTCTATTCAAGCCATCGATCTCCCTTTTCTGTTCTTCAATCTTAATCATATACTCACTAACTGATTCTGAGTTCTCTCGTGTGGATAACTTGAGTTTCTCAATTTCTCTCATAAATTCAGACTTCTCTTCTTCCTGCTGCTGCATATAGAGTTTGGCATCATGAACAACTTTGTTGGATTTCTTTGTTTTTTCTCTTCAAACATCTATCTCCTCAAGAGCAGCCTCCAACTCAGCTCGCATATCTATTCTTCCTTCAATTTCTTCTTCTGTTTCAGCATCACTCTGATGCTCATGTACTTCACTCATTCCAACATCATGATTGAGTGAATCAATCTTTTCCCTATCAGATTCATCCAGACCTTCCTTCAGTAAGCTGTTTGATTCTTTTAGTTGAATCACACTTTTTCCGAAAACACTTCCACACTGAGGGAATTTACCTGACTTCTGATTCTTCTTTGATGCTTTTCCTTTTCCCATGGAAGATTGAGAGATAATAGAAAAATGTATCTTCAACCACACAGATCGACTACACTAAGTTGAAGCAAACAAATCTGATAAAAGCAACCTATCCCTTTGATACCAATTGTTAGGGCCAATAGGGGCCTATATACCCTGAGAGGGGGGGTGAATCAGGGTATGGATATTCTTTTTCAAAGTTCTTCCTGCTCCACTGGATCTTGACCTCTTTGTTACAAGGGTCACTTTGTTTGCACTTGTGTGGTTACTGTGATCACTTGTCTCCTTTACCTGATGATGATGCTTTGAATGCAATGCAGGAAAGTAAGCAGGCAGACACAGATATTTTTACTTGGTTCACCGCTAAGGGCTACGTCCAAGGAGCATACGCCGACAAGTTGCCGGTTCGTACCAAATTACACTAGACTTCACTAGCTGTGGATTACAATGTTCGGGCTAGATCACTTCTATGCCCAGGCTCACTGCCTTTACAATGTTTAGGGTCAGCTCACTGCTTTCCCAAGGGTCACTCCCTGTTTCTCTCTCTCTGGCTCACTGCCGGTGGAGAGGATCACCTTCTTCCTCTTCCTAATCTCACTGCTCCAGAAGGGAATCCACTCATAGTTTATAGACCTGTAGGTCTCTTCATTTTCATGAAGGAATGCATCTTCCTCTGTATGTAGATGCTCTGTTGAAGTCCAACTTTCACCCGTAGATGAATCTCACTTCGCACCGGATGTACCGGGCAACCTCAGTTTTTACGCGCAACCCTTACGGTGTCTTGCGCGCAATTTCTATGGTTTGCGCGAAATTCCTTTTTCGCGCAACCTCCAAATATTACGCGCAGCCTGGAAACTGCCTTGCGCGCAATTCACTGCTTTTGCGCGATATCCACTTTTCGCGCAACCTTCCTTTTACGAGCCAACACCAACTTTCTGCGCAGCCTTAGCATTTCGCACAACAGCTGACTTTACGCGCAAACTTTAAGTTTACGCGCAACACCCTTTCTAACTTCAATTTCGCGCACCAGAGCTCGGGTATTTTCTATGTATTGAACTCACTCGAATGGAGGAGGGTCACTTCATATTTATAGGCAAAATCGACCCCGCGCGAAAAACCCTCCTTGAGCGCGTAATCCGCTTTGATCACGAAATACAAATCTTCCGCGCACAACCATTTTCCGCACACTGCTCCATAATTTCGCGCACCTCATGCCTTTGCCATTTTCCGAGCTTCGGACCTCGAAACATCTTTTGCGCGAAATACTTTATCATATTTTCATTCCTTATTACTCCTTAATTTCCTATATTATATTTTCATTTGTTTAGGGGGTTTAAGAAAGTCTTGATGGCTCATTTTAATAGAGGTATGACTAGTCTTAGTTAGAGGATTGGATGTATTAAATGTGGGATTTCTCTTATAAATATAGAATTCATATAGGCCCCAAGGATTCACATATCATAACATGTCCCCACTAAGACCCCTTAAATCACAGAAAATAACATGTATTCCCCCCCAAATATCAACTTTAATAGGTCATGAGTTAATAACTAGTGCCAATGGTGTAATTATCATATATGGGAGGTATTAGGACTTTAATAGAACATAATGGACTACAACTATCATCCTCATCAACTTCATCTCTCAAACAGTTATTATTTCAATTTTTTCTTGTGATTCATCCCCCATCACATTTATGTTGCTTCAACAACTCTTACCATTAGTCTTCCCATGGATGACTACTATAGAGAGTAGTTCAAGCAACATAGGTGTGTATCATTAATAAATGGAGGATGAGTCTCAGCCAACAAAATGAAATAATAACTATTCGGGATATGAAGTTGATGGGGATGACAGTTGTCTATAACATTCTCCTTTGGAATAATTCATAGGACACACCCAAAATAGAGGAATTATTTTTTTAAATTAAATACCAATTTCATTCAAATCACACTGTAATTATTTGAAACAATCAAATATTGGGTTCCCCTTATTAGAATTATCTACAACTTTCACATTTGATAATGAATATCTTATTGTATTTATTTATTAATTGTAAAAAATGAATTTTTTATAAACCTAATTGGGTGGATATGAATTGAAAATTGATTCACGCTAATCATTTGGAAAAAAGAGTATGAATATTGAGATAAAGAGTTCATCAAGTTTCCAATAGAGAATTCATACAACCATTCAAAATTCATGTGTCTATTTTTACATTATTGTTATTCAAGTAAAATTAGTCTGAAGAGTTAGAAGAATTTTTTTATTGTCATGGAATAGATTAGAGTTATAAATTTTGGACTAAACATATGTAAAAATTAAAAGTGAACACCGATTGAGATGATACTGCGGTTTATGGATCATTCGATAAGAATACCAGTGTAAATGATGATGAAGATCGCATTGATGAAATTAAAAAGGAAATTAAAGACGACTTTCATGATTGTTCATAGTTGTTTGAGAAGTTAAATAGTTATGCTAAGAGACCATTGTATACCGGTTGTACTAAATAAACAACATTTTCATCTATATTGAAGTTATATAATTTGAAAGATGGAAGTGGATGGAACGACACCATCTTTATATAACTACTTGGTCTCCAGAATGATATGCTTCTAGAAGAAAATGAACTTCCATTTTGAATATATAATGCTAAATGAATGCTTTCTTTAATGGGGATGATCTCTAAAAAATACATGTTTGTGCAAATGACTGCATATTGTTTCGCAAGGACCATTAATCACTCATAAAATTCCCTAAGTGTGGTGCAGACCAATACAAGAAAAATGAATCAAGTCCTTTGAAAATTTTATGGTACATTCATATCATTCAAAAATTTATAATACTATATGGATGTCAGGAAACCATGAGAGAATTTACTTATCATGCAGATACAAGAAATAACGATAGGAACCTACGTCATCAAGCAGATTCTCTTCAGTGGAAGAAAATTGATTATGGGTGTCCTGAATTTTTAAATGAGCTTAGAAAAATTCACCTTGTGATATATACAAATGGATTAAATCCTTTTGGTGTATAGTGCTCATAGTACATGGCCTATCATGTTGGTAAATTATAACTTGCCTCCATGGTTATGCATGAAGCTAAAATACAATATATTGTCTCTGCTTATATTTGGGTCAAAGTAATATGGAAATGATATTAATTTCTATTTGTCTCCATTGATCAATGATCTAAAATTGAATGTGGATACAAGTTTTACTGCGTGTGATTCTCATAGAAGTGAAGAATTCACATTGAGGTCTATATTGTACAGGTTGATAAATGGCTTTCCTGCTTATGTAAATTTATCAGTCAATAGAATTAAAGGATGATTTGGTGTCCCATATGTGAAGAATTAATACACTAAGTTTGTTTAAAGAATTCTTTGAAGACTGTATTTTTAGGACATTAGAAATTTTTACCTTGCCAACAAAAATACCGATCTTGGATGATATCATTCGATGATAATATCAAACAAGGTACAACACCACCCTCATTAATAGGTGATCAACTGTTTTATAAAGTAAAATATATTTAATTTTTTTTGATAAACCATTTTGTAAAAACCTTATTAAATCAAGTTGGAAGAAGATATCAATTTTATTTGGAATACCATAGTAGAATTGCTTGTGTTTCAGAAATTTTCTTGATGTCATGAAAGTAGAGTAATAATGTATTTGATAGTGTTATTGGAACGTTAATTAATGCTCCTAGAAAAAAGAAAGATGAAATCAATTCTAGGTTGGACATGATTGGCATGGGGATAAGGGAAGAGTTGGCACTGATGAAGGGTAAAGGGCATACTTTTCTTCCTCTAGTATCTTACACTCTATCTAGATAGAAAAAATTGAAATTTTTTCTTTTACTTAATATTGTCAATGTTCTATAGGTGTATTCATAAAAAATCAAGAATGTCATTTCAATGACTAATTTAAATTTACTAGTAATAAAATCACACAACTGTCATGTTTTGATGCAATATTTGATGTTTTTTGATTTCATTTAAAATCTTCCTAAAAATGTATGACATACATTAACCATAATCTACTTATTTTTCAAATCCATATGGAGTAAAGTTATACACTGGATGAAGTTGACAATAATGAATAAAGATGTTGTAGTCATATTATGTGAATTGGAGATGATATCCTCACCATCATTCTTTGATATAATGGTCCACCTAATGGTTCACTTGGTTATAGAGGTTCAAATATATGGTATTGTCCATTACCGATAGATTTACCCCACTGAATGTTATATGAATATTTTGAAATGGTATGTCAAGAATCAAGGTCATCCAAAAGGTTTTATTGTAGAACAATATATTGTTGAAGAAGATATTGAATTTTATACTGATTTCCTTTCAGATGTTGACAACATCGGTCTCCCAAAGTCTCGTCACAGCGGACACCTTATGTGAGAAGGTATTTTTTGAAGATATGTTGTTATAGTTTCCTTCAAAGATCCAGAGCAATATCATTTCAAATTTTAAATAATAGTGAATATGTTGACCTATATTTGAATCCCACAAAGAAATTCTTATAGATTTGAATCCATCAAGGGATGAAGGATGAATATCAAGTACATATAATCAATACTTTATAGGATGGTTCTGAGATCAAATTTATAAGGAGTTATCTAAAAATATGAATTCAATTTCCAAATGACTTTGATGTCTATCTAGGGGACCGAATTAATATGTTATATCTTACACTTGTTTTGTAATCAATGGTTTTAAATTATATACAAAAGAACACGATGTATGCATTACAATGGAAAATAGTGGAGTTACTCTTATTGAGGAAGTGATCCACATACCTGGTTCCAAGGATAAAAATCCAATTTATGAAAATAGGTCATATTTTGGCATTATCAAATAGATATATGAGTTGTATTATACAATATTTCAAGTGTCAATTTTCAATTGCAAATGTGTTGACAATAAGAGAGCAGTGAATGCTGATGAAATTGGCTTCGTGAAGGTGAATTTCAATATCAAAGGGGAAAAGGAAATCCATTCATAATAGAATCACAAGTAGTGTAAGAATGTTATGTCTCATATCTCATAAACAATAATTGATCGATTGTCCCTCTGGTGACTAAAACAACTGTAAGGACAAATGAAAATTCAATCGAGGATTAATTTTTTTATTGGTAGATCACAATTAGTTCATGTCGGTCCTAATTTAGGCAATGTATTGTACATTAGGGGGGACACAAAGAGGGTATTTAGATTCTTGATAAAGGATCTAATTCCCAAAACCCTTTAAAAATAAAGAGGGTTCAATGAGAAGGTAAACATGTTTTTTAATATACTATGTTTTTACTTGTAATATTACATGTTCTCTACTACATTAACATAAACTAAATTAAATATTTGAATACTCATGAAGAATATTTCTTCTTCACATGATGATGTAACTAATCCCATGAAAGAATAGACTATAATAAAGGAAAACCTTTGGGAAGATGTAAAGGTAATTTCACGATATATAATCTATATTTTACAAAAAAAATATAATGAAATGTTGATTAAATTTCATTATTCCTTGAAGATTTCATTTATTTTAGTAGATCAATGTTCATATTTCACGCCTTTCTGCACTAAAACTTCCACATACTTCTTCTCCCTCAAAACCTTTTCACCCCTACATTGTTGAAATTCATCACTTTCCTTCAAGTTTCCTCTACTACCATTGTAGGAAGAGAAACGACACTTCCACTACTCAATCATAGAAAAAATCTTGTTTTTTACACAGTAAAATCATTATTCCTATAATTAATTTATTTTTTCATATTTATGTTTACTTTATATTAT
Organism: Viscum album; assembly: GCA_963277665.1. NCBI lineage: Eukaryota > Viridiplantae > Streptophyta > Magnoliopsida > Santalales > Viscaceae > Viscum > Viscum album. The sequence goes on from OY728159.1 coordinate 1,893,744,077, forward strand.
TTTTAGTATTACTCATATATGATTTTTTTATTATATAAGTGGATTCGTTGTTCAAGTTAGGGTGGTTTGTTCGAAGCTTCTCATGCCCATGAGAGATTGGACATTGAGAATATAACTAATATAATGACAATAAGGAAATGGGTAAATAATGTATGCAACCATCATGAAAAGGTGAATTCCTACAACTTATTTAATAGATTTTGTTATCAATTTCTCTACTATTTTTAAGTTAATTTCCTTATCATTTTTATCTAATAATTATTTTGATTTTCACATAGATCTTTTGGGATGTCATTTTTTTTATTTCTACTATCTGTAAAAATATAAAAAATAGATAACATGTTCTTTTCTTCCAATGCTACCATGCATTCCATTTACTTTCTTTTTCAAAATGCCAACACTGCATATTGAGTCCATGTTCTTAATCGAAAAAACATTATTGTTATTAAAAACCAAAAGAGTATAGGAATATCCAATGCTATTTTTTTTAAATCTCATGATATAATGGGAACATGACTTTCCCCCCACTCTTCTAGTTTTCAACAAAGAGAAGGATTTTTTGGCTAAGTTCATCATCTCAATATGTAGTGTTGGAAGTTAGACATTGAAAGACAATGAAAATCATGGTAACATTGGTTATTCATATTGTTTTGATACATTATAACAATGATCCATAAGTCATTTGGGACACATAGAAATTAACCTCACCTCAATCTGACACGCGGTGTGACTGGCATGACACCAAGTGCATCTTTTTATTTAAATTTGACATCAATATTAGTAAAAAATAATACTAACATACTCAAAACTGATAAAATTCATTCGAATTGTTTTTAAACTTTATAAAAATGATCCATAAGTTATTTTTGATGTGGAGTAATTAGATTAACCACAATCTGATACATGATGTTCTCAGTATGACTCAAAGTGTTTGTTATTTGCTTAAAATTGATATTTTAGTTCAAAAAGTGTCACTCCATGAAAAACAATCAAACATGATTTTATTGTCTTGATAATTCTAGAAAATGATTCATATGTCATTTTTGATATTGAGGAATCAGTATCACATCAAACTGACACATGATGCGACTAGTATGACTCAAAGCGCGGGTTTCCATTATAAATTAATGTTTTAGTAAAAAAGAAATGTGAAATACTCAAAAATAATCAAACACATTTGTATTGTTTTGATACTTTAGTAAAATGATCCATAATTTATTTTGGATGTGTAATAATTAACTACACCTCAATCATATGCACGATGTGACTGATATGACTCCAAGTACGTCTTTTTATTTAAAATTCACATTAATATTAGTAAAAAAGTCAATTGACATACTCATGACTGATCAAAATCATTTTAATTGTTTTCATAGTTTAGGAAAATGACAAGTAAGTCATTTTGACATTTAGGAATCATCATCACCTCAATCTGATACACTACGTGACCAGTATGACTCAAAGTGTCTGTTATTAGTTTAAAATTGACATTTTAGTTCAAAAAGTGTCACTCACTGAAAACTAAGAAAACACACTTGGATTTTCTTGAAAATTTAGGAAAATAATTCATATTTCATTTTTGACATATAGAAATTTGTCTCATGTCGAACCAACACACGATGTGACCAATAAGACTCAATGTATGTATTTCCAATTTATAATTACATTTTACTAAAAAAGAAAAGTGACATACTCAAAACTGATAAAACAAATTTGGATTATTTTGATAATTTTGTAAAATGATAAATATTTCCTTATTAATGTGTATTAATAATCCTCACTTCAATACAATGTATGATGCGGCCAATATGACTCTAAGTGCATATTTTTATTTAAAATTGATATTTATTTTATTAAAAAAGACAACTGACATACTCAAAACTAAGAAAAAATAGTATGATTATTTTGATACTTTAGTAAAATGATCCATAAGAAATTTTTTATATGTAGGAATTATATTCACCTTAATCTAATACACGATGTTCCTAGAATGACACAAAGTATCTATTATCATTCTAAATTTGATATTTTATTTTAAAAAAGTGATATTCACTAAAAACTGAGAAAACACACTTAGATGGTATCAATAATTTAGGAAAACAATTAATAATTTATTTTTTACATGAATGAATGAGTCTCATGTCAAACCTAAACTCTATGTGACCAGTATGACTCAAAGTGTGTGTTTCGAGTTAAAAATGTCATTTTAGTAAAAAAGACAAGTGACATACTCAAAAATGAAGAAATGCATTTGGATTATTTTGATACATTAGTAAAATGATCCATAAGTCATTTGGGATGTGTAGGAATCATCCTCACCTCAATCCGATGCATGGTGTGACCGTTATGAATCTAAGTGCATCTTTTTATTTAAAGTTGTCATTAATTTTAGTAAAAAAGGAAATTGAATTACTCAAAACAAAGAAAATGCATTCAGATTGTTTTTATACTTTAAGAAAATGATCCATAATTCATTTTTGATGTTTAGGAATCGAACTCACCTCAATATGATACACAATGTTCCTGGTATAAATCAAAGTGTCCATTATCAGTTTAAAATTGACATTTTAGTTCAAAACATGTCACTCACTAAAAACTAAGAAAACGTGCTCAAATTTTCTTCATAATTTAAGAAACTGATTAATAAGTCATTTTTGACATGTAGGAATTATTCTCATGTCAAACCGACTCATGATATGTCTATTATGACTCAAAGTGAGTGTTTCCAATTTAAAAGTACATTTTAGTAAAAAATATATATGGCATACTCAAAACCAAGAAAAATCATTCATATCATTTTAATACTTTTGGAAAATTATCCATAAGTCATTTGGGACATGTAGGAATCATCCTCACCTTAATTAGATGCATGGTGTGAATGTTATGACTTCAAGTGAACCTTTTCAGTATATACTGTCATTTTAGTTTAAAATGAACATCACATCGCCAAACCCAAGAAAATGATCCTAGATTGTTTTCTCTTCATTCTATCTACTATTAATTAATTATTTTACTTTTCATTTTTATCTTATACTTATTTATTCAATCTTCACAGAGATAATTCTTCAAGATGAATAAGAGATGGTGTGACGTTCAATAACCAACTACAACTCAATACGATGCACATTGTTTTTGGTATTAATCAAAGTTTAGTCTAAAATTAACACTTTATATTTAATATATTTCATTATAATACTAACATAAGATTTTTTTTCTTATACAGGTGCGTTCTTTTGCTCGAGAAGGGGTGGTTTGTTAGGCAATTACATGAGTCAAGTCCAGGGGAATAAGACAAAGGAACATTAATATTTTTGAATGTATGTAATAATTGGTACTTACTCATGTAATTGTATAAACTAATGTTTTAAATGTCTATAATACAGTTTTTTTGTAGTTGTGTTGTAAATTTTGTTTCATTTAAATTCTGTATTTGTACTTGAATTTTCTATTTAAGGTGATATTTCTGGTGTTGTAGTGTGCTATTACGACATACTGCACTAGTGTTATAGTGTGTTGTTATAACACACTATAGTATGTCCCTTTATCAATGCTATTAGATACATTGGTAAAAGTCTAGGTCTTTTAATCATTCTCTAGTAGTCATCACTTTTTTATCATCGATAAAGTTCATTTTAGAACTATTAAATTCATGTCTTTTTGTAGTTTCTACATTGATTATATAAAGCTAAACAATATCATAATTAAGAACAAGTATCCTCTTCCCTGAATTTATGGATTTTTTTATCAATTGTACGGAGCTCAACCAAGATTGACCTTCATTTTGTATATCATTTATTAAGGGTAAAGGAGGATATACCCAAGACATATTTTCATTCAAGTTAAAGACACTATGAATATATAGTGATGAAATTCAATCTTATTAATTCCCGTACTATCTTCATTAATCTAATGAATAGATCCTTTATAGATTACCTTGATCAGTTGGTTGTAGTCTCTAAATATGATATTCTTGACTACTCAAAGAGAAAGTTTGAACACAAATACCACTCTATAATTTTACTAAAGATCTTAATGAATTAGAAACTATATGAAAAATTTAGAAAATGTGAATTTTGGATGAAAAAGGATTCATTGTTTGGCCATATAATCACAAGAGAGGGTATATCAGTAGATCCATCAAAGACAGAGGCTATTGAATGTTGTCCAAGACCAACCATGGTGACCGAGATCTATATTTTTCTTAGTTTAGTTGGATATTATATAAAATGTTTGGAGAATTTCTCATGACTATCTAATTATTTGACCAAGTTAACTTGGAAGGGATCCAAGTTCCTCTCGATGGATAAACATGAGGAAAATTTCAAAGAACTTAAGTGAAGATTAGTTAGCACACCTATTCTTACATTACCCTATAATAGATAATGGGTTTTAATATATATTTATGTATCCAAGAATGGATTGGGATGTGTTATTATGAACAATGAAATGGTTATAGATTATGCCTCATGATAACTGAATATTCATGAGAAAAATTACCCAAATCATGATTTGGAGTTAGTTGCAATAAATTTTTCACTAAAGATATGGATGCATTATCTTTATGGTTTTTTTTGATATATATACTGATAAAAAAAGTTTAAAGTATATATTCACATAGAAATAGTTGAACATGTTCCAAAGAAGATGGTTAGAGCTGATCAAAGAGTTTGGCTGATCAATACATTACCACCTTGTGAATGTGAACAAAGTGGTTGATGCTTTGAGTTGAAATGACCATGCTATATTATGAATGATGTGGATCAAAAAAGATATAATATTTATATATTTTCATAGGATGAATATGAAAATATTGAAGGAAGGTGAAAATATTATCTTTCTCAATTGAATATTCAACCATTTATCTAAGTGATGATTATAGAGGCATAGAAGGAATATGAAAATATGTTTATAAATATTTCTGAGTTTAACCTTAATCATTATGGAATGATAAGTTTCTAGAACCATTTATGAACATCATCCATAATATAGTTGAAGGAGTTATTAGAAGAAGCTAATAGTTCTTAATTCTGTATTCATCTTGTAAGTATAAAGGTGTATGGATATTTGAATGAATATTTCCAGTAGGATGGAATAAAGTGAGATATCACATAGTTTGTATCTTGGTGCTTGGTATGAATGTAAGTTAAGGCACAAAGACAAAATTATAAGGGATGTTTAATCCATTACCCATACCAAAAAGGAAATGGGATAACATCACCATATATTTTGTCATTAGACTCCCCAAAATGTATAATGGGAATAATGTTATATGGGTTATTGTTGATCTCCTTACTAATTCAGCACACTTCATCTCTATCAGATAATACTTCTCTCTGGATTAGCTTTCCATGATATACATTAAGTATGGTATGTACTACCACATTCCATCATGTCCGATCTAGATCTAAGGTTTACCTTAATGTTTTGGAGAAGTCTTTAGAAAGCTCTTGATATGAACTTGAGTTTCAGTACTGTGTATCATCCCCAAATAGATAGTCATTCTGAAATAACAATTAAAACCCTATAGAATATGTTTAGATCATGTTCTTTGTATTTCAATGGTGGTTATGATCAACACCTTACTCCATTTTATTTTTCTTACAATAATAGATTACACTCAAACTTTCATATGGATCCTTATAAAGCACTCTATATAAAGAAATGTAGAACTCTAACATGATAGAATGATGTTGGTGAAGGAAAGATATTATGACTTGATATGGATGAAGAAATCAAAAAGAAAGTTAAAGAAATTTTGAAACACATGAAAGAAGCTCATATTTAGTGAAAAAATTATATGACTAATCCCTATTATGATCTAGAATTTTAAGTTTGTGATAATGTTTTTCTAAAAATTTCTCCATATAAGAAGGTTATGAGATTTGGGAAGAATGGGAAACTAATCCCTATGTATATCGATAACATTGAAATTATTGACTATATTGGGACAGTAGCTTATCACATGGTTCTTCCACTGAACCTCTCTAAAGTCTACGATGGGTTCCATGTATCTCTACTTAGGAAGTATATACCTAAACCTTCACATGTACTAAACACAAAAGTCAAACTGTCAGAGCAAGATCCTTCTTGTGAGGAAAAATTTATGGAGATTCTGGAATATACAGAGAATGTTATATGAAACATGACCACTCACCTGGTCAATGTTTTGTGGTGAAATCTCCAGTTTGAGGAAGTTTTGGGGAAACTTGAGGATATGATGAGGCAAAAATATCCATATTTTTTTTTGAATGAAAGTGACAAATTTTGTGGGTGAAATTCATTTTAAAGGAGGTATAATGTAACACCCTGATACTTTAATGAATTATTATTTTTTAATTAAATTAAATTTTATTGATGTATATTACTATATGAAAATACCATGTTAAGATTTTTTTCATATGAAACACCAATTTATGCTTGTGGTATATGCAACATTATCTTAGCTTGTGTTACATGCAACAATAAGTTTTAACAAAACCATGATATATTATTAATATAGTTATTTAAACGTGACTATTATAAACTAGACATTTAACTTAGTGATATGAATAATAATAAATAATTTTAAAATAATATTTATAATTTTTTATATAATAAAAACAGTCTAATAATAAAATATTTAATTTTCAATAAAGTCTTTATATGTTTCAAAAATACCATTTTCTTGAAAAAACTATTTTTATGACCTTTTTTGAAAATTAATAAAATCAATTTTTGAAACTTTTAGAAAATTAATTTGATAAAATAAAATTCATTTTTGATTTCATATTGTAAAAATTATCTTAGGTTTAATATTTGGGATTCTTCTGAAATGTTTCATTTTTTGATTAATAGTGAAAAATATTGAATTTTAATTGATAATTTCTGTTCATTTAATTTATTTGTAAAAATAAATTATATTTTAAATTGATTTCAATGTTAAATTGGTTAAATTGTAAATCAATTAATAAAATTTATGTCATTTTAATCAATTTCATATTCTATTTAGATATAAAAACATTGCCCACTTTTGAACTTTTTCTCATTATAAACCCACTTTCTCATCATGCCCGCGAGGTTAATTTTAAATTAATTTTTTTAATTATTTGAATTTAATTGGGAAAAATGGATTATATATTTTTAATCATAGTAATTTATATTATCTAATAAGGTGAAATTAATTATTGACCAAAATTAATAGTGAATGAAGTAAAAACCAATTACTGCAGTTAAGGTAATAAATGGATTTACTGTCGGTTAAAATAAATAGATAAGGGTAAAAATAAACTATAAACTTGAATAAAAACTATGTTATGGACATATTTATTCTTTTCAAATATAATAATTGATAATGGTCCATTTTTTACCATTTTTACAAATGAAAAATGTGAGATCACTCAATACTTTTCAAAAATACCATGTGTGTCCTCTCCCCCACTTATAAAAGGTCACCACACTCCTCCCTTATTCACACCTTAAACCCATTTGGATAAAAAAATACATACCAAAATCACTTCCCAAATTCTCTCCCCCAATCCTAGAAGTATTATTTTAGACATAAATCCAACCAAAGAAGTATTTTAGTGAAATCCTTTGGATGATACCAGAAGAAGAGATAACATTCATCAATGAGTGTTTTTTTATTTCTTTCTCCACCCTATTATATTATTATTATATATTTATTATATAATAAAAAATTATCTTTCATATACTTATATTTTATTATGTGAAGTTAATTATCTACAACCATCTCCACTTCCATCAAATGAGTTATGAAATCATTTTTAATGTATACGTCAGACGACCGCCACGCAAACCGATGTTGTTTGTTTTTCCATTACCACATCCCAAGGATGGACATGATGATGGAAATATTATATATATATGATATATATTATTTTTAATATTTTATTATTATAATTTAATTACTATATCACACATGACTTCATATTTTCTGTTTTGTGGGAATATGATAACGTCGTTCATGTGTACGACAGACTACCGCCTCACGAAGTAATGTGATTTGGTCATGTATTACATGGAATGTATTAAGGATATTTTTAACAAAATATTTAAATATATATGACATAAACATGATTTTGTAACGATTATATATATAATTTACTTTTATTTCTTTCAAAATGATAAGAAAATGAAAAACATCATTCATGTGTATATACAGCCTACCATCTCCATCAATGGTGTATTTCATTTCCTATACCTCAATTATATGGATTAATATAAATAAATATATACTAAATATATATGAAATTTATTTTATTTTTATTATTCTGGGTCTAATGGAACCATGATCAATGTAAGAGGACCAAAAATATAACATATCAAAACACATATGAAAAACAAAGTGGTTATTACCTGAAACATAACTTTAACATGGAACTGTTAATAAATGGGTAATAAAAGGTAATAAGAAAATCATATATGTTATGATATATATGAATATGGTTCTTTTATAAATATATAATAAACATATATTTATTATACAAGTGGTTTGAATGATTACGATGGAATTCAAGACTTAAGGTAATAGATTTTTGTCTCAATTTACCTTCTTTGAGACGCATGTAATATTATGAACCTGTATTCTTTCACGAGTTTCATATGAAGACCCATTAAAATGTAATATTATTAATTTATTCATCCTAATTATATAGTATTTTTTATTTTATATTATTCTTACATGGGGCTTAGAAATCAATGTTACCAAAGTGGTATTAATTTATGTTATAATATCATCATTTATTGATATTTTTTATGATTAAGTCTCCAATCATGAAATATCATGATCTACCTCTCAAAAATCCTCATGAATTTTCTTATAATTTTTTTATTTATGGTGTCCTTAAGTAACTGTACCATTTTTTCACTCTTTGGTACTTAAAATTATTAAGATTTTTTTTAATAAAATATGACTTTATTTATCTCTTCAATCAGAAATCTATTTTCTTCCAAAACCATGTTTTCTAAATATGTTTTTAAAAAATATCACTCTCTTATGATTTTCAAAATATATTTTTACCCATATTTTAATTTTAAATAAAATTTAACATAATCTTCATGTTGTTTTCCAAAAAAATATCATTTATTTATTACCAAAAAATGTGAAAAGAACATTAATTTTAATGTGTAAGACATGAATAAAATTTTCTAATTCCATTACCAATCACTTCATAAAATTTTATTTTATAATTTTACAATGGAATTTTTAAAGAAAATTGTTTTCACAATATTTTATATTTTAAAAATAATTTTTCAAAGTGGAAAGGATATTTTCCTAAATAAACGTTTTAAAGTATATTTTAAAATTATTTTGCATCTAAGATGAAATCTGTTGGTGTTACCTATGCATTTATAAGGATATTATCAAAATATATAATTAATATTCTTTCTCTAAATGGTTTATTTTTTAAGGAATTATATTTATGAAACCCTTTTCTCTTCCATTATTTATAACATGAAGAAATGATTATGAAAACTTCTTCTTTCCATAAGTTATTCTATGATGAAATGATTACAGAACCTTCCTCTTTTCCACAGGCTGTGAAAAGATGAAATGTTTATGATACCAATTTCATTTTGTGGGTTATGATATGACTAATGTTTATTATATTGTGAAAAATATAACTATGGTTTTCATTATGTGCTTTTAGGACCTATATCTCACTCCAATACATTGGGTAAAGATTTATATCTCATGAGATAGACATAACTAGATTTTAGAGTGAATCCAGTTCTATAAGACATGGCTAGAACCAAGAGTGAACACGGTTTAGTAATACAAAGCTGGAATGAGGAGTGATCTCAGTTATGTAATATAGTAATGGAATGAGGAGTAAACATGGTTCAATAAATAACTTTATCCACAATAATGTCATTTGAAATGATACTTTGTGGTATGGAAATGATTTTCTATGCTTTAGTACATGCCAAAAATTCCATGACATATGTCAATGTTATGATATCATGGATCGTGTTCTTTGATTTCCTTCAGGTTAATATCTTATGAACAACCAATTTTTATTCCATGACTCAAGTTTATGATTTTTGATATGCATGATATTGTTTTCAAATGTCATTACCATGTTCTAATACTCTTATGTTTTGGTTATGCTTGCATATCATCATTCTTTACCCTTACTAAGCATCTAAGATCACCCTTTATTATGTTTCATTTCCATAAGTTATGAAGATATTTATTATGTATATGATTTGTCTAATAAGGGTTCCTGTTGTGAATGTAACACCACAAGCTTCTACGGTATGTTTCCCTTTGAATAATACAATAGCTTGCGTTGTACACAACTTGGAGTTTTAACACACCATGACCAATCAAACTAGCCGTTATAAATAGTAATACCCACTTTATGAAATTTTATATATTTTATTTTTTAAAATGGACTTCATTTTTGGATTCAGAATATCAAAATTATCTTAGGGTGATTTTTTGGTTTTTTTGAAAACTTTCAATTTTGGATGAATAGTGAAAAACACTGCGTTATTGTTTAAAACCGACTTTTTATTTAAATAATTAGTTATCTTATTTAAATTTATATTATGTAAAAATAGATACATAATACCTATTTATGTTCAATTTAATCCATTGGAGTAATTTTATAATAATATTAGATATATAAAATTTTATTGAACTTTTTACCGTCTTTTACCCACCTTCTAGGCGCATTTTAAAATTTGCATAAAATGTAATTTTACCACTTCTGTGAATTGAATTTCTAAAATATGAGAGACACGTTTGACATCATTAAGTAAAATGTGGTTCAATAAGCTGAAAATATTTTTTTGGTAAATAGTAAATTTTAACTTTTATTTACCACAATTAAAAGTAAATTGGGTAATTAAAGTTAAAAAATGACATTATAATTACCCTAACACATGTCCTAATTCTATTGGATAAGTTTATTTCGACCAAAACCAAACTTAGGAATAAAATATGATCCTTTAGGTATACTTGGATTATATTAGGACATTTATTATAATTTTATTTAAAGAAGAGTTAAAAGTGTTAAATTCAAAGTTTAATAATTAAACCATTTTTAATATAGGGTTATACATAAGATAAATTTAACTATAAATATTCATTAGAAATATAAAAATATTTCCTACATAATGGAATTTTATTTATAATTTTTAGACATTAAATAATTAAATTTATTTATGACACAATGATGATGCAGTAATTACCTTATTAATGGAAGATTAAAATAATTAATACTATAAATATCCAAATAAATGTAAATTGAGACTTTTGATAAATTACACTATTTTTATAGGTTAATATGACATGTTAGGGTTGATTAAATAATTTTTTTTCAAATTGATAAAGTTGTTATGACTTTCACAAAAAAAAACCAAATAGTGTCAAAATTGATATAAATAAGTTTTTAAAACTAATACTATATTATTAATTGATATAATATTCCTAAAAATCTAAGATTTGTAAAAAGGACTTATATAATAATATATATATCATAATTAACCACATGGGGTTTGATTTTATTTTTATAGTAAGATTATTAACCATTTATTATAATAATACAAGAATACACGGTAAAAGTTAAACTATTTAACTAAGAGTTAAATCTAAAAGATAAGGTTAATATAGTGACTTAAATCTATATAAAACCTATTGGTTGAGTGGTTTTCGATCCATACCCACCTTATCCTAGAAATAAATCATTTTTGAGCCATTATAAACCGAATATGATTTTATAACAAAATAATATTTCATGCTTTTCCTAAAGTGGCCCTCACCTCTCTTATAAAAAGGCACTTACCCTTCTCTCAAAATCACATATCCAAAGCCATTTGGATTGGACAAACCCTACTCAAATATCCTCTAAACTACCCTCAAATTTACCTATAGGCCTTACTTTGATCAGAAATCCAACCTAAGGATCCCTTTTGACCAACTCAAAAGGAAACACCCGAAGAAGAGGTAATAATTTCACCACCTCTTTCAAAGTTCTTTTCTTCTTCCACTTACTCTTTCCTTATTGTTTCCATACCAAAACAATAACTACAGTATCTTATACATAATTTTATGTTATTATAAATATTATACAACCATATTTGTTATTCTATCCATCCTATTAATGAAAAGTCACCATACGTGTGTACGTACGGCTTACTATCTCCACATCGTGGTGTAGTTTGTTATTCAAACACTTAATTATTTGGATGGGTATAATAATGAGTATAACTGATTTAAATAATAAATATAAAATGTTAAGGATTCTTTATATATTATATACCATCCAATTATATAGGATTTCACCATCAATAGAATGATATTGTCGCTCATGTGTATGTACGGATTACCGTCTCCACGAACGCGATGAAATTCATTACCCATCGTAACCATTCAAGAATAATTTTCATTTTATGATTAAAAATAATGTTTAATAACTTAATATTATTTAGGATATGAACCAAATACATCCTATCCATAACAAACATGTCTTACGTAACCAAACATGTAAAGGAAAATGAACCAGTTAACACCTGAAATAATGATACTACTGAAATATTATTAACAAAGCAATATTAGAAGATAATATATGATATCATATTTATGTATGTGGTTCTTGTATAATTTAATAAAAATTATTTAACTATTATACACAATTTTAACATACCCCTGACTAAGGAAAAGTACAAGGTAAGGGTTAATTGTACAATCTCTTCATTATCTGTGGTTGTTTATACGTGAGTATCTACTGGGAACTCTTTATCATCCACATCCGTGTTTCTTAAAAATGTATTTCAAAATATTTTAAATATTTTCTAGAATATGGGTTAAAGTCATTTATACCCTTGTTTTACTTTTTATAAAATTTTTATAAAGTAATCTTTCCATCATTTTCCAACAAGGTCCATTACGACCTTTTCGACAAAATTAAGGAAAGAATGTTTTTTAACATAAATGGTGGGTGCGGAAATTTTCTGCCATTATAACACATTCAAATATTCCCTTACAAGATTATAAGAATATTTTCAAAATAAACATTTTCTTTTATAATTAAATGACTTTTAAATGATTTCAAAATAAAAATAGATATTTCTCTCAAATAGTTTTGATTTCATCTATGTCAACATCCTTTGATGGATTTTACACTTGTTTGAAGTTGATTTATTATGATACAATATTCCATATTGTATTGAAGGTTTTTTGATATGTTTGACTGTGGATGTGTTATTTTTATACCATTCATGGTTTATGGTTAAAGTATTAACATTTTGTATGCTAGTTTTAATACAAATGTTTATGTTATGTTTCAACCTTTTCATATGAGGAATGAATTGGGCTTAGTAAGTGACGGGTGGATCCCACTATAGCTCCTTGATGCATTAGTAGGTATCATGAGAAAAACTAGTGCCTTGGAACAAGTCCTTGAAAAAATCTTATTTGTAGTCTTGGCATGAGGGCTTGACTATGTGGTTATGAAGTCTAGAATTATGCATTCTATCATTATGAAATTGGCTATTGATATTACATGTGATTATTCGACTAGTAGAATATCCATGTGAATATGTAAATGAAATTATTTGATTTATCTTTTCCATATTTTTCTGAAGTTTAAGTTTAAAAGGATTTTGTTTTAGTCTTATACATTGCCTTAAATGTTTATGCTTATTTATGAAAGTTTCCACTATATTGTCACCCTTACTGAGAATCTGAGCTCACCCCTTTCTATGTTTTATTTTTCCCAAGATGTGAAGAAGTATTTTATGGTTGAACTATAGGGACATGATAAGGGATATAAGTGTGTTTAAAGGGGAAAAATGTTGTTGTTTTTATTTCATGATGTAATTTAAAACTTATGTATGTATCTAGTACTTCTAGGGCTACTAAACTGATCAGACTTTTGGGACATGATTCCTTGTATCATTCCAATGTTATGTAATAATGCACCGACTCTGGGTAACTAGGGTCTGGGCATTATAGTTGGTATCATAGGAATTTTAGTACAAACCTTGGAAGATAGATTTATAAAAACTCTAATTAGAGCATTACCCTAAGATAGACTTTGAGGATTAATATAAAAGAACTTATTTAAATTTTGTTAATGTAGAGATTTTTTGAGTTTTCCAAGAAATACATCCTTGTATGGATACGAGAAGGTAGAGGCGGCTTTGGAACAGATGTACCTAGGAGTGAAAACTCCGACAAGGAGTTTCGTGCTTGACTCGGGGTATCCTGGTGCACGACAACGGGCCTTGCTGTACTCTTGGTTATGACACTCCTAGGGGATATGCTTAGGATAATTCACATTTTCCTTACAAACCATTATGAAGGATTTATGAGTATATACCTCCTTAAAGAAAATATTTTTATGATTATGGATTATATCCATAAACTGTTCAATTTATGTTAAGTGTTTTACAAGTTTGAAATTATGTATTGCGATTCATAAACTAATCTAGTGTATGTCATTATTTAGAAATGGTGCCTAGTGGAAGGAATGAAAACCATATCAATGCACATAATCCATGTTGTGATTTCCCTCATACTCATGATAATTATAGTGGAGCTGGTGATGCAACTGGTGCTGATCAGCTTATCACCATACTGGGACAACTCACTTAGGTTATGAATAATAACCTTACCCGTATGGAGCACCTTGATCCACAATGAAGAGGATCAATGTTAGACCGATTCATGAGGAATAAAACACCAATGTTAAATGGGACTACAAATCCATTTGTAGCTGAGAAATGGGTAAGTTTCTTAGAGAAAATATTTCATTCTTTGGGGAGTAGTGAAAGGGAAACAGTTGTCATGGTAGTTTATCGCCTCACAGGAGATGCAGATCAATGATGATCATTAATTCAAAACATAAAGTAGGATAAAGAAGTATAAAATATGGAATATAGGGAGTTTAAAGTTATTTTCTTAGAAAAATACTTTCCTCATGACCATCAAGTGGATATGGAAAAACAATTTCTGAGTTTGAGGCAAAAGGAGGATGAGATTGTCACAAAGTATGTGGCTAACTTTACAAGGTTAGAAAGACATGCATCAGATTATATACATAACCTGAGGAGTAATATTGATCGATTATTTTATGGGTTAAAACCATTTCTCCATTGAGAATTAGTCTCACAATCCTTCTCATCGTACGAAGATATAGTCTCATGTGCTATCAAGATAGAAAAAAATCTATAAGTCTTACACCTTTAAAGAAAAGAAAGAGAAGAAGATATCTAATGAATACTCTGGAAATGGAAATAAGGGGAAGAAGGGAAAAGTTGAATATCCATCCTATGGTAAATGTGGGAAGAAACACCCCAGTACTTTCCTGAAAGGAATGAGAGTCTGTTACAAGTGTGGTGAAAAAGACCACCAAGCTCGTGATTATAAGGGAAAGAAAGAGGTTTTAAATGTTGAATGCTAAAATTTTAGAGAAATGGGGCATTATGAAAATGAATTTCCTAAGCACCAAAAAAAAATTACCTAAAAAAATTCCAAGGGAGAAAGGCCAAGCTTATAGGATCACTACTGCTGAGGTTGAAGCTCCGAAAGATGTGGTGGCAGGTAATTTAATGGTTTTCTCAAGTTTAGATTCTAGATCATTGCATTGTTTCATATCTTCCCAGTTTTCTAAGAAAATTAGATATTTCTAATTTTATTTAACAAGGGATTTGTTAGTCAAAACTCCTTAGGGAAGTATCATTGCAACAAAGTTTTGTGAATCAGTTCCCATTAGGGCATATAAATGTTCTTTATCCAATGATCTCATTGTCATACCCATGATTTAATTTGATATAATCCTCGATATGGATTGGCTTTCAGACCATGATGTGAAAATTTATTATAAGAAGAAAGAGGTTACAATTTTTGATAATGATAAGGTGTACCTTATCTTTAGATAAGAAACGTCACCACCTGATTCTTATCTAGATCCACCCCAATAGCTCTACTAAATTCAATTATTGGGGAATAAGAGAATGAAATAACTATGGGTGAGGAAAATAATGTTCAAATAGAGGATGTACCTATTGTGCGAGAATATGTTGATGTGTTTCCAGGGTATTTACCTGAACATCCTCCAAAATGAGAAATTGAGTTTTCCATTGATTTAATTCTTGGTTCAAGGACCATATCGAAGACCCCTTATAGAATGACCATTGTGGAATTAGTGGAGCTAAAGAAACAACTAGAGGAATTGAGTAATAAGGGATTTATTCTCCCTAGTGTTTCTCTATGGGGATCCCCTATTCTTTTTGTTAAGAATAAAGATGTATCTATGAGGTTGTGCATTGACTATAGGGAGATCAATTCTATAAAAATACAGAACAAGCATCCCCTACCTCGCATTAATGATTTATTCTACCAACTTCATAGAGCTCAATATTTTTCAAATATTGAATTTAGATATGGATATCCTCAATTGTGTGTGAAGAAGGAAGATATTCCAAAAACAACATTTTGAACCAGGTACGAGCATTACGAGTTTACAATAATGCCTTTTGGATGGATTAATGCACCCTCTGTTTTTATGGATCTAATGAATAGAGTTTTCAAATAATATCTTGATAAATTTGTAGTGGTATTTATTGATGATATCTTGGTATAATCCAAAAGCTATGAAGATCTTGAAAATCACTTGTGTACTATTCTAAAGACTCTTAGAAGAAATGAATTATATGGGAAGTTTAATAAGTGTGAATTATAGCTTTAGGAATTTTTTTTTCTTGGCCATATTGTCTCTAAGGATGGAATCTCTATCGATCCTTTAAAGACCAAGGAAATCCAAGAATGGAAAGAACCGGCGAGTATAACTGAGGTACACAGTTTTATTGGTTTAGCAGATTATTATCGGTATTTCATCTCGAATTTTGCCCGATTGGGAAACCCATTAACCAAGCTCACACGTAAAGGGGTTAAATTTTTTGGGAAATAAGAGTGAGAAGAATGTTTTGAAGAACTAAATAGAAGATTAGTCAATGCTTCTATCTTGACTCTACCATCGGGGAATGATGAGTTTGTTATTTACAGTGATGCATCAAAGAAAGGAATTGGTTGTGTCCTAATGCAAAATGATAGGGTTATTGCCTATGCATCATGAAAACTAAAAATTCATGAGAAAAACTATCCCACTCATGATCTTGAGTTAGAATATCTAATATTTTCTCTAAAAATATGAAGACACTATCTCTATAGTGAAAAATGTGAGATATATACCGATCAAAAGAGCTTGAAGTATATTTTCTCACAAAAAGAACTCAACATGAGGCAAAGGAGATGGCTCTAACTACTCAAGGATTATGATTTCACTATACACTACCACCTGGGGAAGGAAAATAAGGTGGAAGATGCTTTGATCAGAAAGGATCATGAAGTTTTGAACAAGATGAGAGTTGAAAGGGATCCTATGTTCATGGATCTAGTAAAGATGGATATGGGAATAATGCTAGAAGGTGAAACATCAATACTTTTTCAAATGGTTGCCAATCCATATTTAATATAAAGGATAAAAAGTTCTTAGACTGATGATGAGGAGTTTCAAAACAAAATTAAAGCTATGAATAATGGGAGAATGATCGACTTCATATATGGAGATGAAATTTTGAAATTTGGGAAGAGACTTTGTGTTCCCGATATACCTGATCTAAAAAGGGAATTTTTGGATGATGCTCATAGCTCCAATTTCTCTGTACACCCTGGTAGCACTAAGATGTATAGAGATCTGTAGGGACATTTTTGGTGGGATAACATAAATATGGAGATTTCTAATTATGTGTCAAGATGTATGGTTTGTCAATATGTGAAGGCTTGAAGACAATATCCTAGAGGATTCATGCAACCTCTTCCCTTACTTGAGTGGAAATGGGATGATATTACAATAGACTTTGTCATGGGGCTACAAAAGACTCCTAGAAGGAATGATGCAATATGGGTCATTGTTGATCGTCTTACCAAGTCAACACATTTTTTTGTTATAAGATAAGATTTACCACTAAATTTTTTAGCAAGACTATATATTAATGAAGTTGTAAGACTTCATGGAGTACCCCTATTGATTGTTTCTGATCGTGATCCCCGTTTTACATCAATATTCTGGAAAATTCCTCAGAAGGCCTTGAATACTGAACTTCATTTGAGCACTACCTACCACCCTCAAACCAATGGACAATCAGAACGGACTATTCAAAACTTAGAAGACATGTTGAGATCTTTCTCACTTGACTTTTAAGGTATGTGGGATCAGTATTTACTTCTGGTAAAATTTTACTATAACAATAGCTTCCATTCAAGTATTCAGATGGCACCATATGAAGCATTATATGGAAAGAGATGTCACACACCGACTTGTTGGGATGATGTTGGTGAAAGAAAACTCACAGGCCTAGAACTTGTTGAGGAAACAATGGAAAAGGTGAAGATTATCCAAACCAACATCAAAGCAACTCAAATTAGGAAAAAGATCTATGCCGATAACCGAAGGAAGGATTTGGAATTTCAATTAGGAGATCATGTTTTCTTGAAGGTATCTCTATGGAAGGGTGTTATATGTTTCAGTAAAAAGGGTAAATTAAGTCCCATGTACATCAGACCTTTCAAAATTCTAGAATGAATTGGAGTTGTAGCTTATCGTTTGACAATGACACCAAGTCTCTCCAAAGTTCATGATGTGTTCCATATATCATTGTTGAGAATATACATGCCTGACCCAACGCATGTACTCACCTATAAAAAAATTGAACTGGAACATGATCTTTCTTATTGTGAAGATCATGTCAAGATTCTTGATACAAGATAACAAGTGTTGAGAAACCGGATGACTCGTCTGGTAAAAGTTCTATGTAGAAAGCATAAGATGGAAGAGGCAACGTGGGAACCCAAGGAACTTATGATGAAGAAACATCCAAATATTTTTATGTAGTAATATTCTAGAAATTTCTAGGAAAAAATTATTTGAAAGAGGGGAGAATGTAACACCCCAAGCTTCTACAGTACATTTCCCTTTGAATAATATAATAGCTTGCGTTGTACGCAACTTGGAGTTTTAACACACCATGACCAATTAAACTAGCTGTTATAAATAGTAATACCCACTTTTTGAAATTTTATAAATTTTATTTTTTAAGATGGACTTCATTTTTGGATTTATAATATCAAAATTAACTTAGGGTGAATTTTTGGTATTTTTGTGAAAACTTTCAATTTTTGATGAATAGTGAAAAACACTACGTCATTGTTTAAAACTGATTTTTTATTTAAAAAATTAGTTATCTTATTTAAATTTATATTAGGTAAAAATAGATACATAATAACTATTTATGTTCAATGTTATTCATTGGAGTAATTTTATAATAATATTAGATATATAAAATTTTATTGAACTTTTTACTGTCTTTTACCCACCTTCTAGGCGCATTTGAAAATTTGCATAAAACGTAATTTTAACGCTTATGTGAATTAAATTTAAAAAATCTGAGAGACAAAATTGACATTAGTAAGTAAAATGTGGTTCAATAAGATGAAAATATTTTTTGGTGAATAGTAACTTTTGACTTTTATTTACCACAGTTAAAAGTAAATAGGGTAATTAAAGGTAAAAAATGATATTATAATTACCCTAAAACATGTCCTAATTCTATTGGATAATTGTATTTAGACCAAAAAAAACCTTATGAATAAAATATGATCCTTTAGGTCCATTTGGATTAGATTAGGACATTTATTATTACTTTATTTAAAGAAGAGTTAAAAGTGTTAAATTCAAAGTTTAATAATTAAACCATTTTTAATATAGGGTTATACATAAGATAAATTATAATATAAATATTCATTATAAATATAAAAATATTTCCTATATAATGATATTTTATTTATAATTTTTAGTCATTAAATAGTTAAATTTATTTATGAGACAATGATGGTGCAGTAATTACCTTATTAATGAAAGATTAAAATAATTGATATTATAAATATCCAAATAAATGTAAATTGAGACTTGTGATGAATTCCACTAATTTTATATATTAATATTACATGTTAATATTGATTAAATAAATTTTGTTCGAAGTGATAAAGTTGTTATGATTTTCACAAAAACAAAATACCAAATAGTGTCAAAATTGACATAAATAAGTTTTTAAAACAAATACTATATTATTAATTTATATAATATTCCTGAAAATCTAAGATTCAGCCAAAGAACTTATATAATAATAGATATATAATAATGATCCACTTGGGGTTCGCTTGGCTTTTTATTGTAAGATTATTAACCATTTATTATAATAATACAAGAATACATGGTAAAAGTTAAACTATTTAACAAAGAGTTAAATATAAAAATAAGGTTAATATAATGACCTAAACCTATCTAAAACCTATTGGTTCAGAATTTTTCGACCCATACCCACCTTATCCTACAAATAAATCATTTTGGATCCATTATAAGCCTAATATGATTGTATAATAAAATAATATTTCATGCTTTTTCTAAAGTGACCCTCACCTCTCTTATAAAAAGGTACTTCCCCTTCTCTCAAAATAACATCTCCAAAGCTATTTTTCTCGGCCAACATCTGCTCAAATATCCTTATAAATACCCTCAAATCGACCTAGAGGCCTTACTTTGATCAAAAATCCAACCTAAGGATCCCTTTTGACCAACTCAAAAGGAAACACCCGTAGAAGAGGTAATAATTTCACCACCTCTTTGAAAGTTCTTTTCTTCTTCCACTTACTATTTCCTTGTTGTTTCCATACCAAAATAATAACTCCAGTACCTTATACATACTATGATGTTATTATAAATATGGTACAACCATATTCATTATTCTATCCATCCTATGAATGACAAGTCACCATACATGCGTACGTACGGCTTACCGTCTCCACGTCGTGGTGTAGTTTGTTATTCAAACACTTCATTATTTGGATGGGAATAATAATGATTATAAATAATGTAAATAATAAATATAACATGTTAAGAATTCTGTATATATGATATACCATCCAATTACATACGATTTCACCATCAATAGAATGATATAATCGCTCGTGCGTACGTACGGATTACCATTTCCACGAAGGCGATGAAATTCATTCCCCATCGTAACCATTCAAGAATAATTTTAATCTTATGATTAAAAATAATGTATAATAACTTAATATAATTATGGATATGAATCAAATACATCCTATCTATAACAAACATGGCTTACTTAACAAAACTTATAAAGGAAAATGAATCAGTTAACACCCAAAACAATGATACTACTGAAATATTATTAACAAATAAATATTAGAAGATCATATATGATATCATATTTATGTATGTGGTTATTGTATAATTTAATAATAATTAATTAACTATTATACAGGAGGTTAACATACCATTGACTAAGGAAAAGTACAAGGTAAGAGTTAATTCTACAATCTCTTCATTATCTGAGGTTGTTTATACGTGAGTATCTACTGGGGCCTCTTTATCATCCACATCCGTGTTTCTTAAAAATATATTTCAATTTTTTACTATTTCCTAGACTATGGGTTAAATTCATTAATACCATTATTTGAATTTTTATAAAGAAATCTTTCCACCATTTTCCAAACAAGGTCCTTTACGACATTTTCGACAAAATTAAGGAAATAATATTTTTTAACATATACAGCGAGTGCGTCTATTTTCCACCTTTATAAAACCTTATAAGATTTCCTTAAAATATTATTAGAATATTTTCAAAATAAATGTTTTCTTTTATAATTATATGACTTTTAAATGATTTCAAAATAGAAAGAGATATTTCACTCAAACAGTTTTGATTTCATCTATGTCAACATCCTTTGATGGATTTTATACTTGTTTGAAGTTGATTTATTATGATACAATCTTCCATATTGTATTGAAGGTTTTGTGATATCTTTGACTATAGATATGTTATTTTTATACCATTCATGGTTTATGGTTAAAGTATTAACATTTTGTATGCTAGTTTTAATACAAATGTTTATGTTATGTTTCAACCTTTTCATATGAGGAATGCATTGGACTTAGTAAGTGGTGGGTGGAGCCCACTATAGCTCCTTGATGTATCGGTAGGTCTCCTGAGAAAAACTAGTGTCTTGGAACAAGGCATTGACAAAATCTTATTTGTAGTCTTGGAACGAGGCCTTGACTACGTGGTTATGAAGTATAGCATTATGCATTCCATCATTATGGAATTGGCTATTGATATTACATGTGATTATTCGACTAGTAGAATATCCATGTGAATAAGTAAATGGTATTATTTTATTTATCTTTGTAATATTATGCTGAATTTTAAGTTTAAAAGGCTTTTGTTTTAGTCTTATACATTTTTTTTAAATTTTTATGCTTATTTATGAAAGTTTCCTCTATATTGTTACCCTTAATGAGCATTTGAGATCACCCATTTCTATGTTTTATTTTTCCCAGGATGTGAAGAAGTATTTTATGGTTGACCTGCAGGGATAGGCTAAGGGATATAAGTGTGTTCAAAGGGGACAAAATTTTGTTGTTGTTTTTATTTCATGATGTAATGTAAAAGTTATGTTTGTATCTAGTACTTCTAAGGATACTAAACTGATTAGTCTTTCGGGACATGATTCCCTGTATCATGAAAATGTTATGTAATAATGCACCAACTTTGGGTAACTAGGGTCGGGGAGTTATAGTGAAGAAAGTAATGGGAGATGATATAGCTCACTTATGGACCAGTGTTTATGTTTCCATGTTTCCAAAGGAACTGAAATATTATGGTATATAGGAATTTGTTTATGTTATTTAATGAATATTCATAAAACATTATGTAATATCTATGTATGAAAATACTATGTCACTATATCTAATCAAATTCAATGAATCTAATGGTGATCGTGAGGGGTAAAACACACAATTTACACACCCATTTATTCATTTCTTACAAAAATTGAAATTCATAGAACAATATAATAAATCCACAAAAATATAAACATAAATTAAACATCAAAACTATGGGATATAACATATATACCACATTTCTCAAGTTCTTAGACAAGAGCTCACTTAACCTTATCTCTTTATATAAAATCAAACAACCTTAAAAGAAAAAAACAAATAATCTTATAGCAGATAAGGGTCTAGATGATTCAAAAGGAGGAGAAAAAAAACATTATAGTTATTCTAGAAAATATAAGAATATGAGTGACAAACTCACTCTCATCTTTTATTTTCACCAAACATTGCTTCAAATGACTCAAAATCAAGGTAGAATAATAATTGTAAGAGGGGGGACCTCTTGGTGAATTACTCAAGATACTAGAGATGGATAGGTGACTAAAATATGATAGGAACATATAAATTTTACGGGGAATAAAATGTGAAATTACATCTTTTAATGAGGTATGCAGTTTAACTGTATGGTTTTTCAAACCATGTGCCAATTGTGAACCACCCACTATCCAATTGGGATCTCGGGTCGCACAATCTCTTTAGGATCCCGTATGGGTTTCTAAACAATCACGAGAACATTCATTTGGCTCTATCCAACCATGAACAATATACCCTCTTTTCTTTCTTTTCCTTTTCCCAAACCCCTGGGACACTACCCAAGTCCACTCATATTCTTGTGAAACAATTAATTAACCATTATAAAGTGAGTTAACATAAAATTTAAACATGTAATCACCTCCTAAAAATTTTGGGATCTTAAACATATTGGTCAAGTTTATTTGGAAACATGGATATATAAATAACCTATTCATAAGAGATCTATATTGTCTCCCACTTACTTCTTCACAACTAAACCCATTCAATGAAATATCATACTCAAAATATTTCTTAATATCCATGGGAAGGGATACATAAGAAGGGGTGAGATCACATTATCATTAAGGGTAAACAAGGGATATATCAATGATCTCTTAAGAATAACATGAACATAATGGTATGAGAATGTGATCATAACATTTGAAAAATGTACCCAACATATCATAGATCATAATGATAAATTGTTAGGTCCAAAAGGGGACTAGATACCCTGAGAGGGGGGTGAATCAGGGTATGAATATTCTTTAATAAATTCTTCATGCCCTAATACATCTTGAAATATTTATTATAAGGGTCAATTTTTTTGAACTTAAATGTTAATGCTGATATTATTCTTCCATTGTTTATCTGATGATGAATCATTGAATGTAATGTAGGAAAGAAAGCACGTGGATGCAATGATTTTTACATGATCCACACAAATATTATGGAAATTTAGGTCCCTCTATTATCACTAATGAATACATCCTCGGTTGAATATGGATGCTTTGTTTAAGTTCCAATTTCATCCAATAGATGAATACCACTTTACCACAGATGCACTAGGTAATGCCTTCTAAACAACTTTTATGATGCTCACTACCTTCGTGAAGCTCCTATTTCACAAATCTCAAACATCCTTCATGAAGCACACCTTCCCTTCACAAAGATCAATTAGTCTTCATGAAGCAAACCTCTTTCAAAAAGCTCAACTAGAATTCGTGAAGTTACTTCCATTCACAAAGCTTACTTATCTTTCGCAAATTACTTTACTTTCACGATTCTCATAACATTTGGTTGGAATTTACAGCATTCACAAACTTCTTCTCATATCACCTTCGTGAACCACCCTTTAATACAAAAAAGTGACCTTTACCAACAGAAAATTACTGAGAGATAATACATCTATTGGTAAAAATAATTAATTCCAACATATATTAAATTTTGTTGATATTAACTTTAGGTACCAACAATTATTTTTACCAACAGATATATCTGTTTATATTAGTAGTTCAATACCAACAAATCTTTTACTAACATTTAAATCTGTTGTATTATCATAATAATACCAACAATTTATTTATCGATAAATGAATCTATTGATATTAGTTATTGTTACCAAAAAATATTTTACCATTAAAACAATCTATTATTAATAAATTACTCATTAATATCAAATATTTCATCAAAAATTAAATATATAGATATATATGTTACCCATTAAAAGCAAATGATTTGATAATAAAAAAAATAATTAATTAAAATATCCATAATTAAGTAATTTTTATTTGTAATATATATATATACATACAAACATAATCCTTATGAAATATATATTTTTATATAAATTAATAACATTTTATTTATATAAATAAATAAATAAATGTATATACAAAAAAACTCTAATGTGTATCAAAACAATCCTCTCCCCCAACCCAACCTTGTTCCCTGCTGCCAGAATTTCCCGCGACCAATGTTCTTCACAGACCTCCTCGTAGGAATCTGGTGTCACCCTTGGAGGCATCCTCACGAAAAATCCCCTTTTCGGAATCACCCTCTAGGAGTTTTGGTGTTGGATTGCTCCTCACTTGGTTGGGGGAGCTCTCTCCGCCGCTTCATCTTGGGTTCCTCCTTTTCTATATCAACGACTTCTTCTTGCATCATAGGCCCCTTTCTTCCCCCTTTCAGTATTTCAGTTGCCTCCTATTTGGGTTCCCCGTTTTTCCTTTCTCTTTGTGGTTGTTTCTTTGTGTGTTTGGTTCTCTCTTCGACTATCGACAATCAATCATCCTCTTCCTTGGTTTTGACTGGTCTAGGATATCCCCTCATAATCATGAACTTTGGAATTCCCCACTCCGCCATCTCTCTTCTGATGTCTCCTATGAGGCATATTGGTTAGTCTGAGATACCCATTGTCGATATGTTCGGCCCCTCAGATTGGTAGGAATTTCCACCCACCCTTTAGGGGTGTTGGATCTACTTATCTATCCAGGGGTGT
Source organism: Viscum album (assembly GCA_963277665.1). NCBI lineage: Eukaryota > Viridiplantae > Streptophyta > Magnoliopsida > Santalales > Viscaceae > Viscum > Viscum album. The sequence goes on from OY728159.1 coordinate 1,893,769,862, forward strand.
TGGGATCAAACTCTGTATGTGTGCCTTGTTTTGATGTTGTGGGGATTTGTTGTGTTAGATTCTAGATATCTCTATTGGTGGGTGGAGTCTTGGATAGGTGTTTTGGAAGCGATAGAGGTGTGTTCATCGGTGGTATACTCTTGGATTGTTCCCCTGTCCCTGGTCTCAAGCTCACATTATGTTCCTGTCGTTGGTCTCACGCTCACTATTTGTTGTCTCTGGTTGATCTTTCTCATCCAACTCCAGGTATCTCATCACTTTAGCCTCAATCACTACCATTTTCTTGGTTAGTCACTAATTATCATCTCTATTGTTTCATTTTCCTTGAACTGTTTATGCTTCAGTTTGTGTTTTAGAATTATAATTGTGATAATGTTGAATTTTTTTTATGCCACAAACTGTTTTGTTTTGACCATTACAACATTGTTTAGATCATTTCATTTTGTGTATTGAATCAAAACTATTTTGATATTTTTGTGAATATTTTCATGAATTAAAAATTATGTGTTAAATTTTTGTTTTGAAATTATGAATCTATCTTGACAGTTTATGTTGTTTGATACTATAACTAAATTATAATTTTGGTCTAGTATTCATTGGTTATCTTTTTGTAGCACCCCAAAACTTGAACCTCATGTATTGATAAGTTTATGTATACATTTTTTTTGAATTTCATAACAACTGAACAAAACATGTTTCTCATGAGGAAGTAATAATATGGTTTTAATATATATTAGAATTCAACTGAGTAAAACACACAAATGGACACAAGGCTTTTTATTTAAACAAGAACACCATAGTGTTTACAATGTACCAAGATCACAAGAAATATTTATACCCAAATATACCTATTAAAAACCCTATCAGAATTACAGGGAGACCACTTAAAACAATGAGAATCCCAAGAAAATAATATGGGTCCTTAGAATCTGACATAATGAACATAAGAATGGCCAAAGCTACTGCGGCCACACTAAGAACCAATGGTATGACATGAACCATCTCCTTCTTTTTATCGAGTTTTAGAACACCCTAAGGCATGGTTTTATATAAGGCGATGACTTGACCGATGCCTTGGGTGACCGTTGAATTCCAACAACTATAATTATAGCCGTTGGCCTTTTGGTGAATTATCTAAAAACATTTAAGTACAACTTGGTTTTCCAAAATTTACGAATTGGAAATTATAAGATAACTTCTGATTATGGTGCAATCTAGAATAAACTTGCGAAATAAAAACAAGGCATATCTTATCTATTTAAAGACATGTGACTGTTGTTTTAGTCATTAGAGTTTAAAATCAGATGACCATTAGTGTTTTATTAAATGAATATAGTTATAATTTAAAGATAGTTTCTTGTAAATAAAAATAGAAAATTTATATTGTTTAAATTAGAAGTACAGTTTAAAATAATTATTTTATTCTTTATAAATTAGAAATTAATAGCATATTTTGATAATAATTATACTAATATATAAATGCAACTAATTTGTTTCTTGTCATCCAAATAAGATATATATATATATACACATATGTAAACAATATTTGAATTATAATTATATAAAACTAATACTATAATTTCATATATGAAATTGAGAATTATTGTATGGAAATATTTTAATGCCATTTATTATGCGAACTAATATTGAATCTATTATATGAATAATTACATGAGCTTTATATATTTTCGAAAATATGATGTATACTTTATAAATTTTGATTAGATGAAAGTTTAATAACATTATTAATATTTTGGATTTTTTTAACAAAATTTTAAATATATAATATAACCATTTTTAACAGAATGATTAAAATTTCACATATATGAATGATCTTTTAATAAAAAAATTATTGTTACTTTAAATAATATATATGTGTGTAATATTAACATTTTTACAAATATTTTGTAACTAATTATAACAATTATTTGATCTATTATATGAGTTATGATATATACCCAAGTATATATATAAAGTAATAATTAATAGTTTTAATTTATAAATTTATGACTAGATTAATTTTTTTATAAAATTATTAATTTTATGATTCTTGTTTAATAAAAATTATAATGGTATAAATATTCTAATATTAAACATATGATATGTTAAACTATATAAAATAACTTAAATATAAAAAGGTAAAGATATAATAATAATAATAAAGTGATAATTTGATTGAATTGTAGACAAAAAAAAGTCAAAAGGCAATTTGAAAGTGTGTATGGAAAATATATAAATCAAAAGGAAGACAAAAATGAAAAAAAATAAAACAATAAAAAAGGAATCTCGTAATGGGATTTAAAGGTCCTTGATTGAGGAGTCACGCTGCGGGGGGATCTGGTCTTCTGGTTTCATGCTTTAGAGTTTCAGCGGGTCGTGGTCGTAGGGTCTTTAAGGGGCATCGGGTCAGATGTCGTGCAACCAGAAAGGAGGTTCGGCCTCAGGTTCATGCGTCGCGCATGATGTGGCTTCAAGCGACGACGCGTGTAACACCTGAGATTTTTATGAGAAATATTTTGTTTTTATGTTATATAAATCATCAAAGGAATCTTTCACTACACACAACACTATCTTGGCTTGATTTACATGCAATCGTGACCTTTCTCGATAGCTTGCGTCATACGCAATACCGAGTTTCACTAAACAACGATATGCTATTAAAATATTATTAAAACTAGCCGTTATGAATAGTAATACCCACTTTTTGGAATTTTGGAAATTTCATCTTTCAAAATGGACTTCATTTTTGGATTTGGAATATCGAAATTAGCCTAGGGTGAAATTTTCGCATTTTTATGAAAACTTTCAATTTTTGATGAATAGTGAAAACACTAGGTTACTATTTAAAAAACGACTTTTTATTTAAATAATTATTTATTTTAATTAAATTTATTTTAGGTCAAAATTGATACATAATACCTATATAAGTTCAAAGTAATTCATTGGAGTCATTTTATAATAATTTTAGATATATAAAAATTTTATTGAACTTTTCACCGTCTTTTACCCACCTCCTAGAAGAGTTTGAAAATTCACATAAAACTTAATTTTCCCACTTCTGTGAGTGTAATTTCGAAAATCTGAGAGACACGGTTAATATCAAGGACTAAAATGTGGTTCAAGGAGATGAAAATAATTTTTGGTGAATAGTAACTTTTTACTTTTTTTTACCACGGTTAAAAGTAAATAGGGTAATTAAGGGTAAAAATGATATTATTATTACCCTAACACATGTCCTAATTCTATTGGATAAGTGTAATTCGACCAAAAAAAACCTTAGGAATAAAATATGACCATTTAGGCCCACTTGGATTAGATTAGGACATTTATTATTAATTTATTTAAAGAAGGGTTAAAATAATTAAAATCAAAGTTTAATAACTAAATAATTTTTAATATAGGGTTATACATAAGATAAATTAAACTATAAATATTAATTATAAATCTAAAAATATTTAATACATAATGGTATTTTATTTGTAATTTTTAAACATTAAATAATTTAATTTATTTATGACACAATGATGATGCAGTAATTATCTTATTAATGAAATATTGACATAATTGATGTTATAAATACCCAAATAAATATAATTTTAGACTTTTTATGAATTAAAATAATTTTATAGGTTAATATGACATGTTATTATTGACTTAATTAACTTTGTTCGAACTAATATTTCTGTTATTATTTTCACAAAAATCAATTACCAAATAGTGTCAAAATTGACATAAAATAGTTTTTAAACCAAATATTATATTATTAATTGTTATTTTATTTCTAAAAATCTAAGGTTCATCCAAATGACTTAGATAAGGTTATATATGTTAATAATAAACAACTTGGGGTTTGTTTGGCTTGTTTTAGTAAGTTTGTTAACCATATAGTGTAAGAAAACAAAAAGACACGGTAAAAGTTAAATTATTTAACTTAGAGTTAAATCTAAATGATAAGGATAAAATAGTAACCTAAACTTTTCTAAATTCTATTTTATTAGAGTATTTCAACCCATCCCCACCTTAGCTTAGAAATAAATCAATTTGGAGCTATTAAAAACCGAATATGACTTCATAATAAAATAATATTTTTAGTTTTTCCTAAGGTTCCCCTCTCCTCCCTTATAAAAGGGCACCTCCTCCCTCTCTTCCTCACACCACTTTTGTAACAGCCCAAGATTTTATAAAAAAATATTCTTTTTAATTTTATTAATGTCTTGTGTTGTACGCTACACCAAAAGGAGCTTGCACAACACACATCCTTGACTTGTCTTGCATTACACGCAATCGCGACCTTCCTCGATAGCGTGTGTAGTACGCAATACCGAGTTTCACTAAACAACGATATGCTATAAAAATATTATTAAAACTAGCCGTTATGAATAGTAATAACCACTTTTTGAAATCCAGTAAATCTTATTTTTCAAAATGAACTTTATTTTTGGATTCGGAGTATCGAATTTAGCCTAAGGTGAAATTTTGGTACTTTTCGGATAACTTTCATATTCTGATGAATAGTGAAAATTACTAAATTATAATTAAAAACAACTTTTTTAATCGAAATAATTAATAGTGATAAATCATTAATTTGAGTGGTTTTAAAGTATATTTAGAATATATTTTTACAATTTAATACAATGTTGGTCATTGGATGTAATTTCACATTTAAACTAGACATAAACAAGTGTCAATCTTTTGATAGATATTGTTTCTTAAAAACACGCTATTTGTTTTAACAGCGGGATTTAATTATAAAATTAATTAATGCAACTTTTATGTTATGAATTTGGTAAAATAGACTTCATTTTTGAATTCAGAATATGAAATATAGCTTGGGATGAAATTTTGGCATTGTTCTGAAAAACATCAATTTTTGATGAATAGTGAAACCACTAAGTGGTAGGTTAAAAACTGAATTTTGCATAAAACTTAATTTTACCGCTTCTGTGAATGGAATTTCGAAAATCCGAGAGACACGGTTAATATCAAGGACTAAAATGTGGTTCAATGAGATAAAAATAATTTTTGGTGAATAGTAACTTTTTACTTTTTTTTACCGCGGTTAATAGTAAATAGGGTAACTAAGGGTAAATATGATATTACTATTACCCTAACACATGTCCTAATTCTATTGGACAAGTGTAATTCGACCAAAAACAAACTTAGGAATAAAATATGACCATTTAGGCCCACTTGGATTAGATTAGGACATTTATTATTAATTTATTTAAAGAAGGGTTAAAATAGTTAAAATCAAAGTTTAATAAGTAAATCATTTTTAATATGGGGTTATACATAAGATAAATTAGACTCTAAATATTCATTAGAAAGATAAAAAGATTTCCTACATGATGGTATTTTATTTGTAATTTTTAGACATCAAATAATATAATTTATTTATGGCACAAAGATGATGCAGTAATTATCTTATTAATGAAATATTGACATAATTGATAATATAAATACCAAAATAAATGTAATTTAAGACTTTTTATGAATTCCACTAATTTTCTAGGTTACTATGATATATTAGTGATGATTTAATGAACTTGGTTCGAACATATAATTCTGTTATGACTTTCACAAAAATCATATATCAAATAGTGTCAAAATTGACACAAAATAGTTTTTAAATCAAATATTATATTACTAATTGTTATTTTATTCCTAAAAATCTAAGGTTCGGCCATATGACTTAGATAAGGATATATGTATTAATAATATACAATTTGGGGTTCGTTTGGCATGTTATAGTAAGTTTATTAACCATATAGTGAAAGAAAACAAAAAAGACACAGTAAAAGTTAAATTATTTAACTTAGAGTTAAATCTAATTGATAAGGTTAAAATAATATCCTAAACTTGTCTAAATCCTATTGGTTGATAGGATTTCGACCCATCCCCACTTTAGCTTCGAAATAAGACCCTTTGGAACCATTATAAACCGATTTTGACTTTAATATAAAATAATATTTTGAGATATTCCTAAGGTGCCCCTCTCCTCCCCTATAAAAGGACACCTCCTCCCCCTCCTCCTCACACCAATTTGAGCACTCAAGCTCGGCCAACCCCTGCCAATTTCTCCTCTCCACTTCCCTAGAAACATCCTAGAGGTTCTGGTCTTCTTCAAAGACCAATTTTAGTGCCCTAAGAGGAGGTCTCAAAGAGGCACTTCAAAGAAGAGGTAATTACCTTTACCAATTCTTTCATCTTTATTTCTTCTTCCACTTCTTCTTCTTAGGTTGTTTCATTATGAAGTAATAACATCAGTATCACTCATATACTGATATGTTATTATAAGTATGAAACAACCCTATTTCACCATCTATCCATCCTACGGAAAAAGAAATCACCGCGCGTGCGTACGTACGGAATACCGTCTCCACGTCGTGGTGTAATCTATTTTCCACCACCACCTTACATGGATGGGTATAATGGTGTAAAGAATAACTATACATAGTTATTACAACATCATATTGATTCTGATATATTGTATAATCCACTCCAATTCAATTCAATATTTATAGAAATGATATCATCGCTCGTGCGTACGTACGGACTACCGTCTCCACGACGCGATGAGATTCATTCTCCATGTTAACCATTTAAGAATGATTATAATGTATATATAAGAAATAATAATGAAATATATGACATTATAAAGCTACTGTATTTATGTATATATATACATATGTATGTCATCTACTTACTTCCATTTCAAGACAATAAGGAAAGGAAAACAACGTTCATGCGTACGTACGGACTACCGTCTCCATGAACGGTGTTTTTCATTTTATTTATCTACCTATTATATATATATATATACTGAATATATATGATATATAAATCATATTTTATATTCTGGAAGTAAGTAAATCATGATATAAGTAATAATGATGTCAAGAACAACAAGTCAAAACACCTACGATAAATGAAACGATTTTACCCAAAACGCTTCTTTAACATGGAGTTTACAAAAGAACGAGTAATATAATGTCATAAGTGAACCATATATGATATAATAACAATGAATATGATTCTGTAATAAGTCAATAACATGATTTAAATCATTATACAGGAGGTTCGGACACTTACAAAGCAAGTCGGACCTAAGGTAAGGGAAATATCACAATCTCATTTTTATCCGAGATTGTTTATTCGTAAGTATTTACTGGGGTGTATTTTATCATCCACATCCATGTTTCATCAAAATGTAATATTATTTCCATCCAACTACAATTGTTTAAAACCATTTTTACCCTTCGGTGAGTTTGTAGTAATATGTATGAAAGGAATCTTTTGTCGTACGAGGTACTTTTTGACTTTTCCGACAAAAGTACGAAGAATGTTTTTTTTTAACTTATACGGCACGAACGGATTTATACTGTTTTATAAAGCCTTATTTTCATTAAGATTCCTCTAAAAGATTTCATGACTATTTTCAATAAAATCTCTTTCTTTTAAAATTGCATGATGTTTTGTGAAAAGAAATTGATTTTGAAGAAGAAAGGATATTTTCCTCAAGAATTCATTTCAAGTGTTTTATCAAAATTATTTTCCATCTAAGATAATAAAGGGTTCTGTTTCTATCCATATTTTTACATTGATTTGACTATGTTGTGATGGAATTATGTTTATGAATTCCTTTATCTTATAAGAATGGTTTTATGATGTCATGTTGTTTAAGAATCCCATTTTTATTACATGGGTTATGCAATGATGTATGATTTATGATTTTGTGGCACACATAAGAAAGGATTCATTAAGAGATGGGTGGGACCTATATCTCCCTCCAATGCATTGGGTAAAGATTTTATATCTCATGAGATAGACATGGCTGGAATGGTAGGTTATACCGGTTCAGTGAAACAGGACTGAAACGAGGATTACTCGATTCAGAAAGGGACTTTGTCCACTAAGATAGTCTTGGCAATGAGTCTTGACTAACAAGAAATGATTCTCTATGATTATGTGTGTATGCCACAATGAGTAATGTTTTATGTTATGATTTCATTTCACTACTATGATTTATCCCATGTTATGAAATTATGCTCTCTTTTGCAGGTTAAGATTTCCAAAAAAAATGTTATGTTCTTATGAAAATTATGTGATTGATATTTCCTTTGTTTACCCTTACTGAGCATTTGAGCTCACCCTTTTATGTTTTCTTTTCCCCAGGATATAAAGAAAGGTTTTAGGTATAAAAAGGAAGATCTTTATGGGAGATGTTGAAGATCTTCCACCACAATTAGAAGTTTACGTTCCGAGTTTCCAAAGACACTAAACTATTACGATCCTTGTGTGTGTGTTTTTGTTATGTACTAAGTATTCCGCAAAAGTAATGTAATATCCATGTACGTCAAGATACGGGTCTCTACAGTTGGTATCAAAGGAAAGGTTTAGTCAACCTTTGGAAACTAGGATGCGAAAACGTTAGTGAGATCCCTAGAGATATTTCTAAGGTATGTCTAGGGATGTCTCTAAGGTTAAGTATACGTATAGGTTATAGTAATAGAATTACGCTAACGATCATAGAATTAAACCTAAGATGTTGGATATTGAAGGTACTCCCCCTTTATTATGTTGTTTTCCCTAGCATGATTTTTGCCTCTCACACTATTCTTTATGGGTTTTAGACGATGGCTGGAACCCGAAGGAACCGTGTTGATCAATGCAATGGACAATGCAATGATTTCCCTCCTGAACAAACAAATGTTTTGGGAGATGGAGTGCAAAATCTTATTGCTATACTTACACAAGCTATGAATAATTCTGGACTTCCAAATGAGCAGAGAAGGGAACAATATTCTATTGAGTCCTTCATGAGGCAACGTCCACCTTCTTTCAGTGGGTCTACTGATCCATTAGTTGCTGAACAATGGATTAGTACTACTGAAAAGATATTTTCAGTTCTTCAATGTTCTGAACATGATAAAGTCATCTTAGCAGTATATCGTTTGGAAGGTGAAGCTGATCAATGGTGGAATCTTATCAAGAATACGAGGCCAAGAGATGAAATTGAGTCCATGGAATGGGACGAGTTCAAGAACTTGTTTTTCAGTAAGTACTTCCCTCGTATTCTTCGAACAAAGATGGAGAAAGAGTTTCTTGAACTGAAGCAAAGGGATGATGAATCTGTTGGTACCTATGAAGCAAATTTTACAAGACTTGCAAGGTATGCTTCTGGAATTATCATCCAACCTGAAAGTAAAGTTGATCGATTTTTCAGTGGCTTAAAACCAAGTCTTCGAAGGGCATTAGCTATAAGAGACTTCAGTAGCTATGAAGAAATTGTGCGTTGTGCTATCAAGGTAGAAATGGAAGTTGGTGTTACATATCCATCTCATGGTTTTGACAAGAAACGAAATATGGAGTTCAAGGAGAAATCCCAGAATAATGGTGAAAAGAAGATGAATGTTTCCTTATGCACAAAGTGTGGAAAGAAGCATGGTGGAGATTGTCTTAAAGGGACTAGAAAATGTTTTAAGTGTGGAAAAGAAGGTCATCGAGCAGCTGAGTGTCGAAGTAATGGAAAAAGGTTTTCTAATGATGTGAATAAAGCAAACACTGCAGAGAACGCACTACCAACACTTCAATGCTTCAAGTGCAAAGAAATGGGGCATTATGCTAATAATTGCCCTAATCCAAGGGTTAGTGATGATCAACATGAGCAACCACTTAAGGCAAAGGACAAAGGGAAGTCACATGCGATCACTATTGGCGATGTTGAATATGACAATGATGTGGTGGAATGATTAAGTGTTTATGTAATGGGATTCCAAAATAATGTTTTATCCTGGAGTATTGGAATATTTATGTATTGGTCTAATGTGGTATTCAAACTGATTGAGATATTATGCGCATAATGAAGGGAAAATGAGAAAATTAATTGTTTAACAGTATTCATGAGCTCATGATTGATATAAGGACTAAGTGATATCATGGTTTGAGTATATAGAATTTTGAGGATTTTGGTATGTGGAAAGTGTTAACTTTTAACTGCACTCATGTTTTCACTAAGGTATTCAAGAGAATACACGATTAAGGACTTTGAATGTTTGGAATGTGACCAACAAGACATATCTTATGATATGTGGGGATCAACGACAGTATTAAATCTCTGGTAATCGATGTCACTATATTATGAGAGTGGACTGCAGTATTATGTATAAGCCTAAAGATTAGACTGGATTATGTTGGACATAAGTTAGTATTGTTTAAGGATAGAAGATTTTCGATATTATTGATGGGATGTTATAGTAACGTAGTTTTAGAAAAAAGGGACAACCTACAGGACGGGCGACAGCCCATCGCTTCGGACAAGGCTGTAGGAATCGAACCCACAACCGAAGTGCGACTGGCCTTTATCGCCTACCACTAGCCTACAGGAAGTCCCTGTTTAGTAGAAACTAGTTTTATTATATTAAGCAGTATGATATATGAAGTATAAGTCCATATGTGATTAATCTCACTATAGATCGACTTATGTATATAATTTTGCTAACCTTTTGTTTGAAACAGATGGAATGACCCGTCATTCTATCACATGATCTGCTAACACTTCACGAATAACAAATTCAACTTCATTTATTTAAGAGATGAAGTGGAAATTGTTAAAGGCACGAACAACAGTGAGATTGTACCAAAATAAAGTAAGTATTTATTCTAATTCAAATTCTTTAACTTTAGGGAAATGATCTTGAAAACCAAAAATGTTGTCCTAGTTCTCTTATACCTGATGAATCAGATGGTACCTTATATCATCACAAATCTATGGATTTGTGATTACTGGCTTTTCCATAGCCATGTTCTCTACCACTCTCCATCAGAACATGATGCTTAGATTTCTCTTCCATATCCATATTTTCACCTATGTGGAAACCCAGTGATTAGTTTATTTGGGTAATCGTTACATTTCATACTTTAGTTTTTAAAGCCATGTTTTGGTATTCCAATTTACTATGTGGGTTTCTATTAAAGAAACTTTAAAATAGTAAACCATTTATAACCCCGACGAATTTCGAGGGCGAAATTCATTTTAAGGGGGGTAGAATGTAACAGCCCAAGATTTTATAAAAAAATATTCTTTTTAATTTTATTAATGTCTTGTGTTGTACGCTACACCAAAAGGAGCTTGCACAACACACATCCTTGACTTGTCTTGCATTACACGCAATCACGACCTTCCTCGATAGCGTGTGTAGTACGCAATACCGAGTTTCACTAAACAACGATATGCTATAAAAATATTATTAAAACTAGCCGTTATGAATAGTAATAACCACTTTTTGAAATCCAGTAAATCTTATTTTTCAAAATGAACTTTATTTTTGGATTCGGAGTATCGAATTTAGCCTAAGGTGAAATTTTGGTACTTTTCGGATAACTTTCATATTCTGATGAATAGTGAAAATTACTAAATTATAATTAAAAACAACTTTTTTAATCGAAATAATTAATAGTGATAAATCATTAATTTGAGTGGTTTTAAAGTATATTTAGAATATATTTTTACAATTTAATACAATGTTGGTCATTGGATGTAATTTCACATTTAAACTAGACATAAACAAGTGTCAATCTTTTGATAGATATTGTTTCTTAAAAACACGCTATTTGTTTTAACAGCGGGATTTAATTATAAAATTAATTAATGCAACTTTTATGTTATGAATTTGGTAAAATAGACTTCATTTTTGAATTCATAATATGAAATATAGCTTGGGATGAAATTTTGGCATTGTTCTGAAAAACATCAATTTTTGATGAATAGTGAAACCACTAAGTGGTAGGTTAAAAACTGAATTTTGCATAAAACTTAATTTTACCGCTTCTGTGAATGGAATTTCGAAAATCCGAGAGACACGGTTAATATCAAGGACTAAAATGTGGTTCAATGAGATAAAAATAATTTTTGGTGAATAGTAACTTTTTACTTTTTTTTACCGCGGTTAATAGTAAATAGGGTAACTAAGGGTAAATATGATATTACTATTACCCTAACACATGTCCTAATTCTATTGGACAAGTGTAATTCGACCAAAAACAAACTTAGGAATAAAATATGACCATTTAGGCCCACTTGGATTAGATTAGGACATTTATTATTAATTTATTTAAAGAAGGGTTAAAATAGTTAAAATCAAAGTTTAATAAGTAAATCATTTTTAATATGGGGTTATACATAAGATAAATTAGACTCTAAATATTCATTAGAAAGATAAAAAGATTTCCTACATGATGGTATTTTATTTGTAATTTTTAGACATCAAATAATATAATTTATTTATGGCACAAAGATGATGCAGTAATTATCTTATTAATGAAATATTGACATAATTGATAATATAAATACCAAAATAAATGTAATTTAAGACTTTTTATGAATTCCACTAATTTTCTAGGTTACTATGATATATTAGTGATGATTTAATGAACTTGGTTCGAACATATAATTCTGTTATGACTTTCACAAAAATCATATATCAAATAGTGTCAAAATTGACACAAAATAGTTTTTAAATCAAATATTATATTACTAATTGTTATTTTATTCCTAAAAATCTAAGGTTCGGCCATATGACTTAGATAAGGATATATGTATTAATAATATACAATTTGGGGTTCGTTTGGCATGTTATAGTAAGTTTATTAACCATATAGTGAAAGAAAACAAAAAAGACACAGTAAAAGTTAAATTATTTAACTTAGAGTTAAATCTAATTGATAAGGTTAAAATAATACCCTAAACTTGTCTAAATCCTATTGGTTGATAGGATTTCGACCCATCCCCACTTTAGCTTCGAAATAAGACCCTTTGGAACCATTATAAACCGATTTTGACTTTAATATAAAATAATATTTTGAGATATTCCTAAGGTGCCCCTCTCCTCCCCTATAAAAGGACACCTCCTCCCCCTCCTCCTCACACCAATTTGAGCACTCAAGCTCGGCCAACCCCTGCCAATTTCTCCTCTCCACTTCCCTAGAAACATCCTAGAGGTTCTGGTCTTCTTCAAAGACCAATTTTAGTGCCCTAAGAGGAGGTCTCAAAGAGGCACTTCAAAGAAGAGGTAATTACCTTTACCAATTCTTTCATCTTTATTTCTTCTTCCACTTCTTCTTCTTAGGTTGTTTCATTATGAAGTAATAACATCAGTATCACTCATATACTGATATGTTATTATAAGTATGAAACAACCCTATTTCACCATCTATCCATCCTACGGAAAAAGAAATCACCGCGCGTGCGTACGTACGGAATACCGTCTCCACGTCGTGGTGTAATCTATTTTCCACCACCACCTTACATGGATGGGTATAATGGTGTAAAGAATAACTATACATAGTTATTACAACATCATATTGATTCTGATATATTGTATAATCCACTCCAATTCAATTCAATATTTATAGAAATGATATCATCGCTCGTGCGTACGTACGGACTACCGTCTCCACGACGCGATGAGATTCATTCTCCATGTTAACCATTTAAGAATGATTATAATGTATATATAAGAAATAATAATGAAATATATGACATTATAAAGCTACTGGATTTATGTATATATATACATATGTATGTCATCTACTTACTTCCATTTCAAGACAATAAGGAAAGGAAAACAACGTTCATGCGTACGTACGGACTACCGTCTCCATGAACGGTGTTTTTCATTTTATTTATCTACCTATTATATATATATATATACTGAATATATATGATATATAAATCATATTTTATATTCTGGAAGTAAGTAAATCATGATATAAGTAATAATGATGTCAAGAACAACAAGTCAAAACACCTACGATAAATGAAACGATTTTACCCAAAACGCTTCTTTAACATGGAGTTTACAAAAGAACGAGTAATATAATGTCATAAGTGAACCATATATGATATAATAACAATGAATATGATTCTGTAATAAGTCAATAACATGATTTAAATCATTATACAGGAGGTTCGGACACTTACAAAGCAAGTCGGACCTAAGGTAAGGGAAATATCACAATCTCATTTTTATCCGAGATTGTTTATTCGTAAGTATTTACTGGGGTGTATTTTATCATCCACATCCATGTTTCATCAAAATGTAATATTATTTCCATCCACCTACAATTGTTTAAAACCATTTTTACCCTTCGGTGAGTTTGTAGTAATATGTATGAAAGGAATCTTTTGTCGTACGAGGTACTTTTTGACTTTTCCGACAAAAGTACGAAGAATGTTTTTTTTAACTTATACGGCACGAACGGATTTATACTGTTTTATAAAGCCTTATTTTCATTAAGATTCCTCTAAAAGATTTCATGACTATTTTCAATAAAATCTCTTTCTTTTAAAATTGCATGATGTTTTGTGAAAAGAAATTGATTTTGAAGAAGAAAGGATATTTTCCTCAAGAATTCATTTCAAGTGTTTTATCAAAATTATTTTCCATCTAAGATAATAAAGGGTTCTGTTTCTATCCATATTTTTACATTGATTTGACTATGTTGTGATGGAATTATGTTTATGAATTCCTTTATCTTATAAGAATGGTTTTATGATGTCATTTTGTTTAAGAATCCCATTTTTATTACATGGGTTATGCAATGATGTATGATTTATGATTTTGTGGCACACATAAGAAAGGATTCATTAAGAGATGGGTGGGACCTATATCTCCCTCCAATGCATTGGGTAAAGATTTTATATCTCATGAGATAGACATGGCTGGAATGGTAGGTTATACCGGTTCAGTGAAACAGGACTGAAACGAGGATTACTCAATTCAGAAAGGGACTTTGTCCACTAAGATAGTCTTGGCAATGAGTCTTGACTAACAAGAAATGATTCTCTATGATTATGTGTGTATGCCACAATGAGTAATGTTTTAAGTTATGATTTCATTTAACTACTATGATTTATCCCATGTTATGAAATTATGCTCTCTTTTGCAGGTTAAGATTTCCAAAAAAAATGTTATGTTCTTATGAAAATTATGTGATTGATATTTCCTTTGTTTACCCTTACTGAGCATTTGAGCTCACCCTTTTATGTTTTCTTTTCCCCAGGATATAAAGAAAGGTTTTAGGTATAAAAAGGAAGATCTTTATGGGAGATGTTGAAGATCTTCCACCACAATTAGAAGTTTACGTTCCGAGTTTCCAAAGACACTAAACTATTACGATCCTTGTGTGTGTGTTTTTGTTATGTACTAAGTATTCCGCAAAAGTAATGTAATATCCATGTACGTCAAGATACGGGTCTCTACAACTTTGAGCCTTCAAGCTCAGCCAAAACCTGCCAATTTCTCCTCTACACTTCCCTAGAAACATCCTAGAGGTCCTGGTCTTCTTCAAAGACCATCTTTAGTGTCCTAAGAGGAGGTTAAGAAGAGGCGCTTCAAAGAAGAGGTAATGTCCGTTACCGATTCTTTCAACTTTATTTCTTCTTCTACTTATTTTTCTTTAATTGTTTCATTATGAAGTAATAACATCAGAATCACTCATATACTGATATGTTATTATAAGTATGAAACAACCCTATTTCACCATCTATCCATCCTACAGAAAATAAAATCACCGTGCGTGCGTACGTACGGAATACCATCTCCACGCCGTGGTGTAATCTATTTTCCACAACCACCTTACTTGGATGGGTATAATGGTGTAAAGAATAACTATATATGATTATTGTAAAGTGATATTTATTCTGAAATAGTATACATGCACTCCAATAAAATTCCACGATCATGGGAACGATATCATCGCTCGTGCGTACGTACGGAATATCGTCTCCACGATGTGATGCGACTCGTTCTACATGATATTCATTGCATAATTATTATATAAATGAATTGAATGAATTAATATGATATATATTACAATAATACCATTATGGAAATTAGGTATCTATAACCTAAAAAGAAGAATAAGAATTTATTCGACAAAGCACGTATAAGAACAAAATTAATAAACTCCCGAATAACAAGTAGCAATGAAATATTACTAATAAGAAGCTAAGAATATGACCATATATGATATCATAAATATAATTATGATTCTGGAATAAGTCAATGTCATTATTTAAATCATTATACAGGAGGTTCGGACACTTACGAATCAAATCAGACCTAAGGTAAGGGAAAATCTCACAATCTCAATTTTTATCCGAGATTGTTTATACTTCAGAATTTAATGGGGAATATTTATTATCCACATACATGTTTCCTCAATAGGTAATATTATTTATATCCTCCTACAATTGTTTAAATCCAATTTTACCCTTCGGTGAGTTTTTAGTAAAAGATATGAACGGAAGATTTTGTCATTTTTCGTATGAGGTACTTTTTGACTTTTCCGGCCAAAGTACGAGAAGAATGTTTTTTAAAACTTATACGACATGAATGGATTTTTAGAAAATTATCTCCATGAAGCTTCATTTACATGTTTTCAAGTTTATTTTTAATCAAATTCTTTTATTTTAAAATTATATGACATGTTAAGAAAGGAAAATGTTTTTGAAGTAGAAAAGATATTTTCCTCAAGAATGGAGTTCAAGTGTTTTATCAAAAATTATTTTCCATCTAAGATAATTTAGGGTTCTATTTCTATCACTATTTTTACATTGTTTTGATTATGTTATGATGGAATTATTTTTATGATGTCCTTTTATCTTATATGGATTATGTTATGATGGAATGATGATTAAGAATCCCATTTTTATTACATGGGTTATGCTATGATGTATGACTTTTGATTTTGTGGCACACATAAGAATGGTTTCATTATGAGATGGGTGGGACCTATATCTCCCTCCAATGCATTGGGTAAATATTTACATCTCATGAGATAGACAGGGCTAGAATGGCAGGTTAAACCGGTTCAGTGAAACCAGACTGAAAAGAGGAGTGAACTCAGTTCAGAAATGGACTTTGTTCGCTAAGATAGTCTTGGCTATGAGTCTTGACTACTAAGAAATGATTCTCTATGATTATGTGTGTATGCCACAAAGTTTCATGTTTTAAGTTATGATTATTGGGATTACATTTCACTACTATGATTTATCCCATGTTATGAAATTATGATCTCTTTTGCAGGTTAAGATTTCCAAAATGACATGTTCTTATGAATATTATGTGATTGATATTTCTTTTGTTTACCCTTACTGAGATTTTGAGCTCACCCTTTTGTATGTTTTCTTTTCCCCAGGCCAGGAAGAAGGATATTAAGTAAGATATACCAAAAGGGACTCTAGATATGATAAAATAATAGGGAGACAATGTAGATGATTTATGAACAAGTTTTTTATGTTTCCCAGTTTCTAAAGACTTTATACCTATACGGTCCTTTCCTGGTTTTGTTATATGTTGTAATAAGTGTGCTTCAATTATGAAGTAATAACAATGTATGTAAAGTATGGGTCGTTATAGTTTGTATCAGAGGTAAAAGAGGTAGGAACGAATCTGATCCTTGGGAAATCTCATGTGTGAGCGTTGGACGAAGCATGGATCTCCACCCAAGGGCTTCATGAGGAAATGGATGCCACTGGGGATGGTGGTGTGTCCCGCCCAGGGGGTGTATCCTCCCATGGAGTGCCCTGATAGGTATCAATTATAGTCCCCTGGAAGTATTTCCAGACCGTTATAGTTGGTATCAGAGGAAAGGTATAGTCAACCTTTGGAAACTAGGATGTGAAAGCCTTAGTAAGAACCCTAAGGATAAGTCTAAGTATAGAACACAATATTAGTGTTTTAAAAATGGCCATGAAAAACCTATGATGAGACCTTAAGTGTGAAATTTTATTCTTGATTATGTGGTTTTCCTATTATACTTAGTGTTTCTCACACTATTCTTCTTGGTTTTAGTCAATGGATGGAACCTGAAGGAACCGTGTTAATGCGGAATGCGATGAGTAATGCAATGATTGTCCCCCTGAGCAACCAAACGTTATGGGAGCTATAATGGGAAATCTTGTAGCCATGCTCACACAACTTTATCAAGCTATGAATCATGCAGGACTTTCAAACGAGTAAAGGAAGGAGCAACATTCTGTTGAATCCTTCATGAGGCAGCGTCCACCTTCATTCAGTGGGTCTACTGATCCATTAGTTGCTGAAAAATGGATCAGTACTACTGAAAAGATATTTTCAGTTCTTCAATGTTCTGAACATGATAAAGTCATATTAGAAGTGTATCGTTTGGAAGGAGATGCTGATCAATGGTGTAATCTTATCAAGAATACGAGGCAAAGAGATGAAATTGAGTCCATGGAATGGGACAAGTTCAAGAACTTATTTTTCAATAAGTACTTCTCTCGTATTCTTTGAACAAAGATGGAGAAGGAGTTTCTTGAAATGAAGCAAAAGGATGATGAATCTGTTGGTACCTATGAAGCAAATTTTACAAGACTTTCAAGGTACGCTTCTGGTATTATTATCCAACCTAAGAGTAAGATCAATCGATTCTTTAGTGGCTTAAAACCAAGTCTTCGAAGGGCGTTAGACATAAGGGACTTCAATAGCTACGAGGAAATAGTTCGATGTGCTCTCAAGGTTGATATGGAGATTGGAGTAACCCATTAGTCATATGGGTTTGATAAGAAGAGGAAAATGGAATTCAAAAGAAAATCTAAAGAGCAAACTGAAAAGATGATGAGTTTTCCCTTATGCTCAAAGTGTGGAAAGAAACATGGAGGGAGTTGTCTTAAAGGGACAAGTAAATGTTTCAAATGTGGAAAGGAAGGTCATCGGGCATTTGAATGCTGAAATGATGGGAAGAAGATGTCTAGTGATGGGAACAAAGAAAATGCTACACAGAGTGCACCTCCTACACTTCAATGTTACAAGTGCAAGGAAATGGGTCATTTTTCTAATCAATTCCCTAATCCAAGGGTTGTTGATGATGATCGACGTCAACAAACTCTTAAGGCTAAAGACAAAGGAAAGTCACTTGCAATTTCTATCAGCGATGTGGAGTACAATAACGAAGTGGTGAAAGGTACACTTACCATCCACTCTAAAGTAGAAAATGTTTTATTTGATTCTGGATCCACCCACTATTTTATTTCTAAATAATTTTATAAGGGTATCACCGTATTACCTCAACAATTGGATGTTGAGTTAGCTGTGACAACTCCTAATGGCACAACAGTCGCATCAAAAGTTTATAATTCTTCTCTGATTGAAGTTTGTGGGAAAGTTCTTCCTGCAAATCTTGTGATCCTTCCTATAGTGGAATTTGATGTGATTATTGGCATGGATTGGATTTATTTATATGGATCTCATATCAATTTCCAAATAAGGGAAGTCACATTTCATATTACAGATCAATCTATGATCGTATATTGATGCAAGGATGAACATAACCTTCCAGTGGAAATTTCTTCCATCTTATGGGTCTTGATTCTACTAAATGAAGGTTATTTGTCTCAAATGGTTGGTGATAAACTCATGATTAAGAATATTCCCATTGTACGGGAGTTTGACGATGTCTTTCTGGAGGAATTTCCGGGTCTTCCACCAAATCGTGAAGTTAAGTTTTCAATAGAACTCATACCGGGTGCTTTGCCTATTTCAAAGACATCTTATAGAATGACCCCAATTGAGTTGCAGGAATTGAAGAAGAAACTCCAAGAGAATCTTGATAAAGGATTCATATGCCCTAGTGCATCACCTTGGGGAGCACCTGTTCTGTTTGTTAAGAAGAAAAATGGATCAATGAGACTCTGCATTGATTATTGAGAACTTAACAAGATCACGATCAAGAAAAAATATCCTCTCCCGTGCATTGATGACTTATTGGACCAACTACACGGAGCTCAATACTTTTCCAAGATTGATCTTTGTTCAGGGTATCATCAATTAAGGGTCAAAAGGGAGGATATACCAAAGACGACTTTCCGTACAAGGTATGTACACTATGAATTTATAGTGATTCCATTTGGTCTTACTAATGCTCCTACTATCTTCATGGATCTGATGAATAGAGTCTTTAGAGACTATCTTGATCAGTTTGTGGTAGTCTTTATAGACAATATTCTTGTCTATTAAAAGAGCAAGGAAGAACATGAAGATCACTTGAGAATTATATTGAAGACCCTAAGAAAGGATAATCTTTATGCCAAATTTACCAAGTGTGAATTTTGGCTTCAAAAAGTTGCATTTTTGGGTTACATAATCTCAAAAGAGGGGATATCTGTGGATCCAGCAAAAACAGAGGTTATCGAAAGATGGTCGAGACCAACAACAGTAACCAAGATCCGAAGTTTTCATGGTTTGGCTGGATATTATCGACGTTTTGTGAAAGATTTTTCACGATTATCTAATCCACTCACCAGGTTGACTCGAAAATGAGTTAAGTTCGTGTGGACGGAGGAATGTGAAGAGAATTTCAAGGAGTTGAAAAGAAGGTTATCCAGTGCACCTGTACTCACACTTCCTTGTAGTGGAGAAAGGTTTGTGATCTACAGTGATGAATCCAAGAAGGGATTGGGGTGTGTTCTCATGAAAAATGATATGGTGATAGCTTATGCCTGATGACAGTTGAAAATCCATGAGCAAAATTACCAAACTCATGATTTGGAGTTAGCTGCGGTAATCTTTGCATTCAATATTTGGAGGCATTATCTTTATGGAGAAAGGTGTGATATTTATACTGATCATAAAAGTTTAAAGTATATTTTCACATAAAAGGAGATGAATATACGCCAAAGAATATGGTTTGAGCTGATTAAGGATTACGACTTCTCAATTCATTACCACCCTGGGAAAGCAAACAAGGTGGAAGATGCATTAAGTCGACAAGACCATGCTAGATTATCCATGATGAGGATCAAAAAAGATCCAATATTTATGGATTTACAAAGGATGGATCTTGGAATTATAATGGAAGGGGAAAAATCATATCTTTCTCAAATGAATGTTCAACCATATATACATGTGAAGATTAAAGAGGCACAGAAAGAAGATGTAGATTTACAAAAGAAGGTGAGAAATGTTTCTGAATTCAACCTTGATTGTGATGGGATAATAAATTTCAGGAATTGGGTTTGTGTTCCTCTCATCCCCAAATTAAAGAAGGATCTACTGGATGAGGCTCATAGTTCTTCATTCTCCATTCATCCTGGAAGCACAGAGATGTATAGGGACCTGAAAGAGTACTTCTGGTGGAATGGAATGAAAAGAGATGTTGCTGAATATGTCTCTCGATTCTTGGTTTGTCAGCAAGTTAAAGCTAAGAGATATAAGTCTAAGGGGATGTTACAACCATTACCCATACCTGAATGGAAATGGGAAAACATCACTATGGACTTTGTCACTTGACTTCCTAAAACATACAAAGACAATTATGCTATCTGGGTCATAGTTGATCGTCTTACAAGGTCTGCACACTTCATTTCTATTAGAGAATATTTCTCTCTGGATCAGCTTGCCAGGATATATGTAAAGGAAGTGGTAAGATTGCATGGAGTACCACTTTCTATAATATCTGATTGGGATCCGAGGTTTACCTCAAAGTTTTGGATAAGTCTTCAGCATACTCTGGATACAGAGTTGAGTTTCAGTACTGCTTATCATCCTCAGAAAGACGGTTAGTCTGAGAGGACAATTCAAACTCTAGAAGATATGTTGAGAGCTTGCTCTATGGATTTCAGAGGTGGTTGGGATCAACACCTACCTTTGGTGGAATTTTCTTGTAATAATAACTTTCACTACAGTATTCAGATGGATCCTTATGAAGCTCTCTATGGAAAGAAATGCAGGACTCCAACTTGCTGGGATGAAGTTGGGGAAATAAAGCTATTAAAACCTAATCTTGTTGATGAGATGGAAGAAAAGGTCCGATCTATTCAACAACACATAAGAGAAGCTCAGAGTCGACAAAAAAGTTATGCCGACAACTAAAGAAAATACCTAGAGTTTGAAGTGGGTGATAAAATGTTCTTACGAATATCTCCTTGGAAGAGAGTAATGAGATTTGGAAAGAATGGAAAGCTGAGCCCTAGGTATATTGGTCCTTTTGAAATACTGGATCGTGTTGGGAAGGTAGCTTACTGATTGAATCTTCCACTGAATCTCTCTCAAATTCACGATGTGTTCCATGTATCTCTCTTGAGAAAGTACATACCTAATCCTTCACATGTACTCAGCTCAGAAGTTGTACCGCTGGAGCAAGATCTTTCTTATGAAGAACAGCCGATAGAGATTCTAGATCGTAGTGAAAAAGTCCTACGGAACAAGACCACTCACTTGGTGAAAGTTTTATGGAGGAACCAACAATTAGAAGAAGCTACATGGGAGCTTAAGGATATGATTAGGGAGAGGTATACTCATCTGTTTATTACAAAGTGATGAATTTCGAGGGCAAAATTCATTTTAAGGGGGGTAGAATGTAACACCTGATATTTTTATGAGAAATATTTTGTTTTTATGTTATATAAATCATCAAATGAATCTTTCAATACACACAAAACTAGATTGGCTTGCTTTACACGCAATCACGACCTTCCTCGATAGCTTGCGTCGTACGCAATACCGAGTTTCACTAAACAATGACATGCTATTAAAATATTATTAAAACTAGCCGTTATGAATAGTAATACCCACTTTTTAGAATTTTGTAAATTTCATCTTTCAAAATGGACTTCATTTTTGGATTCAGAATATAGAAATTAGCCTAGGGTGAAATTTTGGTATTTTTCTGAAAACTTTCAATTTTTGATGAATAGTGAAAACACTAGGTTACTATTTAAAAACCGACTTTTTATTTAAATAATTATTTATTTTATTTAAATTTATTTTAGGTCAAAATTGATACATAATACCTATATAAGTTCAAAGTAATTCATTGGAGTCATTTTATAATAATTTTAGATATATAAAAATTTTATTGAACTTTTCACTGTCTTTTACCCACCTCCTAGGAGAGTTTGAAAATTCACATAAAACTTAATTTTCCCGCTTCTGTGAGTGGAATTTCAAAAATCCGAGAGACACGGTTAATATCAAGGACTAAAATGTGGTTCAATGAGATGAAAATAATTTTTGGTGAATATTAACTTTTTATTTATTTTTACCATGGTTAAAAGTAAATAGAGAAATTAAGGGTAAAAATCATATTATTATTACCCTAAAACATGTCCTAATTCTATTGGATAAGTTTAATTCGACCAAAAAAAACCTTAGGAATAAAATATGACCATTTAGGCCCACTTGGATTAGATTAGGACATTTATTATTAATTTATTTAAAGAAGGGTTAAAATAATTAAAATCAAAATTTAATAACTAAATAATTTTTAATATAGGGTTATGAATAAGATAAATTCGACTATAAATATTCATTAGAAGGATAAAAAGATTTCCTACATAATGGTATTTTATTTTTAATTTTTAGACATTAAATAATTTAATTTATTTATGACACAATGATGATGCAATAGTTATCTTATTAATGAAATATTGACATAATTGATGTTATAAATACCCAAATAAATGTAATTTGAGACTTTTTATGAATTAAAATAATTTTCTAGGTTAATATTACATGTTAGTATTGATTTAATTAACTTTTTTTGAACTAATCTTTCTATTATGATTTTCACAAAAATCAATTACCAAATAGTGTCAAAATTGACATAAAATAGTTTTTAAAACAAATATTATATTATTAATTGTTATTTTATTCCTAAAAATCTAAGTTTAGACCAAATGACTTAGATAAGGTTATATATATTAATAATAAACAACTTGGGGTTCGTTTGGGTTGTTATAGTAAGTTTGTTAACCATATAGTGTAGGAAAACAAAAAGACACGGTAAAAGTAAAATTATTTAACTTAGAGTTAAATCTAAATGATAAGGATAAAATAGTAACCTAAACTTGTCTAAATTATATTGGATGAGAGGATTTCGACCCATCCCCACCTTAGCTTCGAAATAAATCAATTTGGAGCTATTAAAAACCAAATATGACTTGATAATAAAATAATATTTTTAGTTTTTCCTAAGGTGCCCCTCTCCTCCCTTATAAAAGGGCACCTCCTCCCTCTCTTCCTCACACCACTTTGAGCCTTCAATCTCAGACAAACCCTGCCAATTTCTCCTCTCCACTTCCCTAGAAACATCCTATAGGTCCTGGTCTTCTTCAAATACCATCTTTAGTTCCCTAAGAGGAGGTTAAGAAGAGGCGCTTCAAAGAAGAGGTAATGTCCGTTACCGATTCTTTCAACTTTATTTCTTCTTCTTCTTCTTATTATTTAGTTGTTTAATTATGAAGTAATAACATCAGGATCTCTCATATAATGATATGTTATTATAAGTATTAAACAACCATATTTCACCATCTATCCATCCTATGGAAAAAGAAATCACCACGCGTGCGTATGTACGGAATACCGTCTCCACGCCGTGGTGTAATATATTTTCCACCACCACCTTAATTGGATGGTTATAATGGTGTAAATAATAAATATATATTATTATTGAAAAGTTATATTGATTATGAAATAGTGTACATGCACTCCAATACAATTCCACGATCATGGGAACGATATCATCGCTCGTGCGTACGTACGAAATACCGTCTCCACGATGTGATGCGACTTGTTCTAAATGATCTTAAATGTATAATGATTATATAAATGAATTGAATGAATTAATATGATATATATTACACTAATACCATTCTGGAAATGAGTTATCTATAACCTAAAAATAAGAATAAGAATTTATTCGACAAAACACGCATAAGAACAAAAAGTAATAAACACCCGAATAACAAGTAGCAATGAAATATTACTAATAAGAAGCTAATAATATGACCATATATGATATCATAAAATTAAGTATAATTCTGGAATAAGTCAATGACATTATTTAAATCATTATACAGGAGGTTTGAACACTTACGAAGCAAATCAGACCTAAGGTAAGGGAAAATCTCACAATCTCAATTTTTATCCGAGATTGCTTATACTTCAGAATTTACTGGGGAATATTTATCATCCACATCCATGTTTCCTCAATAGGTAATATTATTTATATCCTCCTATAATTTTTTAAATCCAATTTTACCCTTCAGTGAGTTTTTAGTAAAAGATATGAAAAGAATCTTTTGTCGTTTTTCATACGAGGTACATTTTGACTTTTCTAGCCAAAGTACGAGAAGAATATTTTTTTAAACTTATATGGCATGAATGTATTTTTAGAAAATTATCTCCATGAAGCTTCCTTTACAAGTTTTCAAGTTTATTTTTAGTCAACTTCTTTTAGTTTAAAATTATATGATATGTTAATAAAGGTAAATGTTTTTGAAGTAGAAAGGATATTTTCCTCAAGAATGGAGTTCAAGTGTTTTATCAGAAATTATTTTCCATATAAGATAATTTAGGGTTATGTTTTATATCCCTATTTTTAAATTGTTTTGATTATGTTATTATGTAATTATTTTTATGATGTCCTTTTATCTTATATGGATTATGTTATGATGGCATGATGATTAAGAATCCCATTTTTATTACATGGGTTATGCTATGATGTATGATTTTTGATTTTGTGGTACACATAAGAATGGTTTCATTATGAGATGGGTGGGACCCATATCTACCTACAATGCATTGGGTAAATATTTATATCTCATGAGATAGACATGGCTAAAACAGCAGGTTAAACCAGTTCAGTGAAACAGGACTGAAACGAGGAGTGAACTCGGTTCAGAAATGGTCTTTGTCCGCTAAGATAGTCTTGGATATGAGTTTTGACTACTAAGAAATGATTCTCTATGATTATGTGTGTATGCCACAAAGTTTCATGTTTTAAGTTATGATTATTGGGATTACATTTCACTACTATGATTTATCCCATGTTATGAAATTATGATCTCTTTTGCAGGTTAAGATTTCCAAAATGATATGTTCTTATGAATATGATGTGATTGATATTTCTTTTGTTTACCCTTACTGAGCATTTGAGCTCACCCTTTTGTATGTTTTCTTTTTCCCAGGCCAGGAAGAAGGATATTAAGTAAGATATGCCGAAAGGTACTCTAGATATGTTAAAATAAAAGGGAGACAGTGTAGATTATTTATGAACCAGTTGTTTATGTTTCGCAGTTTCTAAAGACTCCATACCTATATAGTCCTTTCCTGGTTTTGTTATATGTTGTAATAAGTGTGATTCAATTATGAATTAATAACAATGTATGTAAAGTATGGGTCATTATAGCGCGACTTCGAGATTATTGGGTGTGGTCGAGTAGCTTTGAGGGTGTTTGTGTGGCTTACAGGTTTCATCCGAGGTGGGGGAAACGACCCTGAGAGCGAGCTGACACCAAGGGATTCAACTGGTGCACCGTCTTGGTTCAGTTGAATCGAGGAGCAGATGAGACTGAAGCTTCTAATCGTGTTCTAGGAGGTGAGGGCTTTGTTTTTATAGAATTATCTGGATAAGTCTTCTCTCTGAATCTCTTTCGAATTTTAGTTTTGTCATTCTACTGTTCACAATTTTTTTGAAACATAGATTAACATTCTTTTACGGATTTTTTTCCGGTTTTCATCTGCTGTACTAATCCATGAATGTTTTAATTTTAGACAATAAATAATGGGAATATCATTTTAGTCTACTAGTTTATTCCCCAAACCTTGGTTAATTCTATTTAATATTAGTTATGTCAATTTTGTTGCATTAATTTTTATAATTGATTAAATGTGAATTATAGGCAGCTGCAATCCGAGCTTTCACCACAAGTCTGAACCCGTCACTATAAAAAAATTATATAAAAAAAATAAATAAATAAAATCTCTTCTGGTCCCGGTTAAAAAGTATAGGTATGACTATAAAGGCCTTACTCCTTGCATAATTGAAATGAGGGGTAGGCCTTGTTTGATGCTCTGTGGGTGTGTTCAAAACAGCAGATCAATGTTCCTGCAATCATATAAGGGTTCATTATACTTGTCTCGAATGTTTAATTATTTTATGACCTTATGTTTGTATGGGTAAAATTAGTATTTTTAAAATAGTTCTATTTATTTTGGAATTCAAGCAGTATTTTTTTTCAAGCAGTTAATTATTTTCAAGCTGTTGGTTATTCGTGTAAGGGATTATTTTCTTCTAATTAATTTTTATTTAAGATTATTGTCTTGTAAGGATTTATTTTCAAGTATTTTTATATCCTAAAACTCGATTATAAACTTAGTATATAATCATATACATATATTTATATAAATAGATTTATGCGACTCAAACTAAATCTATTTTATGAATTTTAGAAGATGATTTCAAACCCTTAAATAATGTTTTTGAGGCAATAAATATTGAAAGTGTGTAATATAAAATTGTTTTATCTTGTAAATAAAAAAATTTGTAAGGAATAAATTTATTTATAATTATGTTTTATGCTTTAAGAATCCGCTATAAGGGAAGATGGTTAATTTTTAAATATTTAATCATCAGAAGTTTTATTTACATAATTGGAATTATTCTCTCCATTTTTTCCTATTGCAAATAAATTAAGAAGATTATATATTTTATTAAACAGATTTTATGGTGTAAGGTTTCACATAAAAGAAATAAATTATTTATATTAAATAAGCTTATGCTAATTGTATCCTCTATTTTTTGGTTCTACATATGAGGAGAATCGTTTATTTTGAGATGTATTTAGGTTATAGTTAATCAATTTATGTTTGTCAAATTTTAAATCCATGTCAAATAAATATATATACATAAATATAAATAAATGATCACAACACTATCTTAAACTTACAAATATATTTATAAGTAATTGATTGTACACTCGATGACTATTTTCTTTGAAGCAATGTAAGTGGGTGCGACATATACATATTATATATATATATATATACAAATAGTTATATGTATGCACCTATAAGTTTTAATCATAATCCGAGTTAAATTGGCCTAAAACAAAATTTGGTAGTTAATGTATGTTTTTGATATGTTTAATTAAATTCTCATGAATGCATGAACTACATAAAACAATTGTTTCACTGCAAACCAATTGGCCTTAAATGCTATGCAACATAAGACATGACCATTTAATAAGACATGTCCATTTATCAGCGCATGTTTTGTGTACAAATGACATCTATATTAATTTAAAATTGGTCATTTTAAACTATAAATATTAATTTCCATGAATCAAGGATTTTAAAAATTAAGGAACTATCATTTTATGTGGAAACCCCATTACTTGCGTATTCTAAATTAATGTCACATGCGCAAAGAATGTTTACTAGTTTATGCATGTCGTTGAGAAAATTATTATTTAAATAATAACTGACATATTATGATTTAGTCTAATGTCATTCCATTTATCAGAGCATCATTTGAACATGAATATTACCTATCCGAAGTTATAAACATGCAATGAAATTCATTGAAAGTTTATGGAACCAGTTGTAAAGTTATTAATTTATGTGATAAATCGAACTATTTATTATTCATCACTTATGATAATGAATTAAGAATTTAATTATTTGGAGTGGTATGGGACAACCCAAATAAAAGACATGGGTTTAGGTATTCAAGGTGGTATGAGACACTTTGGATACATGACCTTATTAAACATATGATGAATGTATTGGAATAGTATGTTCTGGGTTGGGGACCAGTAAAAGTAAGCCCTCCAGGTTGGGGTCTGGTTACAGTAGACCCTCCAGGTTAGAGTCTGGTTACAGAGGCTCTTTGGGTTGGAGTCTGGTTGTAGAGGCTCTCTGGGATGGAGTCTGGTTACAAAGGCTCTCCAGGTTGGGGTTTGGTTACAGTTAGCCCATAGGTCTTGGCACGAGGCCTTGACACAAAAATTAAAGTCCGACATTATACATCACCTCATTATGTGTATGAAAATTAATTAACCAATTGGATATTTGACTAATAGAATATCCATGGTTAAGATCCAATACTTATGAGTATCAGAAAAGTAAAATATTATGGCATGACATATGTTTAGCACTCAGTGATTTAATATTCAATGTATGAAATCGAAGTTATTACCTTTACGCGCAACTCTGATTATTCATTAATCTTAGATGTTTAATTTGTGCTCTCATATTCATATGTCATACATGTTTAGAATATCTTTTTCTTGTTACTCCAAATGATCATGCCTATAGTTGAATCACGCATCCTTATAATTCTGTTAGCATGTTTTTAATTGAGCACTTTTATGATACGTTACATGTGTTATAGCTTTTATTTAAGAAAAATCTTTTATGTAAAGTTTTAAAGAATGTTTTCAAATATTTTATTAGTTTATTTTAAAACCCCTTACTGGGCATTCATATTCTCACCCTACGTTTTTGATTAAAATTTTTCAGGTAAAAAATTTTAGCTGATGAAACATTTCAGAAGTAGATGGCTTCTCAGATCCTGAACCAAATTCGATCCTCTGTATGGCACCGGCTCCGGGTATTCGGGAGATGGGGCGTGACAATTTCCACTTATATGGAATGGAATATGTTATTGATTTTTTTACTGATTATTTATTTTCTGAATTTGAAAATTATATTAATAAATAATTTAAATATTCCATATTTTTTGGATTTATCAAATAATTGTTATAGTTATTTTATCTTGGTAATTGAGTGATGACTTGAACAGATTAAGGACGTTTAATTAGGTTTTCTATTTTATTTATTATTTTTCATGGTTTCAACTAGTTTCTTAGAGATTCTCCATCATATTTTTTAGTTCAAATTGATTTTTTGTGTTCTTAATTGTCACTAATCATTTCTCAGTTTAAGATTTGATCACTTAACTTGTGATATTTACTTGTGAGACTAGTAGTTTGGAGACAAAATGATTTCTCATGGTCTCCCTTTTCATTTACTAGTTTTTGTAAAAAATAGAGGGCATTCCATTTGATAAATTTCCAATGATGCACCTATTAGATGTATGTTTTTTATTGTTTGTTATAGGTTGTGTTTAAATTGATTTTCTTGTTCTATTTTTTCATTGATGGTTCATTTCAAGGTTTTTCAAGTGTACTTTGGAATTCATGGACAATTTTTAGTGGTCTGCTACTGTGTTCATGACGGGTCTCCAGCACCATATTCACAGTCATTATTCAAGTGTGGGTGATCATAGAGGTATGGATGTTATTTGGAGTGTTCATTAATGCTGGGTTCGTTACTATGGTGCAGTGTGAAAATAAGTGGCTTGGATTCTGAATCCATGTGATGACAGGGGAAAATAAAGGGAGAGTAATATGTTTTGCCTCAGGACTATGGGTGTTTGATCTTTGCTGTAGTAGGGAATCTTGAGGTGGATATGGAATTTGCCTATGCTTTGGGTCTCCAGGTAAAGGGAGTGTTTTTTCCTGGTCAAGATTTTATTTGGACGCACTAGTGAACCCATTATCGTTATGATCTTGTGGTCCTTTGGATTATTTTACTTTCCCAGGTAAATTCAACATGGTTTGTAAGAGTCACCTTTATTTTATCTTCTTTATTTGATTGACTAATCTTTAAGATTTTTGACTCTGATTACCATGTCATCATCTTGGATGTTTGTGGTCTCACTTTTGATCTGTTAAGAGAGGTGCGAGGTGAGTTTTCTAGAATATTGATTTTATTTTTTTAACTCTTTCTCTCAAGTTTTTGTAATTTATTACTAATATAAATCTATGTAGATAGATGGTGGAATAGTTTTTTATAACCTTGTGATGATAAGGATGGAAGTAAGATACATGAGTTCTAGTATATTATTCTTTGTGGGGGGGGGTAGTGATTTTATCGCAGTGTCATGGTGTCCTAGAATTGGAAAGTTTCAAGCTCTATTTCAATGCACTCAGTGATGTTGTTCTCTATGGGGGGTTTTTAGTGATTCTATTGTAGTGTCATGGTGTCCCATAATTGAAAATTTTCAAGCTTCAGTTCAATACATTTAGCTTGGTTAGCATTTCATTCTTTAAGTATAACATATTTTTGTTATCTACCACCTATTTTTTAATAGATTTTTACTTATCATAAATAATTGATATTGTAAAGATTGTTTCTCTCTTGGAATAGTTAGTATTGCAACACTTACAAAAATTTATGTCTTCTATCACACAAGTACATATAATTTAAATTAAATGAAATTGAATTTTGAATGAATGTTGATATCCCATTAGTATATTGATGTCTACAGTTGGAAAGTTTGAAGGTAACATTTCTAAGTGCATGAGATAAATAGTTTTCCTATCTGAATCACTACAGCGACAACTGATGTTAGAAGATCATGGATGGATGCAGGAGGAGTATGAGATGCAACTTGGGTTTCTTTTTTTTTAATAGGTTGAGTTTCTCTTTTGAATGTACATCTTGAAGTACTTCTTGAGTTTATATATTTTTTCTGTGTTGTTTTGATTATAAATTGGTGAAGTACTATTTTTCTGTAGAATTATTACTGAAGTAGGTTGATGTTGGAAGACCATGTATAGATTATAGAGGAGTATGACAAGCATCTTGGTCCATCTAGCATAGTGGTGGATTAGGATGTGCATGAGACTATACTAAAACCTCCTCTGTCTCTAGTCAAAGCTAAACTTTATTTTATCTGGAATTGGTCCCTAGAGCTCGAGTTGACTAAATGGCATGGATGGGGCACTGGCATGGTTAGGGTCCTGGAGCTGGAGTTAGATGGGTTGTTGGCATGGTTGGGGTGCTGGAGTTGGAGTTGATTATATAACATGGATGGGGCATTGGAGCTAGCTAAATGACATGGATGAGTAACCTGGAGGGGGGGGGGGGGGAGGACCTGGGATCTAACATGGGGGTATTATGGGATCCAGTGTTTTGTATAAAATATTTGATTATTAATATAATTTTTTTCTAAGTTTGAACATGTGTTAAAATCATCTTTTATGTATCATATATGATAAAATAATAAATATAATATGAGATTTTACTAGAAATAAAAATTTATAATTTTTATACAAATTTAATTTATAAATAAATAAATATTATATGTTTGTATATTACTACCAATATATAATTTTTTCTCTATAACCTATTTCTAAACACTTCAAACAATATATAGATTATCTGTTGGTATAATTATGATTTCAATATAACTATTTTATCTATTTCAAAAACATTTAGTGACATAGTTTTTACCAATAGTTTAGTGATAGGGACATATATTTTGGTTATAAGGCCCCAGCCTTAAACCTTACTTAATCTTGAGTTATTAAAAGATTACACATTGAGGATCTTTTCAGGTTTAGAGTTTTAGAGAATTAGATCATGAAACTTGCATTACATTCCACATTTAAACAAAGTGGTTACATAAAAGACAATATTCATTCTTCCCATCAACGGAAACATATTGAAAATAAAACATGGATTCTTTCTTGACACATCCTTGACACTATCACCACATCATGTACCTTTCCCTTGACCTGTGAAAAACATTTCAAAAACTTGGTATGAGCATAAAAAGCTCAGTAAGGGTTATAAAAATATGGAAAGGAAACATGAGTTCATATATACATAAGAATGAAATCATACTTTACCCATAAAACATAGGCACTTTAACATACCTCATCAAACCATGAATAAATCATAGAAAACATAAGACATAAAAGTAACTTGAGGCATTCATAACATTCTTACGTAGGGTGTAACCCTCTTGGTTACGTTTGGAATACCCATCACAGTATATTCCCTAAATCTCTTCGGAGAAACCTTAACATTTCACTCCTTCGCGTTACCCAATGCATTAGAGAGCTATATCGGGCTCACCCGCCCTTAGTTTATCACGGAACCACCCGTTTTCATAACAATGCCCAAGAACCATAACATAAACGTATCACATAAAACATGCATAAAGGAACCATAACATTTCCACATTTCAATCACAATATAACATTTTAGTATATTGAAATAATGAATCCATTCAAAAAGAAACCATTTCCAAAACCATTTAAAACATTTAATAAAGAGATTTTTGAATCAAAGTGTCTCATACCACCTTGAAGCTTTTAAAATTTTAAACCATTAATATCCATATAAATAAATACTTAAAACCATTTTGAAAACATGGATATTAATAAGAACAAATAATTAAAACATTTAAAGCGATATTTTGGTTAAAGGGGTTCTACCAAAATTAGAGACACTTGAATATAATAATTGAGGAATAACATTTAGTCAGAACTTTATAATATCATGAGAATAAATGGATTCATGATATAATATTCCAAAGGACAGTATATACACCATATAATAGTGAATTGGTGCATAACAACAATGAAGTCTCAATAGAAATGTCAAATGTGATTAATTCCCTTATAAAGAAGGTATCCTTAAATTAAGGATAATTCAATCTCAAAATTATGTGTGACAAATATAAATACACCCAATATAAGTGGATATTAAGTGTAAATAAATAAAAGGTCATTCACACATATTCAAAAGGTGACATATTCAATGACTACATGTTGAACCCAAAGAAATCAAAATTGGGTTAAAAAGTTCACTTGGTAAAATTCGATAGCCTAACGACATCACTTCAAAATTCAGAAAATGAGTTGATGAGAGATAAAAAGGGCATCTCATCACTTGGACATAAAATTTAAATCAATAAGGATATAAAAGAACATATCCCAACATAATAGTATGTGAATTAAAAGACATAACAAAAGAAGTCTTTTAAACAGAGGAGGGTGAAAGGTCCCCTTACCGAGTTGGGTAACTTTCGAAACGTACACCCCATGGAAGAAGGGTCATACAATGAAGATGTAAATAACCATAAATGAAATTATACTACACAAAGTGTATAATAATGGGCAGTACATACACCACTCAAAGGAAATTGTGGCAAATGTAGCATAAATCTCACGGGAATAAAAGTGAGATGAAAAATCCCTTACGAAAACTCGACAGCCTAACGACGCCACTTAAGACTTCCAAAATGGATTGATGAGAGGAAATAGGGTCCCACATAATATTAACATAAAGTTTAAATAAATAGGAATATAAAATAACATCCTTTAACATAACAAAGAGGAGCTTAAAAGAAGTGACATAAAGGATAGTACTTAAAAAGAAAGAGAGAGGTTAGATCTCTTACGAAAATTCAGCAGCCTAACGGCGCCACTCAAAACTTCCAAAATGGATTGATGAGAGAGAATAGGGTATCTCATCACATGAACATAAAAATTACATTAATATTAATATGAAAGAACATCCCAATAACAAGAAGGATGAGCTTTAAAAGGAATGACATAAAAGAGTGTACTTAAAAAGAAAGAGAGGAGTAGGATCCCTTACCTCGGGTCCGACTTGACTCGATCGTTCTTTAACGTCCTGAATAATAAACTTGAGTTAATTTACAATTTATTAAGAACCTTTTTCTAGTTTATTATTCCTTTTAGATCACTTATTTCAATGTTATAAATATTATTTAATCATTTAAGTTAATAATGTTTGTTTTGTCGATATTTGGTTCTTAAGTCGAAAGTGGACTTCTTACAATTACATGTTGTTCATGTGGTCAATGGTTCATTATATACAGAATGATATTCATGATTTGGATATCATATATATCATATATATCCAGCATATACATGTATTTATAATATTACATAATCATTTAGAGGTAAGAAATGAAATGCACCGTTCATGGAGACGGTAAGCCGTACGTACGCATGAACGCTACATTCATTTCTTTGTCATATTAATGGAATTAAAAATAAATGAGAGGTATGTATATTTTAATTTCAGAATTATATTCATCATTTATATGTATCATTCATCATATATATCCATTATATACATGTTCTTATAACAGTACATTACATTTGAGGTTAAGAAATGAAATGCACCGTTCATGGAGACGGTAATACGTACGTACGCATGAACGCTAATTTCATTTATATCTCATACTTTAATGGAAAGAAATAATAATGATATAGAGGTATATAATAATTCCAGTATAAAATCATATATAATAACATTAAATCCATCCTTTATACATCCCACGTATGGCATTAACGAATCACATCACTTTGAGGGGGCAGTAGTCCGCACTTCCTAAAATGAAGATATCGCATATACCCATAATGGAAGTCATAAAGGTATGACACAAATGAAAAATACAGAAGAATAAGTAAAACATAAACATATTATATATCATATATAAAAATAGTGACATCATAATGGCCACCTTTGAAGGTGTTAAATGAGTATTGAACAATCATCGTTTCGGGAGGCAGAATTTCGCCATCCACGGAAACCGTATGTTCTTTAACCATTTGTTGTAGTTGTGTGAGAGTGTAGCTCGAATAAATCTTATAACAACATCCTAGTATATTGAAGATAATTGTGTTGTTACAAAAGAAGTAAATAAAAAGAGTTTAGGGGGTTGGAGAAGCAAAATAAAACAAATGAACATGAGAGAATGAATTACCTTTAAAAGTGTAACTCCTTTTGATTTGAGCCTAAAGGCTTTCTTTGAAAGGATTCTGCCCAAAGGAAATCCTCTAGGATGAGGAGAGTTATGTGGAGAGAGTAAATGGGCAGGGTTTGGCCGAGCCAAAGGCTTGAGGAGTGTGTGAAATGAGGTAGAGGTGGGGGCCTTTTATAAGAGGAGAGGAGGGACACTTTTGGAAAGTAAGAAATATTACTTTATTTGAAAATGTGTTTCGGTTTTAAAAGGTCCCACATTGATATAATTCGTGGATAAGGTGATAAGGGTTCGAAATCCACCCATCCAATATTTTTTGTACATGTGTAGGTCATAGAGTTTACATTATCTTCTCATTTTATTTAAATCGTCAGATAATGATGTCATCGCTGCATCATTATGATGTCATAAATAATTTAATTTATTTAATGTCTAAAAATTATAAAAAAATTACTATGATGTATGAAATATTTTTAACTTTCCAATGAATATTTATGATAAAAAATCTTACTTGTATAACCCCACTTAAAAATTGTTTTAGTAAAACATATCATGTTTGTGTCATTTTTACTTTTACATTAAATAAAAAGTTATTTATGTCATTTCCCAACCAAAGTGTCTCCATGGGGTCCCCAAGTTGACCCATGGCTTGTCTTGGTCGGAAATTACACATCCAATGAGGTTAGGACATGTGTCAAGTTCATTTCATATTATTAAAACATTATTTTCACCTTAAACTACTCTAATTACCTCTAATCGCGATTAAAAACTTAATAAGTTACTATTCACCAAAAAATTATTTTTATCCCATTGAACCACATTTTACGTCTTAATGACAACCATTTATGTAGGATTTTTGAAATTCAAAACACAAAGATGTCAAAATTTCATTTAAACGGAAAAATCAGTTTTTATAAGTACCACTTAGTGGTTTCACTATTCATCAAAAATTGAGGTTTTTCAGAAAAATCCCAAAAATTCACCCTAAGATATATCTGATATTCCGAATTCAAAAATGAAGTCTATTTTAAAAAATTCAAAACATATAAGTCAGATTAATTAATTTAATAATTAATTCCCGCTGTCAAAGCAAATAGCGTGTTTTTATGAAACAATAAGTATCAAAAGATTGACACTAGTTTAAGTCTGATTTCAAAGTGAAATTAATTCCAACGACCACTATTGGATTTAATGGTAAAAATATATTCTAATTTCACTTTAAAACCAATTCAAAATATAATCTAATCATATAAATAAATTATATTAAAAAGAGGTTTTGAATTAAAATACAACATTTTACACTATTCATTGAAAAAAATGAACTTTATCAGAAAGATACCAAAAATTTACACAAAGTAAATTTTGATGTCCCAATTCTAAAGAAGAGTTTTATTTGGTCCAAAATAATGTATAAGAGTGATCAAAACTATATTTAATGACAGTTCGCCATCAAAAGGCGATAAGTGAACCTTTAGTGAAAATTAGGGTATAAAAGCCTAAAATTGAATTCTTTCCGTATTTTAAGCCATTATCTTTTATTGGATAAATGTAAAAACATTTAAAAACATATATAATCATATTTTAGTTATTTCTATCCATTCCCACCAATACAACGTCTACATGTTAACTACCATTTAAAATAATATTATTTTATTATTAGAGTGCAACGTAAGATTCCCAAGAAACTCGTTGTTGCGTGTTGGGTACACCATCTAGCATAGCGTCCCCTTTAAAGTTATATTAATATTTTATTCACAAATTTGGATAAATAAGAAAATGTCATATTCTTTATTTACCTGGGGTGTTACATCCTTCCCCCCTTTTGGGAATTGCGTCCTCGCAATTTTTTTAAAATTGAGCTTGGAAACATCCTTGAAAGTCCCACATCGGAACAAGAGTCGGTAAAACAATCACTTTAAAATAATGAAAGATAAGTAAAAAGGTCACCCGAGTTAACCCATAATAGGATTCCAAGTATGAAAATATGGACATGGAGGAAAAAACAAAGGGTCATGTTCTGATGGAGAGTGATAGAAAACATGTTTAGGAGAAAGTTAACAATAAGAAAATCACAAACTTGTGATGGGTTAAATGGTGTTGGGTTCCCTAGTAGGAAAAGTTAATAGACAACATTTTTTCTTTAAGTAACTTTTTATTGAGGAATTTATTTTTGAGCTTAAATAAAACATAAGGAAACATACTTACTTGTCATGTTGACTTCCAACTTTTACTATATTCCTTAATCAAACTCATATTTTTTCCAAAAGATGAGTATTTAGGAAGACTTGTTTGCATTAAGAGTACTATAATCAACTTTTAGAAAATCACCTAATCCACAAAATAGAACTATATACTTCCCATGTCTTTAGACTTTAACCAAAACCAAAACCAAAAAGGCTAGTACAAGATCAAATAATCCAGAAAAGGATAACCCTTTGTTAAAAGAAAATCTATTCTTAACCTCCAAAATTTGTCCAACAAAACCCAAAGTTCAACGAGGACCATTAGATAAACAATTTGTCCATAAAATTCTTCAAAGTAAACCAATATAAGATTGAAACCCAAATATTTGAAGGATTTAGTCATATAGTCTTCCAAGTTAAATCGTGACATTTATCTCCAAACAACATCAGTTGCTCCTAAAGTCTCGTATTGAAAAGTAATTAACCTAATCACATATCCTCCATGATATGTTAATCATTTTCATAAATACCCCAAAATAAACTTACTCTTAATTCATAAAATCATATAACTAAAAAGAATCAGTCAAACTAACCAGGGACTTCACGTAGTCCAGTGGTAGGCGATAAATACCAGTCGCACTTTGGTTGTGGGTTCGATTCCCGTAGCTTTGTCCGACGCGACGGGATGTCACACGGTCTGCGTGTTGTCATTTTTCCAAAACAATATAATTCTTAAAACATTCCCCAAAATGAGATAAAATCTTCAAAAATAATCATAACATATTTTAACCTCAAGTTTATCTCATGCCTTTCACTTCCATCATAACATATAGTAACCCATAATTACCTCAAAAGTAAGGATCATATAAACTCTAATGGTTACCTTTATAATTATTACTTGAACTTCCACATCGATTGGTCATCTCGTACATGATGCATTACAGAACATACCAATGTTCAAGTGGTTGATCATGACTCCTTGATATTTGGTTTAGAACAACCATGAGTTTCCTCATTGAATCCCCCATTTTATCTAGTATCTTAATCAGAGAACCACCACAGTTTCCTTCAAACCTGTTGTCTCTTTGGTGCCTGCTAGAACCATCCATTCACTAAAAACATAAATGTCAGTGTGATTATATCAACAAAACCATCATGTACTAATGAGGAAGATAACCACTAAGATATACTTACTTATTCACTTTATCTAAAACTAGGACTCATTCTGAAAACCTAACCTTTATGGTAATGCCACTTATGCTTAAAGAATACCCCAACCTCTAAAGTTATGTAAACTGACCTTTGATACCAACTATAAGGCCCCAACCTTAAACCTTACTTAATCTTGAGTTATTACAAGATTACACATTGAGGATCTTTTCAGGTTTAGAGTTTTAGAGAATTAGATCATGAAACTTGCATTACATTCCACATTTAAACAAAGTGGTTACATAAAAGAAAATATTCATTCTTCCCATCAACGGAAACATATTGAAAATAAAACATGGATTCTTTCTTGACACATCCTTGACACTATCACCACATCATGTACCTTTCCCTTGACCTATGAAAAACATTTCAAAAACTTGGGATGAGCATAAAAAGCTCAGTAAGGGTTATAAAAATATGGAAAGGAAACATGAGTTCATATATACATAAGAATGAAATCATACTTTACCCATAAAACATAGGCACTTTAACATACCTCATCAAACCATGAATAAATCATAGAAAACATAAGACATAAAAGTAACTTGAGGCATTCATAACATTCTTACGTAGGGTGTAACCCTCTTGGTTACGTTTGGAATACCCATCACAGTATATTCCCTAAATCTCTTCGGAGAAACCTTAACGTTTCACTCCTTCGCGTTACCCAATGCATTGGAGAGCTATATCGGGCTCACCCGCCCTTAGTTTATCACGGAACCACCCGTTTTCATAACAATGCCCAAGAACCAAAACATAAACGTATCACATAAAACATGCATAAAGGAACCATAACATTTCCACATTTCAATCACAATATAACATTTTAGTATATTGAAATAATGAATCCATTCAAAAAGAAACCATTTCCAAAACCATTTAAAACATTTAATAAAGAGATTTTTGAATCAAAGTGTCCCATACCACCTTGAAGATTTTAAAATTTTAAACAATTAATATCCATATAAATAAATCCTTAAAACCATTTTGAAAACATGGATATTAATAAGAACAAATAATTAAAACATTTAAAGCGATATTTTGGTTAAAGGGGTTCTACCAAAATTAGAGACATTTGAATATAATAATTGAGGAATAACATTTAGTCAGAACTTTATAATATCATGAGAATAAAGGGATTCATGATATAATATTCCAAAGGACAGTATATACACCATATAAGAGTGAATTGGTGCATAACAACAATGAAGTCTCAATAGAAATGTCAAATGTGATTAATTCCCTTATAAAGAAGGTATCCTTAAATTAAGGATAATTCAATCTCAAAATTATGTGTGACAAATATAAATACACCCAATATAAGTGGATATTAAGTGTAAATCAATAAAAGGTCATTCAAACATATTCAAAAGGTGACATATTCAATGACTACATGTTGAACCCAAAGAAATCAAAATTGGGTTAAAAAGTTCCCTTGGTAAAATTCAATAGCCTAACGACATCACTTCAAAATTCAGAAAATGAGTTGATGAGAGATAAAAAGGGAATCTCATCACTTGGACATAAAATTTAAATCAATAAGGATATAAAAGAACATATCCCAACATAATAGTATGTGAATTAAAAGACATAACAAAAGAAGTCTTTTAAACAGAGGAGGGTGAAAGGTCCCCTTACCGAGTTGGGTAACTTTCGAAACGTACACCCCATGGAAGAAGGGTCATACAATGTATATGTAAATACCCATAAATGAAATTATAATACACAAAGTGTATAATAATGGGCAGTACATACACCACTCAAAGGAAATTGTGGCAAATGTAGCATAAATCTCACGGGAATAAAAGTGAGATGAAAAACCCCTTACGAAAACTCGACAGCCTAACGACGCCACTTAAGACTTCCAAAATGGATTGATGAGAGGAAATAGGGTCCCACATAATATTAAAATAAAGTTTAAAGAAAGATGAATATAAAAGAACATCCTTTAACATAACAAAGAGGAGCTTAAAAGAAGTGACATAAAGGATAGTACTTAAAAAGAAAGAGAGAGGTTAGATCTCTTACGAAAATTCGGCAGCCTAACGGCGCCACTCAAAACTTCCAAAATGGATTGATGAGAGAGAATAGGGTATCTAATCACATGAACATAAAAATTAAATTAATATTAATATGAAATAACATCCAAATAACAAGAAGGATGAGCTTTAAAAGGAATGACATAAAAGAGTGTACTTTAAAAGAAAGAGAGGAGTAGGATCCCTTACCTCGGGTCCGACTTGACTCGATCGTTCTTTAACGTCCTGAATAATAAACTTGAGTTAATTTAAACTTTATTAAGAACCCTTTTCTAGTTCATTATTCCTTTTATATCACTTATTGCAATGTTATAAATATTATTTAATCATTTAAGTTAATAATGTTTGTTTTTTCGATATTTGGTTCTTAAGTCGAAAGTGGACTTCTTACAATTACATGTTGTTCATGTGGTCAATGGTTCATTATATCCAGAATGATATTTATGATTTGGATATCATATATATCATATATATCCAGAATATACATATATTTATAA
Source organism: Viscum album (assembly GCA_963277665.1). Lineage (NCBI taxonomy): Eukaryota > Viridiplantae > Streptophyta > Magnoliopsida > Santalales > Viscaceae > Viscum > Viscum album. Next base: position 1,893,811,190 of record OY728159.1, read on the forward strand.
TATTACATATTCATTTAGAGGTAAGAAATGAAATGCACCGTTCATGGAGACGGTAAGCCGTACGTACGCATGAACGCTACATTCATTTCTTTGTCATATTAATGGAATTAAAACTAAATGAGAGGTATGTATATTTTAATTTCAGAATTATATTCATCATTTATATGTATCATTTATCATATATATCCATTATATGCATGTTCTTATAACATTACATTACATTTGGGGTTAAGAAATGAAATGCACCGTTCATGGAGACGGTAAGCCGTACGTACGCATGAACGCTACTTTCATTTCTATCTCATACTTTAATGGAAAGAAATAATAATGATATAGAGGTATATAATAATTCCAGTATAAAATTATATATAATAACATTAAATCCATCCTTTATACGTCCCACGTATGGCATTAACGAATCACATCACTTTGAGGGGGCGGTAGTCCGCACTTCCTAAAATGAAGATATCGCGTATACCCATAATGGAAGTCATAAAGGTATGGCAAAAATGAAAAATATAGAAGAATAAGTAAAACATAAACATATTATATATCATATATAAAAATAGTGACATAATAATGGCCACCTTTGAAGGTGTTAAATGAGTATTGAACAATCATCGTTTCGGGAGGCAAAATTTCGCCATCCACGGAAACTGTATGTTCTTTAACCATTTGATGTAGTTGTGTGAGAGTGTAGCTCGAATAAATCTTATAACAACATCCTATTATATTTAAGATACTGTTGTTGTTACAAAAGAAGTAAATAAAAAGAGTTTAGGGGTTGTAGAAGCAAAATAAAACAAATGAACATGAGAGAATGAATTACCTTTAAAAGTGTAACTCCTTTTGATTTGAGCCTAAAGGCTTCCTTTGAAAGGATTCTGCCCAAAGTAAATACTCTAGGATGAGGAGAGGGATGTGGAGAGAGTAAATGGGCAGGGGTTGGCTTAGCCAAAGGCTTGAGGAGTGTGTGAAATGAGGTAGAGGTGGGGGCCTTTTATAAGAGGAGAGGAGGGTCACTTTTGGAAAGTAAGAAATATTACTTTATTTGAAAATGTGTTTCGGTTTTAAAAGGTCCCAAATTGATATAATTAGTGGATAAGGTGATAAGGGTTCGAAATAAACCCATCCAATAAGTTTTGGACATGTGTAGGTCATAGAGTTTACATTATCTTCTCATTTTATTTAAATCGTCAGATAATGATGTCATCGCTGCATCATTATGATGTCATAAATAATTTAATTTATTTAATGTATAAAAATTATAAAAAAATTACTATGATGTAGGAAATAGTTTTATCTTTCCAATGACTATTTATAATAAAAAATATTACTTGTATAACCCCACTTAAAAATTGTTTTAGTAAAACATATCATGTTTGTGTTATTTTTACTTTTACATTAAATAAAAAGTTATTTATGTCATTTCCCAACCAAAGTGGCTCCATGGGGTCCCCAAGTTGACCCATGGCTTTTCTTGGTCGGCCATTACACATCCAATGAGGTTAGGACATGTGTCAAGTTAATTTCATATTATTAAAACATTATTTTTACCTTAAACTACTCTAATTACCTCTAATCGCGATTAAAAACTTAATAAGTTACTATTCACCAAAAAATTATTTTTATCCCATTGAACCACATTTTACTTCTTAATGACAACCATGTATGTAGGATTTTTGAAATTCAAAACAAAAAGATGTCAAAATTTCATTTAAACGGAAAAATCAGTTTTTATAAGTACCACTTAGTGGTTTCACTATTCATCAAAAATTGAAGTTTTTCAGAAAAATCCCAAAAATTCACCCTAAGCTATATCTGATATTCCGAATTCAAAAATGAAGTCTATTTTAAAAAATTCAAAACATATAAGTCAGATTAATTAATTTAATAATTAATTCCCGCTATCAAAGCAAATAGCGTGTTTTTATGAAACAATAAGTATCAAAAGATTGACACTAGTTTAAGTCTGATTTCAAAGTGAAATTAATTCCAACAACCACTATTGGATTTAATGGTAAACATATATTCTAATTTCACTTTAAAACCAATTCAAAAGATAATATAATCATATAAATAAATTAGATTAAAAAGAGGTTTTGAATTAAAATACAACATTTTACACTATTCATTGAAAAAAATGAACTTTATCGAAAAGATACCAAAAATTTACACAAAGTAAATTTTGATGTCCCAATTCTAAAGAAGAGTTTTATTTGGTCCAAAATAATGTATAAGAGTGATCAAAACTATATTTAATGACAGTTCTCCATCAAAAGGCGATAAGTGAACCTTTAGTGAAAATTAGGGTATAAAAGCCTAAAATTGAATTCTTTCCATATTTTAAGCCATTATCTTTTATTGGATAAATGTAAAAACATTTAAAAACATATATAATCATATTTTAGTTTTTTCTATCCATTCCCGCCAATACAACGTCTACATGTTAACTACCATTTAAAATAATATTATTTTATTATTAGAGTGAAACGTAAGATTCCCAAGAAACTCGTTGTTGCGTGTTGGGTACACCATCGAGCATAGCGTCCCCTCTAAAGTCATATTAATATTTTATTCACAAATTTGGATAAATAAGAAAATGTCATATTCTTTATTTACCTGGGGTGTTACATTGGTAACACATTTTACCAACAGAAAATGAACTTTTACCAACATATATGTACCCATTGAAAAAAATGAAATATTTTGTAGTGCTTCATGAACCACCATTTGTGAACCACATTTTCAATTTCAGAGCCTAATGATTTTTGTTAAGTTTGGATACTTTTCTAAAGGGGGCAGAGGCCTATTTATAGGCATTTCCATTGATTCTAGAACCACCCAAGCCACATAAACACCATTTCATAGAGATCCCATTTTTCCACCACAATGCTCCCTTTTTCTAAATGCTCCATGATAATGTCCCATTCATGATGCTTGTCATAATCACGTAGCCTTCCATCAAAACTTTATACCGTCACAATGATACACACGTGATGCTTCTCACCTTCGCTATTCATGATGCTCGTCACTGTCATATAGCTCACCATCAGAATCTTCGCACCTTCTTAAAACACACTTCATAAATATCATCTTCCTAAAATTATTTGATTTTCTATATTTTTATAATCCCTTCAAAGAAATCCACTTTCCAAAAGGCTAGAAAAATTTCAAATTTTAGACGCAAAATTTTTGGAAAACATTGGTAAACAACGTCACATTGTGTATGAAATTTTCTATACCACTTAGAGGGAATCCATTCTTTCATCTTGGGTCTTTTTTAGTAAGTCATTTCAATAATCTCTCTGGAATCCACAACTTACCTTAGAAACCAACTTTGTAAACAAACACAATCAACCCAAAAATACTACAATGTTACCTTGAGGGATTTTTACCCAACATAAATATTTAAATAAACCTTTTCAATTAATAATACATGAATCAAAATGTAATCTAAGAACATAAGCCATGATATCATAACAATGGTATAATACATAATTTTCTTCCTTACACATAAGCATAGAAAAACATTCACTTAGTCAAGAATCACTATAAATACTATCATTTTGGATTAGTTTCACTCCCCATTCGATCATATGCATAGTTAATTTTCACTCCCAAGACTATCATAATCATCCACATCCTTTATTGAAATGGTTTTACTCTCCCATTCCAGTCCTTACTATTACAAGAGATATCCATCTCTACCCAATGCATTGGGGGTCTATATAACTCTAATCTCACCCATCACATAATAAATATTATATATATATATATACCAAAAGATAATAAAACATTAATTATAGCATAACCAATGAAAAGTAAATTGGTATCATAAAAATTTCATCATAGCATAACATTTGGAAAATAAATAGTTATCATAAAATTTTCATCATAACTTAATTAACTCGTGGCAGATAAACAATTTTCATAAAATAATCCTTAAATCATAATCATCATAAGACATCCAAAAAAATAAATTTGAGGGTATCATTGGATCATATCCCCAATAAATTATAATTAAAATCATTTTATGTTATCATAAATAAAAAATTCCTTTAGATGATCACTAGAAAATTTCAAAAGAAAAAAACCCTTTCCACATTAAAATAAAATGATTTAAATAGAAATTTTTTTGAATTATTAATGAAAAAAAATTTCTTTAGAAATAGAATTGTAAAAGATTAAATGAAGATTTAAATAATTGATCTATCATGATGGTGGTAAATTTAGTTTATGTCATGTACATTAAAATAATGATTCTTTTTCTCATTATTGGTAAAAAATTATAAAAAACTTCATTCCGAAAATAAAAATAATATTAATTTTAAAAAAAATTGTAAACAATTAAACGATGGGTATAAATGACTTTAAAAAATAATATTAAAATATATAATCTTTAATTTTTTTGGAAACATAAATATAGAATAAAAATGATTTTTCACTGAAAAGATAAGTAAAGTCAATTTTCCATAAAAAAAGTTATTTGGTGTATTGAGTAATTAAACATAGAAAAATGAAAGGAAAAAAATGTAATATTAATAAATAAAAATATGAAAATAAAATTTATTGGATTAATGATATATAGATCTTAAAATTTCATCATTTTAAACATAATTATAAATAATCCCGATAAATAATGAGATTGTAACATAAATCCCTGAACTCAAGTTCTAATTTTTTTAAAAGAACTATAAAATTTGGTATAATAAATTTAAATTTATTATACCTATAAAATAAAAATTTTAATACTAATAATATCATATATGTCTTACTTATATCATTTCAATACCCATTTATTAATAATTCCTTCTTAAAAACATCATTTCTATGTGTCAACTCTTTCATTTTTCCCGGAAGTTTTGGTTTTTTAGTTCTGTTACTTGTAATTTTATCATGGATCTATTATATATATATTTTTAACCATGATATAAATATCATATATTATATATATAGAGAAAGATAGAGATTCAACCATAAAATTTAGAGATAAAAAAATGAATTGCATTGTTCATGGAGACAATAGTTCGTACTTACGCATGAATGTTGTTTCCATTTTTTGATGGATTGAATAAAAGAAAGATAAATAATAAATCACCATTAAATAATAATAATAATACCATAAATAAAAAAATATTTATTAAATCCATCATTATAACAATCCAAGTAATGTGGTGATGAAAAACATATTACACTGCTACATGGATACAGTAAGCCTTACATACACATGAGTGATATTTTCGCTATTTGTATGATAGAAAGAAGGTAGATAATGGTTCTTAAATCATAATAATAAAAATTATGTAAATTTAATATACTCAGTTACTTATTTTATAATTTATACCATGGATTTATATGAGGTATAAAAATAAATAAAATTAAAAATGATCGGTTAAGAGTCATACCTTTTCATTGAGAAATCCATTATAGCGTACACTTTATGCCTTGAAGGGATGACGTTTTGAAAAGACCAGAAGATAAATAATGTGTTGAAGGAAGATATGAATGTATTATTGCATGGATTTTATGAGATATAAGGCTCAAAATTTAGGAGTAATGAAGGAGAAGATGTGCCTTTTTATAAGTGAGAGGAGGTTCACTCTAGGAATTACTTAAATTGTTAAATTAATATAAATTAGATTTTATATTAAAGTGACTCCAAATTCATAAATTTAAAATATAGTATGAGGAAAAGTTGATATAATATCATAAAATGATTTTTATAAAATTTTAGTTGATGTCTTCACATTTCCATTCTGGTTTGGGTAATGGTTATAACATCCCCTTATACATCTATCTCTTAGACATATCTTATTAACACAACATGCTCTGAAATATATAATTGAAAATATATCTCTTCATGTTGTCCCATAGGAAATACTCTTTCAACTATCTATACATCTTCATACATTCAAGATGAAAAGATAATTATGAACAATGATCTTCATCTAGAAACTCCTTCAAATCTGGTATGGATGAAACACATACACAGTTTCTAAATCTTATCATTACATTACAATCAAGGTTGAACTCTGGAACATTTCTCACCTTCATTTACTATTATAAATATTCATTTTTTACTTCATTAATATTTACATGGTTATATGGTTAAACACTCATTTGAAAAAGATAATATTTATCCCCATACATCTAGATGTTAATGTCAATGTTTTTTAAATCTAGCATGATCCTTCTAACCTAAAGATCTTTTTACCTTGTTTTCTTTCCCAGGGTGGTAATTTATTATGAAAACATAATAATCTATCAACTCTAACTATCTTATATGGTGAATATTATGCTTATGAAGAGTGAATATATACTTGAAACATTTCTGATCAGTATATATATCACACCATTCTCCATAAAGATGATGCATCCATATATTTAATGAAAAAATTACCATAGAAAACTCTGAATCATCAGTTGGGAAATTCTTCTAATGAACCATCAATTATCATGAGTCATAATCTATCACCATATCATTCGGTATGAGTAAAGATATTAATCCCTTATTTAATGAATCACTATAGATCACAAAAGAGTCTCTAATATAGTGTAGTGTAAGCATAGGTGCACTAACCAACTTTCTATTAAACTCCTTGAAATTCTCTTGACATTCATCTATACAAAGAAAATTTTATCCCTTTAAAGTTAAAATTATGATTGGATTATAAATTAGTGATAAATTATCCACAAATTATTAATAACATCAATAAAAAATAATAAAACTATGGATCTCAGTCACAGTGATTGGTTTGGTCCAACATTCGATAACTTTTGTCTTTCATGGATCCACTAATATACCTTCTATTGTGATTATATGACCAAAAATGGATCTATATACATCTAAAATTCACACATAGTAAAATTTCATAGACATTATCCTTACTTTGGGTCATTAGTATAATCCTAAATAAATCTTCATGCTCTTCCTTACCCTCATAATATATAAGAATATCATCTATAACAACTACCAAAAACTGAACAATGTAATCTCTATAGACCCTAATAATTAAATCCATGAAGATATTTGGGGAATTAGTAAGACCAAATGGAATCACTATACATTCCTAGTTCTCATACCTCATAAAGAATCCCATCTTGGGTATTTATTTACTATTGAACCTTGATTGATAGTATCTATATCAAAGTTCAATCATTGAAAAAATTGATATCCTCATAATTGATTTAAAAAATCATAAATATAGGGTGGAGGATACATATTATTTTTTATGATCCTGTTAAGTTCTCAATAATCAATAAAAATATGCATTGACACATATTTTTTCTTAACAAAAAGAACATGTTCACTCTACAATGATGTACTATGGTGTATAAATCCATTATTAATATTCTCATGGAGTTCCTTCTGAAAATAATACAATTTAATTAGAGCCATTCTATAAGGAGTCTTTGAAATAGGTTTAGAAATAGGTACGAGTTTTACTGAAAACTCAACTTCATGATTTGGAGGAAGACTGGACAGTAATTCCAGAATGACATAAAAAAACTATCATAAATTAAGAATATATTAGATGTTTATTTTCTCCCCAACCATATGATATAAACTCCCATTTTGAATAGTAACCATGACCCATACAATGGATTAAATTTTTATATAATGTTCATATTTATCATCGCACTAATATATCATCATCTTTAGATTCTGAATATAAAAAATTACCTTCCTTACATAGAAATTTATATATGATTTATTTAAATAAAGAAAATACATACATAATATAATATTAAATTAAAATAGAGGAAGAATAATAATATTTTTAGGAAGCATATTCACATAAACATTTAACAGATATGAGCTATAAAAAGTATATGTGATCATCATACCATTATTAGTCTTTATTACTGGCTCAATATATAATTGTTGAGGTTATAAATGAATATCTTTTGATATTTTTTCTGATATAAATGAATAGATATAAATATTATAAAATAATATAATTCAATATTTTATTATACCTATCACCACCTCAATTTCATTGTTCTAATTTTATTCCTTTACTAAAACTATAATGGTTTGTGTGAGCATCAAACATCATGGTGAGAAATCATGTAATAATAAAAATTATTCATATGATGTATATATCATTACACCTTCTTTTCAATAATTATCAACTTAGGTTTAAACAAGATCATCCTTGTTTATCACAAATTAAAAACCTTCATAATATTTTAAAAGGAAAATGTGATTTAACTCAAGCATATATTCTAGGATTTTCAAACTAGGTGTCTAGTAAGCGCACACTCACTTTTCACAAAAATGATAGTTGAGATATAATCAGCCAACTATTTTTGTGGTTATTACTACTAGATGTATATATTCTAAAACTAAGTCCACTTTTAGTATCCAAATAGGGTCATGTTACTCAGAAAACCACATAAACTATACCTTACCAAAACATTAGAATGTTATCTTATACTTTTACTTATATACAGGGTTCTTACTAATTTTTTATCATCTTATTTTCCAAATTTAACTAAACTATTCTATGATACCAACTATAGTGACCCATAATTTTCATATGAAAATATTATATCTTAATATATTAATATTAAATAGATAAAATTACGATCCACACCAAAATTTTATAGTTCTATTGTATTTATAAACATTGATACAAAAAAACTTGTTTATATGATATCTAAATCATCTCCCACTTATTTAATCAAAAAATAAACCCTTCTTAGAAATATCATACATAAAATCATTCTTCATATCTTAGGGGAGGAAAACATAATAAATGGTGACATCAGATCCTCATTTAGGGTAAATAAGGGATATATCAATGATAAAATAACAATGACATTAAAAAAAGGTTATGAGAAAATGATATTTGTGGTATCCTGAACCTAGTTGACTAAGTAGTGGTTGATCCTGGATGGACACATGGCCTCAAGTGATACTTATATAAGCCATAGTCTATTGACTAGTAGTGATGTTTCATGGTGGAACATTGGGAAGACTATACCCTCACTATCAGAGTGTAGAAAAGTGGAAATAATCATATAAAAAAATAGTGGAATCATATGAAACAACTGAGGAGTGGGAGAATAAACATCCATTATATAAATAACTTGGTAATCTCATCTAGTAGTGTCATATAAAAATGATGATCATGGTTTTCTATACTAAATACTATTAATAACAGGAAATAGGAATCTAGTGAAATATATGTATCAAAAGTATAAAATAACATAAATAACTATCCCCATATAGCATCACGATCCCAAAGTCAAGTCATATGCTCCCTTTATACTATGTACAAATCAATTAATCATCTGTAAGAAGTTTTTTTCCCCTATCCCTACCTACATTCATGAAGTCTATCCGGGTACCCAATGGTGAACTGAAAAGGGTGTGATATAACACTCAGTAGGTCACCTCTAATGGTGTCTAGAACAAGCCATGTATATGAAAATAATCTAAAGTAGTGTATAGACATGATAGGTGTATATGTAATAACGGTATAATTGGTGATATTTATCCTATCAAGCCTCATTGTGATCAATCAAAAAAATTATATGTGTTATCTGTAATGAATAAAAAGTATCAACATCACCCTAGGTTCTGTTATCATGTATAAGGCCTACATATTCTAGGGTCCAAGGAGTGGTAATGTACAACAAACCCAATCAATACGAATAAACAATTAAACAGGATCCAATGAGGGAGATGTATGATGCATCCTATTAAAATGATTAAATTGGATCCAAGGAGTGGAAATGTCCAAGGATTCCTAATGTGGTTAATGGGTATAAGGAGTATAAATGTATGAGGCATCCTAACAAGTCAAGTAAATAAGATACAAAGAGTTGAAATGTCCAAGACATACTTTCATGTCAAGTCAACAAGATCTAAGTAGTTGAAATGTACAAGGTATACAAGTAGGATCCATGTAGTATAAATGTCCATGGAATCTAAATAAGGTCATCTAATCCAAGGATTATTAATGTACAAGTAATCTTAATTAGTCATTCCCCAACTCATTATCTATTAATTTAATCATTTAACTAATACCTTCATGATATTGTAAAAATAAAGTGATTTTTATTTTAATACATTTAAATTACAATTTAAAAGTTTCTATAAGGTGTTCACAAGCTTTAAAAATTCACTTTAATACCACCTTTGATTTTCAATTATATAAGGTGAACTCATCAGGCCCCTAGGGCGGTCAAAATGCGATAATAAGTGACCCCCTAAGGTGGTTCAGGTTGAGGTTGAAAACAACCAACCACAAATAAAGGTGTCAAAGGAACGTTTCAACATGTTTATATCAATTAAAAATTGGTTCAAATAATTTATAAATCATCACTCTGAAATTACAGTGTGTGTTACAACAAAAAGAAGATAAAAACAATGAGGCATTGATGGAAAAGGTATGAAACACCTACCTTAGCTTGGAATGGGAACACTCTAGTCTTAGCTTCTAATTCGATCCAGATCAGAATAAAATATAAGAATGGATGAACACCATGAAAATAATTCATTAGTGAATACCCAAAAATAGTGTTTTTGATATAATGAAAAACATTGAATGGTGCATAAGGAATAAATAACACACTGTCATGGATTCAATGAGATGAACAGATCTCTAATCGGATGTCGAATTAAGGAACTGGATCAAATCCTTGGTTGAATGATTAAATAACCCAATGAGATAAAAAAGGAGTGTCTATAAAAGGAGAAAAATAAAAAGGAGGGTTTAAAGTTTAAGAAAATCTAGTGAAAACTCCCTCACACAATCATGGAACATGGTTAGATAAACCATGCACTGACCATGCATTTATCCTCTATTAAAACTATAACAACCTCACATGGTCATACATCATGTCTTTCATGGTTTCGTCAAACCATGCATCCCCTAACAGTTCACTAGACCACCCTGCACGATTTACTCAAACTATATGTCCTGGGTACATAGTTTCTACTAACCATGTGTCCCATACATTTTCTCCAAAAACTCAGTCTCCAAGCACCTAATATTCCCCAGACATCCTTGTTTCTTCCACATCTTCACCAGACATTTAAATTATTTCAAAACCAAAGAGTAATATAGGAAATAAAAAGGTTTAATACCTGATAGAAAACCCTAGATCTTACAATCTTCCCCCCTTAAAGAAATTAATCCCTAAATTTCCCTTCTAAGGGTGGTCAAGAATCATCTAATAATAACTCCAGCCATTGGGAATGTATGTTTTCCTCCCACACCCAAGTCTCTTCCTACACATGACTATGCTGCCATAGCACATGGAGCATAGGAACTGACAGACTTAAAATAACCTTCCTACCCTAATCAATAATACAAATAGGATTCTCCTCGAAGGATGAATCAACCTCTAACTCAACCTCATTAGGCTGAATAATATGCGACCGATTAGAATGATATCATTAAATATGAGATGTGTGGAAGAATTATTACATATATATATACCTCTAAGGTAACTATAACTATTTTTTTATAATCCCAACTCCCTCCATAATCTCAAAGGGCCCTATGTAATGAAGTGATATATTCTCTTATTTTTGAATCTATCTACGCCCTTTTCTAGGTGAAACTCAAAATAAAACCCGATTCCCCACCTAAAAATATAGTGGTATATGGTGATGATCGAAGTATGACTTCTTTTTAGACTTATCTATAGACATATACTTCCTGATAAGTTGAACCTACTCTGAAGTCTCATAATTAATATGAGGACCTAGTAGTTCTACCACTCCTTCCTCTAAACAGAACAAGGTTGAATGACACATCCTACCGTATAGGGCCTCATAAGGAACCATCTGTATAAATTGGTGAGAGGTCAGTGTTTCTCCCTTGATCCTTTAAAATAAATGATGCATGATTAGAAAATTTTGTACAAAACATGTGTCATATTACCTAACTGACCTTTGGTATGTGGGTGATAGGTTGTACTCAGTAGTACCTATGAACCTACTTCCCTCTTCAACTCCTACCAGAATAATGATGTTAAAAGAGTGTATCTATTTGATAAGATAAAACATGGAACCCTGTGGAGGTGTATGATCTCATGAATGTAGAACCTCCCATGATTATATAATGAAAGAGTATCATGAATAGGCTTAAAATGGGAGAACTTTTTCAACTTTTATAAGATAACCCACAGGGTGTCATTTCCCAAAGGTGATATAGGAAATCCTATCACAAAATCCATTGTGACATCATCCCATATCCACCCAGGAATAGGGAATTGTTATTGAAGACCTTCGGGTCACTGATGCTTTTCCATTACTTACTTACAGGTGGAACAACAACTAAAAACCCAAATATCTCCCACTTCATCCCTAATCACTATTATTGATGGTTTAAGTTTCAATAAATCATGGTAAGACTGAAATGGAAATCCCATATAGAGGCATGGTAATCTCACATCAACTCCTCTAGGATGTTGGCAGGAAATCATACATGTCTATGGATGCCCAATATCTCATCCTCATTATCCATCCAACTAGGAGGTAGGTTATCACCTACTACACCCTCTCGTAGGACTAAGCCCTCAAAATATAATATCCGTCTCATATTTACACTATCCAGAAGTGAAGAGGTCAGTGATATAGATTCTATTATAAAATGTCGATGATAGTTTTGAGCCTCCATGTGTATCTCATAGAATAAGTCCATAATTTTCCACTCACAACTATCCTCATGATCTTCCTTTGTTTGATTCCTCCTGCTCAGTGAATTGACAACTCCATTTCCCTTTTTGAGCATATAGGAAAGATTGAATTCAAAATAATTTATGTATTCAAATGATATTCATTGACTCAGATTCAAGTCACACTATGTAAATTTATACTTTAGGATTTTTTAGTCTATGTACACTACAAAACACTCTCCTAATGAACAATGCCTCTGGTAGCGTATGACATGACCAACAATAGCTAACTTGATATTGTGTGTCTAGTAGTTCCTATTGTGCATCCTCAACTAACATGACTTATATTCCATGAATCACTCCTCCTACATCAAAACATCTCATATCCCATTACCCAATTCATCACAATATACAATATATATTATTCCTATCTCTAGAAGAATCAGGATAAGTGCTAAAGTCAATCTCCATTTTGGCTCCTTAAGGGCTATCTCATAAGCATATGACCATGAGAACTGCACAACCTTCTTAGTAAATTCTATAACTAGTTCTGATAAGTTTTAGAAGTCCAATATTAAGATCCTATAATACCCATATAGAACCAAGAAACTCCTTATATTAAAGGTATTATTTGGATGCTCCTAAAAAATTAAAGTTCTCACCATCTATAGGTCAATTTATACTTCTGTCTCTAAGATAATATGATCCAAGAAATGAATCTTATCAATCCAGAATTATAACTTTGTGAGCTTCAAATATAACTGATTCTCTATCAGTATATCTAATATGATCTTCATATGTTTTTCATGGTCATATAAAGTGTGTGAATATACCAATATATCATCCAAGAATACCACCACAAATGAATATACATATAGATGGAAAACCCAGTTCATCAGTGATTGGAAAACAATTGGTGCATTCGTGATACCGAACAGAATAAAAAAATACTCATATATATTACACCTTCTATGAAAAGTTGTACATGGTATGATTGAAGGTATAACATGCACCTGATGACAACTAGATCCCAGATAAATCTTTAAGAATACACATTCACTTTGGAGCAATCCTAAGAGATCATTTATCTATGGAATGGGATACCGGTTCTTAACCATCAACTGGTTCAATTTTTGGTAATCCACACACAAACAAAGGGTTTCATCCACCTTTTTTCCAAAATGGACATGAGAAACCCATAGATAAGTATTAGGTCATATAAACCCCTTCGCTTCCAAATCCTCTAGTTGCCTCTTGAGCTCCTACAACTTTGTAGTTGCTATACTATAAAGAGGAATGGATATCTTTGAAAATTGTAGAATTAGCTTGATGAAAACACTACCTATCTCTCAGGAGTTAGTCCCAAAAATTCATCCATTAAAACATAACTGAAATGATCAAACACTAGAGAGAAAAATTCCATACATGATCCCTGATAATATAGATATAAACTAGAAATATCATCTTTCATTCTTCCAATACCTTGATGCTTGGGTCTATCTAGACTCACTTAGACATCCCATTCTCCATTTTTGAATTAAAACCCCTCACTATGGTGATGTGAAGGTCACACTCTTGTGATATAAATCGACATAAGCATTATATGAGGCTAACTATTCCATCCCGATAATGAAATAAAACCTTTTCATATCGAGGAGAAATAAGTCATATATGAAGTGATACCCAACACCTAAATGGGGAACTCCCTAAACCGGCTTACACTCCCTAATCATACTCCCAATGGAGTATCAAGAGTCATCACACTAATAAAAAGTTGAACATCGAGCCCAAGGATCTCTACAAAAGGAAAATATATGAAAGAAAGAGATACACATATATTGAAAAGAGCATATTCTATAATAGAGGCTACTAGAATAATACCTCTCATCATATAAGGTTTGTAACTATACTCCTCAAGTATCTAATACACTGTATAAATCTGGACTGAACTACAGCCCAGAGATACAACTTGGCTACCCTAATCAGGACCACTCTACTATCATTGTGTGTTTGGTGTCTTCCTACCACATCCATGACCAACAAATCAACCTGATCAGCTAGTCGTGCTCTAATTACCTATATAAATAGATGTCGTTGACCCTACTCCTAGATGTGGAGTCAGTGTAACCCCCTCTCTCACTAGAAACTGGAGGAAAATTCCCACCAAACCATCGTAGATGGCCCATATTTCAAGAATTTTTAAACTCAACTATGTCACTATCACACTAGATTCTCATGTGCCCCAACCACCCACACTGGGGATAGATAATAGAACTACCATAAATCATTATTTGGATGGTATTACCCTCATGAGAGACCTCAAAGGGTCTCTTCCTGATTCCTAACATAGAACCACTAGGTTGACAAGATAAACTAACCTATTTTCCCCCCAGCTTCTCTCAGGTTATGCTTAGTATTCAATGCTTGATTTATTATTTCCATCACATTTGTAATATGGAAGAAATCCACCTATGATTAGATGTCATGCATAATACCATCCTCGAATCTCCAATCTTTTGAAAAATCATCACCTAATAGAACAGGTTCAAAATATCAGAGCTCTGTAAAATAGGACAAATAATCCTTGACTGATAAGGCACCTTTCTCTAGATGCATAAACCCCTTAGCTCTATTGGCCCTCAGTGTCTCAAGATATAAATAATCAAATAAGGTTGTCGGAAAATCTCTCCAATTCATATCCCAATGATGATCATTCTGAGTAATCAAAACCTACCATCTCTTGGATGAATCCCATAACATATACATAAATAGATTCACTCTCCTCTTAGAAGGATTCTTGAGATACTCAAAAATCAATAACATGGACTATAGCCATGACTCTACAACATTTGGTCCTCCATCCCCCAAAAACATGGTTGGAGGTTTCTACTGAAACATATGTATTAGCTCTTCCATATATTAGAAAACTATTGGTACTCCCTAAATGATATGTATAAAACATAAGAAGTTTTCTCAAAACAAGGAATCAACACCCATATAAATAATAACAAGAGATGCTATAAATAGTATTATGGGAGGTTTATCTTATGGCCTAAGTCCCACCACGTCCATATAATAGTCATCACCGCCCTCCTGGTGCACAAATGTAGGTCTTCACAGTGTCATATCTATACAAATTACAAGAACACACCTCAACATTAGTATCACAAACATGTAAACATTATAGGTTAAAGCTTTACTAATCCCAACTCACACACCTCAACCTGATTTTGAAGCTATTAATAGATGATGTATAATTCATAAAAATGCACGATATATTTCCTACTACCCACTACAGAGGTTGGGTCATGACCAATTTATCTTTTATAAGTTAGGGTTCTGGTATACATAGTGTCAACTACAATTTATAGAGGAAAATAACATTTAAATTACAATTGGTATCCCCATTTAATTGAAACATTTTAATTCCATAATTCAATTTCATTTAAATTCATTTTCATTCATTTAGAAATTATCTATAAAAGGTTGAACTATATGGATCACCACTTATAATTTATAAGGGCTCATACACCTTATAATTTGATGTGTGGTGTCAATTTAATCCCAAACAATAATTTATCGAGTCCTAGCATCAAATTTCATTACAATTTTATGGATAAGAAATAATGGCGCCAAAACACGTTACAATAAATACACAAAGTAATTTAAACATTGCATGAAATAATGTATGAAATATAAATCCTAAAGTTCTAATAATGATGAATGATGGAATATTTCATTTCCATATCTAGCCAAGGAAAAAATATAAAATCATATGGAACATAAAAATTCAAGTGTTTCACCAAATTTTGAATTCAAATAAAATGTAATAACAATAAAACAAACTATCATATCCCATTCCTAGGTAATTTGGATTTTTCTAGTATGTGGATTAGAAAATCCCATGCACTTATCATTTCCAAATTTCAATACATTCCTAATATCATTTCTAATATTCACAAACAACAAGACAAAAGAAAATAAAAAATTCTTTGATACCACCTTGTCATATCTTGAACCTGGTTCACTCAACAGTAGATGAACTTGGTCATCCCCATGGTCTCAAATGTGCCTCCTTATATGCCAAAGGCTACCGAATACCAGCAAGGGTGAATGGTATAATTGTGGTTACACTGTACCCTTACAATCAAAGTGTAGCACAATGATAATAATCATATTAAACAATAGATAAATCATATAAAATAACTGAGAAATTGAATAATAGAAATACATTACATAAATAACTAAGTGATCTCATCCAATAGTTTCATATAAAAATGATAATCATGGAATAAAATACAAAATATTAGTAATACATGGATACAAATATCCATTACAATACATTTATCAAAAGTAAAAAAGTCTAAAAATAAATATCCCTAGATAGCGTCAAGATCCCAATACCCAATGTTATGTTTCCCTTCTCCTATCAACAAATCAATCATGCATCAGGAAGTGGGTGTTTTCCTCTATCATTTACTTCATCCATGAAGTCTATATGGGTACCCAAAGATGTCCCAAATAGGGTGTGAGAAAAAACTCATTAGGCCACCACTAATGATGTCTATATCAATTTCTTTCTATGAATAGAAGATGAAGTAGTGTATAGATATAACATGTGTACATATAATAATAGTATGAGTTATATTATTCAGTCTATCAAGTCTCACTGTGATAAATAAACTAAATCATAAGGGATATTTTTAAAGCATAATGAGTATCAACACCAGCCTACATCATGTTATCATGTATCAGGCCTACATATGATAAGTTCCAAGTAATGTTAATGTCTAAGGAAACTGATTAATCTGAATAAAAAATTAAACAAGATCCATGGAGTGTAAATTTATAAGGAATCCTAGTGAATTTATTAAACTAGATCCAAGGAGTGGAAATTTAAAAGGCATAAAATCTTGTAAAGTAAACTAGTTAAAATGGATCCTTGAAGTAGAAATGTCCAAGGCATCCTAATATGATCATTGAATCCATGAGGTTTAAATTTGTGAGGCATCCTAAGAAGTCAAGTAAGTTGGATCCAAGGAGTAGAAATGTCCAAGGCATCCATTCATGTCAAGTTAAAAAGTTCCATGGTTTGGAAAAGTACAAGGATTCCAAGTAAGCAGGATCCATGGAGTAGAAATGTGCATGGAATCAAAATAGGTTTGCTAGATCCAAGGATTAGTAATGTCTATTCCATCTTAACTAGTCACTCACCAAATCATTATCCATTCATTTAATCATTTCACCAATACCTTCATGATCATGTAAAAATCAAGGGATTATCAATTTCATACCTTTCAATTATATTTGAAAAGGTGTTATAATGTGTTCACAACCTTTAAAAATTCTATTTAATACCTAATTAAATTCTCAATTATACAAGGTTATCTCATCACCCCCTGAGGCTGGAATAAACATTATAAAAGGTGGAACCCACCCATTCAGTGGTTTGGGTCGAGGATGAAAATCTCCAACCTTGTCATAAGGTTCCAAAGACATGTCTCAAAATATTTATATCAATTAAACCTTACTTAAAATAATTTAGAAACCATCGACCAAAAAGTAAAATGTGAATAACAATGACAACAATCTATTAATAATGATACATTGAAGGAAAAGGTATAGACCACATACATCACCTTGGTAGAGGAACACTCATCCAGTATCAACTTATGATTCAGTCCAGATTCGATAGAAAATGAAAAATGGAAGAACACCATGAAAATAGGTTATAGGATATTGCAACAAAATAGTTTCACTGATGTCATGGAAAATAGAAAATGGTTACTAAGGAATAAATAACTCACTAGCTCATATCCAATGACATGAACAAATATCAAATTAGACATCTGATGAAGGTACCAGGTCAAATACTTGGTTAAAGGATTAAAGAACTCAATGAGATATGAAAGGGATTACCATGGATGGAGAAAATAAAGGATGTAGGGTTTGGAATTTTAGAAAATTAGCGGGGAAATAGTTCTTCTCCTTCAAAATTCTGGGTTTCACAGTTTGACCCCATGGTTAGACAAACTGCGCACCAACCATGCACCCTTCTCTGTCCCCCCCCCCCGATTTTTCATGGTGTACATTTAGATAATTTATTCATTGACCATGAATTTATCCTATATTAAAAATTAAAACGACCTCATATTATCATGTGGACTAGGATACATAATTTCCTTAAACCTTGCGGTAACTGACATTGCACTAAAACACCCTGAATGGTTTATTCAAACTGTGCAGCCTAGATCACACAGTTTCTACTAACTGTGAAAACCAAATATTTTCTCTAAAAACATAGTCTCTAGGATATGAAAAATCCTTAGAAACCCCCATTTAACTAATAGAATTACTAGAAATTCACATTAGGTCAAAACCAAAGAGTTAAACCATAAATAAAATAGACTTATACCTCATAGAAAACCTGGTATCTTATAATATTAAAATTTGAAAACTGTACCCAACAAATCATAAATCATAATCATGAATCATGTTATAAATAATTTAAGTTTAAAATATATTAACCATAAAATAATTAAATAACACAAGCCATGAGATCCAAACATTGGCACAATGCATAAGTTTTCGGCATACACATAAGTATAGAAAATCATTTCCTTAGTCAAGGATCACTTACAAGACTATCTTAAGGGATTGAATTCACTCCCCATTAAATTATATCCTTAGTCAAGTTTCACTAACAAAACTATCATCATGGACATATTACCTTACATAACTAAGTTCACTTCCCATTCAAGTCCTTATTATCACATGAGATATCCATATTTACCCAATAAATTGGAGAGTTATATAATTTCAGTCCCAACCATCACAAAATAAAAATAATAAATATTTGATCTATAAGATAATAAAACATTCATCCTAAAATAACTCATGTAAAAGAAATAAAATTCATAAACATTTCATAATTTCATCATAGCATAACCCATGGATAGAAAATGGGTTTCATAAATGCTTCATCATAACTTAAATAACCTATGGGAAATAAATGGGTTTCATAGAATCATCATTAAATTATCATTATCATAATTCATACAAAGAATAAAATTGGAGGGTATCACTAGATTATATCAACTATAAAGAATAATTATCATCAAATTACATCATCATAGATGAAAATTTCTTATAAAACATAACTGGAACATTAATTGAGTAAAATTACCTTTTAGTTTGAAATAAAATATTTAAAATCTAAAAATATACCATTTTGTAAGGATAAAATTTTATATGAAAAGAACTTTGGAAAATTGTAAAGTAAGCATCAATGTATTGATTAGTTATGATGGTGGAAAATTCTATTCATTTTGTGTATGATAAAACATAGATTCCTTTCACATTTTTGGTTAAAAGAAGAAAATACTTTGTTCAAAAAAATGCAAGAATATTAATTTTAGAAAATATTTTATAATATTATACTAGAGGTAAAAATGAATTTAAACCATCATTGGAGAATATATAAAATATTCTTGGAAAAAATTTAGGAAACATGTATATCAAAGAGAAAGTATTTTCAATTACATAAAGAAATAAAGTCTATTTTTCTTAAAAACATTATTTTAGTCTCTTGACTTATTAATGAGAGAAAAATGAAAATTAATAATATAATCTCTATAAATAAATATAGAGGAATTAAATTCACGTAATTATTTAGAGATAGGTAATAAAATTCATCATTGGGAACTAAATCATAAACAATCCTGATAAACAATTACATTATAATATAAATCCCTTACCTCAAGTTCCACTCAATTTGAAATCACACTAACCTAATATATAGTAAATTTAAATTAATTATAATTATATAATAGAATCATTTAAATACTTATTATATAATATATTTTACAGTTATAATATTTTTACAAAAAATTATTAATAATTCCTTCTTAAAAATGTTGTCTCCAAGTGTTAAATATTTCATTTTCCAAAGGAATTTTGATTCTGAAGTTCTATTCCTTATACTTTGATACTACTTCTATTATCTATAGAATGTTAACCATGAAATAAATATAATATAAATTCATTATATATATATATATATACATAGAGATATTGATCTATAAAATTTAGATATAGAATAATGAATTACATCATTCATGGAGACGAGAGGCTATACGTACACATGAATGTTGTATCCACTTTCCAACAGATGGAATTAAAGAAAGGTAAATAATAATTCACCTTCAAAAAATCATAATATAATCATAAATAACATATATATATATGTATTAAATCCATACTTATAACTATCCAAATAAAGTGGTGATGAAAAAATAATTCCACTACAATATAGAGACTGTAAGTTATACATATTCCCGAGCAATGTTTTCACTTTCTGTATATTGGAAAGATGGTGGATAATAGTTATTCCATCATAATAATAACAATTATGTACATTAAAGATAATTAATTAATTATTTTATAGTTTATATGAAATATTTATAGGATGTACATTAATAAATAAAATTGAAAATTCTCGGTTAAGAGTTACACCTCTTCGTTGAGAAACCTCTTTTAGATTACACATTAATCCTTGAAGAGATTGTCTTATAGAAAGAAAATATGATATATGATTTTTTAAAAGAATAAATAATGGTATTATATTAGGTATTATCCAATTTATAAGGCTCAATAGGGGTCATGAATACATGATAAGAGGTGCCCTTTTATATGTGAGGGGAGGGACACTCATGGATTACTTAAAGCATTAAATTAATATAAATGAATTTTTATAATCACGTGACATAAAATAGATATATTTCAAAGATAAAATTATTACAAGTTAAAATATTCTCATCCAATAATATTTATACATTTTTATGTCATTTTTAACAACTTATATCATAGTTTTAACCACCAATTAATTCATTTCACAATTACCGTAATATCAAGGTTTTCTAATTTTAAAGGGTCAAGAATGTTACCATAAAAGGAAAAGTGATCCATAAATCGGCCATGGTTGACATGTTCAAACATATATCATTCACTGGGCCTAATTTATGTTAATTTGTAAATTTTAAATCATTTAATAAATTATTTTTATTAAAATATATCTTTAATGCCTTTTTAACAACTATTTATTTACTTTGAATTTAAAGTCATCAAGATATTAATGGAATTTGAATATAGAACTTTCAAAAATTCCTAATATATTATATTTATATAAAAAAATTGTGTGAAAAAATAATTCATCCATATCTTGTTACTTTGTAATATTTTTAAATTTATTTATTTTATTTTTCTATTAATTGATTAAATATTATCTTAGTGTTTAGTAAATATTTAAGGTAATTGTTGAATCACCAAAAAATAAAAATAAATAACTTTTATAAAAATTAATTTATCCTTAAAATAGATATTTAGAGATAAACATAACCTCTCTTTATCCTTGTGTAATTTTTTTTGAGATATTAATGTCAAGAGAGGTAAATTTTTTATTTATCCTTTTCTTCAAAAAATATAATGGCCAACATCAAATAAAAATGTCACCAAGTTTCCATATTTTAGAAACATGGATGGAAGTTCCTGAAATAAACTAATCCATTAAGATAATTTAATGTTTTAGGGGAATTATAAACCCATATCCCAAAGTTTTAACCCTATTTTACCCGTTTTACCCTTACAGTGGTGGGAAATATTTACACAGGTAAAAATTCATAATTAATAAAAAATGACCAATTTATCAAATTTTAACCTCTTAATTCCAAATATGGAATCCATTTTTTGAAATTAAATTCACAGAAATTTAAATTAAACCTGTAAAACATGATGAAAAGTAGTTTTTCGGAAAAAAAAATGTTTTCTGAAGTATTACATTTTTTATATAAAAATTTAATATAAAATTAATTAAAATATCCTTAATTAAATTATTAATAAAATAATTAAACTAAGGTTACTTTTAAAACCATTTAAAAAAATATAACTTTGTAAATTATTTAAACGAAAATATAGTTTTCAATAAAAATAAATCTTTTTTACTATTCATTGAAAATAAATATATTAAAAAAATTATAAAATATTATCTATAAGATAATTATGACATGATGATTTAAAAAATGATGTTCATTTAAAAAAAAATTCAAATTAGATAAAAAAATTAAAATATTTTCTCTCAAAAAATGAATAAAAATCTTTTTTAGTTAAATATTTATTTTGAAATAAAATAATGACTTTATTAAAAATTGAGTAACTATTTATCAATATATTTACTTTAATTAAAATATGTATACATATTTTTTTAAAATTGGTTTATTTCTACTCACTTCACCAATTTAACAATTATGTTTTAATAATATATTATATTATGATTCATTTAGACTTAGGGATTCCTATATCACAAAAAATTGACAAAATTAAATTTATTTGAAGAGAAATATATCATAAAATATCATGGTGTTACATAGAAAATAAAAAATATGTCAAATAAAGAATCCTCATATAATATAAAAACCATCTTGAATCTAATTCCAACAAATAGACTATATCCAATACTATACTCGAATCTCAAATTTGATATTTACCAAGGAGCTAGACCAAACTCGATCCCTCTACACACCAACATTGAAATGATGCCCCAAACATCAAATGACCGATCTCTGACCTCCATGACCCTAACCACACGAGGGTTATTCCTAGATGGCCCACACTCTTTCCATAACCACAAGTAGTGATTGGACATGAACATCATAATCACACCTGAGCACCAATATGAAGCATTTTTACTAACCATTACTGACCTACTAAGAACACCATCCTCATAATCTACTAAAATTAAATATACAATGGCGGTACACCCTCTAATAGTCGATGGGAAACTTTCCTAACCCACACTCCCACACCCCCATCCATTTATCTTCCATTGGTGTTTATAAGGAAGAGTGAGTTGGGAGACTATCACACACACATTTAAGTGATCAATGAATGCCCAATTTAGGTATTCTATGCTATGATATGCATAAACTTTCTTAATATTCTTAACAATATGGTTCTCCATATAATTTGAATATTATTTAAAAGTTATAAAGTAATATTACTTAAACCTCATTAACTAGATACATCCATGACTACTAAATCATCATTAAAGGTAATAAAGTAGAAAAACCCAAACCCCTGCCTCTACTTACATCAGTATGAATCAATTCCAATAGTTTTGTTTCCCTTTATTCATTCCCAGTGAAGGGTTCTTTTGAAATTTCCCCTTGTAAGCAAGTCTGAAATGAATCTAGGGGTTTCAACTTGATAGCATATAGAAACCTGATTTATGTAACCTATATAATCAATTTTGTTGGTCGTAGTGGATACTCAAGAGGGGGGGGGGATTAATTGAGTTCCAATTAAAGATCCTGTTAAAAATATTTCTCTTAAAATCTCCATATTTAAAAACAAGTTAAACTGTAGTGAATTTATACAGATTGTAAGAGTTTAATTAGTTTCTCAAAGATTGATTAGGTCTCAGTTAATTTAATCAGGAGATTAAATTAACTCTTGAAACTAAATTACTGGTTCAAAATAAGCATAAAAGCTTTCTAATTTAACTATCAAAGTAACTTTAAAACAAATTGTATTTCAAATTAATTAGCAGCGGAATATGAAATATATAGTATACTTTAAACTTAAACAAAGATGCACATCAGATGTAACCAAGAGGTTCAGTCTCAAGCCAAGACTTAGTCCTCTCAAAAAATTTATATAAATTTGATCCACACCCTAGATCGGGGTAAAAAACAGTGAAAATACTGTCCAGGTACTAATACCTATACCACAATTATTCGTGGGAACAAAAAACAATAGCACACAGGTTATCCAGGTCACACTTGACCTCTTCCACAATTCGCAGTGGGATATAGTAATGTGTAAGAAGTTTGGAGTGAGGATTTAGTATCCTACAGTTTATTCCAGGAGTCAGTGTGTAAATACACTGCTCAAAAAGTAAATGAGTAAAACAAAATAAAGCTAAATAGATAGAGATGAGTTTAGAGTGCCCTATGTGTTGTGAGTGAAGCTCTGGACTCCTTGGATTGATTTAAATGAAGATCTGAGTCCTTATCTGGTTTTTGTCTGAAAAATAGAGGGTCGTTTTCTTCAAGTTTATTTTGATTAGCTTGAGTGCATGAAGCGATTTCATTTTAGTTCTTTACTCCTTGAGTAAGATGCAGCTTGTGTTCTCCTTCAGGAAGAATGGCTTTGTGTATGTTCAGTGATCTTCGAGTATGAAGGTAGTATTTCTCTATGCACCACTTTACAACATTCTTTTTCCCATTGTATGTACTCTTTGTGCAACTATTTTTCTATGATTTTCACCACCTTTTTCATCTGTGTTTTTGTCCAGTATTTTTCCCATCTTTTATAGATTTTAGATCCGACAATGGGAATGATTACCTTTTCATGGGTACTAGGTACGGTTCCCTGACATGCCAACAATCCACATTAAATACCATTAATTGCATTAAAAACATCATATATGACCATTGCATAATAAATAAATAATATTTAGAGTTATAGAGTTTAGGAATCATTGACTGGTAAGTCTAGAAGTAGCTTCTGTTGGTAGATATGTAACGGTGGACTTTGTATAGCAGTGAGCTCTTATCGGTAGCTCTTTGATCTTGTACCAGTAGATTCTTTTATCAGTAGATGTTACTCTATGTATTGGTAGCTCTATATACCGGTGACTCCTTCTATCAGTAGATCTTGATCTATCAGAAGCTCTTGTCTATCAGTAGCTTGCTTTTCTCGGTGACTCTGTATCGGAAACCACACTTATCGGTTGACTTATTCTATTGGTAGCTATCTGTATCGGGGGCTATTTTGTATTAGTGGATCGTTTTGTATTTGTGACTCTATCGGTAGCTTGTGCATACCGGTAGCTCCATTCTGTACCAGTGAAGTGTACATTAGTAGACTTATTCATACCGATAGACTTTTTCTATCGGTAGCTTAGCTTCTATTGGTAGCTGTCTGAATCTTTGGATGATCTATCAGAGACATGTGCTTACCGGGGGACTTATACATACCAGTAGCTCTGCATATCAGTGACCTTTGCCTATCGGTGACTATGTCTATCGGTAGACTAAGTCTATCAGTAGACTGTCTAAATCAGTAGCTATAGGCAAATCAGTGACTTAACACTTATCTGTTTTATGAAGAACACATCCGATTGAGTTGGAATTATTTCAAAAGTCATATAAACATAGATAAACATTAATCAACATATTTCAAAGATTATTTTCATATAATTATCAACTTTATCATAGATTAAAATAATTAATATATAGATACACATTATTTGGGATTATCAAAGTATGTGAAAACATAATTGGGATTATCAAAACAGGTGAGGTCAACAACTTCACATTTATATGATCATGTATAAACTTCCACATAAAGGTAGGGTATGAGTCATTCACTCAAGATTTGTCATCGATTTCCAGAACTGGTTTTCCAAGTTCATGTTTATATAATCAATTATTATGACGCATCAAACCATAACATATATTATACTTAAAAAATAAAACATTTATTTCAAATCATGAAATAATAACCCATAATGTCTTGAATTGATAAATAGATGATATTTTTGGTAATGGAAGGTATATAATTTTAATTTTTTAATATAATAACCAAACCACTAGGAAAAGTATTATGATAATATCCCACTATCAATGATACTAGTCTCACACAATGCATATATTATAGATCCACTTTTACCTTTTTAATCATCTTAAATATACTTAGTTCCTATATTTTAATATATATTTGAGTGCCTAATTTTATATCCAATACCCAAATTTTTGAAGTATGAATATTTTATTCAATGAAAAATATACCTAAAGTTAGATCATATAATTAATTATTCTTCCCTGATATATAATTCTTCTTCCAGTGGCCCTTTTCCCTAAAAAACATACATATACTGAATTATTACTCTCCTTATATATCTTTGTCTTTTTGCAGGGGTAGTGTATTGTTTTATTTGGTTTAGAACTAGAATTTGACACCTTAGCCTTAACTTTAATCCTTTTTCGCTATAAGGATAGATGAGTTTTAGTTTTTTATATCCTTATCTTCTTAGATAACTAAATCCAAAGTCCATTAAAAACTTATTCATGTTATTATTATTATAATTAATGATGAATGTTAATAATAAAGGTGATAAAGAGATAAGATTGAGATCCATCTCAAGTTCTTGGTTCAGTTTGAATCCAAGGGACTTTGGTCTCTCAATGTACCAAAAATTTTGAGTACATGACTTTATTCATAACACCCTTATGTCAGCTTGAACCTATACTATGCACTAGATATTTCAAATATTTCTTATTGTGCCCTCTTTTATTATACCTCTTGGAGATGAGATAACATTATATAGGAATATTTATCCTCATGAATTTTCTACATATCATTTTATCTAGATGAAAACATGATGCATTTTGTTATTACCCACAAATTTTAATAAACATTTTTCTTCAAATAATTGAAATTCTTCAATACCTTGCATTTCACTCAATCATGAGTTTAAATGAACCATGATACACTATTACTATAAAAATTACCTTTATAACATAGTATTTAAATTGGAATTATTAATTATGAATAACTAACTTATAAAGATCTAACTCAATATAAATTTATTATTTTATAAAAACATTTATTTTTAAGGGATAGTGAAAATACTAGTTTTTATTGACAACCGTATTTTATTTTACAAGGTTAAATTATGTTTTATATTATTTTTTAATTTTAATTACATAATTTTGATTTAAAATAATCCAATTGTGGTTTTTGAAAAATATTTTATACATAAATTTGTTATAATAATATTTTATGTTTTAAAAGGGTATTTTTCTGAGAAACGGGTTTTCATAACATTTTACCAGTTTTATTTTAAATTGAATTCCACAGATTCTATGTTTTGAATTTTGAAAAATATATTTCAAATTTATATTTAGAATTTCAAAATTTAGTAATTATTCCCCTTTTATTTTTATCCATTTTAAATTGTAACCATGGTAAATTTTGTTACCATGGTAAAGGGTAAATTATGTAATACAGGTTAAAAATAAAATTATAATGATTATAAAATGACCCTAACAAAAGTAAAAAATTTATTATATTAATTAAATTATAACTTTAACACATAAGTATATAAATTATGTAATTTAATTACACAAATTTTATGTAGAAATTATTTTTAATGGAAATATTAAATAAATGTTATTAAAAATATTAAAATAAATATAATTTAGAATAATTAATATATCCAATGAATTTTATAGGCTAAATTTACCTCTTAGGGATATATAAAAATATTTGGTTCTATTTATCTTCTTATTTATATATTTTTAAAAATAAATTAATTTAATAGTGTCAAATTGACACTATTGATATTTTATAAAAATAATGTTTTATTAGATTATTTAAAAATCATAAAAAAGTTTAAAAAAATATAAAAAAATTATTATATGGTAGAAAATATTCTAAATTGTTAATTTATAGTCTAATTGACAAAAATAAGTAAAAATTATACTCGTTTAACATTGAAAAATATGTTACCAAAATTAAAGTTAAAATAGAATAACTAAGGGTTAATTAAAATGATAAGGTTTAAATTGAAAAAAAAACTTTTCAAAAATTTATTGGTTGATGATATTATAAAAATATATCTTCTAATATTAAAAAATGTTAAATTTTTGAGGTTTTTTAATGGGGTTTTAGTTTATTATAAAGTTAATATTTTTGGAGATTCCAAAAGTGCCCCTCCCCTCAATTATAAAAGGGACCTTCCTCTCTCACTTCTTCACATCACTTTAAGCCTTAAATCTTGGCCATAACCTTCCCATTTACATTTTAAACTTCTCTAATCACATTCTAGAGATTATTTTCTTCTTCAAAGATCAAATATAGTGATTTAAGATGGTATCTAGAGGGATCTCATTAAAGAAGATAAAATCTCATCTACCGGTTCTTTCAAACTTATTTCTTATTATACATCCTATTAATGAATTATTTACATTATAAAATAATAACTATAGTATCAATTATATATTGTGATGTTATTATGATTTTGGAAGAACCATATTACACCTTCTATCCATCATAAAAAAAATGAAATCCCCACGCGTGCGTACGTATGACTTACCATCTCCACATTGTGGTGTAATCTGTTTTTCACCGCCACCGTACTTAGATGGATATAATAATGGAAATAAAAAACTATATACTCTTATTATAACATTATATGGATTATTTAATAAAATATATATCATCCACTTCCATACCATTTCATAATTATGGGAATGATATTATTGCTCGTGCATATGTACGACCTACCATCTCCATGATGTGATGTGATTCATTCTACATGATATCCATTAATGCATGATTATTTAAATTTATATAATGAATAAATATTATATATATAATATTAATATAATTTTTTAAATGATATAACTATAACCTATGAATAAAAACTAAAAATTATTTGACAAAACATGCATAAGAAAATGAAGTAGTTAATACCCGAATAATGAGTAATAATGAAATCTTATTAACAAAAAAAATGATAATATAGTCATTATTGATATCATAAAAATGAATATGATTTTGGAATAATTGAATGGAATTATTTAAATCATTATAAATGAGGTTTTTATATATACAAAATATATGAGACCTAAGGTAAGGTATAATTTCTCAATCTCATTATTATAAGAGATTGTTTATATATAAGTATTTATTGAGGTATATTTATCATCCATGTACATGTTTCCAAAATATTATTTATATTATTATAAAATTTTTTGAAGTAAATTTTACCCATTTTTTAATTTTATTAAATGGTATGAAATGAATCTTTTTTCATTTTCAATAAGAGGTACTTTTTGACTTATCTGAAAAAAGTATGAGAATAATGTTTTATTTTAACTTATAAGACATGAAAATATTTTTAGATTTTCATAAATAATTATTTCCATGAAGCTTAATTTATAATATTTCAAGTTTATTTTCAAATAAAATATTTTCTTTTAAAATTTTGTAGAATTTTCAGAAAAGAA
Organism: Viscum album; assembly: GCA_963277665.1. NCBI lineage: Eukaryota > Viridiplantae > Streptophyta > Magnoliopsida > Santalales > Viscaceae > Viscum > Viscum album. Next base: position 1,893,840,904 of record OY728159.1, read on the forward strand.
AATGTTTTTAAGAAGAAAGAATATTTTACCCAAGAATTAATTTCAAGTGTTTTATCAAAATTATTTTATATATAAGATGGAATTATTTAATATGCCTATGTTTCAAGTATATTATACCTATTATTTATATGGTTTGATTATTTTTATGCTATAATTATATTTATGAAATCCATTTTTTCACATGGATTATGTTTTGATGGAATGATGTTTAAAAAACCCATTTTATTATTTGGGTTATTCTATGATGAATGATTTATGTTTTTGTGGGACATGTAAAAATGATTTCATTATGAGATGGGTGGGACAAATATCTCCCTCCAATTAATTTGGTAATGATTTAATCTAATGACATAGACAAGTCTAGAATGAAAAATGATCTTGGTTCAATAATATAATGTTGTAACGAGGAGTGAACTCTATTCAGTAATTGACTTTGTACACTATGATGGTCATGGAAATAAGCCTTTACTAATATGAAGTGATTTTTTATGCTTATGTGTATGCCAAAAATTCTATATATTATGTTAAGACTTTTGGGAATATTTTCATTGATTCTTTATAAAATTTTATGATTTATCCAATGATATGATACCATGATCTTTCATATGCAGGATAATATTTTTAAAATGTTACATTCTTATGTCATATGATTATGATGTGATTTATATCTCACTTTTTTACCCTTACTGAGCATCTGATCTCACCCTTTCTTATGTTTATTTTCCCTAGGTTGTGAATAAAGGTAATAAGTAACATATGTCAAAAAGGGGTCTAATTATGAAGGAATAAGTGGGAGACAATGTAGATGTATTATGAACCAGTTGTTTATGTTTCCTAGTGTCTAATGACACTAAACCTATATGGTCCTGGCATGGTTTTGTTATGTTTTTAATTAATATTATTCAATTTTCAAGTAATATATATGTATGTAAAGTATGGTACTCTATTGTTGGTATTATAGAAAAGGTATAGTTAGCATTTGGAAACTAGGATGAGAAAACCATAGTAAGAACCCTATGGATATGTCAAAATATAGGTTAAAATCCTAGTGTTTTAGAAATGATCATGAATAACCTTGGATAAATCCTAATGTGCCCTAAATTGAAATTTTATTCTTGATTATGTGGTTTCCCAATTATAATTACTTTTTCTCACACTATTATTCTTAGTTTTAGTCAATGGATGGAATCAGGAGGAACCACATTAATGCTAAATGATACAGAAACTAAAATGATTGTCCTCACAAGATACTAAATTTTATGGGGTTTGAATGAAAAATATCGTCTCTATTCGCACACAGTCGTTTCAATTTATGAATCATAAAGGACTTCCAAATGAGAAAAGGGGTGAACAAAATTCTATTCATTACTTAATGTGGTGGTGTCCACCTTCTTTCAATGGGGGTTTGATCCAATAATGGATAAACAATGGATTAGTACCACTAAAAATATATTTTTAGTTCTCTAATGTTTAGAGCATGATAAAGTCAACATGGAAATCTATCATTTGAAAGGTGCGTCTGATCAATAGTGGAATATCATCAAGAATATGAGGTAAAGATATTAAATTTAATCTATGGAATGGTATGATTTCAATAACTTATTTTTCAGTAAGTAATTTCCTCGTATTCTTTGCGAAAAGATGGATAAGGAGTTCCTTGAGCTTAATAAAAAAGATGATGAATATGTTGGTACTTACGAAGAAAATTTCACAAGACTTTCAATGTATGCTTCTGGATTTGTTATCCACACTAAGATTAAAATTGACTGATACTTTAGTGGATTTAAACCACATATCTTAAGGGAATTATCCATAAGGTACTTCAATATCTATGATAAAATCATTCGATGTGATCTCAAAGATTATATGGATATTGGAGTAACCCATCAGTATTATGAGTTTGATAAGAAAAGAAAAATAGAATTCAAGGGAAAATCTAAAGACCACAATGGAAAGAATATGAGTTTTCCCTTATGATCAAAGTGTGAAAATAAACATGAAGGAAATTGTCTTAAAGGGACTAGAAAATGTTTTAAGTGTTGGAGAGAAGGTCATTGCATAGTTGAATGTCAAAGTGATTGTAAAATTATGTGTAATAATATGAATATAGAAAAGGCTACACATAATGGACCTCCCACACTTCAATAATACAAGTGAAAGGAAATAGGGCATTATACTAACCAATGCCCTAATCCAAGGGTTATCGATGATGATCAACATCAGAAAACTCTTAAGGCCAAAGAAAAAGTCAAGTACATGCGATCACTATCAATGATGTGGAGTACAATAATAAAGTGGTGAAAGGTACACTTACCATCCACTCTAAAGTAGAAAATGTTTTATTTGATTCTAGATCCACCCACTCTTTTATTTATGAATAATTTTCTAAGGGTTCCATCATTTTAACTCAATAATTAGATGTTGATTTAGCTATGAAAACTTTTAATGGCATAATGGCCGCATCAAAAGTTTATAATTCTTCTCCAGTTGAAGTTTTTGGGAAAGTGCTTCCAGAAAATCTTGTGATCCTTCCTTTGGTATAATTTGATATGATTCTTGGTACGTATTATCTTTTTCTCTATGGATCACATATTAATTACCAAGTAAGGAAAGTCACATTCCATATTCTAGATCAATCTATGATCATATATTGATGTAAAGATGAATATAACCATCCAGTGGATGTTTATTCCATCACTTGGGTATTGATTCCTACAAATTAAGGTTATCTATATCAAATGGTTGGGGATAAAATCACTATTAAGAATAAACCTATTTTATGAGAGTTTGTTGATGTCTTTTTGGAATAATTTCTAGGTATTCCACTAAATTGTGAATTTGAGTTTTCAATAGAACTCATATCGGGTGCTATGAATTTTTCAAAGACACATTATAGAATGGCCCTAATTGAGTTGTGGTAATTGAAGAAGAAACTCCAAGAGAATATTGATAAGGGATTCATACGCTCTAGTGCATCACCTTAGGGTGCATCTATTCTATTTGTTAAGAGGAAATATGGATTAATGAGAATCTATATTGATTATCAAGAACTTAATAAGATCACTACCAAGAAAATATATCATCTTCCCCCCATTGATGACTTATTCAACCAACTATGTGAAACTCAATACATTTCCAAGATTGATCTTCATTCAGGATATCATTAATTAAGGTTCAAGAATTAGGATATACCAAAGAGGGCATTCTGTATAAGGTATAGATACTATGAATTTATAGTTATTCATTTTGTTCTTACCAATTCTCCCATTATATTCATGGATATAATGAATAGAGTCTTTAGACACTATCTTGATCAGTTTATGGTAGTCTTTATAGATGATAGTCTTGTATATTAAGAGAGTGAGGAAGAATATGAAGATCACTTGAGAACTGTACTAAAGACCCTAATAAAGAAAAATATTTATGAAAATTTTTCCATTTGTTAATTTTGGCTTCAGAAAGTTTAATTTTTGGGTCACATAATCTCAAGATAGGGGATATCTATGGATCCAACAGAAACAGAAGTTATTGAACATTTGCATAGACTAACAATGTTAACTGAAATATGAAGTTTTCTTATTTTGGATGGATATTAACAACATTTTGTGAAATATGTTTCATGATTATATAATCCACTCAACAAGTTGACTTGTAAAATAGTTATTTTTATTTGGATGGAGGAATGTGAAGATAATTTAAAAGAGCTAAAAAGAAGGTTATCCAGTGCATTTGTGTTCACACTACCTTGTAGTAGATAAAGGGTGTGATCTATAGAGATGAATTCAAGAAAGGTTTTGAAATGTGTTCTCATGAAAAATTATATGATGATAAATTATGCATGAAAAATTGAAAATCCATGGGAAAAATTACCTAACTCATGATTTTGATTTAGCTAAGTTAATATTCGAATTAAAGATATGGAGGTATTCTCTTTATGGTGTAAGGTGTGATATTTATACCGATCATAAAATTTTAAAGTATATTTTAATACCAAATGAGATTAATATGAACCAAAGAAGATGTTTATAGTTGATTAAATATTATAACTGCACAATACATTACCACCCTAGGAAAGCGAACAAGGTGGAAGATACTTTGAGTCAAAAGGACCATGCTAGCCTATCCATGTTGAGGATCACAAAAGATCCAATATTTATGGATTTGAAAAGGATGGATCTTTAAATTTTAAAGTAAGGGGAGAAATATTACCTTACTTAAATGAATGTTCAACCATATATATAAGTGAATATTAAGGAATCACATAAGGAAGATATTGATCTAAAAAATAACATGAGAAATTTTACTAAATTTAATATTTATTGTGATGGAATAATAATGTTCAATAACCCTATTTGTTTTCATCCCATACCATAATTAAAGAAGGTGCCATTGGATGAGTCTCATAGTTCTACATTCTCTATTCATCTAGGAATCACAAAGAAGTATAAGGACTTGAAAGAGTATTTCTAATGGGATGTCATTAAAATAAATGTTTTTGAATATGTCTCTTGGTGATTATTTTTTAATAAAATTAAGTACGAGAGACAAAAATTTAAGGGGATGTTACAACTATTACGCATACCAGAATATAAATTGGAAAACATCACTATATAATTTTTCATCAGACTTCCCAAAACATCTAAAGGCCATAATTATATATGGGTTATAGTTGATCACCTTAAAAATTATTCACACTTAATTTATATTATACTTAATTTCTCTCTTGATCATATTTCTAGGATATATGTAAAATTATTGGTAATATTTCATGGATTACCACTTTCCATTATATCTGATCGGGATCTCATGTTTACCTCGAAGTTTTGGTGAAGTATTCAGCTGAATCTAGTTACAATATTAAGTCTCATAACATATTGTCATCCCTAGATAGATGGTCAGTCTGATAGGACTATTAAAATTCTAGAAGTCATTTTAGGTGCTTTCTCTATATATTTCAAAGGTAGTTGAGATCAAAACCTACCTTTGGTGGGATTTTCTTACAAAAAGAGCTTCCACTCCAGTATTCAGATGAATCATTTTGAAGTCCTCTATGGAAATAAGTGAAGAACTACACATTTCTAGGATGAAGTTTTGGAAAGAAAGATATTAGGTCCTGACCTTGTTGATGAAATGTTCTAGAAGGTCAGATCTATTCAACAACACATAAGAGCAACTCAGAGTCGACAAAAAAGTTATGCTGACAACCAAAGAAAAGTCCTAGAGTTTGAAGTGGGTGAAAAGGTGTCTCAATATAGATCTCCCTGTAATAGAGTAACAATATTCGTAAAGAATGGAAACCAAATCCACATGTATATTGGTCCTTTTGAAATTATGGGTCGTATTGGGAATGTAACTTATCGATTGGATTTTCCATTGAATCTCTCCCAAGTTCATGATGTGTTCCATGTATCTCTCTTGATAAAGTACATACATGATACTTCACATATAATACACTTAAAATTCATACTGATATAGAAATATATTTCATATGAAGAAAAACCAATAAAGATTATGGATATTAGAGAAAAAGTTCTTAGAAACAAGACCACTCACTTGGTTAATATTTTATGGTGAAACTACCAGTTTGAGGAAGCAACATGGGAACCTAAGGATGTGATGAGGCAGCGGTGTCCTCTTATATTTGTATCGAAGTAAATAATTTCTAGGGAAAAATTCATTTTATGGGGGGTAGAATGGAACACCTCGATATTTTAATAAACATTTCTCTTTAAATATTTATAATTCTTTAGTAGCATACATTACATGAAATCATGAGTTTAAACAAACCAAAAGAGACTATTAGTATAAAAATTACCATCATAACCTAGCATTTAAATTGGTGTGAATAAGTATGCATAACTAACGTATAAATACCTAACTCAATATGAATTTATTATTTTCTAAAAACATTTATTTTTAAGGAATAGTGAAAATACTTGTATTTATTGAAAAGTTTATTTTATTTTATAAGGTCAAATTATGTTTTAGGTTAGTTTTGAATTTTAATCAGTTAATTTTGATCTAAAATATTCCAATTATGTTTTTAAAGAAGAATTTATACAAAAATTTGTTATAAAAACATTTTATGTTTTAAATGGGTATTTTTTTGAAAAATGTTTATTCATAACATTTTACAGATTTTATTTTAAATTTAATTCCTAAACTTTGGTTTTTTCAAATTTTAAAAAATTGATGAAAATTTTTTATTCATAAGGTCCAAATTTAGTAATTAGACCACTTTTATTTTTGGAAAATATTAATAGTAACCATGGTAAATTTTGTTACCACGAAAAAGGGTAAATTAGATAATTCAGGTTAAAAATAAAATTATAAAGATTATAAAATGATTCTAAAAAAAGTAAAAAATTCATTGGATGAATGAAATTAGACCCTTTAAACATAATGATCTAAATTAGGTAATTTAATGGACACTTGTCCATGAAAATGAATTTTATAATATTTTAATCAAAGAAAGATATAAAGTATCACTTTCATTGTCTATAACATCCCTTATGTGTCCACATGGGGAAAATTTTAAATTATGAAAGAATATAAATATAAATTTTTAAATTAAGAAAAATATTTTAATGATATGAATTTATTATTGACATTTTTTCCAGTTGGGTGATATTAAGATATTTATAATGTTTTATTTATTATAATTTTAAAGATGTCACATTCATGTTTTAATAAATATGTTATTTATTAAAATAAGGTTATGAATGAGATAAATTCGACTATAAATATTATTCTAAAATTTATAAATTTATCTTCATTAATTTATTTTATTTTTAGTTTTTATTAAATAAATAATTATTTTAAATAATTACAAAAAAAAATATGTATAAATTATTTTGTAAATGGGAATATCAAATAAATGTTATTAAAAATAATAAAATAAATACAATTTTAATAATTAATATATCCAATTAATTTTATAGATTCCCTTGACCTCTTAAGGATATAATAAATATTTGGTTCTAATTTATAATATTATTTAGATATTTTTAAAAATCAATGAATTTAATAGTGTCAAATTAACACTATTGACATTTTATCAAAATAATATATTATTAAATTTTTTAAAAATCATATTTTTAAAAAAAATATTGAATAATTATTATATGGTCAAAAATATATTAAATTGTTAATTTATTGTCTAATTTATATCAAATCAGTAAAATTATACTCTTTTGACATTGAAAAATTTGTTGTCGTAATTAAGATTAAAATAAAATAACCTAGGATCAATTGAAATGATAAGGTTTAAATTGAAAAAAATATTTTCAATTCTTTTTGGTTCGATGATATTACAACCATATCTTATCTAATATTCTGAAATATGAAATTTTCGTGGTTTTTGGATGGGTTTTGAGTTCATTATAAATTAATATTTTTGGAGACTTCAAAAGTGCCCCTCACCTCAATTATAAAAGGGAACCAACTCCCTCACATATTCACTTCACTTTGAGATTTCAAGATTGTTCATACCATGAAAATTTTTGTTTTCAAATTCCCTACTCATATTATAGAGATTCTATTACTCTTCAAGGACCAACTCTAGTGCTTTAAGAGGATATCTAGAGGAAGCTCATCGAAGAAGAGGTAATATCCTCTACCGATTCTTTCAAACTTATTTCTTCTTCTACTTCCTCTTAATGAGTTTATTCTATTATAAAGTAATAAATCTAGTATAAAATATACACTGAGATGTTATTATGATTATGGAACAACCATATTCCACCTTCTATCCATCCTACGAAAAATGAAATCATCACGCGTGTGTACGTACAACTTACCATCTCCACACCCTGTTGCAATCTATTTTTCACCACCACCTTACTTGGATGAGTATAATGATGAAAATAAGAACTATATATTATAATTATAAAATTATATGGATTCTATAAACAAATATATACCATCCACTTCCATACCATTTCACAATTATAGGAATGATATCGTCGCACGTGCGTACGTACGACCTACCTTCTCCATGATGCGATGCGATTAATTCTATGTGATATCCATTAAATCATGGTTATATAAATGTATATAATGAATAAATATGATATATATTATATTAATATATTTTTTAAATGATATAACTATAACCTATAAGAAGAAATAGAACTTATTCGACAAAACTTGCATAAGAAAATGAAGCAGTTAATACCCGAATAACGAGTAATAATAAAATGTTATTAATAAAAAAATGATAATATGATCATATATGATATCATAAAAATGAATATGATTACGGAATAATTTAATAAAATTATTTAAATCTTTATAGATGTGGTTTGGATACATACAAAGGATATTATATCTTAGGTATCAGATAATTTCTCAATCTCATTATTATTCGAGATTGTTTATACGTAAGTATTTACTGGGGTATATTTATCATCCATATCCATGTTTCCTAAATATATATTCCAAAATATTCATTCGATTCTTCTACAATTATTTAAAGTCAATTTTACTCAATGGCGATTTTTTAAATAGTATGAAATGAATCTTTTGTAATTTTTGATATGAGGTACATTTTGACTTATCCAACAAAAGTACGAAAAAAATGTTTTATTTTAACTTATACAACATGAATAGTTTTTTTACATTTTAATAAAAACTTATTTCCATGAAGATTCCTTTGTAATATTTCAAGTTTATTTTCAAATAAATTTTTTTCTTTTAAAATTGTGGGGTATTTTGTGAAAAGAAAAAGTTTTTGAAGAAGAAAAGATATTTTCCTCAAAAATTAATTTCAATTGTTTTATCACAATTATTTTCCATATAAGATGGAATTATTTAATAGAGTTATGTTTCAAGTATACTACTACTATTATTCCTATGGTTTTATTATTTTTATGTCGGAATACTATTTATAAAATCTATTTGTTTTACATGGATTCTGTTTTGATGGAATGATGTTTATGAATCCCATTTTATTCCTTGGGTTATGCTATGATGAATTATTTATGTTTCTATGTAACATGTAATAATAATTTCATTATGATATGGGTGTTACCTATATCTTCCTCTAATTATTTGGGTAAAGATTTATATCTCATGAGATAGAAAGGGCTAGAATGAGAATTGATCTTGGTTCAGTAATATAGGATAGAAATGAGGAGTGAACTTAATTCAATAATGGAATTTATCCACTATGATGGTCTTGGAAATAATCCTTTACTAATATGAAATGATTTTCTATGCTTATGTTTATGCCACAAATTCCATGTCTTATGTTATGAATTTTGGGAATATTTTTAGTTATTCTTTATGAACTTTTATGATTTATCCCATGACATGATATCATGATTTTTCATATATAGGATAAGATTTTTAAAATTTTATTATTATGTCTTATGATTATGATATGATTTATATCTAATTTGTTTACCCTTATTGATAATATGATCCCACCCTTTCTTATGTTTCTTTTCCCTAGGTTTTGAAGAAGTGTATTAAGTAAGATATGTCAAAAAGTGGTCTAGTTATGAAAGAATAAGCATGAGACAATGTATATGTCTTATGAACTAGCTATTTATGTTTCCCAATTTCTAAAGATGATAAACCTATACAGTACTGGCATGGTTTTTTTATGTTTTAAAATCAATATTGTTCAATTTTTAAGTAATATCTATGTATGTAAACTATGGACCATTATAATTATATATCTAGATCATCATCTAAATTCTTTATATATATATTTTTATATTAATTTCTTTCTCCCATTGAGGGTTATTTAGAAGTTTGGATTCCATCACATAAATCCTCATCTATAGTCATAGTAATATCAAAAAGATCCCACACCACTCTAGGAAGTTTTATTTATTTTTTATATTTTCTTTATCCAATATTGATCATAGTGGAATTTAATTAGTGGGGGTGATTTATATTTTATCTGAAACAAATAATCTTTTAATATATTAGTACATGTCTTAATTACTGATAGAAATATTTGATTAATTAATAATTATATGAATCTCTCTATTTTATCATATCCTAATATAACTTTCTAATAGTTTAATAATACTCAATACCTTAAGTATTCTCAAGGAAAGGATCCTTCAGGATCTCGTCATTTTATGAGTTATGGATATGCCAAAACTTAGAAATATTCATGGTAGGACTTTGTCTGGACAATCACATTAACTCACTATTCCTTGATCTGTTGAGTGAAGTCCCAACTTATATAATTCATAACTTTGATTTATTCTACAATTTGGATATTCAGATTCAAAGAACTATCTATATATTCTTATGATGGGTTTCAAATGAACATTATATGAGTATAAAAAGTGGAAGACAACCCAAACATATGAGATCTATCTTTATGAATAATAAAATTTAAATAATACTATAAAAATAATGTACATGAAATTCATTAATGGAAATGGTTACCATATTTCTTTCTAGATAATGTTTAAGGAAGATCATGAGGAGTAGTGAATTTAAGCATCCTACCACTAAGGTAATACATCGAAAAATTGGATCCTCAGTCATATAATGAGGATACTTCAATACAGGAAAAGTGAAATAGACTTTGTTTTTAAAACAATAAATAGCATTACAAGAGGAAAATATATTTCAATATCCCCCACTCCCAACAAAATAAAATATCATCCTCTTATATAGGTATTTCCTAAACTATCTCAAACACCTAAAGCATATCATTTGTTTCTTCCGATTGGATATTTATTTATTGGATTAATTTAAATAAATAAATACAAAGTAATTAATCCTTTTAAAATGGATTTTAACTAATAAGAAAACTATTTGTGAGAAATTATATATATATATATCATATATACATATATATATTATTCATGCATCACATGCTTGCATAATATTCATTATAAAATAAACAATATATATATATAATATCAAATTATATATATATATATCATGAATAATATGAATGTGTACATGCATTATATGTATGTATGTTTTAGTACACATCCAAAAATATCTCACATTCACTAGAATACTATAAGGACTTTATGAAAAATGAAACAACTATTTTTGAATCCATCCAAACTATTTTTGGTATTTTTTTCGTAAAAATGTCTTTATTTTTAACAAACACTTTGTTTTAAAAAACTATTAATAAAGGGACAAACTTTATGACCATATGAAACTTAGCGATGTTGAAAAAAACTAGGAAATCCCTATTTCATAGATGTAAGAAAAGAGATGTCTCTAGAAAAACATCAGTGCATCTCAATCTATTAAGGGGTCTAGTGCAATATCAATCAATCATACTCACATATATATATATATATATATTTCCACCAAAAGATACATCATATGCATCTTATGTATTGTATATAATCTCTCTATCCATGACATCGAGTGACCACTAGACATGGAACATGTTAATATAGTATTGTCCTCTCATTATTTCTTGACTCTATAGAAAATAATGAATATATGGATGAATACATCACATGGAATTCATCTATCTGATACGAAAATCACATTTCACTTATCCAAGTAGTTTCACAGATCATATTTGAAACCACTAAGAATGGTCATGTATTTCCTCAATCTAATTCAATAAAGGTCCATATATTTTTTTCATACAGGTGGACAAATCCCATCTTGGTTTCACTCTAATTATTGACATGATTAATAACATTACCAACCACCGCTTGATTATAAAAGTCCATAAGATAACTGGAATATATAGGGTATCAATGTATGAAGGTTATAATACTAGTTATGTAACAGCTCTGATTTTACCATGTATTTTTTTAAATTATATGGATTGATTTTGAGACCAATTGATGATAGAATGTGATTTTGAGGCCCGGATTTCCTAGAAATATTGTTTGAAAATATTAAACTTTCAATAGCATGCATGTGAAACTTTCCAAAAAATGTGGAATAACACTTAAACAGGTGCCCAGACTAGAAATATGAGGGCACCTTTGAGTTCAAAGTAGTGGTTTTACCCTTGGAGTGACATAACTTTTATCAGTGTGGGTAATTTGTAGAAAACAACATACAGGGAGAAACTGTAAATAAAATGGTTTTTATAAATAAATATTTTTGACGTAGTGAATTTTATTTTTATTAAGACTTTATCAAAAATTCTGGGTTAACAACCTAACCCTGGAATTTTTCTAAGATGTGCAGAAGGAACTCTCTCAAACAAATGGAAATAGATCATTGATCAATGATCAATAGGCATCTGATTCGTAGGAACCTTGGAATCAACAACGATGTGACGATCATCCTTCATCAGAGACTGATCTGAATCAAGGTAGGGCAGTTGTTATTTTTTGTTTTACCCATTCTTGATTTTCATGATGAATATGGTATAATCCAAAAATAGATTGATCTAAAGTTCAATTGTTTCCTCATGGTTTATAATTGTGGGGATTTGTTTGGGAGTTTTCTTGATTTCATCTTTGTTTATCCTTATAACAGAAAAATATTGAGGTCGACATGAAAAAAGGGTTAGGTTCTATCCTCAGGGCATTATTTGTGATTTTCTCTCCCCTATTCTTCGTGTTCTTTAACATTGAACCCCGATGGTCACAGTACAACTTTTCGGGTGGATCCGAATGTGATTAGAGCCTCGAAATAGAGGAAAAATGACAAAAAAGAATGTTTCTATGTAGATCAGGACCCGAGGAGCTCATATATGCAAATGTTTTTAATTACAGGCATCAAGGGTGGTTCAATGGTCTACAAAAGGGACCATCAGTGAGGGACCAAAGCAACGATTTCGTTAGGCAAGGAATCAGAGATCAGAGGCGGTGGCGTGGTGGCGTGGAGCGCAGCGGGTGGCCACATGCAAGCTGGCAAAGCCGATGAGAGTAGACCGTGGCGGTAACCACATGGATCGAAGCCATGGTTCACAGGACATAGCTGGGTTGTGGGATATGGTGGGGACGCGGGATGAGGCGGGGTGGTGAGATGTGGTGGTGGTCGTGTGGGATGTATCTGGTGACCACGTGGGCTGGGTTAGGTCAGGCCCAATGGGTGGGTCAGACAAGGGGTGACTGGACCAAAGTTGGGTCATGGTCGACCACAGTGGTTAACTGTGAGATATGGTGGCTCTAAATACCAGGTAGCCACAACAGTTAGGGATCAGTCGATCATGGTGGTCAACCATCACACCCGCATGAAGGCTGGTCTAGGCGGTCGACCTCCATGGTCAGTGGACCAACCATGCGATTGGTCCACAGGACCAGTGACCCCCCTTTGAAAATTTCAAAGGGCTATAACTTTCAAACAATACATCTATTTGATGATATTTCTATGACATTGGTACCCTAACATTGAGATGATCCTTTTGAGTTAAGGTGGTGAGTTTTTATCTTAGACCAGTTTAGGTTGAGAGTGTTCCCTTAGTCCTTTCCTCATTGGTTCAGTACGACATTACATCCACATTACTAGATTGCAGTCCCCTATAGAGGTTGATTCCCAGATAGAGTTATTGTATTCATACATTTGAATAGATTCGGATCCTCTATCACCCCTAGTTGGGTTTTGTCAAATTGACATAACCTCTAAGAGTAGGGAGTTGGTCCTCCATATAGCGGGCCACATCAGTAGGGTTAGTGATATTCCCCAGTGTATTTGGGAAGGATCCCCTATGTTGCAGGTTGATCCAAATTTTTTTCGTGGTATTCCCTAATGTGTTGGGTAGGATCCTATCTTTATGTATCATAATCTTCCTTGACCAATACGTTCTCATTTTGGTAGGGCCCAAATGAGCTAGACCTCTTCATGTGTAACGACCCGAAATTTTGAATAATTTTTGTTTCCTGAATTTGTGTATTATTTCATTTTATACTCAACAAAACCATGTCCTTTAATTAATGAAGTGAGTATAATTAAATAAGACCAATGGGTTTCAACTGTTATATGACTGTTGGTCAATATGACCGTTGTTCAATATGACCGTTGGTCAATATGACTGTTGGTCAATATGAACATTGGAAACTAAACTCTTAAATTTATGATTATTATGTATAAATACAAGTGATAATGATTAATTAATACAGAAAGAGGAGCTGATGGCCTCATCCAGTAGACTCGGGCCATACAAAGCCCATCTTTCAGAGCTTGGAAAGAGGGTTGCATCATTGGTCTTTTCTCTAGACCAAGCCCAAGACAAAATCCAACATGTGAATCTTGAATAGAATTTCCTACGGGAGAAGTTCAAGCTAATATAAATCACCACTCAGGCAATGTTGTCCGAGACACCTCGAGATTCTATCACCATTTCACAACTTACTCTTCAATCCTATGCAGGTGTTATAGGGGGCTATGTAATGAGGACTTAAATACTTTTTGTATTCTATTGGTATAAATAAAATTGTTATTTCATCATTCATGTTTTTGGAATATCTTTCATCAATAAAGTATATGTTTAATTAAGACAAATTTGATAAATTAATTTTAAAAGTAAAAATTGTACTTTTCAAAGATTTCTCATAAATGGAGAATTATTATGGTAAAATAAACTTCATTTTTGAATTTCAAATATCAAAATTAACCTAGGCTGAATTTTTAGAAATTTTTTAAGAAGTTTCAATTTGATGAATAGTGTTTTATGAATAATGTTTTATGAATAGTGTTTTTTGATGAATAGTATTTGACGAATAGTGTTTTTAATGAATATTATAAAAACATTTTATTATTAAATAACTTTTTCAATGAAATGATTTTTGAAAATTGGACATACATCACTCAAGGGTCCATTTTTTATTGAATAAAGAAAAGAACAACAAGAGAAACAAGAGCAATAAGAAGCACACCTAGCCTGAGGAGGCGTAAAATGATACAGGCCAAGAGAATACCCTTGGATCAAGGAAACACCCTCAGTATTGAAGAAATATTTGTTAGGAGAACTGGTGACTTCGAGGGGTTGTTTATCTTGGGAGGTGAGATGATCTGCTTCCTTGTTTCCTTCTCTCCAGGTGTGAGTGACCATTATGCCATTGTTGAGAAGAGCTTTTCATTCCCTAATTATGTAAGATATTAACCACGGTATATGAATTTTACCTTGTAACGAGCTATGAATAATCTTTGAATCTGTCTCCACTTGGGATAGATTGATGTTTTTCTGGATGCTCAATTTAATCCCTGTCAACAAAGCATTTTTCTCCGACTGTATACTTGTTCTATTGATATAGTGTGCCTTAAATGCCATGATAACACCCCCTCTTCAGTTCTAAATGACTCCACCTCTGCGAACAATACCCTCTTTGCTGGAACTGTCCATGTTCAGCTTTAAACCATCATCGGGGGGGGGGACCACCACACCTAATGGACCTGTAACATGGTGTAAGATGAGTGAGCCATAGGGGATGCAACACAGAGAGACCTTAGAGACGATGCTTCTTTCCATTTTTTAAAGAAGGGAACCAAATCCACCAGTAGGTTCTTGTTCCTAGATATGATGGACCGCCCGGTAGATGTATTTCCCTCGTATTTCACCATATTCCTCGCTTTCCATAAGCACCATTACCATGCGTTGAGTATTATGGAATGAGATATCCTTTCCATTCCTGCATTGTCCATCCCCTAAAACCATCTTTCTAGGAATGGTTCATGCTGATTATCCTGAGAATCATACGTTGAAAAACTCTCGGAAAAAATTATAGACTACCTGGGCCCATTCCCCTTCAAAGAAGATGTGGTTCGTATCCTCCTTACCTCTACTTATACAGTAATGAAAACAGGATGCGATGCTAATGACTAACCTCTTGATGCTGTTGTCAGGGGGAATGACATTGTTTCTAATCTTCCAGATTAGGAATCAGTATTTAGAAGGGATCATGTTGCACTAAACCTCCTTGATCTATCTATCACTTCGAGACTGAGGCGTATAAATCCTTCGATAATCCCCAACATTAAAGTTCCCCACGGAGGATGGAGAAAAATCACATCTATCAGGTTCTAAATTGGTGATAATATGATTGATAGACTCTTTCTTCATCTCATCCAATTCCATCAAAATTAAGTCGGGGAAGAGGCTCTCTTCTTTGAAGGAAATGGTAAGGTTAGGGTAGCCCTAGTACCCTAACACCTCACCTGCCCAATTTTCGAACCAGAACTAGATGATCCCCTCACTAATAATCCACTAGGAATTCTGAAGAAGAGTCAGGATGATGGAGCTAGTCGACGTCCAAAGAGGTGAACCATTCACATTTCGGTTGTTCACGACATACCCCTATTTTCATGACATGATCTTTCCCCACAAGGTTCTCCCTTCAATTGTTTCCCATGCTATCTTCACATGCATGCATTGCATGGTGGTTTCTAAGCTCTTCACGTTGATGCCCCCTCCTGGATGGGCCTGGCCATATGACCCCATGAGACCTAGTGTATTTTCCCCTTCTAAGAATCATCCCATATAAAACCCTCCAGGATTTTATCGATATTTCTTATAACCCCTTTTGGAACATTCGTGGAAGCCATTGCATGAACTGGGATTGCTGATAGAACACTATTAACTAGAGCGATGCGACCCCAGAACAAGAGGAGGTGGTTTTTCCAGTAAAGGATGTGGCTAGTGATATTACTCACCACATGATCAAAATACCTGATGCGCATTATGCCTGGAGAAACTGGAATTTCCAAGTATTCTAGAGGGAACTGTCCTCTTTTCATGCCTAGACTACTTCACAAGTTCTCGACCCTCCTTTTCCCACATTTGTTTTAAATGTAAAATCTAATTTTATCTTTATTGATAGGTTGGATGCTCCAATAATAGTATTTATAAAAAATTATGTTAATCCCCCATATTGATCTCTGACTTGCATTAATAAATATTATGGAATCATCATCCAACATTATATGTGTGACTGATGGGAGGCTCTGTTTCCTTCGATAAGGGAGGATGTCTCCGTCCACTACTCTATTAATCCATCATCTTAGCACATCCTGCACTAAAATAAATATGCTTAGGGAGATCAGATATACTTGTTATAGCCCTTTTGTAGCCTTGAAAAACCCATAGGATCTCCCCATGAAAGAAACTGAAATCCAAGGAGAACTGAAGAAATGAAAGAGAATATCACATGCCCATGAAGAGAACACCATGTGAATCCATACTCTGTTTATAAAACCCTATTCCATCCTATCATAATATTTACTCCTATCCAGTTTGATGATGATATTAGACCCATGAGACCTAGTGGATATATCCCTAATCATCTCCTGGGTGATATACATTACACCTTGAATTGACCTACTTTTCACAAAGCCATACTGCTCGAGCGAGATGCACTTGGGGAGAAAAATAGATAGCCTCTGATTGATAATACATACCAAAATTTTGTATGGAAAATTACATAGACTAACTGGTCTGTAATAAGATATTGATGAGGGATATTTGATCTTAAAAATGAGCACCAAGGACATAGAACAAGCCACCTGAGGGAGTCCTCCACCCCAAAAGAAATCTTGAATCACCCCTATGATATCATTTTTAATTATTTCCCATGATTCTCTGTAGAACGATCCTGGGAATTTGTCTGGGCTCAGAGTGCTCTCTGGATTTATCTTTATCATGGAATCGTAAATTTTTTCCTCCCTTGGACTACAACCCATGCATTCATTAATCCGACTAGTTACAGTGTTCGATGGATCCCCTAAGAACTCTACACCCCCTACCGAGTATCCTTTAGTAATTGACGAGATTGGCCCAGCCAATAAGTCTCTAAAGAAGTTCTGAGCCATCCCCCCTACCACATCCTTTTCCCCTATGTAGGATCCATCCTTCAACTTGATATTTGGTGTAATAGGTCACCGATTCTCTTTTATACATGCATGAAAATAGGCAGAGTTTTTATCTCCATATCTTATCCATTTCATCTTTGATGCCTCCCTGGACTTTCTCTCTTGAGAGAGGAGCATGTTAGCCATTTCATTCTTCTTATCTAGAATCTCTGCAAAAACATTTTCATCCCAGTTCTCCTCCAAATTTGTTTCCAGGATCTCTACTACCTATTTCAAGTCCTCCATTGACTGGTCTGTTGGGATAAGATTCATCACCCACTAGTATAACCTCTATTTGATCCGCCTCAATTTTTTATGCAAGGCCACCCATGTGTGGCCTCGTACTGATTCCTCCCATGACTCCCTAATCAACTTCTTGTATTCCGAATTCTCACGCCATTGGCTATAAAACCTGAAACTATTATGGCTAGACTGAGTTGAGGACAAACAAAGAAACATCGTAGAATGATCCGATACCCCGCAAACCATGTGATTAACCTTCATTAATCCCCGCAAACCATGTGATTATTGCACCAGGTGAATCTGTCTCATGAGTATCCCATGTACATTAATCCCTTTCCCACCACTAACTGAGTGAAGTACATACTAGAATTCCTTGGGAAAGATCCCCACCCTTTACTCTCCTCATAACAGCATTGAAGTCCCCCTATTATCCAAGGAAGTCCCCCTAGGTTGAAGACAGAAAGATCATACCACAGTACCTTCCATATTTGAGAATCACGGATGGCATAGACAACTGACATGAGGAACACTCCCGTATCACTAGTGATTTTGATAGTTATATATTTCTCCCCAGCCTGAACTAAGTCTGTTTATTTGTCCTTATTCTATAATATATATATATGTGTTCATTTTCGGGAGCATCATGCATGAATTTTCACTTTTTTATCCTGTGGGAGAACTCGCTTATCTGATCAAGTTGTTGTTTGTGTTCGAGAATAGAAACCAACTGAACCTTGTTCTTATTGGATTCCGATTCTACGTTGTCTATTTTCACCCATTCCCCAAGCTGCGGGAATTCCATATGAGGATGGGTATCATTGAGAAAGGTAAGGCCAAACTTTGACCCCAGACGATGTGGTCTCTGAGAGAAGGAAATGGATCCACTCCTGTAAGAGATGCAGCTTAGATATTGATCTGGTATAGATGCCTGAGTTGAGATCTGAAGGCCCCTGCAAGGGTGAAATAGGTTGGGGTAGGACCTTGGAGGGACTTCCCTTCACTGCTCTCTGCGGGGTCTTATACGAGAAACATAAATCCACAATGTATCCTTCTCCATTAGAAGCCTGGGATATAGTCTGCAAACTTCCCTTCTCGACTTTGGGACTTGGTGAAAACTTATTTAGAGTAGATAGATCCTCCCTACCTCTGATCATATGGGTTGGACACCCTTTTAGAATACCTAAAATATGATTGGTGGCTTCAAGGGGGAGAGGATGAAGTACCAGAGGAGATGAAAAGAAACTGAAGAGCAGTTCCAAAAGGTCCCCCTCCAAAAACCTTTGGAGAGTCATTCATAAACTCCCCAAAAATGCATGAACCACTAGGATAGAGGCTTTTATACCTGAAGGCGCTACCTTGTTTCATGAGATGACCTCCATCACTATCTTGGTAGAATGGGAATCCTCTATGGAAAAAGGAGCTAGAGAAAATACATCACTTGCACATTGAATATCTGAAATATCATCTTGGATGGGCTCACAACATGACTTTGCTGCTGAAGGAACTGGATGAAGTTTTTCTAGAACAACATGAGTTACCTGACCCTATGATTTTGGAACTCTCTTCCTGTAATTTGGCATGGAATGACCCTAGAGAAGGCAAGATGATAAATACCTGAGAAACACTAGAAAAAAAAACATTCTGAATACACTCAAATGAGTTTTAAACCTTCACCAAAATATTCTATGGTATAGGTAGAGATAAATCCAATTTGACACATATCCTGGTATCCAAAGTCTCTTCTCTCCTACGAGTATGGTCATCCACACAAATAAAACTTACAAGTGAATATACAATGGACTAAAGAAGATATAGGTTCTGGAATGGAAATGGTAGGCTAGGAAGACATATCAAAACTGTAGAAATGGGGCTCTCATTCCCCTTGTGGACTTCCATGGACCACTAGGCCAAGTTGAAGTGCCACCGGACCCACGAATTTTCATAAAAGAAATCACATCTTCTCTTTTTTTCAAGTTTTATTTTCATGTGGTATGCCATTCCAATATCCACACCATGATATTATTTCTATTTTATTCTATCCATATACTATAAAATTATTTATTTATGGATGGGTGACCCTTGTATCTTCTCTTTTTAATGTTTTCTAAAACCATGTTATACAGTTTTTATGCTGCAGAATTTTTGTCTTAAAATATCTCTCTTTTTCTCAAGAAATTCTATTATTTTATTTATGTGAATACCCAAAACTATTTCATTTCTAGGGTTATTCATCAAGACATAAAATTTATATATTTTATTAAGGAATTTACATACATATAACCCTTATTTATTTTCCATGGGTTATAAATGATATAATGATCTTGTTTTTAAGTACTTTTTAAAACGTCACAATTTTGATATGAATCCCATTTCTTTTATTCTCCTTGGATTATTTATAAAATGTATGATTATGATCTATATGGATCACATTAAAATAAATAAATATTAAGGGTTCTCCCTAATATAACTCCAATGCATTGGGTAAATAATTTAATCTCTAGAAATGACAAGTTTTACGATACCTTGGTGAACAACCTTGGTAAATTTTATGACACCTTGGGGATGAACCTTGGTGATATATTCATGAATGTCTAAATTAAATGTTTTAGACACATTTTTCAAGTTATGATTCAAGTTATTATTTCTATTATATGCCTCTTTATCATTCCTTAATGATATCCCTCATGTTCTTATTGATATCGCTCAAGATCACATGTAAATTATTTCACTTGTTTTATTTACTGGGCCTTCTTCTCACCCTTTCCTATGATGTATGTATCTAGGTTATGAGATGCAGTAATTTTACTTAGGATGAAACTTTATTGAATCCTTATAAGTGGTTTATAATAATTTTTACTCTTTTCATTTATTTTGTTTTTAATTTCCAAGACAATTCCTCTGTTTGTAAATTGTATTGAAAAGTTATGTAATACAAAGGTGGGCTGCCATAGTTGGTATCAAAGGATAGTTTAGTTATTTATAGAAATTAGTCTATGAAAACTTTAGGAAGAAACCTATATAAAAGTTTAAATATAGGAAAAATTCCTGGTATTTTGGTGAAATATTAAGTAAGTAGTTTCTGAACAAATAAATCCCTATCTGGATAGGAACAAGTGGATGTGGCTCTGGAACAGATGTACCTAGGAGTGAAAACTTCAACAAGAAGTTTTGGGCTTGACCCAGGGTATCCTGGTACACGAAAATGGGCCTTTTTACACTCATGGTTTGACACTCTAGGGGGATATGTTTGGTCAATCACAATCTTTTTATGAATCATTATGAATGATTTATAGAGAAATGTAATTGTTTAAGCTTGATGTTTTAAGACATAAAATCCTTTATAGTTAAAAGATTCACAAATGAAATAATATTATCACTAAGGATTTATTCTTTTAGAAAATGGAGGGAAATAGGACGAACAATGCAAATGGTGATCACAATGGACCATGCACTGAAGACCCTTCGATGGAAGCCGGAATGGAAACTTTCAAGATAATGATGAACCAACTGACTCAAGTTATGGGTAATAACTTGAATCAAGTTGAGAGACCGATATCACCGCGAAGGTAAAGACATTCTATTGATTCCTTTATGTGTCAATGAATACCAAACTTCAGTGGATTGACTTCTAAATAGTAGATCAGCTCTATAGAGAAGATCTTTTATGTGATCCGCTGTTCATAGTAAGAGAAGATCACCCTGGATCTCTATCTATCACAAACCGAATCTGGCCACCATCTAAACCGGAACTAAAATCAGCCTACGACAAGGTACAAAGGGCATTATTGATCCCCATGGGCTGGAAAAAGTTCCCGAGTATCATAAACTGAAAATTGGGAACGATTTACCTGAATTTATAAACTTAAAATAACAAACGAATCCAATAAAACGAATCTGGATTTTTCAAATGAAATAATCTTTTATAAAATTTCAGAATTTAATTACACAACTTAAAATAATGATAAAGGACCATTAAAAAGGTAAAAAACCAGAAATTATAGTCCAAGAACCTCAACATGTCAAGAGGCATCACCCTAAAACCATCTCCACAACACCGCATTATGTTGGATAGCTAAAACCCAAACTATAGGCATAAAAGTTGTACCCAAACCTGTAGAATTTTTTTTATAAAGTCTACTTACACCCAAAGGTGTAAGTAGGGTGTGATCCAAATACTATTAGGATAGAAACACAAATAGATTCCATGTGATAAACATTCAAATATGAAAAGCATCTAAGTTTTCAAAAACATGAAATTCTAGTCACAATTTCTAAAAGATGCAACTTTAAAAATTAAAACAACTTTCAAGTGGGATATTTTAAAGAATAGAAACTTTTAAATAAAATTCCAAATATAATGAAATTTCCATCCAAATATACCGTATGATGAAGGTAATAGTAAAGCATCTAATGATCATAAGCAATGGGAAATAACCCCTAGGCACTAGTTTGTTGTGGGTCATAGGTACCTCATATCTCAGTGAGAGTAACCATCACAATATCCGTTCTCATGCACGAGCCACTAGTAGGGAACATAACCATAACCTATTAGTCCCTAATAATAATCATCATCACAATTTAGTTAGTGTTGTAAGCGTCAATTTTTCTACTTCAAACTGAGGCCAAACCCCACGAGGTCACTAGCATACTAGTACACGTCCACCCACCTAGATACCCGGGTTTCCCTCATGTGCTCAAACAAGTTCAACAAGACATGAAATATAATTTGAACATTAAAATTCCACTTTCACATCACAAATCAACCAAAAATCTCACATGTACATCAGAAAAGAACACCATCCCTCTTTTCATTCAAATTGATTTTGAAATCCAACTCACACCAAAATAACCCACAACACGCTTTTCATATCTTTCAAAATTCAACATATCCTTAAAATTTTTTATAAAATCTTTCCCAAGATGATAAAAATCACATCAAATCCCACTCACATGTTACATAATACCATTTTCATAAACAAAATCCATTTTTCAATCACACTCACAAAAAAGAGCCACTACTACAAATATGGCCTTTATCAGCGCTAGAAAAGCGCATTAATAGTGCAAAAAAAGCGCTGTTAATTGAGGTGAAGATAAAGGGGGGTCCCTTTTATCAATGCTCAGAAAAGCATTGATAAATTTACCTTTTATCAAAGCTTTTAAAAAACATTGATAAAAGTCAAAAAAAAAAATAAAAAAAAAATTATATAATGCAAGGGGAGAGATTTTAACAGCGCTTGACCCCCCCATTATCAGCGCTAGGCGGACCCCACTTCACACTCTCCCGTGCGGTGCCCTTCCTGCACATCCCCCACATGCACGCACCACCTTGCTTCCACCCGCACTCGAACCAGCGACCTCCCCCCTTACACGCCTGCACCTTTACCACTAAGCCATTTCATTTTTTCTCTATTTAATGATATATATATTTATATATATATATATAGTTATATTTATTCATATATTATTATAGATTCATATATATATAAATATATTTAGTTATATTAATACATATATATTTATTCATATATTAATATATATTTATATATTTATTCATATATTAATATATATTAATATTTATATATATATAGTTATATTTATTCGTATATTAATATAGATTCATATTAATATAAATATATTTTGTTATATTAATACACATATATTTATTCACATATTAGTGTATATATATTCATTTTTATATTAATATATATTTATATTTATTTATATACATATTTTTAGTTATAATTTTTTATTCGTATATTTATTTGTATATTAATATATATATTTATAAGATTAGTTTTAAATAAATTTATAAAATATATTTTTTATGTGTGTTTATAAATAAATAAATAAATAAATAAATACATATATACAACACACACACACAGACACACACACACACAGACACATATATATTTACGAATAAATACATATATATGTGTATTTGAAAAGCCATAGAATGTTAAAACGACCATTAATTCTAATGCAGAAGCTCATTTCAACTCCACAACCAGTCAAATCGAAGAAAATGAAACAATATTTGATATTATATGTGGTACATGCCTAACGTACATTTGGATCCGAAGTTATACTAGTTTGAATGTTAACAAATCGGGGTATCCCGACTAAAAACTCAATTTTAGAGGCCTTCTGGGACCTTTTTGGCCCTGAAAAATGTGACATAAGGTTCCCTTCAATCACTAGTGAGTATATCTCGTCGCAGGCTTTGATTTGATATGCTGTAGAGCTCAAATAGACACCCGGATCAAAATTTATGGCCGTTTGAAGTTTGAGTTACATTTTCAACTTATTTTAGATCTTTTATTAATTTTTTTGATTTTTTGTGTCTTCAAATTGTTATTAAATGATTATTAATAGATAATAATTAGAAAATTATTAATTAATAATATTTTTTAAAATATTGTAAATCCATTTTCACTAAATTTATTATATATTAAATGTAATAGTCTATTTATACTTATCTAAAACATATTTAAAAAATATATATTATATTTATATCAATATAAATATACTTATATAATAATATATTATTTTTTC
The DNA here is from genome assembly GCA_963277665.1 of Viscum album. NCBI lineage: Eukaryota > Viridiplantae > Streptophyta > Magnoliopsida > Santalales > Viscaceae > Viscum > Viscum album. The sequence continues at coordinate 1,893,865,456 of OY728159.1, forward strand.
ATGATTTTTTTGAAACATAAAATTTATCAGTTCTAGGAAAAAGCATTGATAAAGCCCCCCTTTATCAGTACTACTAAAAAAAGCGCTGATAATGGGGTCCCCTTTAATAGCACTAAAAAAAGTGCTGATAAAGGGGGGGGGTTTATCAGCGTTAAAAAACCACTGATAATGGGTCACTTTTAACAGCACTTTTTTTAGCGCTGTTAAAAGGGCCCCTTTATCAATGCTTTTTTAGCGCTAATAAAGGCCCCCCTTTATCAGTGAGTTTTTTTAGCTCTGTTAAAGGTTGGCGCTTCCCTTGCCTGTTTTTGTAGTAGTGATCCCACATCACGTTCACATCACTTTCACATTTCAGTAATTCCTTTAAAAATTTTTATAAAACATTTCTAAGAGGATGCACATCACATGACATCCCCTTTCACATTTAAAATGGTCCATTTAAAAATATACACAACCCAAAACAGTTTTCCAATATGGTTTCACCTCTTACATAAATCATTAAACCATTCAAATCTTTCATAAAACAATTCTAAGGAGTATACCCAAGATTTTCACATAAAACCAATTTCAAAACCATATTTCAAGGAAAAAATCACACCAATACCAATCCAAAATAGAATTTGAATCCCTAGAAAGATTTAATAAACCACTCTTAAGTATTATAAAATCACCTTGAATAATACCACAAAAGATGAACATTAAAACACACACATTCTCATAAAAAACTTTCAAGAGGCATAACATGGTTTTGAACATAAAACCCATTCAAAAATCCTCTTTGAAACCCAATGGAACAGCAAGAACCTACCAAACCAGAATTGGAATCCCAAACAAGATTTATTAAACTAATTTCATATCTTATAAAATACACCCAAATAATACCCTAAGAGTTACACATGAAAAACACCCAATTTCAAGATAAAATACAACTATAAAATTAAACACTTAACCAAATAAATCATAAAATTTTTTCGCACCACACACAACATATGAGGAATATAAAAAATTAGTAAATATAGATAGATAACTCATCATAAAATGGTTACACATAGAATCACCTACCTTTTTTGTGTTGAAACCCTCAAAACTTGGTGCGAAACATCAACCGCACCACAAGGGGGGGGGGAACCAACCCTAAACCACAATATTTGACCCAAAAGACAAAAAATCAAACCCTAGGTTAGAACCCTAACTTTTGGACATTTTATAACTTCCTGGAAGAGGGAGGAGACCCTAAGGAAAATGGAAGAAACCAAGAAGAAATCTCTTACCCTGAACAATCTTGAAGAAATCACCCCAAATACACCAAATGTTGAATATCCAAGCAACAAAAACTGATAATTAGGATCGAATTAGGCTTAGTATGTTAATTGTGGACTAAAATGGGAGAGAAAGAGTGAAAATTGAAAGGTTTATAAAAGAATCAAATTACCTTCTCTAATCTGGAAGATTTGAGAAACCCTGAGATTTTTCTCCCTAATCAGCAATCCAAACGAGCTTAAAAGAGGAAAAATAGATATTGAGAGTGAGCCTCGTGTTTTTGAATTTGGTTGGGAGGTGGAATTATCAAAAAAAGTAAAAAATTAATGAGATATTGAAAAATTAAAAAAATAATTTAAAGTAGGAAATGGTCTTACAGGCTGGCCCAAAACCTTAATAGAAAAACATCAATCCATCATTATTATGGATTTTTATGGGGTCAAAATTGATATGGTGGTTTTAATATACTAGGGGATGCGAATTGGGAAGTGAAATGGCTATAAAATGTTGAAAAATTAAGGATTTATAAAAGAAACAAAATTTATTTTTAAATATGAAAATGGCCTCACAGTTTGGCCCAAATTTTGAAAACCCACAATTTCCACCAAAATGAACGGGAAACCTCCAAAACAAAGCAATAATGGAAATTAAATGAAAAAAAATTGAAAAGAAGTCATGGGTGTGGCAATTATCCCCACCATAAAACTTTTCTCTCTCAGAAATCCACAACAAGGCCAAAGGTAAAAACCAAACCCAACCGAAAGGTCAAAATGGACTCCTTTTCCAAGTTTTACCCCCCCCCCAAGGCCAAAACACCTCCAATTGATCAATCAAGGAAGGAATACTCTCACCAACCAAAATATACACCATTTTATGAAATGATCAAGTATATTCAGATTTTATCCCAAAATAAAACTCTTCAACCACTATCCAAAAAGGATCCCAACAATTTACCCAAACGAACAACAAAAACGAACAAGGTTACACTTACCTTGCTTTAACCAGACCATTGGGCATTCTCCACTCCCAAAATTTACCCAAGGAAGATTTAAGTAGTTATATTTCTCCAAAAAAGACTACCTACAACCAAGCTAAAACCAAGGACTAGTATGAGTTAATATTATATGGATACACAATTGGGATCTCCACCATAAGAGACAACTTAATTTTTTCTAAGACAGGATTGGGACACTAACAGGGGGAGGCCCGAATGGACTCCCTAGTACAAGGGGTAGAACTCCATTAAAAATTTCCAAAGGAACATACATGAGAATCATAGTGGGTCTCCCCACCGTAACAACCGACCATCTTAACCGACCAGAATGGGCCGACACAAGAAGAACCCACATTTAAAGAGTTGGGACGCCCACACGGTTAATCCACACAGTTTGAGAAACTGTGCGCTAACCATGTGGATCCTTCTACTTGCATGGTTTTCTGGGGCATGGTTGCTAATAACCATGCACAAACCGTGCGATAAACATGTCTAGCCAAATTCCCAACCATTCTCTAAAAGCTAAATGGAATCCAAAGGGGAAAAGAATGACATTGGGAGATAACATGGACATGAGGTCCTCCCACCTCTTTCCATCGAACGAGAAAAAAAAAATCAAGATGGAAACATTATAGGTTTAAACTATTCCCCATATTTCATACTGAGGATATGACTTTGTAAAAGGTTTTAAACGACCCTAGGATTTCCCCTGACTATGCTCCAGATTCTCTCCGGGACCAATGGCTGGAGCTCAAATGATTGAAGTATCTTCGGCCTCGTAGTTAGTCTTTGGAAACCCCTAAACTGAAATTTTCCTTTTTGTGCCATGAAAACTATAACCTAATCCTAGATGGGTTCACCAAGGCATAACACATTCCTAAACTCACTTTACCCTAACCCTCTATTTCACTGAAACAAGGGTTTATAAGATGCACACACACATCACACCTTATTTCTTTGGGTGAGAAACAATAGAAGGAAAGGACACATATAATAACCTTCTTCTAAAAAATAGGATTTTGAAGTTTTCCCACGAGAGAAATACTCCCAACATGTCATATACTCTCAGAGGATTGCATAAACTTCACCTTTATAGTCGACGAGAACATGACATCACAAGGAATCACTGAACGTGACCATTGAGACTGATAGAAACAATAAATTAAATGCGAACTTATTCCAAGTCCCAAAACAAAACACAATTCCAGAAAGTGGCCATAATAGCCTCTCATGACCAGATTTCCCACACTGGTGGTTTAACATAAACCCCTGCTTTAAAGAGACTATGAAGGACCCAGAGGCCTTCTTAGACACTATCCAGATACTCATCCACACTAACAACCCCAGACCACTTCCACCTTCAATGATCTAGGTATCTTAAGAAACTAAGGTCTCTTTAAACCTTCCATGAGAACTCTCTTGCTACAAGAGGGTCCAAAAAATAAATAAAGTAAATGGTGTATACTCAATCTCTCAAGCTCGAGAAAATGATTCCTTATATTGATCAATTGGAGGATTTTCCAATGGAGAAACGATCTGAGTTTCACTTCAGTCACGCAATAACCCTTAATATGGGCATACCTTATCCAAAGAAATAACCCAAGGACCCAACCATGTTGGTACATTGGTCGAAACATGCCATAAACCATAATCGAACACGTAAGGGGAACCACCGTAAAGGCTTCCCGAACTTTTCTCAGAAGAGACCACTAACCAGCCCTTCAACCTAGCTTACTGACCAAACAAAAATGCAAAAAACGGTTTAAAAAGGAGGGATTATTGGACTCAAAAAATCCCACAATATCAAAATTTTAAAAAAACACATAATATACAACATACCAAACCAATCATCAAGACATCAACTTTTCCTTTAAAAACATTTCTTTGAAAACAAACAGTTCAGCGATTAGCGTATCCACCAATGGTACCCCATGGGCCTCACATATGCATGTTTCTATGCCACACTGGGAACCCTCCTCATATCCACCCCAACACTCATCCAGTAATTCCATTAACCATACATCATCTCATATAACCCCATGCATGTGGTCTCTCATAGAAATACCAAAGGTTAAAACAAAAATTCTTTCCACTTTTCAAAACCAAAACAATCAACCAATGCTTCCTTTTTCTCACTACCACTAACCACAAAATAAAAATCCCAATCATTCAAATGAATACTCACTTTCAAGTAATATACATCAATTTCAAAACATCTCATCCCATTTAAACACCTTTCAATAGTTTATAAAAATCTATTGGGAACAATTTTTCAAAACCAACTTTAACATAATTTCCTTCTTTCAAAGGAGGTGTAAACACACCATTTTCCATTTCAATTTTTTTTGAAAATTCAGTTCCACCATTTCAAAAATCAAAAAATTCCCTCTTTATTAGAAAATAATTTCACAAAAACTTTACACTTCATAAAACCAAGTCATTTTTTCTTTAAAACCAAACTTCCAAGATTTAAAAACTAAAGAACACAATACAATGTGAGAGGAAACAAGTTTTAGTGGGTGACTTGGAAATATGGTTGGTAGCTATACACCAATCAATTCACCATCATGGATTTTGATCTAGGTAAATATCCCTAGATCCACATGGCTTAAAAGGCCCTACGAGCTAACTAAGACCATTAACCAAAGTCTCTTTTCATTTCCCCTAATCATCATCAAACCAAGAAAACCAAAGGACTCAGACAAATCCCGACTTCCCCTAGTGACTCAAATCCAATCAGGAGGTGTTCTTTCCAGGCACACTACCCATAACTGGAATGTCAATTCCTGATAGTCCTAAGTTTAGACTATCCTAACTGTTCCCTACATAACATGGTCCAAAAGAGTGAACCTCCTTTGATACCATTTTGTCACAAACTAAATCTGGTCACCATCTAAAACAGCACCAAACCCGGCCCGTGACAAGGCCCTAAGGGTGTTCCCATTCTCCATAGGCTGGAACAAGTTCTCGGGTGTCATAAACTGAAAATTGGGAATGATTTACCCGAGTTTATAAACTTAAAATAGCAAATGAATCCAATAAAACGAATCTGGATTTTTCAAAAAAAAATCATCTTTTATAAAATTTCAGAATTGAATTATACAACTTAAAACATGCTCAAAGACCACTAAAAAGGTACAAAACTACAAATGAAATACCAATAACCTCCACATGTCAAGAGTAACTTCCCTTAATCCATCTCCAAAAACACCGCATCACGTTGGACCGTAAAAACCCGAACCATAGGCACACAAGTTATACCCAAACCTACGGTAATAAATTCAGAAAGTCTATTTACAGCCAATAGTGTAAGTAGGGTGTGAGATAAATCCCAGTAGGAAACCACCACTAATATATTCCATGTTATAAACATTCAAAGACCAAAATCATGCAAGTTTTCAAAAACATGAAATGCTAGTTACAATTTCTAAAAGATGCAACTTTAAAGATTAAAACAATTTTCAAGTGGGTTATTTTAAAGAATCAACAATTTTAAATAAAATGTCAAATCTACTGAAATTTATAGCCAAACATACCATATCCCGATGGTAAGAGTAAATAATCTAATGAGCACAAGCAATGGGGAATAACCCCTAGGCACTAGCTCACTGTGGGTCCCAGGTACCTCGTATCTCGGTGAGAGTAACCATCACAATATTCATTCTCGTGCACAAGCCACTAGTAGGGAACATACCCATAACCTAGTGGTCCCCAATAATCATCATGATCATGATAGTTTAGTTAGTATTGTAATTGTCAATCTTTCTACGTGAAACTGAGGCCAAACCCCACAAGATCACTAGTATACGAGTACACACCCACCCACCTAGATACCCGAGTTTCCCTGTTATTCTCAAAAAATTTCAACAAGCCATGAAATATAATTTGAACATTAAAATACCACTTCCACATCACAAATAAAACAAACAGAACACATGGACATCACATAAGCACATCATCCCCCTTTTCATTCAAATTGATTTTAAAATCCAACTCACACCAAAATAGTCCGCAACACATTTTTCATATCTTTCACAATTCAACACATCCTTCAACAATTTTATAAAATATTTCCTAAGATGATAAACAAAACATAAAATCCCAATCACATGTTACATACTACCCTTTTCATAAACAAAATCCAATTTTCACATCACACTCACACAAAATAGCTCACATCACGTTCACATCACTTTCACATTTTAGCAATTCCGTTAAACATTTTTATAAAATATTTCCAAGAGGATACACATCACATGACAACCCCTTTAACATTTAAAATAGAACATTTCAAAATATACACAATCCAAAACAGTTTTCCAATATGGTTTCACCTCTTACATAAATCATTAAACCATTCAAATCTTTCATAAAACAAATCTAAGGAGTTTACCCAAGCTTTGCACATAAAACTCATTTCAAAACCATATTTCAAGGACAAAATAACACCAATACCAATCCAAAATTGAATTATAATACCTATAAAGATTTAATAAACCACTCTCAAGTATTATAAAATCACCTTGAATAATAACACAAAAGATTCACATGAAAACACACACATTCTCATAAAACACTTTCAAGAGGCATAACATGGTTTTACACATAAAACTCATTCAAAAACCCTATTTCAATCCCAATGGAACACCAAGACCCTACCAAAGAAAAATTTTCTGACCAAAAAAGATTTATTAAACCAATTTCATATGTTATAAAATACAACCAGATAATACCCCAAGAGTTACACATGAAAAACACCCAATTTCAAGATAAAATGAAACTATAAAATTAAACGCTTAACCAAATCAATAATAAACAGTTTTCACACCACAAAAAACATAATGGTAATATGAAAAATGAGTAAATAGAACAATATAACTCATCATAAAATAGTTACACATGGAATCACCTACCTTTTTGTGTCAAAACCCTTAAAACTTGGTGCAAAACATCAACCGCACCACCGCCGCACCACAAGGGGTGGGGGGTGAAAACCAACCCTAAACCACAAGATTTTACCAAAAAGAAAACAAATAAAACCCTAGGTTCAAACCCTAACTTATGTACATTTTATAACTTCGTAAAAGAGGGAGAAAACCCTAAAGAAAATGGAAGAAACTAAGAAAGAGTCACTTACCTTAAACAATCTTGAAGAAATAACCCCAAATCCACAAAAGTTTGAATCTCCAAGAAACAAAAACTGATAGGTAGGATCAAATTAGGCTTAGTAAGTTAATTGGGGACTGAAATAGGGGAGAAAGAGTGAAAATTGAAAGGTTTATGAAATAATCAAATTACCTTCTCAAGTATGGACGATTTGAGAAACCCTGAGAACTTTCACCCTAATCCATACTTTAAATGAGATCCAAAGTGGAGAAATAGATAATGAGAGTGAGACTAGTATTTTTGGATTTGGGTGGGAGGTGTAATAACCGAAAAACATTACAAAATGATTGAGATATTGAATTTTTTTAAAAAACAATTTAAAGCAGCAAATGGGCTTACAGTCTGGCCCAAAATCTTAATAAAAAAACCCAAATCCATCATTATTATGGATTTATATGGGGTCCAAATTGATATGGTAGTTTTAATATGTTAAGGGATGCCAATTAGGAAGTGTAATGAGTGTAAAAAGTTGAAAAATTAAGGTTTTATAAAAGAAACAAAATTTATTTTTAAATGTGAAAATGGGCTCAGAGTTTGGCCAAAATTTTGAAAACCCACCATTTCCACCAAAATGAATGGGAAACCCTCAAAACAAAGCAAGAATGAAAACTAAATGAAAAAAAATTAAAAGATTTCATGGGTGTGAAACTATATCTTAGAGGGTGAAGCTGATAAGTGTTGGGAACTGATTAAAAACATGAGGCCAAGAGTGGAGGTTGAAGATATGGAGTGGGAAGAGTTCAGAGGGATCTTATTTAATAAGTATTTCCCTCGTTCGATGAGAACAAAAATGGAGAAGGAATTTATGGAGCTGAAACAGAAGGATAATGAATCTATGGGATGCTATGAGATTAACTTCACAAGGCTTTCATGTTACACCTCTAGCTTTGTCATGGATCTAATTAGGAATGTTGATAGATTCTTTGGTGGACTAAGACCTCATCTATAGAAGAATCTAGCCAACTGAGACTATGAAAACTATGAAGAGATCATACGAAGTGCAATGAATGTTGAACTAGAGTTTGGTGAGATGCAATGGTCTCATAAATATAATGACAAGAGGAGATCAATGGAGCCAAGCTTAGGGAGGTGATTTGATCAGGGAAGAGGAGGCAAGAAAGTTCAACATCCCACATGTAATAAGTGTGGGAAGAAGCATTTGAGGAACTGCCTACTCGGGAGCAGGAAGTGCTACAAGTGTGAAAGATATGTTCATATTACGTGGAACTGTCGTAGTGAGGTGAACCCTCAACTACCAAACACTAACAACAAGGGGAAAATGGTGTAGGCCCTACCTAATGCCCAATGATATAAGTGTGGAAAACTTGGGAAATTTTCCAATCACTGTCCAAATCTGAGGGCAGTGGAGGGGAATCACCATCAGCCTCAAAAAAGGCCAAGAGAGAAAGGCTGTACTTTTTCAATCACTACTGCTAAAGTTGAAGTGACAAATGATGTGGTGGAAGGTACTCTTTTTTTTATTTCAAAGCTATCAAGTACTTTGTTTTATTCTAGTTCTATGCATTCCTTTATTTCCTCCAAGTTTTCAAAGAATTTAGAATCATCCCCTGATTTTCTAATAGTAGAGTTATCAGTCAAGACTCCTGGTGGGATTATCCAAGCATCATCAATGTTTAGAAACTCTAGTATTTACTTTATTACGAACAATATTATCACAAATCTAGTAGTCATTCCCATGCTATAATTCGACATTATACTAGGGATGGACTGGCTCTCAAAGTATAATGCTAAGATCAAATGAAGAAGCAAGGAAATATCAGTAGTATTGAATATAAAACCTATAGTTATCTTCCAAGGAGAGATATATCAACCTGATATATGTCTAGAAGAACCTCTCATATCCTTATTTATGGACTTAATCAGTGAATAAGAAGAAGGAAATGAGAGTATAAGGATATAAAATTTCCCCATCGTCCAGGAATACAATGATGTTTTTTCTGAAGAGTTACCCAGACCTCCCCCAGAAAGAGAGGTAGAGTTCTCCATTGAACTTGTACCTGAATATCATCTAATATCAAATACTCCATATAGGATGGAAAATATAGAGCTGGAGAAATTAAAGAAACAACTCCAAGATATTTTGGAGAAGGGGTTTATCCGACCAAGTGTGTCTCCTTGGGAAGAACCTGTTCTCTTTGTAAAGAAGAAGGATGGATAAATGCAACTATGCATTGATTATAGAGAACTGAATGGGATCACAGTAAAGAAAAAATACCCTCTTCCAAGAATTTATGACTTATTTTACCAACTTCATGGGGATTAATTCTTCTCTAAGATTGATCTTCAATCTAGTTATCATCAATTGACGGTGAAGAAAGAAGATATTCCAAAAACTGCCTTCTAATTAAGATATGAGAATTATGAGTTTGTTGTTATGACCTTCATACTGACTAATGCACCTGCTATTTTTATGGATTTGATGAATATATTATTTAAGGACTACCTTGATAAATTTTTGGTAGTTTTTATTGATTATATTATGATATATTCCAAAAGTCTCGAGGAGAATGAGGATCATATAAGGTTTATTTTGCAAACCCTATAGAAGGAGAGGTTTTTTAGAAAGTTCAGCAAATGTGAATTTTGGTTATAACAAGTTTCTTTCTTGGGGAGAATTGTAACCAATGAAGGAATCAATGTTGAGCCTAAAAAGACAAAGGTGGTAGAGGAGTGTCCTCATCCTACAACAATAATAGATATTTGTAGTTTTCTTGGATTAGCAGGATATTATAGGAGGTTTGTGAAAAAAAATTCACAACTTTCTAATCCATTAAACAAGTTAACTTGAAAAGGGGTCAAGCTCATCTGGACAAAGGAGTGTGAGAAAAGTTTCCAAGATCTGAAGAAGAGATTGGTTACTGAATCCGTGCTAACTTTTCCCTCAAGTGGAGAAGGATTCATTATTTTTAGTGATGCATCTCTGAAAGGGACTGGGTGTGTCCTAATGAAAATGAAAAAGTCATTGATTATGCATCTCGACTGTTGAATACTCATGAGAAGAACTATCCTATGCATGATCTGGAACTGGATGTGGTAATTTTTTCTCTAAAGATATGGAGGCACTATCTTTATGGGGAGAAATGTGATATATACACAGACCATCAAAGTTTGAAGTATATTTTCACACAAAAGGAATTGAAAATGAGACAAAGGAGATGGTTGGAACTTCTTAAAGACTATGATTGTTCAATTAATTATCATCCTAGAAGAGCAAACAAAGTCACTGATGCATTAAGTAGGAAAGACCTAGTTGTTCTTTCCATGATGAGGATTCAAAGAGATCCTTTGATTAATGAAAAAGTAAAGCTGAACATGGGAATTATAAGGGAAGGGATATCATCAACCCTAACCCAAATGATTTCTCAACCATAGTTACTAAAAAAGATTAAGAAATCTCAGAAATAAGATCCTTTGTTACAGAAGAAGTTTGAGGCTGTGAAGGATGAAAAGTTTCCTGAGTTCAATATTGATCAAGAAGGTGTATTGAAATTTCATACAAGACTATGTGTCCCATCTTTTTTGGAAACAAAGGAGCTGATGGATGAAGCTCATAACTCTCACTACTAAAAAAAAGGCCATTCGCGACCGCCATTGGCGGTCGCTTCTGCTCCGTCGCTGTAGGGCTTTAGCGACCGCCATTGGCGGTCGCTATAGGTGGCCGAAATGCCGCCTTAAGCGACCGCCTGGTGGTCGCTGTAGGCTGACTCGCGGCACCATTAGCGACCGCCAATGGCGGTCGCTAATACTGCCCGGATGGCAGGCTAAAGCGACCGCCAATGGCGGTCGCTAATGCTGCCTGGCAGGCAGGCTATAGCGACCGCCAGAGGCGGTCGCTAAACTTGAATTTTTTTTAAAAAAAAAATCATACCATAATAAATATATATATATATATATTTATTAAATCAAATATATATATATATAAAATAATGAAAATATTGATATATATAATATTAAATAAAATATATATATTTATTTATTAAATAATATATATATATATATATATATATATATATTAATGAATATATATATATATATATATATATATATTAATGAAAATATTTATATATATAATATTAAATAAAATATTTTTCATTTTTTAAATAAAATGTACAAATTGTGTTTTTTTCTTCATGGTGGAAAAGCAGACATAAAACAAGGTAACAATCATAAAAAATGGAAAACAATTAAGCGCGCGCAACACTTAAAGAACACATAATGAGCCCTACCGCGCAGACCGCATGTCCGATTGGCGTGTCGTCTACGTGTACACGTCACGAATAATAATTAGATTGTTTCCCTGTGATTTCAGGTCAATCCGATGTGGTCCGCTATGATTTTGAGCATGAGACGCCCGTTTTGGCCGTTTATGACACCAGAACGGCGTTCCCGGTCACCGCGGGCACACGGTGCGGCCGATTGATGTGTCGTCTGCTCGACCACGTCACAATTTACTCACCCTTTGATGTCGTCTAATTTTAGGTCATTCAGACCTCGTTCGGCCCGTTTGGACCCCCCCACGCGCATTTATCAAGCGCGCACAACACTTAAAGAACACATAATGAGCACTACCGCGCAGAACGCATGTTTGATTGACGTGTCGTCTGTGCGTACACGTCACGAATAATAATTAGATTGTTTCCCTGTGATTTCAGGTCAATCTGATGTCGTCCGCAATGACTTTGACCGTCAGACGCCCGTTTTGGCCGTTTATGACACCGAAAACGCATTTCTGGTCACCACGGTCAAACGACACATCCTATTGATGTGTCGTCTTCTTGAACACGTCAAAATTCACTCACCCTTTGATGTCTTCTGATTTCAGGCCATTCGGACCTCGTTCGGCCCGTTTTGACCCCCCAACGCGCCATTTCAACGCGCGCCGAGCTGCTGAAAACGACGCATTCGGTCGTGCCGCGTGCACCGCATGTCCGATGGATGTGCCTCCTCCTCCTGCATCTCAGGAATAATATTCTTATCGTTATCGTGTGGTTTCAGGTCTTTCGGAGCACGTTTTCTCCGAATTCGACCGCCGCATGCCGTTTTGGTGTTTTATGACTCCGGAAATGCGTTTTCGGCCTCCACGGTCAAAAAACACCTCCGATTGTCGTGCCGTCTATATGACCATTTCAAAATTCACGCAACGGATGTTGTCGTGTGGTTTCGTGGCATTCGGAGGTCGTTCGGGTGGTTTTGACCCCCCAACGTGCCATTTCAGCGCGCGCCGAGCTGCTGAAAACGACGTATTCGGTCCTGCCGCGCGCACCGCACGTCCGATGGACGTGACGCCTCCTCCTGCATCTCAGGAATAATATTTCTATTGTTCTCGTGCGGTTTAAGGTCGTTCGGAGCACGTTTGCTCCGAATTCGACCGCCACACGCCGTTTTGGTGTTTTATGGCTCCGGAAACGCGTTTCCAGCCGCCGCGGTCAAACGGCACCTCTGATTGACTTTCCGTCTTCCCAAACATTTCAAAATTCACGTAACGGATGTTGTTGTGCGGTTTCGTGGCATTTGGAGGTCGTTCGGGTGGTTTTGACCCCCCAACGCGCCATTTCAGCGCGCGCCGAGCTGCTGAAAACGACACATTCAGTCGTGTCGCGCGCACCGCACGTCCGATGGATGTGCCGCCTCCTCCTGCATCTCAGGAATAATATTTCTATCGTTCTCGTGCGGTTTCAGGTTTTTCGGAGCATGTTTGCTCTGAATTGGACCGCCGCACACTGTTTTGGTGTTCTATGGCGCCGGAAACGCGTTTCCAGCCGCCGCGGTCAAACGGCACATCCAAATGATGTGCCGTCTGGCCGACCATTTTACAATTCACGCACTGGATGTTTTCGTGCGGTCTCGTGGCATTCGGACCTCGTTCGGCCCGTTTTGACCCCCCAACGCGCCATTTCAGCTCGCGCCGAGCTGCTGAAAACGATGTATTCGGTCGTGCCGCGCGCACCGCATGTCCGATGGACATGCCGCCTCCTCCTGCATCTCAGGAATAATATTCCTATTGTTCTCGTGCGGTTTCAGGTCTTTCAGAGCACGTTTGCTCCGAATTCGACCGCCGCACGCCGTTTTGGTGTTTTATGACTCCAGAAACGCGTTTTCGGCCGCCGCGGTCAAACGACACCTCCGATTGATGTGCTGTCTATCTGACCATTTAACAATTCACGAAACGGATGTTTTCGTGCGGTTTTGTGGAATTCAGAGGTCGTTCGGGTGGTTTTGACCCCCCAACTCGCCATTTCAGCGCGCGCCGAGCTGCTGAAAACGACATATTCGGTCGTGCCGCGCGCACCGCACGTCCGATGGATGTGCCGCCTCCTCCTGTATCTCAGGAATAATATTCCTATCATTCTCATGCGGTTTCAGGTCATTCAGAGCACGTTTTCTCTAATTTCGACCGCCGCACGCCATTTTGGTGTTTTATGGCTCCGGAAACGCGTTTCCGGCTGCCGTGGTCAAACGGAACCTCCGATTGACGTGCCGTCTGTCCGAAAATTTCACAATTCACGCAATGGATGTTGTCGTGCGGTTTTGTGGCATTCAGAGGTCGTTTGAGTGGTTTTGACCCCCCAACGCGCAATTTCAGCGCGCGCAGAGCTGCTGAAAATGACGTATTCGGTCGTGCCGCGCGCACCGCACGTCCAATGGACGTGACGCCTCTTCCTGCATCTCAGGAATAATATTCCTATCGTTCTCGTGCGGTTTCAGGTCTTTTGGAGTATGTTTGCTCCAAATTCGACCGCCGCATGCCGTTTTGGTGTTTTATGACTCCGGAAACGCATTTCCGGCCGCCGCGGTCAAACGGAACCTCCGATTGATGTGTCGTCTATCCTACCATTTCACAATTCACAAAACGGATGTTGTCGTGCGGTTTCGTGGCATTTGAAGGTCGTTCGAGTGGTTTTGACCCCCCAACGCGCCATTTCAGCGCGCGCCGAGCTGCTGAAAACGATGTATTCGGTCGTGCCGCGCACACCGCATGTCCGATGGACGTGCCTCCTCCTCCTGCATCTCAGGAATAATATTCCTATCGTTCTCGTGTGGTTTCAGGTCTTTCGGAGCACGTTTTCTCCAAATTCGACCGCCGCACGCCGTTTTAGTGTTTTATGACTCCAGAAACGTGTTTCCGGCCTCCACAGTCAAACAGCACCTCTGATTGACGTGCCGTCTGTCCGACTATTTCACAATTCACGCAAAGGATGTTGTCGTGCGGTTTCGTGGCATTCGGAGGTCGTTCGGGTGGTTTTGACCCCCCAACGCCCCATTTCAGCGCGCACCGAGCTGCTGAAAACAACACATTCGGCCGTGCCACGCGCACCGCACATCTGATGGACGTTCCGCCTCCTCCTGCATCTCAAGAATAATATTCCTATCGTTCTCGTGCGGTTTCAGGTCGTTCGGAGCACGTTTGCTCCGAATTCGACCGCCGCACGCCGTTTTGGTGTTTTATGGCTCCGGAAACGCGTTTCCGGTCGCCGCGGTCAAACGACACCTCCGATTGACATGTCGTCTACCCGACCATTTCACAATTCATGCAACGGCTGTTGTCGTGAGGTGTCGTGGCATTCGGAGGTCGTTCGGGTGGTTTTGACCCCCCAACGCGCCATTTCAGCGCGCGCCGCGCTGCTGAAAACGACGCATTCGGTCGTGCCGAGCGCACTGCACGTCCGATTGACGTTCTGCATCCTCCTGCATCTCAGGAATAATATTCCTATCGTTCTCGTGCGGTTTCAGGTCGTTTGGAGCACGTTTGCTCCGAATTGGACCGTCGCACGCCGTTTTGGTGTTCTATGGCACCGGAAACGCGTTTCCGGCCTCCGCATTCAAATGACACCTCTGATTGACGTGCCGTCTGGCCGACCATTTCTCAATTCACGCAACGGATGTTGTCGTGCGGTTTCGTGGCATTCGGAGGTCGTTCGGGTGGTTTTGACCCCCCAACGCGCCATTTCAGCGCGCGCCGAGCTGCTGAAAACGACGCATTCGGTCGTGCCGCGCGCACCGCACGTCCGATGGACGTTCCGCCTCCTCCTGCATCTCAGGAATAATATTTCTATCGTTCTCGTGCGGTTTCAGGTCGTTACGTTTGCTCCGAATTGGACCGCCGCACGCCGTTTTGGTGTTCTATGGCGTCGGAAACGCGTTTCCGGCCGCCACGGTCAAACGACACCTTTGAATGACGTGCCGTCTGCCCGACCATTTCACAATTCACACACCAGCTATTGTCGTGCGGTTTCGTGGCATTCGGAGGTCGTTCGGGTGGTTTTGACCCCCCGACGCGCCATTTCAGCGCGCGCCGCGCTGCTGAAAACGACGCATTCGGTCGTGCCACGCGCACCACACGTCCGATGGATGTGCCGCCTCCTCCTGCATCTCAAGAATAATATTTCTATCGTTCTCGTGCAGTTTCAGGTTTTTCGGAGCACGTTTTCTCTGAATTGGACCGCCGCACGCCGTTTTGGTGTTCTATGGCGCCGAAAATGCGTTTCTGACTGCCGCGGTCAAACGGAACCTTCAAATGATGTGCCGTCTGGCCGACCATTTCACAATTCACGCATCGGCTGTTGTCGTGCGATTTCGTGGCATTCGGAGGTTGTTCGGGTGGTTTTGACCCCCCGACGCGCCATTTCAGCGCGCGCCGCGCTGCTGAAAATGACGCATTCAGTCGTGCCGAGCGCACCGCACGTCTGATGGACGTGCTGCCTCCTCCTGCATCTCAGGAATAATATTTCTATCATTCTCGTGCGGTTTCAGGTCGTTCGGAGCACGTTTGCTCCGAATTGGACCGCCGCACGCCGTTTTGGTGTTCTATAGCGTCGGAAACACGTTTCCGGCCGCCGCAGTCAAACGGCACCTCCGATTGATGTGCCTTCTGGCCGACCATTTCACAATTCACACACCGGCTGTTGTCGTGCGGTTTCGTGGTATTCGGAGGTCGTTCTGGTAGTTTTGACCCCCCAACGCGTCATTTCAGCGCGCGCCGAGCTGCTGAAAATGACGCATTCGGTCGTGCCGAGCGCACCGCACGTCCGATGGACGTGCCGCCTCCTCCTGCATCTTAGGAATAATATTCCTATCGTTCTCATGTGGTTTCAGGTCGTTCGGAGCACGTTTTCTCCGAATTGGACCGCCGCACGCCGTTTTGGTGTTCTCTGGCGCCGGAAATGCATTTCCGGCCGCCGCGGTCAAACGGCACCTCCGATTGACGTGCCGTCTGACCGACCATTTCAAAATTCATGCAACGGATGTTGTCGTGCGGTTTTGTGGCATTCAGAGGTCGTTCGGGTGGTTTTGACCCCCCGACGCGCCATTTCAGCGCGCGCCGAGCTGCTGAAAACGACGCATTCGATCGTTCCACGCGCACCGCACGTCCGATGGACGTGCCGCCTCCTCCTGCATCTCAGGAATAATATTCCTATCGTTCTCGTGCGGTTTCAAGTTTTTTGGATCACGTTTTCTCTGAATTGGACTGCCGCACGCCATTTTGGTGTTCTATGGCGCCGGAAACGCGTTTCCGGCCGCCGCGGTCAAACGGCACCACCAAATGACGTGACGTCTGCCCGACCATTTCACAATTCACGCATTGGATGTTGTCGTGCGGTTTCTTGGCATTCGGAGGTTGTTCGGGTGGTTTTGACCCCCCGACGCGCCATTTCAGCGCGCGCCACGCTGCTGAAAACGACGCATTCGGTCGTGTCGAGCACACCGCATGTCCGATGGACGTGCCGCCTCCTCCTGCATCTCAGGAATAATATTCCTATCGTTCTCGTGTGGCTTCAGGTCGTTCGGAGCACGTTTTCTCCGAATTGGACCGCCGCACGTCGTTTGGGTGTTCTATGGCGCCGGAAACGCGTTTCCGGCCTCCGCGGTCAAACGACACCTCCAAATGACGTTCCGTCTAGCCGACTATTTCACAATTCACACACCGGTTGTTTTCGTGCGGTTTCGTGGCATTCGAAGGTCGTTCGGGTGGTTTTGACCCCCCGAAGCGCCATTTCAGTGCGCGCCGTGCTGCTGAAAACGACGCATTCGGTCGCGACGAGCGCCCCGCACGTCCGATGGACGTGCCTCCTCCTCCTGCATCTCAAGAATAATATTTCTATCATTCTTGTGCGGTTTCAGGTCGTTTAGAGCACGTTTGCTCCGAATTGGACCGCCGCATGCCGTTTTGGTGTTCTATGGCACCGGAAACGCGTTTCCGGCCGCTGCGGTCAAACGACACCTCTATTGACGTGCCGTCTGCCTGAACATTTCACAATTCACGCAACGGATGTTGTCGTACGGTTTCATGGCATTTGGAGGTCGTTCGGGTGGTTTTGACCCCCCGACGCGCCATTTCAGTGCGCGTCGAGCTGCTGAAAACGACGCATTCGGTCGTGCCGCGCGCACCGCACGTCCGATGGATGTGCTGCCTCCTCCTCCATCTCAGGAATAATATTCCTATCGTTCTCGTGCGGTTTCAGGTCGTTCGGAGCACGTTTGCTCCGAATTGGACCGCCGCACGCCGTTTTGGTGTTCTGTGGCGCCAGAAACGCGTTTCCGGCCGCCGCGGTCAAACGGCACCTCCGATTGACGTTCCGTCTACCCGAACATTTCAAAATTCACACAGCAGATGTTGTCGTGCGGTTTAGTGGCATTCGGAGGTCGTTCGGGTGGTTTTGACCCCCCGACGCGCCATTTCAGCGCGCGCCGAGCTGCTGAAAACGACACATTCGGTCGTGCCGCGCGCACCGCATGTCCGATGGATGTGCCGCCTCCCCCTACATCTCAGGAATAATATTCCTATCGTTCTCGTGCGGTTTCAGGTCGTTCGGAGCGCGTTTGCTCCGAATTGGACCGCCGCACGCCGTTTTGGTGTTCTATGGCGCCGGAAACGCATTTCCGGCCGCCGCGGTAAAACGGAACCTCCGATTGACATGCCGTCTGCCCAACCATTTCACAATTCACGCAACAGATATTGTCGTGCGGTTTCGTGGCATTCGGAGGTCGTTCGAGTGGTTTTGACCCCCCAACGCGCCATTTCAGCGCGCGCCAAGCTGCTGAAAACGACGCATTCGGTCGTGCCGCGCGCACCGCACGTCCGATGGACGTGCCGCCTCCTCCTGAATCTCAGGAATAATATTCCTATCGTTCTCGTGTGGTTTCAGGTTTTTCGGAGCACGTTTGCTCTGAATTGGACCGCCGCACGCCGTTTTGGTGTTCTCTGGCGCCGGAAACGCGTTTCCGGCCGCCGCGGTCAAACGACACCTCCAAATGACTTTACGTCTGGCCGAACATTTCAAAATTCACACACCGGCTGTTGTCGTGCGGTTTCGTGGTATTCGGAGGTCATTCGGGTGGTTTTGACCCCCCAACGCGTCATTTCAGCGCGCGCCGAGCTGCTGAAAATGACGCATTCGGTCGTGCCGAGCGCACCGCACGTCCGATGGACGTGACACCTCCTCTTGCATCTCAGGAATAATATTACTATCGTTCTCGTGCGGTTTCAGGTCGTTCGGAGCACGTTTGCTCCGAATTGGACCGCCGCACGCCGTTTTGGTGTTTTGTGGCGCCGGAAACGCGTTTCCGGCCGCCGCGGTCAAACGGCACCTCTGATTGACATGCCGTCTGCCCGACCATTTTAAAATTCACGCAACGGATGTTTTCGTGCGGTTTCGTGGCATTCGGAGGTCGTTCGGGTGGTTTTGACCCCCCAACGCGCCATTTCAGTGCGCGCCGAGCTGCTGAAAACGACGCATTCGGTCGTGCCGCGCGCACCGCACGTCCGATGGAATGGGGGGGGGGGGGGGGGGGGCTGTACGGGGGTGCGGGGGGCTGTACGGGTGTGCGGGGGGGGGGGGGGGGTCCGGGGGTGCGGGGGGCTGTACGGGGGTGCGGGGGGGGCTGTACGGGGGTGCGGGGGGATGTACGGGTGTGCGGGGGGGCTGTACGGGGGTGCGAGGGGCTGTACGGGGGTGCGAGGGGGGGGGGGTGTACGGGGGTGCGGGGGGCTGTACGGGGTGCGGGGGGGGGGGGGGGGGGGGGGCTGTACGGGGGGCGGGGGGCTGTACGGGGGTGCGGGGGGCTGTACGGGTGTGCGGGGGGGCTGTCCGGGGGTACGGGGGGCTGTACGTGGGTGCGGGGGGGGGGGGGGGGGGGGCTGTACGGGGGGGGGGGGGGGGTGTACGGGGGGGCTGTACGGGGGTGCGCGGGGGGAGGGGGGGGGGGCTGTACGGGGGTGCGGGGGGGCTGTACGGGGGTGCGGGGGGCTGTACGGGGGTGCGGGGTGGGGGGGGGGGTGTACGGGGGTGCGGGGGGGGGGGGGGGGGGCTGTACGGGGGTGCGGGGGGGCTGTACGGGGATGCGGGGGGCTGTACGGGTGTGCGGGGGGGCTGTACGAGGGGTGCGAGGGGCTGTACGGGGGTGCTGTCCGGGGGTGCGAGGGGGCTGTACGGGGGTGCGGGGGGGCTGTACGGGGGTGCGGGGGGGCTGTACGGGGGTGCGGGGGGGCTGTACGGGGGTGCGGGGGGGCTGTTCGGGGGTGCGAGGGGGCTGTACGGGGGTGCGGGGGGCTGTACGGGAGTGCGGGGGGCTGTACGGGTGTGCGGGGGGGCTGTCCGGGGGTGCGGGGGGCTGTACGGGGGTGCGGGGGGGGGGGGGGGGCTGTACGGGTGTGCGAGGGGCTGTACGGGGGTGTGTGGGGGGGGGGGGGCTGTACGGGGGTGCGGGGGGGCTGTACGGGTGTGCGGGGGGGCTGTACGGGGGTGCGGGGGGCTGTACGGGGGTGCGGGGGGGCTGTACGGGGGTGCGGGGGGGCTGTACGGGGGTGCGGGGGGGGGGGGGATGCTGTCCGGGGGTGGGGGGGGCTGTACGGGGGGGCTGTACGGGGGGGCTGTACAGGGGTGCGGGGGGGCTGTACGGGGGTGCGGGGGGCTGTCCAGGGGTGCGGGGGGTTAGAGTTTTTAAATGCACGCCTTAGATAATATTAGCTATCATATAGTAAACAAGAAAAGAAAGAAATTATAAGTACACAACCTTCTAATTTAAATTAAATGAATACATACAGTACATCAATGTCAACCCCACCAGTAAAAACAAAAAACATATCTCGTGAATATATGATGCGTCACGCGTTGTCATCAATGCTACCTCCTTCTGGTGGGTCAGGGGCCTAAAACAAATAAACATTATAAATATTTTAATAACAAAAATAATTTAAATTAAATAAATAAATACAGTATATACCTGCGTCGTATGATCCCCTGCACCATCAGCTCGACGCACATATTCCCGCAGTGCTCTAACCTCAGCTGTCAATTGCGCATTTGCCTCCTCGAAAGCGCGCAACCGTGCCTCAAAATCTGACATCTGCTGTGTCATATGAGCAACAACAGGACCAAAAACCGCAGCGCGTGACAATACAGAATGAGGAATCCCTGCTCCATAGGTCAAACTATAGCCATGCCCGTCCCGACCGATAATGCGATGAAAGATCTCATCCCGTCGCATGGGAAGCTGTCGCTGGTCCTCTGGCAGATGTTCTAACTCAGCTTCAAATTGAGCCTGTGAAATATTTAAATATATATAAATATACATATGTTAATATATAGATTTATGTAATTATTGGTAAGTACAGACACTTACTATCAATGCTGCAACCTCTGGATCATTGCGATCACGAGTCCTCATCCACACCGACATTTTATCAGTTGCTGCACCTTGCTCTCACAACTGTATATTAAAAGAATATAAACACAAAACCATATTAATTAATAAATTAAAAAATGAATAATATATACCTCATGTCGGATCTGAGACACGTGATGAGTCCCGAGCCTGTGAGGTGGTCCCTGCAACGCTCGATTCTCAGAATGGCGTGTTGACACCTCCTACATTCAATTCATTCAAATTTCAAACAAATCACATATTCTTGAAAATATATATACACCAAAATAATTATTATACAAACCGCAACACCCTCAGTAGACCAATATGCAACCAAGTCACGCCACTGAGCCAGGAGGACACCTCTCGGGACTTTTTCCAAAATGTCTAGGGCACCCACATTTGGTACCCAGTGGTCCCTCTTCACTTTGACTTTATAATCTTTCCACATCTTACGACATTTGCTCATACACACGGGCCAGAACTCTTCAGGTCATACTTTCAAATTTTTCTATAAAGAAAATAATCAAACATATTAGTATTCTTTATACATAGAAAATAAAGTAAAATTATTTTCTTACCTGAACCTCCCTCCATAGACGATCTAATGTGTCCTGAGGGATAGAATCCCAGTCATGCGTGGTCAATGGAAATCGATGTGGGTCACGTATGATATGACCTAGCTGACGAATAAATTCCGGGGCATTCAGTCCCACAGGATGAAAAACCTCATCAAATGAAACATCTATCGTCGTGTCGGAATTCCATGATAATATGCCACGACCAGGGCCTCTCCTGCGAGAGGAAGAAGCAGCCGAGTCTGATCCTGTTGAAAACAATTTTATATATAAATTGACAAATGTTATATATATATATATATGTATGTCAATTACATAAAAAATATAGATAATGACATTCAAACATACCTCGAACCTGAGACGTAGATGCCTCAGATAGATGATGTGGATCTTCTGCCTCTTCCCCTGACATGTCTGCAGTCATAGAAAACATCAGTAATGAGTCCAAAGTGTTTAAAAGATAAATTGGATTGTTCTTAAAAAATAAAACTTGTACAACTGTTAATCAAACAAAAAATGGATTGAATAATTAGTTGTGAATAAATTTTAAGAAATCAAAAGTTAACAAAACAGATATACAAATTATGTACAAAACCAGTCAATGCATAGACAAATTTCAGATAGAACTAATAAAAATTCAAGCAGCACATGAATCAGATGAAGAATACCTCAAAGGGATGATACACTGACCATAACATCAATAAATCAAGAGTAAAAACAACCTAAATATTTATGATTGAATTAAAACTTACAAAAGTGAGGATTAAAACTTATAAAGATTTATAAAATGATTAGATAATTTATGATATCCTAGGACATTCTACTGAATGGCGGTAAAACAATTATACCTTTCATTAAGCATGAAAATCGACCGTTTCTCCTTCAATAACCGCTCTTACCCAATAAATATCTTCTTCACATTGAAATACAGTATTTTGATCAAGTTGTTGGTAAACAAACGGAACAGTCTCGGGTTCATCTTCTTCAAATAAAAACACTCCTCGCTGAGACATTTTGACAACAACTTGCCAACTTGGATCCAAAGGCAAAGTAACGAAGAATACTTGTTCCGCTTGTGATGTCAAAATGAAAGGTTCATTCTCAACTCGTTCATTATTTCTGTATAACATATAGCTAAAATTCACCAATGAAAACTGATATTGATCGACTTTACATCCACGCACTGGATCAACCCAATTACACTTTAACAATATGTACTTCAAACCGTGTGTGTATACAACTTCAATGATGTCTATCAATTGACCATAGTAATAACCAGAATTGACAAAGGGACAACCGATGCCACTGTTTTGTGTTGCTCGTTTGTCATCAACATCTTTAATGCGAAATCGAAAACCATTAGCATCAATAGCTTTATAACGACGAGCCGTTATAGATGGACCCTCAGCCAGTTGGATAAATACTTCAGGTAGCGTGGGGTCCCCTAACTCCCTCAGCTTACGAACCTACATAATTTATAAAAATCAATACTGATATATGTAGAAAGAATTAGTATAATACGTCACTCATAATGAAAATCAATTTATACATACATAATCCTTGAACCAATCATGAAATGACGCATAATGAGATTGTTGAATTTGCAACTCAGTCGCACGATGCATCTCTTATTTTATCTCATTAATGTGTTTCCTGTAAATGATAACGCGATGTTTAAAAGATCATCTTATGCAAACAAAACATGTAAAAGTTATACAAGCAAATTGATAAGATACTTACTGCATTAATGGTGCAACTGATGGAGTATTGAACAAGATATATCGATGTGCTTGTATCCACTCGATGTTGTCCATATCAAATGTGGTTCCTTCTCCAACTGGACCATCATGAATCCGAGAGGGCTTATCTAATTTTGTTTCAACATCCGTAAGATATTCTGCACAAAAGGTAGTACACTCATCCATCAAATAACCATTGGCTATTGATGCCTCTGGACGAGCTCTATTGCGTACAAATCTTTTCAATGTACTGAAATACCATTCAATAGGATACATCCACCTGAATTGCACTGGACTAGCAGCCATTACTTCATCAGTTAGGTGCACTGTCAAGTGGACCATAGCATCGAAAAAAGAGGGGGGGAAAGTTTCTCAAAGTGACAAAGCGTAAGTACAATTCGGTCCTGCAAACTTTTTAAATCACTCATTCGTTGATTTCTTAAACAAAGCTGTCTAAAAAAATTACTCATCTCAATAAAGGGCTGAACAACATTGGGGGATAAACAATAACAAATTGCGATTGGAATCAACTGCTGAAGTAATATGTGATTGTCATGAATTTTCAACCCTTGCAATGTCTTTCTCGTCAGATTCACACACTTTGAAATATTAGAAGAATAACCATCAGGCACCTTGACCATCTTCAAAATGGAAAGAAATGTTTCTTTCTCCTCTGTAGTCATCGTATACTGTGCAGCAGGCATATATGCCTTGTTTCCCTCAGCTAACTGTAAATGCAACTGTTTCCTTAAACCCATTTCTTCCAAATCACGGCATGCATTAACATGGTCCTTTGATTTTCCACTGACACCTAAACTGGTCCACAATATGTTATCACAAACATTTTTTTCAATGTGCATGACATCCAAATTATGCCTCAACATGTTAGTTTTCCAATACGAAAGACTATAAAAATACTTTTCTTTTTCCAATTGTGACTGCGCTGCCTACCCGCAGCACGAATATTACGTACTGGAGGAGCCACCAAAACCTGAATTTCATATACCGTGCGGATGATTTCTTCCTCAATTTGCGATAACGTTTCGACTCCTGTCATGATCTTTGGTGCTGGGCTAAACTCTCTAGAACCATTAAATGTCACTCTGTCCTTTCTGAATCTGTGCTGAGGAGGGAGAAAATGCCTGTGACCCATGTATGCCCATTTTTTGGAATGTTTAAGCCATACATATTTTTTTACTTTTATTGCAACAAGGGAAAGAAAATTCCCCTTTCGTACTCCAGCCTGATAAATTTGCATAAGCTGGGAAGTCATTGATTGTCCACAATAAAGCAGCATGCAGTTTGAACATTTCATTCGTTTCGCAGTCATAAGTCATCACACCATCGCCCCGAAATTCATTCAACTCATCAATCAATGACTGAAGGTAAACATCAATCTTATCCCCTGGACTTTTAGGTCCATCAATAAGAGTGGAAAGTAATATAAATTGTTACTTCATACAAAGCCACGGAGGAAGATTATATGGAACCAACACCACGGGACATGTGCTATGAGTTGCACCAACGATAGACTTGAATGGATTGAAACCATCTACTGCCAATCCCAATCGGACATTACGAACATCTTTAGCAAAGTCAGGATGTCTCTTATCAAATTCCTTCCATGCATGAGAGTCTGCCGGGTGGGTTAACATATCACTTTCATGAACTCTTTCTGCATGCCATCTCATTAAATTAGAAACTTTAGATGACATAAAAAATCTTTTCAACCTGGGTTTAAGGGGAAAGTAACGCATTTTCTTTATGGCAATCGGTTTCCCCTGTATCGCAATCTGACTTTAATGAGTATTATTTCCCCTGTTCTCTTTCCACCTGGAAGCACCACAAACCGTAAAAATATCCAAATGGGAAGTTTCTTTTCTAAACAACATACAGTTGTTTGCACATGCATCTATGGTCTCATATGTAAAACCTAAGTTCTCTGTCAACTTACGAGCATAGTAATACGACTCAGGAATCTTAGCGTTGACAGGAAGAACTTTTTTCAATAAAACCAAAAGCATGTCGAATGATGTGTCTGACCAATTATTCAAAGTCTTCAAATGAAACAACTCCACGATAAACGACAGTTTATTTTAAGAAGTACATCCAGGATATAATTCTGTTTTCGCATCATCAAGTGCTTCATAAAACCTCCTCGAATCACGATCTGGACCAGAGTGAAGATTTATCTCACCGGTCACAAGATTCTGGATGTTAATGCCTTCAGTATCAAACCCACATACCATTTCAGTAAGAATTTCATGCATTGGATCAGTCATCCTTGCATCAACATCCATCTGAGCTGCATCTGTATTTTGACAACGAACATATTCTTCTCCATGACGAGTCCAACTCTTATAATTTTTCAGAAATCCATTAAAGAAAAGGTGCTCCCTCACAGTATCTTGTGTGAATTGATATCTGTTAGCACATTTTCTACATGGAAAATTAATATAGTCACTTCCAAATCCTCTCGTGAAGTCAATAAACTGCATAATTCCAATGAAATACTCTCTAGACGTTCGATTTGGAAGATCAATCCAACTCTTATCCATAATAAGATCCCTATAAAAAACATTTACATAAGACTTATTACATTTTCATTTTTGATATCAAATATATTTAAAATAAATACTAACTAATTGTTTGTGAACCATTTATAAAATAATAATGTAAGTGAAAGACCATGTCATACCTGATTGCGCTACAAACCTGGAAGGGAGGGGAGCCGACGGCGGTGCTTTGAGGGAGAGGAGCGGTGGGGAGCCGGAGCCGGAGCTAGTGCGGCGAGGGAGGGGACGGTGAAGGAGGGGACGGGTGGCGGTGGTGCGGCGAGGGAGGGGACGAAGACGAATGGGACGGGGGTTGGCAGGGTGCGGGGGGGGGGGGGGGGGTGGTGTTCGGGGTGCTGGGGGGAGGGACGAGGGGGCGGAGGGCGGAGGGCGAAGGTCGGAGGCCGGAGGGGCTGGAGGCCGAAGGCCAGAGGGCTGCCGGAGGGCTCCCGAGGGCTTCCGGGCTGCCGGAGGCGGGTGGCGGGAGGCCGCAGGGCGGCCGTAGGGTGGAGGGCGGCCGGAGCCGGAGGGAGGAGGGCGGCCGGGGAGGGCGGGGCCGGCGGAGGGCGGCCGTAGGGCTGCTGGGCTGCTGGAGGCGGGTGGCGGGAGGCTCGAGGGCAGATGGAGGTCGCAGGGCGGCCGCAGGGCGGAGGGCGGCCGGAGCCGGAGGGCGGAGGGCGGCCGGAGGAGGGCGGGCCGGCGGAGGGCGGTCGGAGGGCAGCCAGAGGGCGGCCGGAGGGCGGCCGGAGGGCGTAGGGTGGCCGGAGGGTGGCCGGCCGGAGGGCGGGCCGGCGGAGGGTAGGGCTGCGGAGGGCGGGCCGGCGGAGGGCGGGCCGGCGGAGGTCGGGGCGCCGGGGAGGGCGCGCGGCGGCGGGGCGGCGGGGAGGGCGCGCGACGGCGGGGGGGGGGGGGGAGGGTTCGGGGGGGGGGGGGGCACGATCGAGTGGAGAGGGGGGGGGAGCCCCTTATTTTTTTTAAGGAGGCTTAGCGACCGCCATTGGCGGTCGCTATAGGTAACAGGGCTGAAATGCCCTGTTTTCTAGTAGTGTCTACTTTCTCTATACATCCTGGAAGCAAAAAAATGTATAGGGACCTTCGTGATCATTATTAGTGGGATAATATGAAAAGGGAAATTGATGAATACACTTCAAGGTGCCTAGTATGACAGCAAGTTAAGGTAGAGTGGAAACTTCCTAAAGAGGTATTGCAATCAATACCCATACCAACATAGAAGTGGGATAATATCATTATGGACTTCATCACTAGTCTCCTGAGAAATTCTAAAGGAAACAATGTGATATGGGTTATTGTGGACCGTCTCACCAAGACTACCCATTTTATCTCCATTTGGGAAGATTTCTCTCTTGATCAACTTTCCAGGATTTACGTGAAGGAAGTGTTAAGGATGCATAGATTTCCACTTTCTATCATATCTAATCGTGATCCAAGATTTACATCAAAATTCTAGTGAATTAGTCAATATGATCTGATCACCGAATTGAATTTCAGTACAGCCTATCACCCCCAAACTAATGGCCAATCTAAAAGGAATATTCAAACACTCGAGGAAAAGATGAGAACATGATTAATGGAATTTAAAGGTGGATGAGATCAACATCTCCATTTAGTTGAGTTCTCTTACAACAACAACTTCCACTTGAGAATTCAAATGGCACCCTAAGAAGATCTATATTGGAAGCGATGTAAAACTCATACTTTTTGGGATGAAGTTGTTGAGAGAAAGCTTCTTGGGCCTGATCTTGTGCAAGAGATGACATAAAAGGTCCATGCCATCCATAAACAAATTAAGGCCACTCAGATTCGGAAAAGAAGCTATGCGGAAAACCATCAAAGTGGTTTGGAGTTTGATGTTGGTGACAAATTCTTTCTTGAATTTCACCTTGGAAGAGATTCATGAGGTCTGGGAAGAAAGGGAAGCTCAGTACTTGGTACATTGGCCCCTATGAAATCCTTGATCTCATAGAAGTATTGGCCTATCGGATTACACTTCCTCCAAATCTAGCACAAGTTCATGATGACTTTCATGTATCTCTCTTGAGGAAGTATATACCCGACCCTTCAAATGTACTAAATCCAGAGGTGGTACAACTAGAAGATGATCTCTCTTATGAGGATTAGTTGGTGGAGATATTTGATTGTAGGGACAAGGTTCTAAGCAACAAGACTACCCACCCTGTTAAGGTGTTGTGGAGGAACCACAAATGTGAAGAAGCCACGTGGGAACCCGAGGAGTCTATGAGGAAGAATTACCCACACCTTTTATTTTCAGAGGGTACGAGTTGAAATTTTGGGGATGAAATTTATTAAGGGGGGAAGAATGTAACAACCCAAACTTTTGAATAATTTTTGCCTTTTGAATTTTTATATTATTTCATTTTATACTAAACAAAACTATGTACTTTAATTAATGAAGTGAGTATAATTAAACAAGACCACTAGGTTTCGACTGTTATATGACGGCTGGTCAATATGTCCGTTGGAAACTAAACTCTTAACGTTATGATTATTGTGTATAAAAATAAGTGATCATGGTTAATTAATACAGAAAGAGGAGTTGATGGCCTCATCCAGTAGACTCGGGCCATACGAAGCCCATCTGTTGGATCTTGGAAATGAGGTTTCATCACTGGGATTTTCTCTGGAGCAAGCCCAAGGCGAACTTCAACATGTGAAGCTTGAACAAAATCCCCTACAGGAGAATTTCAAGCTGATAGAAATCACCACTCGGGTAATGTTGTCCGAGACACCCCAAGATTCTATCACCATTGTACACCTTACTCTTAGGTCCTATGTAGGTGTTATAAGGAGCTATGTAATGAGGCCTTAGATACTTTTTGTAATCCCTTGGAATAAATAAAATTTTTATTTCATCATTTCTGTTTTAGTAATAGTTTTACTTAATAAAGTATATGTTTAATTAAGAAAAATTTAATAAATTGATTTTAAAAGTAAAAATTGTACTTTTCAAAGATTTCCCATACATAAAGAATTATTATGGTAAAATAAATTTCATTTTTGAATTTCAAATGTTAAAAATAACCTAGGATGAATTTTTAGAATTTTTTTTAAGAAGTTTCAATTTGAGGAATAGTGTTTTATGAATAGTGTTTTTGATGAATAGTTTTTTATGAATAGTATTTGATGAATAGTGTTTTTGATGAATTTTATAAAAATATTTTATTATTAAAAATATTTTTTTGTTAAATGATTTTAGAGAATCAGACATACATTGTTGTAATCAAGGTGAAAAATGTGGTTCAATGAGATCAAAATAATTTTTTATTAATAGTGAATTATGAATAATAATATTACCCATATGAATAGTAATGTGACATATGGAATAGTAACCTCACTTAAGAAATCATAAAAATAATTTAGACATCTTTTTTAGTAATGTGATATTATAACATTAGTAAATAACTGTTTTAGAAATTATTAGTTAAGTATTACTATTTTTGGGTAAATAGTGTTTTTAATTATAAATTAAATATCTCATAATTAGAAAATTATTTTCATAAAAAGGAGTTCATTTTTGAATTCAGAGAATAGATATTAGGTTAGGGTGAATTTATGAGATATTTATAAAATGTTTTGTTTTTCAGTGAATAGTAAAAATATAGTTTTAAGTTTCGATATGTTTAATGACATCATTAGTGATGTAATAATGATGTAATAATTCTGGTAGACCAGTGGATAGTAATATATGCTATGAGGTGTCCCAAGTGGCCAATACAATGGGAAAATACAAGGGTAAAGCCCATATTTTTGCACATACCACCGATGAGGTGTCCCTTGGGAATTAATTAAATATTCCCTCACTTTTGCTATAAATACCAACCCATTCATTCATTAATTTCATTAAAATTACTCCTCAATAAATATATGGTCATTTTAAATGCCAAGGAGTCCTCCCAAGGTTCCCTCAAGGACCCCAAAGTCTCATCCTTAGAGCTTTCGAAGTTACTTTTCAGGGTAAGAGAACCTTTCACCCCCCTCTTTTAGTCATAACTTCCTTTATGTTATGTCTTCTGGTTTCCATTTTATCATGTGGGGGTGTGTTCATATATATCCTTATTACTTCCTATTTCATGTCCAAGTGATGAGACACCCTTTCTGCTCTCATCAACTGATTTTATGAATTTTTAAGGGATGCCGTTAGACTGCCGAATTTTCCGAAAAGAAATCGCATCTTCTCTTTTTTTCATGTTTTATTTTCATGTGGTATGTCATTCAAATATCCACAACATGATATTTTTTCTATTTTATTCTGTCTATATAATATAAAATTATTCATTTATGG
Organism: Viscum album; assembly: GCA_963277665.1. Taxonomy (NCBI): domain Eukaryota; kingdom Viridiplantae; phylum Streptophyta; class Magnoliopsida; order Santalales; family Viscaceae; genus Viscum; species Viscum album. Next base: position 1,893,895,731 of record OY728159.1, read on the forward strand.
ATGGGATACCCTTGTTTATTGTGTTTTTAATGTTTTCTAAAACCATTTTATATAGCCGTTATGTTGTAGAATTTTTCTCTCAAAATCTCTATCTTTTTCTCAAGAAATTATCTTATTTTATTTATGTGAATACCCAAAAAATTTTCATTTCAAGGGGTATTAATCAAGAAATAAAATTGTTATATTTTATTCTATAATTTACTTACATATAACCCTTATTCCTTTTCCATTGGCTATAAATGATATAATGATCTTATTTCTAAGTACTTTTTAAAACGTCACGATTTTGATATGAAACCCATTTCTTTTACTCTATTTGGGTTATTTATGAAATGTATGATTATGATCTATGTGAATCGAATTAAAATAAAGACATATTAAGTGTGCTCCCTGATAGCTCTCTAATGCACTGGGTAAATAATTTAATCTCTAGAGATGACAAATTTTACGATACTTTGGCGAACAACCTTGGTAATTTTTTTGACACCTTGGGGATGGAACATGGTGATACGTTCATGAATGTATAAATTAAATGTTATAGCCACATTTTCAAGTTACGATTAAAGTTATTATTTCTATTATATGCCTCTTTATCATTCTTTTATAATATCCCTCATGTTCTTATTGATATCGCTCAATATCACATGTAATCTGTTTCACTTGTTTTATTTACTAGGACTTCTTCTCACCCTTTCCTTTGATGTATGTCTCTAGGTTATGAGATGTAGTAATTTTACTTAAGATGAACCTATGTTGAAGCCTTACAAGTGGGTTAGAAGAATGTTTACTGTTTTCATGTATTTTGTTCCTGATTTCAAAGACACTAGACTTTAAAGATCCCATGTTTGTAAATTGTAATGAAAAGTTATGTAATAAAAAGGTAGGATTCCATACTATGAGTTTCTCCTATGATATCATGGGTCAAGAAATGAGTTCTCCCAGAATGGGCGTGCTTCAAGAAGAATCCTATGGCTTGTAATTGGTTGTGACTCACCTTGTCTTGGATTGAGTATATCTAGGTATTCTTGCTACTTGAATTATAGACATATACCTATGTGGATATGACTATATTTTCCTTCATGGTATTTACTTTGTATTATTTAAATTGTGGTATTTAAATTGTGGTTTTGGGGTGTCCTTTTGAGTATTGTTGTACTCACCCCTACATGGGATTTTCCCACACATGTCATGTATTTTGAATACAATAGACCCTTTGATGGATTCCTAGGTACAGCAGCACCAGGTGGTTCTTAGAGAGGCCAGAAGAAGAGGTGTGTTCCTATGTTTCAGATAACACTCCTAGTACCTCTTTTATTGTAGTTTAGACTTGTGGTTATAGAATCTTTTTGGTGGGTGGCCCTGTTTACTTTCTAGTACTTTTTCTATCGTACTCTGTTGTGAGAGCTTAGTAGTATGCATGCATTTTTTACTTAGTGTTTTTACATTTAATCATTTATGGATTAGAGATGCGTGCTTTCATATAGGTACTTAGGATAATACCTCACATTTGTGGGAGATTTATACTCAGTTCTAGTCACCATCCCCTGGCCTATTGAAGGTTGGATTGGGGTAGTCATGGGATGGGCCCCTTTGGGGAAGGTTCTGAGAGCGTGGTATCAGAGGAGGTCAGTTCTACCTTAGTACTGAGAGTCTGTGGGGTTGGTTTGGGGAAATAATGTTAAGTGTTTCGAGTTCAAATTTTAGGTTAGGGACTCCAGTGTTGTGTAGAGGCTGACATATCCCTACACTAGGACTCTGACTACCTACTTTTTGAATTAGTACTTGAAAACACTAGTTGTAGGTAAAAAATGGTACATACATCATATAAGAATGGTTGGGTTTTCCATTTCCTTCTTGAGTTAGATCTCCATATATAATATATTGACCATGGTATATCTTTTTTTCTTACATGATGCCTCCATGAAGATATCTAGATAGGATTCCACTATGTGATCATGAGTATGATTCGCCTAGTGAAGATGCATTGGTACAAGGTCATATACCAGAGATAACACCTATAGGTGGTTTACTAGCTACACCACAACCCATAGTGAAATAGATACTACCTGCACTGCCATATGAAGATGCGTGCGGGCTGAATGCCTGTATGAGTTTCAGAGACAACGACCAGCTAGGATATGGGGTGAGCCAGACCCCCAGTTGGCTAAGGATTGGATAGATGCAATCACCAGTGTTTTCTTCCTTATGAGGTCACCTGCCGATTAGATTATATTACTCACCACAAGTCTTCTTCAGGGATCCATGGGGTGATGGTGGAACTTAGTGAAAAAATCTCACGATGAGACAAATCTATCCTAGATAGACTTCAAGCATCTCTTCAGGGAGGAGTTATATCTGGACACATTTAGATTAGTACGATACAGGAGCTTCTGCATTTTTAGCAGGGTAGTATGATCATGGTGAAGTATTCAATGAGGTTTTCTAATATTTCTCACTACTCCATGGACATGGTGTGAGACCAATTCTCCAAGGATTGGACCTTCAAGCAGGGATTTTGTCAGGACATCATGTCATCGATGGTATCTTGTATCATTTATACTTATACTTGGGTCCTTGAGAGATCCCTTCTATTGGATAGTTTTATAGAGGATTAGAAACTGGTAGTGGGAGATTGCAATGGTAACTAGGTAGATGAGACCTCGGAAAAAGGTAGCTGACGACAGTCGTAGAGACCAAAGTGGGTCAGACACTTCAAGAGATGACCCCAGGAATCAGGGTCAGCAGTGCATAGCTTCCAGGGTGGATCAAGTCATTTCAGAGAGAGATGGTGTTACACATGCAGAGTTTAGGTACATCTGGCACAAGATTACTAGAACAATCATACAACTTATCAGGGGAAATATGAGGGACCACCAAGGTAGAGATTGGATTAGGGTGGTTTTCATGGCAGTGGTTGTGGTAGAGGAGTAGGGAGGGAAGTAGTATGTGGTCGGAGGTTTGACATATTACCACCTCCACCCCTAGGTGGTGCACCCCAAGCATAGGGAGCTGGTGGATAGGGACGAGGCCACTTATAGGCAATGGAGGCTTATGACCCCGACACTCCAGGGATGATTAGAGGTATGATCTATGTCTTTTCCACATTATATAATGTTTTGATAGACACAAGTTCTAGTCATTCCTTTCTTTCCATGAATATGTTTTGAGACTCGGAGATTCTAGTTTAACCATTGACTCAAACATTATACTTGGAGACTCCTATGGGAGAATATTATACGATCACACACTGGTGCCGATAGTGTTAGTTGACACTTGGAGGTGAGAGATTCAGGTGATATTTCTTGGTAGCAACGTCAAGGCCTTATGATGTCATTCTTGGTATGGACTGGTTATCCACAGTTCATGCTCACATTTATTGTTTTAGGTGTAGAGTGTGGTGTGTCCATAGTGATGGAACCATGTTTTCCTTTTTGAGTGAAAAGGAAACACATGCAGCACATGATGGACTCACACATAAGAGGGTGCAGTCGATTACACATCAATTGGCTAGCCCCACTTTTAGTGTAGTGGTTGATATGAGTCCTTAGTTTCCTATAGGGGTAGTGGAGTATGAGAACTTCTTTCATGAATATGTTCCTAGTTTAACTCCCTATAGAGAGACAGACTTATGTATTGATCTACACCCCAGGGTAGCCAGGATATATACAACTATATATCAGATGACTACTGGAGAGCTTTGCGAGTTGAGGGTGCAGTTGGAGGACTTGTAGAGGAAGGGATTCATGAGACCCATTGTTTCACCCTGGGAATCCCCAGTTTTTTTCCAAAAAGGAAAACACATGTTTGAGGTTATATGTGGATTACTGAAGCTTTAATTAGGTGACAGTAAAGAAAAAGTATCCACTACCAAGGATCTATGACCTCTTTGGTCAGCTGAAAGGGGTTCAATGGTTCTCAAAGATCAAACTCATATCAGGCTATCAACAGTTACAAGTACGAGATGAGGATATAATTAAGACAACATCAAAGTTTATTTACAGTCACAATGGGTACATGGTGATGTCATTTGGAATGATGAACTCAACAATAGTGTTCAGGAGACTCATGAACTAGATCTTTCAACCTTACTTAGACCGGTTCATGGTTTTCTTAATCGATGAAATCCTAGTGTACTCGACATCTAAGTAGGAGCACACGATACAATTGAGGATGGTCCTGGACACACTCCGAGAGCACCAAATCTATGTTAATCTCAATAAGTTTTATTTCTAGATTTGAGAGGTCCATTTTCTAGGACACATCATTTCAGAGGTTGGATTTGTAGTGGATCTAGTGAATTTTGAGGTTGTGCTTGCTTGGGAGCCACCCAAGAGTTTTACCAAGGTGAGGATTTTCCTTGGTTTGGATGGGTAAAATTGTAATTTTTTTACATGACTATTCTTGATAGGCAACACCCTTTTTTTCTTTGGAAATAATGGGGACACCTTTCATGTGTATAGAAAAGTGCCGTAATAGTTTTGAGTAGTTGAGGCAAAGATTGAAGAGCGCTCCCATCTTGATATTTCTAGAGGAGAGTGTCGAGTATGTGGTGTTTTTAAATGCATCAAGGACCGAGTTTGGTTGTTTCATGATGCATGAGAAAGTGATTATTGTCTATGGTTTATTACAGTTGAGACCACATGAGAATAACTACATAACCCATGATCTTGAGCTAGCAGTGGTAGTCTTCACATTGAATATGTGGCGACACTCCCTGATGGGAGAGTGATTTATCATCTACTCTGATCACAAGAGTAAAAAGTATATATTCTCTTAGAAGGATCTGAAATTGAGATAGAGGTGATGGATAGAGTTCCTCCATGACTATTAATTTGAAATTTTCTATACTCTTGGGATGGATAATATGGTGAAAGATGATCTCAGTTGAAATTCTAGTTCACAGTTGATGAATGATACATAAAAGTAACTGGACTCAGTACAGTTATCCTTTGTGGATGGATATGGAGTATATTACATCTAGTCAATGGTTGTCACCCCTAAAATCTTATATCAATTCAAGTAGGCACAACTTTGGGATACCGATCGTGATACCCTATGTGCTTAGTTGTCCATAGGGAATGCCCATGAGGGATATTGAGAAGGTGGGGAACACGTTATTCTTTTTAGAGGATGCATAATTGTACCTATGGCATTGTGGGAGGATGTTTAGAGAGACTTCTGACACAGACCTATCATAGGGCATGGAAAAAGAAAATTTCTATGTTTTCCTAGTGCAACACAATGGCTAACCAGGGTCATCTCACTTGTGAAGCTTTATCAGTTATTCACCTACTTATTCTATATCACCAAAACTATTTTTTTTGTTTTTTATATTAATAAAATAAAATTAATTGAAAATATATTCAATATGAAGAATTTTAATCTTATATTAACATACAATTATAATATAATGTAATTAGTGAAGAAAGAACTTGGCCCTTGTGGGTTCTATTATTCTCTTTATTGGTGTTAAAATTTTGTTTGATAATTAAATTCTGAGATCTCATTCATGAATTTATTTTCTTTTATTTAGTGGTGTGAAATATTTAATGCATATATAAATATAAATTCCACCTCCTCCTATAATCAAGGTTGATGGCACACCTCGATTGAGCATGTGACATCTCCCAGGACCTGGCTCCAACGTATGTCATTTCATCTACTTAATGGATCAAATCCATCATATTAATAGATTATATCCAGTAGAAGGGAGGGAAATGATTTAATAAAATAATATAAATAATTTTGATTTCAATGTCATGGTGGTCGATCACCACACCTGTGTATGTCACTCTTTCTCATCACAAAAAAATAAAACTTAAGAATTTAAGCACATAATAAATTAAATTTCCACATACCTCCCCCAAGTCAAGCCTCAAGTTAGCCCCTCATTTTTTAGGGTAAGAGGTAATGGTGGAATGATAAATAAATTGAATAATTAGATTAAGTATTGAAGAGAAAGATAGAAGGAAGAATATGAAAACACTTGAATTAAAAATATAAAAATTCATTACATAATAAAAGAAAAATAAATTAAAAATAAAATAAAATAAAATTCCTAAGACAGAAGAATGTCCCTAGGCCTCCTATACAACTATGGTGTTGAAATCTCCATTCAGAATGGGTGGACTCCTCCTTATATAGGCCAAGGTTTTCCATCCTTCGGTCTTCAAATTTCATATCATCAAAATCTCTATTTAATATTTTCTGCTGATTCTATCCACTGAAAGTTTCATCATGGTAGGCCAATTTAATGGCCTCATATGGGAATGGAGTATTCATGAAAGATGTTACAAAATATATTTTAAATTTCTCCATAGAATTTAATATTGATCCTTTCTTTTTATTAAGAGATATGGCAATTTATTTTGATATTTTATTCTTGCTGAATGTTTCCTATTTCTGCTCCAAAAGTTGACCATCCATGGGCCACCTTAATGAAGGAATATCTCCATGATCTTCAACATCCAAACTCCCCATTAAATATTATTTTAAATCCAATTATAATAACATAAATTTGATTTATCTAGACCTATTTATGATTAATTTAGTGAGGTGGGGTCCACACGGTCATCTAGAATAATTGTCCAACTTGATTGAATATTTCAAACCCTTTGATGGAAGAATTATCTCCTGGTCTAGAAGACAAAGATGAATAAAATAAATAAAATAATATAATAAAAAAGGAATAACATCAATTGAATTTATAGTTTAAAATATATTCTTGAATTACCAAAGATATTAAAATTTGTCTGTATTTCCAAATTAAACAGTTTTCACATTTACGCAAAAAACACCCTATAATTCAAAAATTGATGCAAATAAATAAAGTTGATAAATTTTTAGGGATTAAATAATTGAATTTAATATAAAAATGATAAAAATATTATATATATCAATTCCCCCACACTTAAACTATTATTTTACTCAAGTGTAAAATCTCAATATGGAATTCAAAGGGCACCAATGTTAACAATATTGAAATTTCAAAGAAATAAAATTAAAAAATTATCAATGTCAAATAAAATTTTCAACTTCCACATAAAATATTAATTTAATTTCCAGTCTTAAAAAAAAATCAATTCATGAATTTTAATTTTCCCCTTTGAAAAATGATGAAGGTTCTCTTTCATTCATCTATTCTCCTCAAATTGTTATTATTAATCACGTCAAATCATGATCTACCTCTATTTTGAATCCTTTCTGTCATCACTCATGATAAAATTCATGCATATTTATGATCATTTCATGAGAACATTATCCTTTCCATAGTCTTGTAAAGGAACTAATTTCTCCATTTTATAAAGACAAAATACACATAAAATAATGAGGACTTGTAATAAAGGTTCAAATAACTATGTGGATTAGGTTTGGAGGGTAAATTTTTTGAAATAATTTAAGGCCCAATATAGGAGGTTTTACTCTTAAGTACAATGCATGATTAATCAAGTGAAAACAGAGGATGAACCTCACTCAAATCCCCTTGAGAATGTGAAACAAAACACTACCCCATTTTTATGACATGATAAATGAGTCAATAAATGATTACAAAGAATGATATCATCCATGTTATCCCCCTTTTTAAATAAATCTTCAGATGGAACATCTTAATTAATTTATTTATTTCAATTTTTTGTAAAGCTCTAGAAAAGTATAACTTTATTTTCTCCTTTTTTATATTTTTTACTTCTATGGAGAACCAAATGAAATCAAAGAAGTATAATTAAATAACGAATCATGCCCAATTTTTTAATAATACACTTCCCAAAATGATGACACACACCTCACACCACAAAAAAATGATACACATCTCAATGAATGCATATAAAATGCCCTTCCCCCGCACTCAAAATTGAAATATCCACACAAAAATACTAAAAATGTTGGTAGGTAAGGAAAAATTGGATTTTAATGTTGCTTAAACCTATACGAAAATTTATTGCATCTATGGGCTAACAAAGGATAAACGCAAGGGTGAGTCTTAGTTAAATTTGTGGCTAGATAAAGTACCACCTCAGTCATTTTAAATGCTTTTTTCTATAGTAATAGATTTTAAAAGTTTCAATACATGTTATAGTAGGTGGCATGTCCCAAGATCACTCAAGAAATATTCTCAAGATAAAATATAAAATATTTGGTCTAGAAATCCTCTTGGGAATGGGAATATGATATTGGACAATCAATCATGGAATGATTAATAATAAAAAATTAATTCAAATAAATTTCAAAAATTCAAATAATGAAAAATTGTAGGGAAATTTAATTTACATGAATTAATAAATTCCATAAAATCATGATTCATCATTTGAATATTCATGCTTTACTTCAATCACCCAATTATACATTTTACTCATTCAATCTCATTAATATTGAAGTATAAAAAATGTAATCACTGGATTCCTATGAAAGTCATGTCTTCTAGATATGTGAAGTAAAACATAATTCAAGTGTGGTAATTCAATTCCAATTTAAATAAAAAACAAAAATGTAAGGAATTTCAAATTTATACATTAAAAGTGAACTCCATTTTGAAATGAAGCCTATTTTTTTTCTATTTGGGGGTTCCCTTATGACATCATAAACCTACAAAAGTGAATTACTCAATTCAGGGAAAGGATCATGTCATTAAATCTAAAAAATATAGGAGGTAGGGGGATTCATTCTACACTACTTCTATAAAAAGAAATTGGAATATAAATTCCTAGAAAAAAAGTAAATATAAGTTTTGGTATGATACCCCAAGTGGTCCCTATATTGTTTTACCACCTATAGAGGGTAGTACCATCTTTTATCCATAATCTTATGGTGGGTGGATCTTCTTTGACATGAACCACCATGTATTTTTCTTCCCAACCTGTAGTTCTTTGTTCTTTTTGAGGAGGACTCCATGGATAGAGTGCACCAGATCCGTCTCCTTTACATTTATGTACTGATTTCATGGTGGGGGTACGATAAAGTATGGAACCTCATCATAGTTAGTTTCTACTTGGGTAAAGTCTTATTTAAAATTCAGTGGTTTCTCTAGATGCGCTGCATGAATTTTAATATCAAAAGTAGGGTTAGAATGTATTTTTAATTCGATAGAATTTTAACATGAATAATGTAAATATTAATTACCCCTTTTGGTTTGAGCAACCTCTATCTTAGTTTCCTCAGGCTCAGTAACTTGGATTTCATTATGGTATTCCACAAAAGTATGTTCATTAAAATCATGGAGCTCCATGTGCTCCTCAATAGGTGAGGATCTGTGATCTTCTTCATCCTCCAAGGCATAAAAATGACTGCCTGATTATTTATAATCAAAACAACAAGGAGTGTTGAACAATTCATATTCAATAAAATCAGAAGAGATAGAGTCAAATAAAGTTCAACTCCCTGAGTTGGTTCATCTTCAATCTCTGCTTCAGTGATAAGTGCCTACTGAATGAGTGTATTAGTGGATGGAAGTATGTAGTCAGGCTCTTCCATCCTTTCTACAAATTGCATCACTGTTGTGGCTTCCTCCTTTTTCATGGCTAGAGTGACATGAAATGGTACTGTCTATTCTAATTTTAAGGGATTGGATAGATCATATTGTTCATCATAATCATTCCATAATTCATTTAGATCTCATTTATCTCCCACATGCTACTCAGTAGGCAAGTCTTCCTCCTCATTAATCCACTCTATCTCATCATGGTCTCCCTAGATTTGGTTAAAAAATGGTTAGGTTGTTGATTTTTCTCAATTAGGGACACAATGTCCTGGATGTATTTTGATAAATTAGGAAAAACAAGTGGCCCTTCCTTCTTATCATCAAATATTTGTATGTCAGTTTGGAGCTCATCGACCATGGATGTCAAATATTTAAGTGAGATCCATGTTGCTATGCCTCTTTGCTTCTGATTAACCATGATCATAAGAGCATCAACACTTCTTTTGAGGGACTCCTTAGTGTAGTTTGTTTCTTATTCCTCCACCTATGAGTAATTGTTCCATGCAGAATAATAGAAGTTTGGATTCATCAGGGAAAGATTATTTCATTATGATTTTTTTAAAAACAATGAAAACTATCTAAAGTTTAAAAATAGAAAAATTAAAGTAAACAACTGATTAGATCCCTGAAAACAGTGCGAGTTTTGATGCATGACTATCGTAGGGCATGGAAAAAGAAAATTTATATGTTTTCCTAGAGCAACACAGTGGCTGACTAGGGTTGTCTCACTTGAGGAGCTTTCTCATTTTTTCACCTACTTATTCTATATCACATAACCTAATTGTTTTTTTGTTTTTTCTATTATAAAATTAAATTAATTGAAAATACATTCAATATTAAAAATTATAATCTTATATTAACATACAATTCTAATAGAATGTAATTAGTGAAAAAAGAACTTGGCCCTTGTAGGTTGGTTTGTGGGTTCCATTATTCTTCTTATTTGTGTTAAAATTATGTTTGATAATTCAATTCTAAGATCTCATTCATGTATTACTAATATTTTATTTAGTGGTGTAAAATCTTGAATGCATATAGAAATATCAATTCCACCTCCTCCTATAATCATGGTTGATGGTACACCTTGATCGATCGTGTGACATCTCCCAAAACCTAGCTCCCTCGTATTCCATTTCATCTACTAAATGGATGAAATCCATCATATGAAGAGATTATATCCAGTATAAGGGTGGAAAAATATTTAATAAAATAATAGAAATGAGTTTGAGTTCAGTGTCATGGTGGATGAACGCCACACCCGTGCACGTCACTATTTCTCATCACAAACATAATAAAACTTAAGAATTTAAGCACAGAATAAATTAAATTGCCACATAACTCCCCCATGACAAGCCTCAGGTTAGCCCCTAATTTTTAGGGTAAGAGGTCATGGTAGAACAAGAAAGAATGAGAATAATTAGATTAATTATTGAAGATAAATAGAGATGGAATAAGATGGAAACACTTGAATTAAAAATATTCAAATGCATTACATAAGAAAAGAAAAATACATTAAAAAGAAAAGAAAAGAAAATTCATATGTCAGAAGAATGTTTCTAGGCATCCTCTCAAATGGTGGTGTTGAAATATACCTTAATCACGGGTTAACTTCTCCTTATATAGGCCAAGGGTTTCCAACCTTCGGTCTTCAAATATCAGATCTTCAAAATCTCTATTTAAGATTTCCTGCAGATTCTGTTCACTAAATGTTTCATCATGGTAGGACACATTAATGACATCATATTGGTATGGTGTCTTCATGAAATATGTTAGAAAATATATTTTACCTTTCTCCACGAAATTTCATATTGATTAGACCTTTATATTAAGATATATGACTAATTTATTTCTAGATTTTATTTTGGATGAATGTTTCCTATTTTTTCCCCAAAATATGAGCATCCATGGGCCACCTTAATGATGGAATATCGCAATGATATTCAACACACAACCTCCAAATAAAATATTATTTTAAATCCAATTAGAATCAAATAAATTGGATGTTTTTATAGCTATTTATGATTAATTTAGTGATGTGGGGTCCATGCGATCGTCCAGAATAATTGTCCAACTTGATTGAATATTTCAGACTCTTTTATAGAAGAATTATCTCCTAGTTCAGAAGAAAAATATGAATGAAATAAATCAAATAATATAATATAAAAATAATCACATAAATTGAATTTATATTTTAAAATATATTATATAATTACCAAAGATATTAGAATCTGACTATATTTCCAAATTAAGCAGTTTTCACATTTAGACCAAAAACACCCTATAATTATAAAATTGATGCAAATAAATAAAATTAATATATTTTTAGAGATTAAATCATTGAATTTAATATAAATATGATGAAAATATTATATCTATCCATTCCCCCACACTTAAACTATGATTTTCCTCAAGCGTAAAATCTCAACATGGAATTCAGAGGGCACCAATGTTACCAATATTCAAATTTCAATGAAATAAAATTAAAAAATTAGAAATATTAAGTAAAATTTTCAACTTTCACATAAAATATCAATTTAATTTCCTATTTTTCAAAAACAAATTCATGAATTTTACTTTTCACTTTTAAAAAATAATGGATCTTCTCCTTTCATTAATAAATGATCCTCAATTTGTTATTATTAAACATGTAAAATCACGATCTACCTCTATTTTGTATCTTTTATATCATCACTTAGGATACAATTCAGGTGGATTTATGCTCATATCCTAAGAACATGATCCTTTTCTATAGGCTTGTAAAGGAACTACATTATCCACTTTGTTAAGACAAAAGAAACATAAAATCACAAGGACTTGCAATAAAGGTTCAAATGACTTTGTTGGTTAGGGTTGGTGGGTAAAATGATTGAAATAATTTAAGGCCAAATGTAAGAGGTTTGACACTTAATTACAATGCATGATTAATCAAGTGAAAACACAGGATGAACCTCACTCAAAACCCCTTGAGAATGTGAAACACAACACCACCCCCTTTTTATGACATGGGACATGATTTAATAAATGATTACAAAGAATGATATCATCCAAGTTATCTCCCTTTTTAAATAAATATTTAGAAAGGCACAACTTAATTAATTATTTTTTTCTGATTTTTTTGTAAAGATTCAGAAAGCCACGACTTTATTTTCTCCTTTTTTTTATTTTTAAAGACAACCAGATGAAATAACAGAATCATAATGAAATTATGACTCATTCCCAATTTTATAATAATACACTACCCAAAATGATGACGCACACCTCACACCACCCAAAAATGATACACATCCCAATTAATGTATAGGAAAGGAACTTCCCCTGCACTCAAACTTTAATATCCATGAAACAATACTAAAAATGCGGGTAAGTAAGGAAAAATTGTCTTATAATGTTGCTTAAAAATATAAGGGAATTCATTGAATCTATGGGATAATGAAGGATAAATATATGGGTGTGTCTTAGGTAAATATGCGGCAAGCCAAATTAGTGCCACAATAAGTTTTTTCACAGTCATATCACTGAAAAGTTTCAATATAAGTTATGGTAGGTGGCATGTCCCAAGATCACTCAAGAAATATGTTCAAGATAAAATAAGAAATATTTGGTCTAAAATCCTCTCGTGAATGGGAATATGATATTTAAAAATCACTCATGGAATGATTAATAATAAAAAATTAATTCAAATAAATTTTATAAATTCAAATCTTGAAAAATGATAGGGAAATTTCATTTACATGAATCAATAAATTCGATCAAATAATCAGTCCTCTTTTAAATATTCATGCTTCAATTTAATCACCCAATTATCCATTTTACTAATTCAATCACATTAACATTGAAATAAAAAACTTGGAATCTCTATAATCCTATGAAAGTCATGTCTCCTAGATATTTCAAGTAAAACACAATTCAAGTGTGGTAATTCAATTCCAGTTTAAATCACAAAACAAAAATGTAAGGAGTTTCAAAGTTAAACATTAAAAGTGAACTACCTTTTGAAATGAAGCTTGTTTTTTTTTCTGTTTGGGGGTTCCCTTCTACCATCATGAACTTACAAATTATAATTACACAATTAAGTGAAATTATAATGTCATTAAAGCTCAAAAATATAGTAGGTAGGGGGCTTCATGCTATGATTCTTCTATGAAAAGAAATTAGAATCTAAATTCCTAGAAGGAAAGTAAATATAAGTCTTCGTATGATCCCCCAAGTGGCCCTTGGATTCTTTTAATATCTCTAGAGGTTAGTACCAGATATTATCCATAATATGATGGTGGGTGGATCTTCTTTGACATGAACCACCACATGTTGTTCTTCCTAGACTGTAGTTCTTTATTCTTATTGAGGAGGACTCTATGGATAGAGTACACCAGATCCACCCCATTCACAATTAGGTACCACATGCATGGTGGGTGTAAGATAATGTATGGAACCTCCTTCTCTTCAGTTGATACTTGGGAAACATCTTCTTTAAAATCTAGTAGTTTGTCTAGATGTGCTGCATGAATTGTAATTTCAAAAGTAGGGTTAGAATGTATTTTTAATTTGATAGAATTTTAACCTGAAGAATGTAAATATGAATTCCCCCTTTTAGTTTGAGGAGCCTATATCTCAGTTTCCTCAGTCTTAGTAACTTGGATATGTTTATGGTCTTCCAAAAATGTGTGTTCATTAAAATCACGAAGCTCCATGTGCTCCTCAACAGGTGCTGGTTCAAGATCATCTTCTTACTCCAAGGCATAAAAAATGTCTTATTCTGTATAATCAAAACAATAAGGTGTGATGCACAATTCAGGTTCAATAAATTATAAGAGGTAGATTCAAAGAAAGGTTCAACTCCCTGATTTAGTTCGGATTCAATATCCCCTTCAGTGATAAATGCCTCTTGAATGAGAGTATAAGTGGATGGAAGTAGGTAGTTGGGATCTTCCATCCTTTCTTCAAATTTCATCACTGTTGTGGCTTCCTCCTATTTCATGGCTAGAGTGACATGAAATGGTACTAGATATTATACTTTTAAGGGATTGGATAGATCATATTGTACCTCATACTCATTCCATAATTCATATAGATCTCATTGATCTCCCAGATTCAGCTCAGTAGGAAAGTCTTTCTCATCATGAATCCACTCTAGCTCATCATGGTCATCTTGGATTTGTTAAAAAATGTTTAGGTTGTTTATGGTCCTCATGTTGGGACTCAACATCTTGGATGTATTTTAAAAAATCAGGGAAAACAAGTGGAACATCCTTTTTACCCTCAAATCTTTGTATGTTAGTTTGGAGCTCATCGACCATGGCTATTAAATATTAAGGTAAGATCCATGTTGCTATACCTATTTTCTTCTACTTGACCATTATCATCAGAGAATACAATCTTATTTGGGGGGCCTCCTCAATGTAGTTTGTTTCTTGTTCATGCACCTGTGAGTAATTTTCCCCTTCATAATAATAGAATTTGGGATTCATCATGGAAATATTATTTTTTTATTATTTTTTTAAAAAGATAATGAAAACTATCTAAAATTTGAAAATAGAAAAAGTAAAGTAAACAACAGATTAGATCCCTTGAATCAAAACTAGTTCTAACGCACGCCTATCATATGGCATAGAAAAATAAAATTTCTATGTTTTCCTAGTGAAGTATAGTGGATGACTAGGATCGTCTCACTTGAGGAGATTTCCCAGTTATTCACCTACTTATTCTATATCACCTAAAATAATTATTTTTGTTCTTTTTTATATTATAAAATTAAATTAATGGAAAATACATGCAATATGAAAAATTCTAATCTTATATTGACATAAAATGCTAACATAATGTAATTAGTGAGGAAAGAACTTTTCCCTTGTGGGTTGGTTTGTGTGTTACATTATTCTCTTTATTGGTGTAAAAATTATGTTTGATAATTCAATTATTAGATCTCATTCATGAATTACAATTATTTTATTTAGTGATGTGAAATCTTGAATTCATATAGCAATCTAAATTCCACCTCCTCCTATAATCAAGGTTGATGGAACACCTTGATCGAGCATGTGACATCTCCTAGGATTTTGCCTCCATCATATTCCATTTCATCTACTAAATGGATCAACTCCATCGTATGTAGAGCTTATATCGAGTATAAGGTAGGGAAAAATTTAATAAAATAATATAAATGAGTTGGAGTTTAGTTTCATGGTGGATGATCACCGTACCCATGCACGTCACTCTTTCTCATCACAAACATAATAAAACTTAAGAATTTAAGCGCAAAACAAATTAAATTTCCACAAAACTCCCCCAAGACAAGCCTTGGGCTAGAGCCTAATTTTTTAGGATAAGAGGTCATGGTGGAATGAGAATGAAGGGGAAGAATTATATTAAATACTGAAGAGAAATAAAGATGGAATAATATGGAAACACTTGAATTAAAAATATGCAAATGCATTACATATGAAAAGAAAACTAAATTAAAAAGAAAAGAAAAGAAAATTCATAATTTATCAACTTGTCCATAGGCCTCTTATACAATGGTGGTGTTGAACTCTCCCTTAATCATGGGTGAACTCATCCTTATATAGGCCAAGTATTTCCATCGTTCGATCTTAAAATTTTAGATCTTCAAAATCTCTACTTAATATTTCCTACATATTCTATCCACCAAACATTTCATCATGGTAGGCCAATTTAATGGATGAATATTGGAATTGTGTCTTAATGAAATATGTTACAAAATATATTTTACGTTTCTCCACAAAATTTCAACTTTATCAGCCCTTTTTAGTAAGATGTGTGGACAATTTATTTCTAGATGTTATTTTGGATGAATGTTTCCTATTTTTTCTCCAAAAATTGAGCATCCATGGGCTGCCTTAATGAAGTAATATCTCCATGATCATCAACATTCAAGATCCCCATTAAATATTATTTTAAATCCAATTGGATTCACAGAAATTGGATGTATGTATACCGATTTATGATTAATTTAGTGATGTAGGGCCCATGTTGTTGCCTAGAATAATTGTCCAACTTGATTGGATATTTTAGACCCTTTTTGGACGAATTATCTCTTGGTCGAGAAGATAAAGATGAATAAAATAAGTAAAAGAATACAATAAAAAAGGAATCACATAAATTGGATTTATATTTTAAAAAATATGCTCAAATTACCAAATATATTAAAATATGTCTATATTTTCAAATTAATAAGTTTTCACATTTAAGCCAAAAACACCCTATAATTCCAAAATTGATGAAAATAAATAAAATTGATAAATTTATAGGAATTAAATCATTTAATTTTTATATAAAAAATGATGAAAATATTATATCTATTAAGTTCTATACATCTCATTTGGAGGTACATCCAAGTGTGGTGAAGATGTATCAGGACCTACGACATCAATTTTGGTGGCTAGTGAAGAAGAAGGAAGTTATATAGTTTTTCTTTCTATGTATAACTTGTCTACAAGTGAAGGTTGAGAACTAGGTTCAAGAGGATTTATCTCATCCTCTTGAGGTGTTGTAATGGAAGTGGTATGGGATATTGATGGACTTCATGATGGGTTTACCATGTATGTACATGGGACACGATACCATATGGGTGATCATTGCCTCATTCACCAAGTCAGCCCACTTACTGGCTATCTGAGAGCATAGTTTAGTAGAGTTCTTGGGATTACTCTCTATGAAGGAAATATTTTAAC
The DNA here is from genome assembly GCA_963277665.1 of Viscum album. NCBI lineage: Eukaryota > Viridiplantae > Streptophyta > Magnoliopsida > Santalales > Viscaceae > Viscum > Viscum album. Next base: position 1,893,912,894 of record OY728159.1, read on the forward strand.
TCTAAGGAGTTACATCGATGATAGTTTCAGATTGTGAAGCTCTCTTTACATCTTGAATGTGGAAGGGATTGCAAGAGGCGTTTGGGAATCAGTTAAACTTGACCATAGTGTTTCACCCATAGACAGATGGCCAGACTAAGTGGACCATTCAGGTTCTGGAGGACATGCTTAAAGACTGCATGTTTGACTTCAACCGTAGTTGGGAGGATCACCTACCACTGGTGTTTTTTTCAAAACACAATATCTATCACTCCACCATTGGTATGTAATCATTCAAGGCCTTATACGAGCAACCCTGAAGGTCTCCAATTTTCTTGACTGACCCAGGAGAGTTGAAACTCATGGGCCTAGAGTTGGTCTTAACTAGTAAAGAGGAGGTTCAGATTATCCATGAGTGAATAAATACTATTCAAAGCTGTCAGAAGTCTTATAATGATAGGCAATGGAGGCCTTTAGGGTTTAAGGAAGGAGACCATGTATTACTTCTAGTTTCACCTTGATAGTGATTATAGAGATTTGGTTGGGACTATAATATATCTCTGATGTTCATCGACCATTTCTAGTGACTACGTATAGTTGGTGATGTGGTGTAATGCTTGGATCTACCACCATAGTTAGATTGGGTACATGAAATCTTCCACATGTCATAGGTGAGGTGGTTCGTGCATGACCCATCACATGTCATCGACTATGGAGATATGGAAATCAAAGATGGGGTGAATTTTGGTGAGTACCCAATGGAGATATAAGATCAATAGGAGAAGACCCTATGTGGGAGATTCATCCCTTTGGTTCATGTTTGGTGGAAGAACATGAACCTATATTAGAGCATGTGGGAGTGGGAGACTCAGATTCATGTCCAGTGCCATCATCTACTTGAGTATCCCTTGTGTTTTCTTATGGGGATGTAAAGACCCAAGATAGGGATAATGTAACGCCTCAAATTTTCCCATGTATTATTTTTATAAATGTTATGGATTGATTTAGAGACCAGGAACTGAGACGACATGAGATTCCGAGGCTCTATTTTTCTAGATAATTGTTTGAAAAATATTAAAATTTTAATAGCACAGACACATAGTTTTTATGAAAAACTAGAATAAATATTAAATAGGTACCTAGACTAAAAATATGAGGTCAATGTTGATCTTAAAGTAGTGGATTTACCCTTGGTGTGACATAACTTTTGTCAATGCGGGTTTTCTGTAGAAAATGTAACGCCCCGACCCCAGCTACCCGGAGACGGTGCATTACTTTGTAACATTGGCATGATCACAAAATATCAAGTCTCGAAAGACCGATTAGTTTAGTAGCCTTGGAAACACTAGATACATTCGTAAACGTTACATTACATCATAAAGTGAAAAACTACAATAACAAAGTCTCCATAGTCCACACTCATATCCTCTTATGACTATCCCTGCAGGTCACTCATAAAATACTTCTTCACATCCTGGAAAATATTAAAACATTGAAAGGGGTGAGCTCAGATGCTCAGTAAGGATAACAATAATGCAGAAGATTTCATAAATAAACATTAATGTTTAAGGCAATGTATAACTAAAACAAAAGCCTTTTAAACGTGAACTTCAACATAATATGGCAAAAGTAAAATGAGATAATGCCATTTACTTATTCACATGGATATTCTACTGGTCGAATAATCACATGCAATATCAATAACCACTTTCATAATGATGGAATGTATAATGCCAGACATTCTGTAACATTTTGTCAAGGCCTCAGCTAAGATGTCTAAAATGATTAAGGCCTCGGCCAAAACCATAAATCAAATTGGGAAAGGGCCTCGGCCAATTCCACGTCTAGTAGTCTCATGAGACCTACCGATGCATCGAGGAGCTATAGCGGGATCCACCCGTCACTTATTAAGTCCAATACATTCCTCATATGAATAGGTTTAAACATATCATAAACCATAACATAATCGTATCACATAAAACATGCATAAAGGAAACATAACATTTCCACATTTCAATCACAAGATATCAATACAACACATTGACATAATAAAAACGCTTTCAAATCCATTTTCAATACCAAAATAAAAGAAAATTATAACATGGTATTTATTTTTCATTAAAAAAAAGGTATGGCTTGTAGAGGAAGCCGAAACTCAAATAGTGGTCACGGCGGCGGAAAAGTCGTTGTCGCCGCATACGTACGAAAAAAACATCCCCTTTTGTCGTTTAGTAAATGCTTCGTATAAAAAATATTTTTTTTGAATATACGTAAAAGTCAAAGGGGTTTATACACCGTATAAAAGAAATTTGTGTATAAAACCAAATATGCCTCAATGAAAGGAGATTGAGACGAAGTCCTTAAAAAGATCATTTTTAAAATAAAATAGATCTATTATGTGTATTCACTATAGGTACACATAAAGAACGTAAAAATACAAAATAGGACATAATAATATCATTACATAATTTGAATGTAGGAGATTAACCCAAAGAATGGAAGTTGGGTTAAGAAGTTCCCTTACCTTGCGTCCTGTCCTGACTCGACCGTTCTTTAACCTCCTGAATAATAAACTAGAGTTAATTTCTATTTACTTAAGAACATTTTTCATGTTCATTATTCCTTTTTATATCACTTATTACAATGATATGAACATTATGTAATTATTTAAGTTAATAACGGTCGTCTTGTCGATCTTTGGTAATTGAGTCAACAATAAACTTCTTATAATTACAAGTTGTTTATGTGGTAGAATATCCATTATCTCCAGAATTATATTCATGATTTAGATGTCATATATATCATATATAACCAGTATATAAATTCATTTATAATATTACGTAACATTTAGAGGTAAGAAATGAAATGCACCGTTCATGGAGACGGTAAGCCGTACGTACGCATGAACGCTACTTTCATTTCTATTTCGTATTTAATGGAATGAAATCATAATTATATAAATTTATAATATAATTCCAGTATAATATAGTGTATAATAACATTTACTCCATCCTTTATACATCCCACATATGGCATTAACGATTCAAATCACTTTGAGGGGGCGGTAGTCCGCACTTCCTAAAATGAAATTATCGTGTTTACCCATAATGGAAATCATAAAGTATTCCATAAATGAGAAATACAGAAGCATAAGTAAAACATAAACATATTATATATCATATATAAATATAGTTACATCTTAATGGACACCTTTGAAGGTGTTATATGAGTGTTGAACAATCATCGTTTCGTGAGGCAGAAATTCGCCATCCACAGAAACCGTATGTTCTTTAACCATTAGATGTAGGTGTGTGTAAGTGTAGCTCGAATACTTATTATAACAACATCCTAGTATATTGAGGATACTGGTGTTATTACAAAATAAATGAATAAAAAGAGTTTAGGGGTTTGGAGAAGAAAAATAAAACAAAACAACATTAGAGAAGACATTACCTTAAAATCGGGTAACTCTTTTTGATTTGAGCCAAAGGCTTCCTTGGGAAGAGTTATGCCCAAAGTGAGTCTTATAGGAGTAAGAGGGGGAAGTTGGGAGAGTATTTGGGCAGAGGTTGGCCGAGCCAAATGGCTTGAAAGTGTGAATGAGGTGGTAGAGATGAGGGCCTTTTATAAGTGGAGAGGAGGGGCACTCTTGGAAAGTAAGGAAATTTTACATTATTATACAATTCTTTTCGGATTCTAAAGGTCCCACACTTATATAATTCGTGTCTAAGGTGATAAGGGTTCTAAATCTACCCATCCAATAGTCTTTGGACATGTGTAATCCTTGGATTGTACATTATCGTTTCATTTTATTAAAATCGTTAAATAATGAGGTCATCGATGCATCATAATGATGTCGTAAATAATTTAATTTATTTAATGTCTAAAAAATATAAAAAAAATACTATGATGTAGGAAATCTTTTTAGCTTTCCAATGACTATTTATAGTAAAAACTATGACTTTTATAACCCCATGTAAAAATTGTTTTAGTAAAACATTTCATGTTTGTGTCATTTTTTACTTTAACATTAAATAAAAGGTATTTATGTCATTTTCCAACTAAAGTGGCTCCATGGGGTCCCCAAGTTGACCCATGGATTGTCTTGGTCGGACATGGAACATCCAATTAGGTTAGGACATGTGTCAAGCTCATCTCATATTATTAAAACATTATTTTTACCTTAAACTACACTAATTATCTCTAATCGCGATTAAGAACTTAAAAGTTACTGTTCATCAAAAATTATTTTAATCTCATTAAACCACATTTTACTTCTTAATTACAACCATGTATGTAGGATTTTTTAAAATCAAATCACAGAGGTGGTAATATTTCATTTAAACGAAAAATCAGTTATTTAACTACCACTTAGTGGTTTCACTATTCATCAAAAATTGAAGTTTTTCAGAACAATGCCAAAATTTCACCCTAAGCTATAATTGATATTCCGATTTCAAAAATGATGTCTATTTTAAAAAATTCCAAAAATATAAGTTGCATTAATTTATTTTATAATTAATTCCCGCTGTTACAACAAATAGCGTGTTTTTAAGAAATAATTTATATCAAAAGATTGGCAATTGTTTATGTCCATTTTCAATGTTAAATTAATTCTAATGACCACCATTGGATAAAATGGTAAAAATATATTCTAATTATACTTTAAAAACACTAAATAGTATTATTTATCACTATAAATTATTTTGATTAAAAAATTTGTTTTTAAGTATTTTTCACTATTCATAAAAAATTGGAAGTTCTCAGAAAATTACAAAAAATTCAACTTTGGATAATTTCGATATTACGAATAAAAAAATGAAGTCCATTTTAAAATATAAAATTTCTATAATTTTAAAAAGTGGTTATTACTATTCATAACGGCTACTTTGATTAGTCGCGGTGTTTTAGAACTCAAAGTTGCGTATAATGCAAGCTATTGCATTATTGAATGAGAAGCGTATCGTGGAAGCTCGGGGTGTTACATTCTCCCCTCTCCTTCAATAAATTGCGTCCTCGCAATTTGAAATTTTTCTTTGAAAATAAAAGGTTGAAAAGAGAAAATACCTTTGAGGAAAACCCACATCGGAAATAAGATTAATAAAATTTAGCCTTAATAAGAGGGAAAGGGAAATGAAAGGGTCACCACCCAATTATGATCTCGATTAGGAGGACATTGGTGGCAATTAGAGACATATAATTGGAGAAAAAACGTAAATATTTGTAGGGAGTGATTGAGGTCATCAATCACAATCAACTGTCAAATTGAGGGCCTCAAAGCCTTCAATCTATGTTAATTTAAAATATCATCAGTTCAACAAGACATAAGGTATTAGGATAACACATTTTTTTTGTTTTAATATCCCTTTACTAAAGTTTAAGAATTAATTTATTCATTTAATAAGAGATAGGTATATATATATTTATGCTTGACAATTAGAGTTTCAACTTTCAACTCATCTTTCACTCAAAAAGATAATAGAACTCAAAAATATTATACTTATCCTAATTGTAGAAGGTTCCAAATGTTAACACATACCATTTAGATTAGTAAAATTATTTTGTAACAACCAGGGACTTCCTGTAGGCTAGTGGTAGGAAATAAAGGCTTATCGCACTATGGTTATGGGTTCGATTCCTACAGCTTTGTCCGACGCGACGGTTTATGCCCCACCCTGCAGGTTGTCCTTTTCCTAAAACTATAGTATTATAATATTCAAAAATAATCTTCATAAATTTTTTAACCTTAAACAATACTATCCAAAGATCAACTTAATCCACTCCAACCTTTATAGTTATCCAAAATACCTCTGTCCAGACTTTCTCTAAAAGGTCTCTTAATTCCAAAATCAATTGGAACATCAGATTCCCCAAACAAATAAAAGTTTCTCTTATTATCACATACTAAAAATATGATTACCTTAATCATATTAAAACCTTACTGAAATCAAAAAGTACTGCAGTACAATCCATATATATATATATCACATTATTCTTATAACTAGAATATAATCCTTGAGTCCAAAATCACCAATACATTAATTATTCCGCTTCAACTGTAGTCACAACATAAGATTGGCCTTGATCCCTTGGCCTTTTCTGAGGTAAGTTTCCCTGATGCTTAGGGAATTCATTTGCATAATGCCCCATTTCTCTATAATTGTAGCATTCAAATTTGATAGCCTCTTTCTTTCCCTTGCAATCACGAGCCTGGTGACCCTTTTCTCCACATTTATAACAAACTCCCATTCCTTTTAGACAAGTACCAGGGTGATTCTTCCCACAATTATCACATAATGGAAAATCCTTCTTTCCCTTTTTCCCTTTATCTGTCTCTTGTTCCACCGTTCTCTTCTTCTCACTAGTAGAAAAATGATTTTTAACGTCGCCAGTTTGACGTCGGTTTCTTATAAACCGACGTCAATAATTTTTACGGTGATTTTTTGGCGTCAGTTTTTTTAAAAACCGACGCCAAAAAGGAAAAAAATTGTTTTGGCGTCGGTTCTTAAAAAAACCGACGCAAAAAACTAAAAAATATATATTTTGGCGTCGGTTTTTATGAAAACCGACGCCATAAATGTTTTAAATAAAATTCTTTGGCATCGGTTTTTTAACAAACCGACGCTAAAAATTTAAAAAAAAACTACTTTTCGCGTCGGTTTTTTTACAAACCGACGCGAAAAGTTAAAATATATTTTTGGCGTCGGTTTTTATGAAAACCGACGCCAAAAATTTTTTAAAAAAAATTACATTGTTTTAGATAATTCTCTAATCTTTGATTTGACTGGTCGTGGAGCAAAAACGGAGTTACGGATTAAAAGTTATGGCCTTTGAAAGTTGAACTTCCTTAAGACTTCTTTTAGAGAAGGTCAACTTCCGACATCCATAACTTTTAATCCGTAACTCCGTTTTTGCTCCACGACCAGTCAAATCAAAGCTTAGAGAATTATCTAAAACAATATAATTTTTTTTTGTCATTTTTGGCGTCGGTTGTCATAAAAACCGACGCCAAAAAAATTATTTTTTGTTTTTGGCGTCGGTTTTTAAAAAAACCGACGCCATAAATGAAAAAAAAATATTTTTCACGTCGGTTTTTATAAAAACCGACGCCAAAAATTTAAAAAAAAAAATTATATTGTTTTAGATAATTCTCTAATCTTTGATTTGACTGGTCGTGGAGCAAAAACGGAGTTACGGATTAAAAGTTATGGCCTTTGAAAGTTGAACTTCCTTAAGACTTCTTTTAGAGAAGGTCAACTTCCGACATCCATAACTTTTAATCCGTAACTCCGTTTTTGCTCCACGACCAGTCAAATCAAAGCTTAGAGAATTATCTAAAACAATTTAATTTTTGTTTGTCATTTTTGGCGTCGGTTTTCATAAAAACCGACTCCAAAAATATAATTTAACTTTTCACGTCGGTTTTCATAAACACCGACGCCAATTTTTTTTTCATTTTTTGCGTCGGTTTTTTTATGAACCGACGCCAAAAAGGATATTGATTGACATTTTTTGCATCGATTTTCTAAAAAAACGACGCCAAAAGACCAATGTAAATACTATTTTGCGTCGGTTTCAAACAAAACCGACGCCAAAGAGTAACGCGGGATCAAAATTTCAATTTTTTTAACAACGCGCGTTTAACTTTTTAAAATCCCGCCAACATTTTCGTAAAACACAATTGAAAATATTTTCGTTTACTATATATATATCCAGTTTCTCCTTCTTTCATCATTTTCAACATCTTCGATTCAATCACGATTTCAATGCGACTTCAATCATTAATTGGTACATATTCTATTCATTCGTTTTCTTTATTATTATTATCCTTCATTTCTAAACAACTCGATTGGATTTCTTATAATGATGATTCATTCTCATTTCTAAATACAAGTTATATGATAATAAAAAACATATCATTTCGATGGAAGCCGCTAAAACCATTGAAATATGTTTGATGTATTATGATTATTTTATTACATTTGGTGTATATGATTTTAATTTATGTTTATCATGTTTTCTTTGAAACGAGTTGTATCAATCAAAACTTTGATAGGTTCAACTTGTAACGGCGATAACTTTTGAACCGTAACTCCGTTTTAGGTCCACATCCTGTAAAATCGAAGCTTAGGAAATGATCTAAAACCTAGAAAAAAAAAATTTGATTTTTGGCGTCGGTTTTTATAAAAACCGACGCGAAAAATATTTTTTTTTTCATTTATGGCGTCGGTTTTTTTAAATAACCGACGCCAAAACTACTTTTTAAAATTTTTCGCGTCGGTTTTTATGAAAACCGACGCGAAAAATTATATGAATTATTTTTTTTGGCGTCGTTTTTTATAAAAACCGACGTGAAATTTTTTTTTTTTTTCATTTATGGCGTCGGTTTTTTTAAATAGCCGACGCCAAAACTACTTTTTTAAATTTTTTGCGTCGGTTTTTATGAAAACCGACGCGAAAAATTATATGAATTATTTTTTTTGGCGTCGGTTTTTATAAAAACCGACGCGAAAAATATTTTTTTTTTCATTTATGGCGTCGGTTTTTTTAAATAACCGACGCCAAAACTACTTTTTTAAATTTTTCGCGTCGGTTTTTATGAAAACCGACGCGAAAAATTATATGAATTATTTTTTTTGGCATCGGTTTTTTACAAAACCGACGCTAAAAAACGAATGTTATTCATTTTTCGCGTCGGTTTACAAAAACCGACGTAAAAATTCATATTTTTAACGTCGGTGACTTCGACGTCGGTTAAAAACCGACGTCCAAAATAAAAAAAAACCGACGTTAAAAACCGTTTTTCTACTAGTGTCTCTTGCTTTACTTTGTTGTCATAAGACTTAGAGAATTCATTTTCTGTCTTGATAGCACATGAGACAATATCTTCGTATGTTGAGAACGATTGTGATACTAAAGCTCGACGGAGAAATGGTTTTAACCCATCAAAGAAATGATCAGTCTTACTTCTTGGGTTACGTATGTAATCTGCAGCATACCTCGCTAACCTTGTAAAGTTAGCCTCATACTTTGCGACATTCTCATCCTCCTTCTGCCTCAGACTCAGAAATTGCCTTTCCATATCCGCTCGATGGTCACGAGGAAAGTATTTTTCTAAGAAAATCTCTTTGAACTCCCTCCATTCCATATTCAATACGTCATCATCTTCCTTTGTGTTTTGAATCAGCGACCACCACTGTTTGACATCTCCAGTGAGGCGGTAAACTACCATGACAACATTCTCCCTTTCACTACTCCCCAAGGCATGGAATATTTTTTCTAAGGAATTTATCCATTGCTCAGCTACTATAAGATTTGTACTCCCATTGAAGGTTGGTGGTTGTTGCCTCATGAAACGGTCTAGCATTGATCCTCCACGTTGCGGATCAGGGTGCTCCATACGAGTAAGGTTGTTATTCATAACCTGCGTGAGTTGTCCCAGTATGGTGAGAAGCTGATCAGCACCAGTTGTATCACTAGCTCCACCATAATTATATTGAGCAGGAGGGAAATCCCTAAACGGAGTGCATGCATTGATACAGTTTCCATTCCTTCCACTAGGCGCCATTTCTAAATAATGGCATAAACTAGATTAGTTCATGAATCAAAATACATAATTCCATACTTGTAAAACACTTAACATAAATTGAACTAATTATGGATATAATCCATAATTATAAAAATGTTTTCTTTGAGTAAGTATATACTCGTAACCCTTCATAGTGGTTTGTAAAGAAAATGGGAATTATTCAAAGCATATCCCCCGGGAGTGTCGTAACCAAGAGTGCAGCAAGGCCCGTTGTCGTGCACCAGTTCCTGTTCGAGTCTAGCTCAAAGCAGTGTTTTCGGGTTTTACCCCTAGGTACATCTGTGCCAGAGCCGCCTCTACCTGCTCGTATCCAGACAGGGATGTATTGCTCGGAAAACTCACAACATCTCTACAATACCAAAATTCTAGGAAGTTCTTCTATACTAATCCTCAAAGTCTATCTTCAGGCTATGTGCTCTAATCAGAGTTTATCTAAATCTAGCTTCCAAGGTTAGTACTAAACTGCCTCTGATACCAACTGTAACGCCCTGACCCCAGCTACCCGGAGTCGGTGCATTACTTCGTAACATTGGCATGATCACAAAAGATCAAGTCTCGAAAGACCGATTAGTTTAGTAGCCTTGGAAACACTAGATACATTCGTAAACGTTACATTACATCATAAAGTGAAAAACTACAATAACAAAGTCTCCATAGTCCACACTCATATCCTCTTATGACTATCCCTGCAGGTCATTCATAAAATACTTCTTCACATCCTGGAAAATATTAAAACATTGAAAGGGGTGAGCTCAGATGCTCAGTAAGGATAACAATAATGCGGAAGATTTCATAAATAAACATTAACGTTTAAGGCAATGTATAACTAAAACAAAAGCCTTTTAAACGTGAACTTAAACATAATATGGAAAAATTAAAATGAGATAATGCCATTTACTTATTCACATGTATATTCTACTGGTCGAATAATCACATGAAATATCAATAACCACTTTCATAATGATGGAATGTATAATGCCAGACATTCTGTAACATTTTGTCAAGGCCTCGGCCAAGATGTCTAAAATGATTAAGGCCTCGGCCAAAACCATAAATAAAATTGGGAAAGGGCCTCGGCCAATTCCACGTCTAGTTGTCTCATGAGACCTACCGATGCATCGAGGAGCTATAGCGGGCTCCACCTGTCACTTATTAAGTCCAATACATTCCTCATATGAATAGGTTTAAACATATCATAAACCATAACATAATCGTATCACATAAAACATGCATAAAGGAAACATAACATTTCCACATTTCAATCACAAGATATCAATACAACACATTGATATAATAAAAACGCTTTCAAATCCATTTTCAATACCAAAATAAAAGAAAATTATAACATGGTATTTATTTTTCATTAAAAAAAAGGTATGGCTTGTAGAGGAAGCCGAAACTCAAATAGTGGTCACGGCGGCGGAGAAGTCGTTGTCACCGCATACGTACGAAAAAAACATTCCCTTTTGTCGTTTAGTAAATGCTTCGTATAAAAAAGATTCCTTTTGAATATACGTAAAAGTAAAAGGGGTTTATACACCGTATAAAAGAAATTTGTGTATAAAACCAAATATGCCTCAATGAAAGGAGATTGAGACGAAGTCCTTAAAAAGATCATTTTTAAAATAAAATAGATCTATTATGTGTATTCACTATAGGTACACATAAAGAACGTAAAAATACAAAATAGGACATAATAATATCATTACATAATTTGAATGTAGGAGATTAACCCAAAGAATGGAAGTTGGGTTAAGAAGTTCCCTTACCTTGCGTCCTGTCCTGACTCGACCGTTCTTTAACCTCCTGAATAATAAACTAGAGTTAATTTCTATTTACTTAAGAACCTTTTTCATGTTCATTATTCCTTTTTATATCACTTATTACAATGATATGAACATTATGTAATTATTTAAGTTAATAACGGTCGTTTTGTCGATCTTTGGTACTTGAGTCAACAATAAACTTCTTATAATTACAAGTTGTTTATGTGGTAGAATATCCATTATCTCCAGAATTATATTCATTATTTAGATGTCATATATATCATATATAACCAGTATATACATTCATTTATAATATTACGTAACATTTAGAGGTAAGAAATGAAATGCACCGTTCATGGAGACGGTAAGCCGTACGTACGCATGAACGCTACTTTCATTTATATTTCGTATTTAATAGAATGAAATCATAATTATATAAATGTATAATATAATTCCAGTATAATATAGTGTATAATACCATTTACTCCATCCTTTATACATCCCACATATGGCATTAACGATTCAAATCACTTTGAGGGGGCGGTAGTCCGCACTTCCTAAAATGGAATTATCGCGTTTACCCATAATGGAAATCATAAATTATGCCATAAATGAGAAATACAGAAGCATAAGTAAAACATAAACATATTATATATCATATATAAATATAGTTACATCTTAATGGCCACCTTTGAAGGTGTTATATGAGTGTTGAACAATCATCGTTTCGTGAGGCAGAAATTCTCCATCCACAGAAACCGTATGTTCCTTAACCATTAGATGTAGGTGTGTGTAAGTGTAGCTAGAATCCTTATTATAACAACATCCTAGTATATTGAGGATACTGGTGTTATTAAAAAAGAAATTAATAAAAAGAGTTTAGGGGTTTGGAGAAGAAAAATAAAACAAAACAACATTAGAGAAGACATTACCTTAAAACCGGGTAACTCTTTTTGATTTGAGCCAAAGGCTTCCTTGGGAAGAGTTCTGCCCAAAGTGAGGCTTCTAGGGGTAATAGGGGGAAGTTGGGAGAGTATTTGGGCAGAGTTTGGCCGATCCAAATGGCTTGAAAGTGTGAATGAGGTGGTAGAGGTGGGGGCCTTTTATAAGTGGAGAGGAGGGGCACTCTTGGAAAGTAAGGAAATTTTACATTATTATACAATGATTTTCGGATTCTAAAGGTCCCACACTTATATTATTCGTGTCTAAGGTGATAAGGGTTCTAAATCTACCCATCCAATAGTCTTTGGACACGTGTAATCCTTGGATTGTACATTATCTTTTCATTTTATTAAAATCGTTAAATAATGAGGTCATCGCTGCATCATAATGATGTCGTAAATAATTTAATTTATTTAATGTCTAAAAAATATAAAAAAAATACTATGATGTAGGAAATCTTTTTATCTTTCCAATTACTATTTATAGTCAAAAATATTACTTGTATAACCCCATGTAAAAACTGTTTTAGCAAAACATTTCATGTTTGTGTCATTTTTTACTTTAACATTAAATAAATGGTATTTATGTCATTTTCCAACTAAAGTGGCTCCATGGGGTCCCCAAGTTGACCCATGGATTTTATTGGTCGGCCATGGCACATCCAATGAGTGTAGGACATGTGTCAAGCTCATCTCATATTATTAAAACATTATTTTTACCTTAAACTACACTAATTACCTCTAATCGCGATTAAGAACTTAAAAGTTACTATTCATCAAAAATTATTTTAATCTCATTCAACCAAATTTTACTTCTTAATGACAACCATGTATGTCGGATTTTTGAAAATCAAATCATAGAGGTGGTAATATTTCATTTAAAAGAAAAATCAGTTATTTAACTACCACTTAGTGGTTTCACTATTCATCAAAAATTGAAGTTTTTCAGAACAATGCCAAAATTTCACCCTAAGCTATAATTGATATTCCGATTTCAAAAATGATGTCTATTTTACAAAATTCCAAAAATATAAGTTGCATTAATTTATTTTATAATTAATTCCCGCTGTTACAACAAATAGCGTGTTTTTAAGAAACAATTTATATCAAAAGATTGGCAATTGTTTATGTCCATTTTCAATGTTAAATTAATTCTAATGACCACCATTGGATAAAATGGTAAAAATATATTCTAATTATACTTTAAAACCACTAAATAGTATTATTTATCACTATAAATTATTTTGATTAAAAAAGTTGTTTTTAAGTATTTTTCACTATTCATAAAAAATTGGAAGTTCTCAGAAAATTACAAAAAATTCAACTTTGGATAATTTCAATATTACGAATACAAAAATGAAGTCCATTTTGAAATATAAAATTTCTATAATTTTAAAAAGTGGTTATTACTATTCATAATGGCTACTTTGATTAGTCGCGGTGTTTTAGAACTCGAAGTTGCGTACAATGCAAGCTATTGCATTATTGAATGAGAAGCATATCGTGGAAGCTCGGGGTGTTACAGAAAAGGTCATGAAGGGAGAGACTATAAATAACATATTTTTTATAAAAAATATTTTTTTCGTAGAAAATTTTCTTTTTTATTAATTTTTTTCATAAATTTATGTTTGTCAACCTAACCATAGAATTTATCTAAGATGTGGAGAAGGAAATATTTTGAACAAATGAAGATGGATCATGGATCTATGATCAACACATAACCGATTCGTAGGAACCTCACCATTGACTATGACACAATGATCATACTTCATTAGTGACTAATCCGAATCAAGGTATGGTGGTTGTTATTTTTTTGTTTTCCCCATTCTTGATTTCCATGATTAACATTGGTTAATCCACGGACAAAATGATAAGTGTTTTAATTATTGTGGGATTGTTTATAATTATGGGGATTAGTTTGGGATTTTTGTTGATTTCTTCTTCATTTATCCTTCTAATAGAAATGTATTAAGGCTCACATGAGAAACGGTCAAGGATCAATCCTCAGGGTGTTCTTTGTGATTTTCTCTCCCTTATGTATCACATTATTCACCATTGGACCCTCATGGTCATAGATCGAATTTCCAGGTGGATCTGAACATGATCAGACCCCCATATTAGAGTCAAACCAACAACATAGGTTAGGTTTGTGTAGATCGGGACCCGAGGAGATCATATCTGCAACCACATAATTATTTTTGAATAGGAGGTGGCTTGATGGTTTGTGAAAGGGACCACCGGTGTGGGTATAGTGCTTCAGTTCGGAGAAGAGAGGTGGCGGTTTGATGAGGTGTGGAAGTGGCATTAGAAACTAGAGGTAGTGGTGATTGGAGGTGGGAGAGTATAGCCATGGAGTGCGGAAGGCGGCCACGTTTGAGCCGGTGGAGCCAACAGTAGCAGACTGTGGTGGTAGACACATATGACGTGGTTAGTGACCACGTGGATTAGAGACGTGGGATGCGGTGGGGCCGCGAGATATGACCAATGACCATGTGGACTAGGCTGGGTTGGGGCAGGCAGTCGGAGAGTGAGTGGGTCGAGCCCTACAGGCCGGGTTGGGCCTAGTGGGCTGGTCAGACCTAGGGCGACCAAGCCAGAGCCAGGCCACGGTCAACTGCGGAAGTCGACCGTGAGTCGCAGTGGCTCCAACTGTCACGCAGCTGTGATAGATGGTGAGTGGTCTACTGTGGATTTTGACAACCACAGTCAGTCCACAGGCCTAGTGACCCCCTATGAAAATTTTAAATGGGCATAAAATTCAAAAAGTACATCCATTTGAAGAGATGCCTGCAACATTGGGAACATGACGTTGAGATAGAACTTTTGAGATATGGTGGTTAGTTTTTATCTTAGACCAGTATAGGTTGATAGTGTTACCTTGGTCCTTTCCTCAAAGGTTTAGTGTGGTATTACATCCACATTACTTTATTGTATTCCAATCTAGAGGAAGAGTCCCAAATAGAGTTATGGTATTCCAATGTAGAACTAGAGCATGATCCTATATCACCCCTAGTAGAGTTTTTTGGAATCGAAGAAACCTCCGAGTGCATGGTGTTGGTCATCCATCTAGAAGACCGCATTAGTAGGGTTAGTGGTATTCCCTAGTGTATTTGGGATGGATCCCCAACATTGCAGATTGATCTAGATTAGGTTCATGGTATTCCCCAGTGTGTTGGAAAGGATCCCCTCTCTGTGTATCATAATATTTTACAACCAATACATTATCATTTGAGCGAAGCCCAAATGAGATTGACCTCTTCTTGAGTGTCTATGATGATACCATGGCTCAAGAAGTGAGATCCCCCAGAACGAGCATTCTTTGAGCAGAATCCTATGGATGTAAATTTGTTGTGACTTACCTCTAGACTTGTTTCTTTTATTGAGTACATATGGATATTTTTTCTACATGAGTTTTAGACATATACCTTTGTGGATATGAGATTATTTTCCTTCATGGAATTTCCTTTTTGGTATTTTTTTGGGTTTTTGGGTGTCCTAAAAAGTATTATTGTACTCACCCATGCACAAGATTTTCCCACATGTGTCATGTATTGTGCAGATGATCGACCCTTTGATGGGGTCCTAGTTTAACCAAGACCAGGTGGTGCTTAGAGAGGCCAAATAGATGAGGTTCGTTCCTACAGTTCAGACATCAATCCCATTACCTTTTTTATTATAGGTTGAGCTTTTGGTTAAATACTCTTTTTAGTGGGCTTGTTTTGGCCCTGTTTGCTTTTCAATACTTTTACAATTGTACTCTGTTGTGAGATATTAGTATTATTCATGCATTATTTACTTAGTATTTTTAAATTTCATCATCTGTGTATTAGAGATATGTGTGTTCATACAGGTACTTAGGATAATCCCTTCCATTTATCAGATATTACTATTCAGTGATAGTCCACAACCCCTAACCTATTGGAGGCGGTCTTGGGGAAGTCACAACATGGGCCCCTCTATGATAGGTCATGACAAGGTATCTCACCAAACATAGGTAATATGGATTGATAATATGTATACACCCCTAAGTATATCTATGAATGTATGACATTACACAAGATATAATTTACTGGATCAATCCAATTAACAAATCTCTACATTATTACCTCATAAATCTATTCTATATATCTCATATAAAACTCTTTGAAATGAATACATACTTCTATTAATGAAAAACTTATCATACCCTTACAATACCTAACACTCTGTAAAGATCATTAGTTAGGGATATCTTAAAGGAATACCTAGAGGGGATATTATCACTTGACTATTCATGTAAAATAAAATTATAGTACACATGAATGAATAATAATTAAAGATTTAATTTTATTGTTATAACATGGTAAATTTACAACCATTAGAACTAATATATCATGTTTCCAGCACCAAGATAATCTAAATAAACCTTATTTTTTTTTTGTGATAATGGTTTATTCAATATATCTATTATATTTTTATATGTAGCCACCCGACTGGTCTTTATAATTACCCTCTCAACTATCTACCGTATGAGATAGAACTTAAGAAGGATTAGTTTTTTTCCTTTAATGAGACTGGTTTTACTTATCCCGAGCAATAACACCATTGTTCTAAAAATATATCTAGATCACTCAATTGATACTAGGAACCACTCCAAGTTGACAAATGAACTTCTTGATCCAAATAGATTCCTTTATAGCATCTGATGTAGTGATGTATTCTACCTCTTTTGTCAAGTCCACTATGGTGGCTTGCTTGGAACTCCTCCAACTTACTGATCCACCATTTAGAAAAAACATGAATATGGATTGAGATTTCATATAATATTTTTCGTATTGGAAACTATTTTATATGTAACCCTTTACACATAGATTATCTTCTCCTCCAAAGGTTAATAACATATACTTAGTCCTTCTCAAGTACATAAGGATATTATTAATAGTAATATGAAGACTCCAACCATTATTGGATTGGTATCTACTTATTATGGTCAAGGTATATGAAAAATCAGGTCAAGTAAATAACATGGAATATATGATAGATCCTATGTAAGATGCATAATGAATTTTACCCACCTTCTCAAACTCTTTATAAGGATGTTTATTCTTCCTAATATTCATTCCATGCAACATTGGTAAAGACTGTTTCATAGATTTCCCCATGATAAACTTATTTTTCACTTTACCAATATATGTGTTATGAATTAGTCTAAGAAACTTAATTTATCTATTTTTTAGATCATCATACCAAGTATGTAAGATACTTCACCCATGTCTTCCATTTAGAAACATTTACCCAACCATACCTTTATAGAGTTAATTGTCAGAATTTAATTTTCAATTAGTAGTATGTCATATACATATATTATTATAAATAATAATATACAACCACTAAGATAATTATTTACAAAAGAATTATATATGTTCTTGATTAAACCAAACTATTTAATTTCATTATTAGACCAAGTATTCTAACTCTGAGAATATTTTTTTGGGCTATAAATGGTCTGTTACAAATTTAAAACCTTAAAATTCTCATTCATAACTTCAAAACCATCAAGATGTATCATATACACATCCTTGGATAAATTCTCATTATAGAATTTGGATCTTACTTCCATTTGATATATCTCATAATCATAATGATATTTTATGTATATAAAAATATGTATGGAATTTATCATTGCAACAAGTGAAAATGTATCTTCATAGTTAATAACATAACTTCATTTGTTACAATTTTCCACTAGGCATGCTTTATAGTAAGACACTCTACCATCCATTTTAGTTTTATTCTGTAAATCAAACTTTCACCCAATGGGTATCACCCCTTCAGGTGAACACACCATGTTCCAAACTCGGTTAGTTATGATAAAGTCCATCTCAGATTCCATAGATTTTATCCATTTCTCAGAATCAAAACCCTCAATGGATTCTTGGTAGGAAGTATACTCATGTTATAGGAATTAAAATTCATCATCACTATCCTTGAGAAATACACATCTCTTAGGATCCTTATGAATCTCACCAGACCTATGAGGTTCCTATATAAATTGAATTGATTTTTCTTCCTCAACTATTTATAGAACTGGATCTACTTCCATCTTATGAACACTTCCAATTTGCTTGTATTTAACATATCTAAGTTCATATTCCCTCAAACTGACACCACTATTAATATTTTCCATCTCAATGAAAGTACAATTCTGAGCCACAAACACTTTGTGTTTAATAGGGTGGAAGAATTAATATCCCTCAGTTTCGTTAGAATAACCAAAAAAAAAAGAATTTATCATGTTTAGGGATAAGTTTATTAAAAGATAATCATCATAAAAATGCTTCACATCACCAAATATTACTATAATATAATATGGTATTTTCCCATTCCATGTATCATATGGTGTCGTCATGGCTGCTTTATATGGAATATGGTTTAGTAAGAAAGCATCAACCTCAATAGCATAACCCCAAAATTATATATGAAGGTTGCATAAAATATTTATTGATCTAACCATATCAAGAAATGTATGATTCCTACTTTTGAATACACCATTCCATTGGGGTTTTCCAGGAGGAGTGTATTGTGAAATAATTCTACAAAATCTCGGATGATCTATGAACTCTTGGATCAAGTATTCACCACCCCAATCCAATCATAGAACATTAATACTTTTTTCAAGTTGATTTTGTACATCATTATGATACACATTGAACTCTAAAAATTTGTACTTGTGATTCATAAAAAACACATAATAATACTAACTAAAGTCATATATAAAAGCAATGAGGTACCTAAAACCTCTAATTTATCGAGTACTCATTGGTCCACATCCAAAACTGTGTATGAGATTTAATAGTCCACTAGACCACTCACCTTTTCTTCCAAAAGGTGAGTTTTTCATTTTTCCCAATAGACACAATTCACATGTATCAAATGATTCATAATTTAATGATTCTAGCAATCCATATCTATGGAGTATTTAAAAAATTTTCTCTCTTATATTTCCAATTCGACAATTTCAAATGTGAGTTGGATTAGAATCAACCCTGACCATCTTATTATAAATGTTATTAAATTGTATTTTCTATATCAAGAATATACAATCCATTCATGATATTATCAATTTTGTAAAACATATCATTCTTATATAGATAAAAAATCTTGTTCTTAAAAATGAAAAAAATACCAACTTCTCAAAAAAAGATACATAAATCAAATTCATATTTATGCTATGAACCTAATAATAGGGTTTTCATTATAAGATCAATTCACATGGTAAAATCAGATAATAAGTGCCAAATTAAAATGTAATAACTCTAATCCCATTACCGATATGAAGATCTAATTCACACTTCTTTAATTACCTATTATCTCCGATCTTGTGTTGGTTAGAAAAAATGCTTGACACACACCCGATATATAATACCCATGTGTCAGAGATAGATAAATTGATTTCAATAACATTCAAATTTCATTACTCTAAAATTTTCTCCATGAGAAAACTTCTAAATACAATATACCAATCATTAAATATTCTATAAGTCATAAATACTAATGAACTCAATATTATTAGTGTAATGTATGCCATAATATATAAAATATAAATATCATTAGGTGAGTATCCAATATTATATATTTTCATTAAGGTCTTTAACTAATGTTCTTCCTATAAAATTGATGGTGCTATAATTTATATTCATTTAGTGAGTCATGATACATATTTCAATAAGAAATGAGTAAATTATAGCATTTCTCTTACCACTCGGTTATTTAGGTAGGAAATCATCTAACTCACAACTTTTGTGACTCTTGGGTAGTTGATAAGATAACCACTTAACCAAATACATCATACGGATTCACTCAACTCTATTCCTCTAGTAACCTAATACTATTATGGTCTCCTAGCTATTTTAAGGAAAATAAAATTCCAAAAACAAGCTAAAAATGTCAATAAAAGGGAACCCAACAATGGAATGACCTACCTTGTTGGATGATCATGGTCTTGGAAAGTTTCTCTTTAGAAGGAATCTCACACTTAGTATTTATGGGGTTTTCAGTCGCATAAATGTAATATAAATCATATTCATATTTAATTCATAACTATTATATATTTTTTAATTTTTTAATTTGTTAATTTTAATTCCTTTTCTATATGCATGATTCAATAAATTTAGTTTTTCAAAATCCATATTCTAACCAAAAAATAAATGTATGCACACCACATTAATGTGTAACTCTTTACACAACCCATGTGTATGTGTTAATCACCCAAAAAAGGGTCAAGTATATTTATATATATCTACATGAATCTTATGAAAACAGGATATGAACACATCATGTAAAGGCATATATTTATATAATATTGTCAAAATCCACATGAGTAATCTCAGAGTGAAAGATATACAACCCCATTCACTTTCTTAGCCAAGGAAAGCCTCCAGGAAAGTAGGTGATTTGGACCCAACTCCCTCTACCTAGGAAGACTTCAATCAAGGGAGAATTCAATTCATGAAAATGATATCACCTAACATGAAGAAAATATTCCTAATAAATATTCTCAAGCTCATGACTAAAATTATAGACTAATGTGAAGGTAAATAAAAAATAAATTTTATGATATCAAACCTTGCATGATATTCAAAGCAGTATCCTAAAATAAATTTATTATATAAATGGGCATAAACAATATAAATATTTCGTAAAAAACTTAATAAACATGAATATAATTTAAATTTAACAAATAAATAATCATTTTATTTATTTTATAAACTATTATGCTATTTTGAATAATTCATAAATAAATAATAATTATAAATTTTTTATATTTTAGTAAGAATATAAACATTTAATATTCATATCAATATGAACCCCATCATATTTAAAATAAATGGAGTTTATATTATATTTAATGAATCATATATAATTTTCAATTCAATATCTATTATATAATCATTTTATATAATCTAAATATCATATATTTTGAAATTTATTGACACTTTTTAAATTATATCCTATGATTTATTAATAAAAAATTTATTTATATATTATAATTCATTTAATTTAATATGTCAAAAGGTATTTTAAAATATTATCCTTTAATATTTGTGAAAAAATTTCATAAACATTTATTTATTTAATTATAATAATTTATAATTAATTTATTTTTTATAAAATCCCTATTAATAAAATAATCAAAAATACCATTCAACATTATTTACAAACAATTCATAAACCATAAAAATCATTTAGTACGACAAAAAACAATTTTATACAATATTTTGATTACCTATATGTAGAAACCAGATCTTACAAAGGGGTATCCTCTTATTACCCTTATGAAAACATTATGTGTAAGGATGATTGATATTTTAAATAGCATGTTTAAAGGTAAATTTTACCTTTACACATCGCATTACCAATTAGTAAATGTAATATTAAGATTACCTTTATGAAACTCCCTTGTGTAAAGGTATTTCATTTACAAAAATTCTTTGTGTAAGGGTATTTTGTATTTTTCATACATTGCATAAATTTAAACATCATAGGCCTTTAGATATCTTTATTTCCTTTATGTGAAAGGGTGAAAGTGTCTATGACCCTTATATAAACTCCATTATGTATGGGTACTAAATTTACACAAATCATTTCCATAAAGGAAATACATAGGTTACCCCTACACATATTGTCTATGTAATGGTATTTCCTAATGGTAGAAGTATATCAACCCTTACACATCATGTTGCACTACCGTGTAAGTTTAATACCTTTATGAAACTCATTTTAATAGTGGAAATAGTGATGTTACCCTAACTCAGACCATCTACATAAGGGTATTACCTTTACGTATTTGGAATGAGTAAGGGTAAAATAAATTTTACTTTTATACAAGTCACATAAGGGTCTGTAACGCTTTTCCAGTTTTAAGAAAACATTGAAATTCAATTTTTTCTAAAACCATTGATTAAAAAATAATAAAAACTTAAAGAAATTTACTTTTATACTGCTAATTGTTTTTGTATGAACATTATATAATTATAAATATTAGAAGATGACCCAAACTTAAGATATCTATTTTAATGAATAATAACTTGTAAATAGTAAGATAAATTTTTTTCCTATAATACATAAAAATCAATGGTTTATGTCTTCCTTAATAGAGAATTTTTAACCAAGTTCATGAGGAGGAGTTAACATAACTACATTGCCTATGAGGGAATACACTGGGAACATGGATTTCGTGATCATGTCATGAGGATAACTGAATACTGAAGGGGAGATACATTCTTCATTTGTGAAATGATAAATAGCAGTATGGGAGGAAGAGATATTATAATATCCACTACACTCAAGAGAATAAGAACTCATACTCTTATATAGGCAGTGCCTTAAGTATCTAAAATACATAACGAATCTCTTGTGTTACTTCCCATTGGGTATTTATTTATTGAATTAATTTAAATAAATAAATCAAAAGAAATTAATCCATATATAAATGATTTTAACTAATAAGAAACCCATTTGGGAGAAATGAAAAATATATTTATCATATATATATATATATTATATATTCATGCTTCATGTGCATGAATCATATACATAATATAAGATACACTATATATATCATGCATCATATGCATGGATATTTTAGTGAAAATCTAAAAACATCTTCACTTAAAAATTTAGTTATTTTTACCCATCAAATTCATAAGAATGATCAACTAGTAATAAGAACCCTCAACTAGGGATTATGAGCACCTTAAAAATATGTTTTTTCAAGATCAAGTGATGGAATGAATTTGAATTAATATTTATTTGAGAGATCTTAATTATTCTCTATGAGTGAAATCATTCTCTATATGGCATGATTTTTCTATATGACTGCACTCACAACTTAACTATGTATAATAAAAAACATTAACCTTTTATTAAATCTATTTATCTATGCATACTAGTGTATTATTCTATGTGATTGGGTAAAAATAACCCATTAAAAAAACCAATAAAAATTTAAAAAATAAAAACTTCCAGATCATGAGAATTTTTTAATAGTCAATCCATTGAATGGTAATGAATTAAACTTGAATACAGGGAAAACTCATGAGTAAAAGCCTACTTGAGCTTTAGTTCCCACCCCATCCAATGCATCAAAATCTCATCAGGTATTTTATAAAATCTCAGTGTGTCCCATGTTTACTTTTATCCTCATAATTATATATAATTACTCACACGTGGTTGAATATGTATCTATAATGAGAAGTACACATCTATAAAATTACATATGGACATTCTGGATCTTATAGATATAGATCCTGGGAACATCAGAAGTGATGGATGGGTCATTCCCATATTTGTTTCTTTGTCAGGATTGATGATTAATCTTAGATTTACACGATATTAAATTCCAGGATCAATGGAATTGAATCAAAGAACATAGCTAGTGGATAAACGATGGAACCAAAGAAAAAGATCATCACATATTATTTATAATTAATTTAAGAAATTATAGCATTACCACACATGAAATTATTTCTTTGTTGATGGACATTAAAACGGATCTACGTCGTATTGTCATTGTGTTTAGGAATGAAGATTAAATTCCCTCTAATGGTGATAAAAATGTGGTCTATAAATTTATGAACATCACCATAGGAATATTTGTATAAAACCCCCAATATTTTTATGAAATTTATTTTTAAATTTTTTTATTTCTTTGATATATTGTGTTGCACGCAATATCAGGTTTAGAAGAACCAAATAATATTATATGTCTATTATGACCTGGCCATTAAATTTATGGGGATAAATATGAATAAATAAATTATAAAATAATTATAAATTTCCAACTCAATATGAATGTAGAGATATGTTCATAGAAAAATGATCACAAAATATATAGTAAGTCAATTAATTCTTCAAAAAATATGTTTTCTAAAAAAAATGAGTTTTTATTCTTTTTACGAGTAAATATTAATTAATATAATTTCTAGAAAATTTATTTTAAAAAATAATTTTATTTTATAATTCTGAATTTAATAATTATCTTAAAATTATTTTTTTTGATAATTTTTTGTAAATATTTTTATTTTTCATGGAATAGGGAAAATAATGATTTTGTTGAAACATTTATTTTCATTTAAATTATTTATAAGGTAAAATTATGTTTTTAATTTTTTTTAATTTTTAATTAGTTAATCTTGAATAAAAATAATCCATTTATTTTTTTTAAATTATTTTATTCATTAATTTATCATAAAAACATTTTATGCTTAAAAAGTGAATTCTTCTGAAAAACTATTTTTCATGGAATTTTGCCAGTTTTATTTTAAATTTATTAAGAAAATTATTTTTATTTAATTTTTAAAAATGTAAAAAATATTGTTATTTATAATTACTAAATTTAGTAAATATTTAACTTTTATTTTTTTTCCAATATGAATTGTATCCTTGGTAAATTTTGTTACCGTGGTAATGGGTAAATTGGGAAATTTAGGTTAAAAATAAATTGATAAGGATTATGAAATGGGCATAACACTTACAAAACTTTTATTGGATGAATTTACTTAGACACATAGAACATAAAGATTGAAATTGAGTATTTTAATAGACACGTTTACATGTAAATAATTTATATGTTTTTTAAATAAAATAAAGTCACAAAATGTCACATTCTTTGTCTTAAATATCTATTATGTGTTCACATGGTTAAAAAGTGGATTATGAATGAATATAAGTGTCCATTTTTTAATTAATAAAATTATTTTCATGATATAATTTTATTTATGACTTTTGGGTCCACCTGGATGAGATTATGATGTCTATAATATTTTATTTAATGAAAAGTCAATGATGACACATTCAAGTTATTAATAACTATATCATTTATAATATGGTGTTATTCATAAAATATCATCAACTATAAATATTATTTTGCAATATAATATATTTATCTATATCATGGAACTTTATTTTTTATTTTTAGTGAAGAAATAATTGTCTTAAATAAATGCACAATGATGACGCAATAATTTTTCAATTAATGAAATAATCATAGAAATGATGTTAAAAATATTAAAATAAATATAATTTGAATTAATTAAGGTTATACACAAATTTTATATATTATCATGAAATATTATGTGTGTATTAATTTATTTTTTTTAAAGTTTTCTTATTGTATTTATTTTCTTAAATCAATGTAATGAATAATGTAAAAATTGACACTAATGATATTTTATCCAAATAATATTTTTTAAATTATTTAAAAATCACAAAAAATTATGTAAAAATAATAATTTATAAATATATCGTCTATAATGTCATAAATTATTCATTTATATTCTAATTTACTTCAAATAAGTAAAAATTAAAAACTTTTAATATCGAAAAGTTTGTTACCGTAGTTAGAATTAAAATGGATTAACTAACGATTAATCAAAATGATAAGGTTTAAAATAATACCAAAAAATGTACAAAATCTATTAGTTTATGAGATTAAAACATTATATTATCATATATTTTATTAAATATACATTTGGGGGCATTTGGATAGAAAATTAATTTTTTATAATTTAATATTTTGAGAAATTTCAGAGGTTCCCATCATGTCAATTATAAAAGGACACTTCTTCCCTCACTTATTCACATCATATAGAGCCTTATAAAAAAAAACATACCCTGAAACTTTCTCTTATAAACTTATAAATACACATTATATAGGTGTTGGTATTCTAAAAATACCAATTTTATATTCCTTTAGTGGAGATCCAAAGTAGACGTTTCAAAAAAGTGGTAATCAATCTAATTGATCACTTTCTTTTCATAATATTATTTACTTCCCTAAATATATTTTGTTTATCATAAAATAATAATTTAAATATAATAAATATTACTAAATTTTATTATGATTATGAAAACACCATTACACATGCTATTTCCCATCAAAACAAAAAGTCAAAGATCGCTCGTGCGTACGTATGACTTACCATCTCTACGTAACAATGTAATTCATTTTTAATCACCATATTATGTGGATGGGTATTATGATGGGATTAGTGATTATATATTATATTTATAATATAATTATACCTTTATAATTATAATATTATTTTTACATTATCATCATCTAATATTTTTATAAATGATAATGTTGCTTGTGCGTACATATGGACTACCATCATCACAATACGATGTGATTAATTTTCACTTATATTTTAGATGGATGGTAATAAAGATAATTTTTATGAAAATATATGATACATATAAAATATTAATGATTATTTAAAGGCGTATTATTATTTAATTTTATTCCATTCCATTATATGAAAAATTAAAATAGTGTTTATGCGTATGTATGGCCTACCATCTCCACGAATAGTGCAATTAATTTTTCTATCTCTAATTTTTAAGAATGGTTATAAATATGTATATAATGAATATATATTATTTTTAGAAAATGATTAAAAATATGTACATTATGACACCAAGATCAAATTATAATTACTAAGACTACCGAATCAGAACATGCTTGAAAAATGAAGCGGTTATCAAACAGAATGGTAATTTTAATAATGAATTATTAATAAACGAGTGATGATATGTTACAAATAAAAAATAAAAAGTATGATAATTATATGGAATAAATTTATAATAAATACATATTTATTATATAAGATGTTTTTATGTGAACAAAGAAATAAAATATTTGAGATAAGGGAATTGTTAACTCAATTTTTGATTCATTGGGTACACTACTATTTCATTGATTATGTCATTATATGATTATGTGTGGAATGGATTTTTATTATATTATGTTTTATCTAAAATTGTTTTATGTGGATTCATATTGAATTCCCATATTCAATTCATTTTATTAACTCTCACTTCAATGATATAATAATTTTAAGGGTTTATTTCACAATCTCATCATTATTCAGGATTGTTTCTATTTAAGTCACCACTGGGGAATATTAATCTTACATGTACATGTTTTATAAAAAGGTTTTAAAAAAGGTTTTTACTATTATAATATGAATATTTAAATTCATTTTTACCCATTTTTAACTTTTTTCAAAACAGTTTGAAAATAATATTTTTTCCCTTTTCTAAACAAGGATCTTTCTGACCTTTACGAAAAAAATTACAGATGGATTGTTTTTTTAACTTATACAACTTGAAAATATATTCTCATTTTAATTAAGCTTTAATTTCTTGAAATGTACTTTAAAATTTTACAAGTTTATTTTGAAATAAAATGTTCTCATTTATAATTGAGCAACTTTTTAAATGAAGTAATGTAAAGGATATTTTTCTTTATAATTATTTCAAGTAATCTTTAAAAACCATTTTCCATTCAGGATAAAATTATTTGATGCTACATAATATTTAATGGGGTTATGATTCAAGTGTAATGTACTTATTATTTCTTGTATTGTTTTATGATTACAATGAAATGATATTCATGAAATCCATTTATTTTACCTGGGTTTCATTGTGATAATATTTTTATGAAACCCATTTCTTTTATGGATTATTCTTTGATGAATGATTCATGTGGAACATATGTGTATGGTTTTAATTATGTGATAGTTTTTTCCTATATATCACTCTAATGAATTGGGTGGAAATTTATATCTGACGATATATACATGACCAGAATGAAGAGTGAACTCGGTTTAGTGAGGGACTTTGTTCACCACGATTTTCTTGGGAGTAAAACATGAATACTATGATTGTTTACGTATTTAACCCATTCAACCATGATAGTCATGGAAAATATCCTCAAATAATAATAAAATTATTTTCTCTGATTATGTGTTTTCCACAATTCAATTTTTATTCCAATTTTATTTTCTTATGTCTCATGTTCCTTTATGATTTATGTCTTATTAACTGCCAATATTTATCCCATGACTCAAGATTATGATATATTTCATGCAGGGTATGATTTTAAAATATATGTTCTTATTTTTATATCCACATGATCATGTTTTTCTTGATATCTGCCTTGTTTACCATTACCGAGCTTCCGTGATCACCCCTTTCTTATGTTCCCTATCTATGTCTTATGAAGAATGGTTTTAAGGAGTAGTAAATGGGAAGATCATTGTGGGAAACATTGAAGATATTTCATTCAAATAAATCATTTTGTTCCAAGTTTCCAAAGGCACTACACTATCATAGTCCTTAAGCATGTGTTTGAGTAATGTAATGAATATTCATATAAAATAAGTGATATACATGTATTAAAATCCTAGGTTATTATACTCTGAGTAAAATAATTATATATACTATTGATAGAGTCGTTCAACTGTGATCTACCTAATAATATCTTCGAAAGGATTATATTTAAACTATCTAGACTCAATAGTGGAAGTTGGAGGAAGATCTCTCTCTATTCATAAGATAGTTCTTTAAGAGGGATCTCTTTAAGGCTTGAGAGGATTTTCTCTATATGTCATTGTGCACAAAAAAATGCATTGGATCTCTTAAAAATAATATAATTGGGTTTATATACCACTAGGGTTAGAAATAACTAATTAAAAGGTACCCTTTATTATTTATTTATTCCCTTTAGAACCTCATATCTATATTATTGTTATTATTAATATTATTTCTTAACATGTACTAAACTCAAGAATTTAATTAAATATTATTTAATCAAATAATATTAAATATATATTATTTCTCACAGGACCATTAAACTCAGTCCTCCATTCCTATATAATATTTTTAAAGCCTTTAATAATGACAATTTATTTAATAAATAAATATCACTTCATTATTACCTAATAAATACATAAATATTATATTCACTAAATAATAAATAAATATTATTTTCACAAAATAATAAATAAATATTTATTAAATATTTTACTCACATAATATTCTATCAAATAACTAGTGATAAAATATATGCAATCAATAAAAAATTAATAATTCTTAAACCATGTCTCAGAATAGTATTCATTAAACTTGTTAAATAATAAATAATAATTTATTATTTATTTGATATTCTAGATACACTTAGTGTGTGGACCTCTATACCTCTTTCTTAGTAGCATTAGGCAAAGCATTATAAAGTCTAATGTTAGAGTCTAGCAACACACCAAGCCATCAATAGATGAATAAGTTAGCGCTACAATGACATAATACCTCATAGAGACACTTACTGTGCAATATAATCCCTTTATCATGATATCTCTAATCAAGCTGGTTGCATGATAGTTCCAACAACATATATGGATGATTTATCTTTCTTTCACTTTCTGGAAATCAAAATTTCCTATAGAACATTATATACATGGATTTATTTAGGCTATAAAATTTCCATCAAATGTACTGAGATATCAAATTCTATTAAATTATAGAGGTACAAATCCTTTATCATGATATTTATTAATGAAATATTACTCATGGAACACCCAACACATCCTACCTCACTGAGAACATATATCATCATAGTATTTTTCAATACATCAAAGTATGTAATTTATAAAACTCATTAATAATAATATTAGAGTCTAATAATCAATACAAAAATTCACATATAAGAACATCCAATAACACATATAAATATGTTTTTTTTCTGGAGGGTATTAGTCTTATAATATCCTACATTGGATATTACCAAAGTATATGCACCATGAGAAGGTTCCTAAAATTCCTATGATTCTCCACCCCTAATATCCTTAATCATTTGTTTCCACAAAAAATGATTACATTTGTCTATATAACATATATTGTCATGATAATTTTGGGTTCTATTCATACAGGGTAACTATTATAACATATCAGTTTGACAACCACTCTTAAGAAATTATCTTATATTATGTCATGTAAAAGAACAATCATGATGTGATAAGGAATTTATTAGTTTTCAAAACAATGAATAAAAGTTATCACAAAACACACAAAATTTTGTTCTAGGGAACCAACTCCAACAAAATCTAACTTTCACTAAAGGTAACTACTAACAACCTTCAGTCTACTAGCTCACACATGATAATTATTATTCTAATGAGATAGGAATTTAGTCAAGGGGTCTACCACATTTTCTTATGCACAAACTCTTCTTACTAAAACTTTACCCATTTGATAAAAATTCCTCAAGAG
The DNA here is from genome assembly GCA_963277665.1 of Viscum album. Classification (NCBI taxonomy): domain Eukaryota; kingdom Viridiplantae; phylum Streptophyta; class Magnoliopsida; order Santalales; family Viscaceae; genus Viscum; species Viscum album. The sequence continues at coordinate 1,893,943,259 of OY728159.1, forward strand.
GTGATACCTATGCAGTATTTGTATTGTCTGTTGTTGTGCCCTTGATTCTTTTTCAAGATCCACTATTATATTATTATCACAATAAACTATGATAGTGTCATTACTATTTGGTACCAAATCAAGATCCTATAAAAAATTTTTCATATACAAATAGCTTCCTTGGATATACTAGAAGATTTTATATACTCAAAATACACTGTAGAATCAAGGAAAACCTGCTGATTTCATCTCTTATAGCTCATAGATCCTCCGTTGATATAGAAAACATATTCCGACTATGAATTTAGATCATTTTTTCTATTTGAAATATATCGTCAATATCACCCCTAATGACCAACTCCTCATCCCCTCCATACACAATGAACATGTCATTGTTTCTTCTCAAATATTTTAGGATATCCATAAAAACATACTGATTTAATTCTCTTGGAACTTCTTGATATATTCATACCATAGTCAATAAATAGGAAACATAAAATCTATTATATAATATAGTATACTTTATTAATCCTATCTTAGAAGCATATGGCATCTTAATTGTTCCCTTTTTCTCTTATTGTGTAAGAGTAAAAATTTTCTTAGAAAGATGTATAACATGTGACACCGAAACTAATTAATTCTAGGATTGTTCCACACTAAATCTCTTTCATACTTGCTAAATATATGTACTTTTACTTAGTCCAAGAAGCCTCTTAGATCTATCAAAAATGATATTGATCCCTACAAGATAGGCTACTTCACCTATGGAATTCATTGAGAAACAATTTTTTAACCAAACCATAATAGACTATAAGACTTGTATATAATTTCCAATAAGTAATATGTCATCAACATATAATACTAGGATAAAAACCTCATTCCTACTAAGCCACTTGTAAACACATGGATCACATTCATTATTAATGAACTTAAATTATTTTATAGCTTCATAGAATCTAATTTTCTATGATATAGTTTCCTTCTTCAATTGATAAATGGAACTCTGCAACTTTTAAATGTTTTTGGAATCACCTGGAGTCACAAGACATTCTAGTTGTGTCATATAGAAATCTTCTTGAAGTTTTCCATTAATAAAAACTATTTTAAAATCCATCTTCCAAATTTTATAGTCATGGTAAGTTGCAATAGCAAGTATAATTATGATGTATTTAAATATGGAAACTGGTGAAAATGTTTTATCATAATCAATTAAATGATTTTGTTTAAACCCTTTATCCACTAGACTTATATTATTGGTATTACATTACCTTAAATGTTCATTTTTATCATGAAACCCCATTTTCACCCTATAGAATTTACACCAACTGGCACATCAACTAGAACCCAAATATGGTTCTGATACATGAAATCCATTTTAAAATTCATATATTCTTTCCATATTGCAACTTCTGATCTCTTTACTACCTCTATGTAGGAGAGAGGTTCATCATTTTCAACCAATAATGAGTCACTATCTTCGGTGACTAGAAGACCATATCTCTCTGGTTATCTTACCTCACTAGTTCTCCTATGAAGTAATTATGTTTTAGGAACTACTTATTACATGTGGACCTATGTAATATTTTCCTGTAACAACTCTTCTATATCTTAAGCATCAACTTCATTAAATTCAATATTTCTCCCACTATCTTTTTTGAGGATTTTGTCCCTATTAATAAATATGAATTTTTTAGAGATAATCGCTTTCTTTTTCGAGAGGTTGTATATGTAATATCCCTTTTTTTCCTTGGGATACCCTATAAAGATACACCTTATTCCCTAGGGTTCTAGTTTATTACTTGATAAGTCCCTAACCAATGCCTCGCAACCCCATACATGTGTATGTGAAGAAAAATGTTTCTTTCCACTCTATAACTCAGAGATAATTATGTTTCCTTCCTTAATCAGTACTCGGTTTAGTGTGTATTCCAATTTTTTTAATGCATATACACAAAAGAATAATGGAAGATATGTACGACTCATAATTGACCATACCATGTCTAACAAGCTAGGGTTCCTCCTTTCACTAACACCCTTACACTGTGATTTTGAGGTAGAGTTAGTTGATTTAGAATCTTAAAACCTATAGAAAGTAGATAAAGTATTGGTTAATAAATTCACCACCTCAATCTAATAAAATATTCTTTATCTTTATTCCAAGTTTATTATCTACATAATTATTAAATTATTTGAATTTCTCAAATGAATTGGACTTATAACCCATTAAGTAGACATAGCCATATCTACTCAAGTCACCAGTACAAGTTATAAGGTATGAATAAACACCTCTATATTCTACAAAAAATGGTCTACACACATCAGTATATACCAATCCTAAAATATCTTTGGTCCATCAAATCTGACCACCGAATAGAGGTTTGGTCATTTTTCCTTATAAACAAACATGATATGTTTCAAGTCATTTTATCTCAAAAAATTATATGTAACCATCTTGATAGACCATTTCCAAAAAACTTATCATGTACATGAAATAGATGGTGACATCATAGCTGGGTGTTAGATGATTAATGTGAACATGATTTTTTATCCATTTCCAATACTTGGTTTTCAGAATTTAAAACATAAAGTCCATTATTTAAATATACCTTAACATAAAAAATGTTGTATTAATAAAAGAAATAAATTTTATTTCCACACTTTAAAATAAAACCATCTTTATATAGGAATTACACAAAAATTATGTTCCTATTAATAGTTGGTAAATGATAATAATCCCTTAAAATCAATATAATTCCTATTGGAAATGACATGTGGTAGTCACAAATGTCTAGAGAAACTAGCCTCACACCACTGGAAGCTCACAAATCCACCTATCCTCTAGTAATCTATTGGAATATACCTAGTTTCTATATTTGGATACAGATGTGAGAACCACGCACGATATCTAATACCTAATGTGTAGATATTTAAATATTACATTTGATAATGAACCCAACATTATCTTCCCCTTTCATCTGGGTGCAGTTATTTTTCCAGTGGCCTTTCCAACCACAATCAAAACATACTACCTCATTTTACTTTCCCTTCCTCTATATCTTTATCTTCTTGGATGGATGGTGATCATGATATTTAGGCTTGTTATGTGTCTTGGACCCCTTATCCCAATTCATACTTTTTTTATTCTCTAAAAGTACTATAAGTTTGTCACATGCCATGTCCTTATACACTTGGAAAATCATATTAATAAGTTATAAAATAATCCTCTAATTATTTCTCATGTAATAATTAACAATAAAATTGGATAAGGTTTTGGGTAGTGAGTAAACTATGAGATGTATTTGAAACTCATCATGGAATTTAATCCCTAGGATGTGTAAGTGTTAAATATAGCCAATAATCTTGACTACATGAGGCCCCAGTAGAGAAATCTCTCCAAGATTATTTGTAAATAGATCAATGTATATTTTTTGTATCTCTTGTCTCATATTCTATGGATATAGCTACTAAAGGTGATGCATCATTCTATATACATCCATGACCTCATGTTTCTTTAAAATCTCATTGGTCATGGATGAGAAAATGAAACACTAAACATATTTAGTGTCATTCAAATTTTTCTTATAGAGATATAACTCTTCCTCACTAACCTCATTACCATGAATGTCAATAATAAGTTCTTCCACCACATATAATTTCCATTCATGATATAGTAAAACATGTAAACACGTTTTCTATTTATGGGACTTTTTTATATTGAGAAGGTTATCCTTCTCAATTATGGATACCTGTGATATGTATGAATACATTTTAATTGTTGTTTTAACAAAGAATATTAGTATAATTTTAGTACATTATCTGATCAAATTTAGAAAAATAAATAAGTATTATATTTATTAATCTCCTACTATTTTATCAAAACCCAATAGCCATCACCATTGGATCAAAAATATCTTGTTGCTTGGAAATTCTAGTAGAAAGGATCCATATTCCCATTATTATCACCCCAACATTGATTGTTCAAGAAATTTGAATAGTTTTAGGTTGGAATTATAAATTCATACAATATTAAATCATAGCTCCTTGATCTATTGAGTGCACTCCTCGATCCTGAAATCCTAAAACCGGATTTCCACAACCCGTTTCCTATTAGTTATCCCAATCCTAATTTTTCAATCAACCCTTGAAGTGATCTAATTTAATTAAACTTAAAACTTCAATTTATAATTCTCCAATAATTTAAATCACCCCAAATGATTCTAGTCATGCATATTGAACTACGGTTCGATTTTAACTGAAATAATGGAAGTCTATATGGATATAATATATATAATTGAGGTATTTCATATTTTAAGAAAAATTATCCAACTATTGTCTTCATTACCTAATTTTTAATATTAAGATGATTTAGTTAAGTTAATAACCATGTATTAGATAATATTTATGCATAAGAGAGTTTATTATAGTTCTATCTTTCTTGATTGTTAATTCATTAATTCACGTGATTACAAAAAAATATAAAAAATGAAATGATCATAAAACGTGATAGAAATAAAATAATAAAGTGGTATGATCATGATATTTTAATAATGGTTAGTTAATCTAGAATATGATAAACTAAACTTTGGCCTTGGGGAAAAACACCTTAAACCATTTATGGTTCATGTTACAAAATTCCACCTATCCACCTATGTATCTCTATTAGATTGGTTTCACCATATCTCAAAAAATGAACCACATCCCCAATCATGGGAGCTTCATCCAATACATATGGTTTTACTCACACATAGGTGAAGGGAAAAAAGGATTGGTTAATGGGTTTACTTAAAAGAAACCATGGGAACATAAGACATTAAATAATGATAAGAGATATGACAGGCAATCCAAAAAATTGATTTAATAATAAATTAAATGAAACCAATCACATACAAATGTCTGGTCCACACTCATGATCATCAAGATGCTTGAAAATTATTAAGTATTTAATAAATTTATCATTAAATTCTAATCATTCTTATTTATTATAAATTGTTCGCGAATAAATTAATTATTTTCTTTAATTAATCAATCATTTTATATTAATTACCATCTGAATTTACTTAAGATTCTCATCTATCATAATTTTAAACAAATTAAAAAAAATTATTTAAAATTAAATATTTATAATAAAAATGTACATTAGAGGAAACATGGTGAGTACCCATGTGAACTACCCAATATGTATTTTACTCAAATATGGTTTAATTTTTGACATGGAAATACACAACATAATCATGTAATTTTATATTGTGAACTATCGTCTTAATTCTCACACACTATACATGCTCTTTAATTAGCGTGTTATGCTTTATTGTGAGTAGAGTAATAACTGTAATACTACTTATAACTGATATGTAAATTTTAACATCACATAGAAATTAATTATATATTTATATAAATATATAACCTATCACATGATGTGTCCTATCAACTTAATGACCACACACAATCACATGCTGACATGTTTTTCACAATATAATAAATTAATTTTTAATTATGTATAATTTGGTAAAAGTTCAAGGCATTTACATTTAAATACATAGAATGTATTATTCTCATTGTATATTCATGGAACATGCCTAGGGACTCAGTGTTTAACTATTCCATGGAAAACATTGGATTATACAATTTATACATGGGCAACATGATGTGTTATATTTGAGTAACACGATCACCACCCATGTAGGCTGTGCAAGAAGTTATATAAGATGTATATGACTAAAGGACTACATGTATTGTACTATTTAATTAACATGGTGTGTACTATGGTCTTTAAATAGTTATAAATAATTATGAGACCCCTTGGATACCACTTGTAGTTTTCAGGAACAACGTAAATGATAGATGGGTTGTTCCCAAATTTTCTTTTTGTATTGATTGATGATTAATCCAAGATTTACAAAACAATATATTCCATGATAAATGTAATTGAATCAAAGAATATAAAAAATTGATAAATTATGGAACTGAATCATATAATTTTTAAATATTATTTATAATTTATTTGAGAAATTAAATAATTACCTTACATGATTTTTTTATTTGATGATGGATCTGAAAAAAGTTCTATGTAGTACCATATTTTTGTTGTATAAATCAAGATTATATTCCCTCTAGTGGATATCCACATGTGGTATATTAATCTTCAAACACCATTGTAGAAATATTCGAGTGTTTTCATAGTAGATCATATCTCTTTCTTCATTTTCTTTTGATCACCCTAAGAATCGCTTTCAAAGTATTCTCCTTTATCTATCTAAGATAAAGAGTGGAAGGTGGAAGAAGATCCCTCTACTTTCATAGGATCATTATTGGATAGGGATATCTCTAAGTCTTGAGTGGATTCTCTCTGGATGTCATTGTGCATAAAAAATGAAGTGGAACTCTTTAAAAAAAATATAATTGGGTTTATATACAACTAGGATTAAAAATAAATAATTTGAAAAGTTATATTTATTAATTATTTAATCTATGTGGAAACCCATGACTATAATAATAATAATAATATTATTATTTATTTTCATGTACCAAACTCGTGAATTAAATTAAATTTTATTTGATCAAATAATATTCAATATATATTATTTCTCACCGGACCATTAAAGCCAACAATCATTAGTCTATAATATTTATTAGTCCTTTCAGAATGATTATTTATTTAATTAAAAAATATAAATACATTATTCTCCAATAAATAAATAAATATTATATTCACTAAATATAAAATAAATATTTAATAATTATTCTGCTCACATAATATTCTATCGAATAACTGGTGATAGAAAATATGATATTAAAAAAACATTAATAATTGTTAAACCATTTTTTGGAATAATATTCATTAAAATTTTTAAATAATATATTATTTAACTAATATTTGAGATACACTTAGTGTGTGACCATCTAGGCCTCTTTTTCATTGTCATTATTCAAAGAATCCAAATGTACAAGGTTAGAATCTAACAGCATACCAAGGCACCTGTAGAGAAATAAGTTAATATTGTAATATCATAATACCTCATATGGATTCATACTGTGTAATATAATCCCTTTATCATGAAATCTCTAATCAAGTAGGTTGCATGTTTGTGCCAACAACCTATGTGTTCAATGTCTCTTTCATTGAATTTCCAAAAATCAAACTTGCCTATATAATACCATGGCCATGGATTTATTTAGGCTATATCATTTCTATAAAAGGGCGTAATATATCAACATCCATTAAAGAATAAAATGTAAAAATAATTTCTCTCATTATTCATTAATGAAATATTACTCATGATGTACCCAACTTATCCTACCTTGAAGTGAACATATGTTGTCATGGTTTTCATAAATACACCAATGTACATGGCATATATCACTCATTAATAATAAATTTAAAGTGTAAAGATCATTGAACACGTTTTAAAATAGGAACCTCCAATCACACTTATAAATGTAGATTTACTACTAGCAGGTTTCATTCTCATAATATCCCACAATTGATATTATCATGGGAAGACACCATGAGAAGGTTCCTCAAAGTCCTATGAGTTTACACCCCTAATAGCATGAATCATTTATGTCCCTGAAATGATTTCATCCATATATAGATGATATATTTAAGAATACTATCATGGAGCTTCTATGTTCTCATCATAGCGGAGAACTAATGTGACCTTATAATGTGATATCTACCCTTAAGATATAATGATATACTATGTTACACAAACAAACAATCATGATGTGAGAAAGATTTTATGGAAATTAAAAAAAATGAATACATGTTATCATAAAGTACAAAGAATTTGGTTCTAGGGAACCAACTCTAATAATACATATAATGAGGGGTTAGAGATGCCACACATACTATAATTAATTAAATAGTTATTACAAACACACAAGCATTTCAGTAAATAAACAAATAATTAAAATAAAAGATGTACATTGGTCTGTGTCATCTCATGATCAGTAGGATTACAATATATTTTCAAAATGAAATGAAATTTGATGATAATTCAATTTGGGGGAACAAATTTTGAATTAAAATAGCTATATCTAATTTTAGTTCATAACTACCTTGTTTTATTACCTCAAAAATTATTTTATTTAATTACAAATATTTATAAATATTTTTTTTGGTTTTTTTCCTATGATTTTTAGGGTTTTTATGTATTTAAAACACCCTAGGGTGTTCCAATTACTATTCATAGGTACTATCAACATGTGAATATTATTTAACCATGGGTTATTTTACATAGTTATTTTTCATTGATAATGTTCATCTATGTTGTTCATCTGCACTACTCAGTCTATATATATATATATATTTGTTTTTTATAATTTTTTTTATAGATATTCAATTTAAATTATATATATATATATATATATATATTTTAATATATATATATATATATATCTGTGTGTGTGTGTGTCTGTGTCAACAAAATCCATGGAAGACCATATCAGCCACACCCTTTGAAAAGTTTAACTGCAAAATTAACATTAACCTCATGTAACTATTCATCCAGATTAAAATAATAAAATATATACCTATTTTAATTTATTTTTTTTAACCGAGAAATAAATTATTTAATCTTTGTATTGTTATAAATCACTCTTCTAACCTCATATCTAAAAATATTTGGTAGAATTGGGACCATATAAAAACCCTATACACAAATTCATGAAAATTTTGTATTCATTTAAATTAATTCTACACACGATCACTCATATACCACTTGTTAGTATCGATCATGAAGTGGAATCATAAAAATTCAATATTTAAAATTTTATAATCAGTAAAAAGTCAGTGTAATTTCTCCATCACGCAATACCTCATTGAAACCTAATGATCTTTTATGGATGGAATTAATCCCAAAAATTTAATCAATGTAATATCTCATTTATTTGAAGATACAAGAAGGTTCCACTATTTTTTAGTGATCCCTACTACAATGAACTGATATTGGATCCCTATAAATCACTCACACATGGAAAAAAAGTTTTTTAGAGCATTTATAATAAAATTATCGGTGAAAAAAATGATAAATAAAAATTGTTTTGACGTCCTGATGATAATCATGATACCACTTCTTTAATCCAGTAAGGAATACATAGATCGGGGTGCTCAAAGGGACTCCTAATCACTCTATAATGTGGTTGAGAGGAGATAGAATCTCCCAAATTAAATTAACTGAATAGTTATCTGAATTTGGGATTCTCTCAGCTTGTATATATATGTTAGACTTAGAGAAATTATACATTGGTCCCCAAATATGTTTAACCATCTAAATAATCCATAAATGAAATTTTATAACCTATTATCAATGTTATAAATGAAATTTATAATTTATCACTTGTAACATGAAATATATGTTGTGTGATAAAATAAAATTCACTAACTTGACTCTATTATCCTCCAAATATCATATGATCCTTGAATATTAAGTATTCATTCATAAAATATTTTTCCATAGATTCATTGAACTTCTTCTGAATACTATGAATAAATAAAATAAATGATTATTATTTTAAACATGAATAACATGAATTTTTTTATATCTTGGTGAGAATTCAATCTCAAATATATATCAAACCCCTATGTGGGTCCCACTATGTCCTAAACTTAGATTCAATAGAATAGGCATCACATTGGAATATGCTTATTGTGTGACCATCTATTCAATTATCACGATAGTAGTGACTGATACTCACAAAAATATGAACATAGTCTAGAAACTCATTATGGACCCAATGGAGATAAGGTTTAGTCATAGAAATGACAACCTCTTATATAAACACACATTGTAAAATATAAACTTTTTCTCATTTGATATCTCATAAAGCATGATCCGCTCCTCATGTCATCATTTTTTCATTATTTATTATTTTACTATAATACTAGATAGAATTACCAATATTCTACTATAGACATGTATTTAATAAAGGTACTACCATCTAAGTAAACTAGACCTAATATAACTCATAGTGAACTTGAATGTGACAAATCATGTCTTTATTATTCAATACATTACATACAACCAACGAAAAACCAAACACAAGATACCCCTCTATAAACATAAATGTAATGGTTTTCATATTGAATCAAAGCATGAGATTAAATGGTACACATTTATAATGATATCAAGTTAATATACCGACACACATTTTAATATATAGGAACTTCCAATGACATATGTAACATGTGGTATTCCTATTTACGAGTCAGACCTCATGATCTCATCTATATGAAATCACAATGTTAAAACTTCATGAGAAGAAGGATCAATGTTTATAATCCCCCAACATATAATAGTCATACATCATCTGTGTCATGTTGGCATGATGTATCTAGATATTATAAAATAAATTTAGGATTATTTTCATGGTATCTAGGGGTTCTCATGATGGAGGGGAACTATTATAACCATTATATAAGAAATGAAATCTAAGTAAATTACCAATTATATAGTACATGTAGAATAAATCTTATTATTTTTGTAAGAGAATAAAATATGTATATATTAAACTATATACATGTAATGGTAATAAAAGTACATAGGGGAGTTGGGTCTATGGATCCCATTAACAACACCCCTTGAGGAACCTTGAATATTACCCCTTTAGGAACCTTATGTATCACCCATTTACCATTATCACTAATTTTACTAATTCTAGAAACCTTATGAATCAATTAAAAGACTCTTATATATCACCCTTAGTCATTGGAAATGCTCTTACACAGTAGGGAGATGACCATTATTAATCATAGGTTCTACCAATTATTTACCATTTTTCTAACCTTTGCATATTAGGGAGTCACATTTATGTATCACAAAAAGACTCTTACATATCACAAGGAACAAACATCACTTAGCCAAACTTCACACTATAGGGTAAGTTAAAGTTATACATACATATCTCATAAGGTTTCTCTTATGTATTCCACTTTACACAGTTTTACCCTTATAAAATCAAGGCCTTTCTAGAGTTAGTCTTGTATATGATAGGGATTCCAACACTTCCATTTTCACACAACATTACTCTTTTGTATGTGGTACCCATATATAAGATTAACTTCCACAAACTCTATGAAATAACCATTTCTATCCAACGATTGACATTATAATTCTTACACATCATAAAAAGACTCTTACATATGGAAGATTAAAAATTCTCATAATTGTTTTACTAATATCTCTAGACATACATTTCCTAAAACTCATACCAGTTATACACTATGAAGAAACACATGAAATTCATATAATTTATAGAACATCTCTAAAAGACTATGAACATACTATTTTAATAAAAACAATTCAAAAATTACCTCCAAAATTTTACAAATATATAATTTATTCCTCAGTAACGTGAGACACCACTTAGGACTCTAAAAACATTTAAAACATCTTATAAATATGTTCCAATTCTCAAAATACTGATCTAAATTTTTTTTAAAGAAAACCCCCACTTGATTACCAAAAATTAAAATTTACCATGAAAACAATTACCTACAAATGTGAGGGTCCCGTAATTATTAATATATAACACAAATCTATATTAATATCATAAATCACCCATATTAGTTTTGAATCTAGTATTAGTGAAATCATTTAAAATTAACTCTACCTCACCTCTAAATACCATGAAGATATATTTAGTTATTCTTGAGCACATAATGATAATTTTCATATAAATCGGTAACTTATACAATATTTTATTAGTATTAATTGGTTATACTTAATGTATAAGAGATATAGAGTCACCTATAATTAAATATGACATGCATAACCTAAAATGAATTATTGGTGATATTGTTAATGAATATGGGATCTCATTTACGTGTCACATTTATATCTTAATATATGGAAATTGTACCTTTATATGACTCACACTATGTAATAATGATATAAATACTCTATTAGATTCCCCCATGCTGAAAATATTTATAACATTGAAGATATGTGTTTTTTTAATTAAACTAGGGAACACTTAAATATGTATTTATATAGTACCACACCCTATATATCAGTTGTTTCACTAGTTTCTTTTTTTGAGATACATTTTCCCAACCATTTCATTATATATTTCAATATAGAAATTTAATTTTTGATTAGTATTATATCATCCACATGAGACACCAAAAATTTAATAGTACTACATTTATATTTCTCATATATATAAGACTTGTATAAATTATTTAGGAAAAAAACTCATTTAAAACATTATAATATTGGATATTCCATATTTTATATTCTTGTTTCGATCTATAAACTGACTATTGATGCTTTTAAATCATAACAATAATATTTATATCCTAAAAACTTTATGTTGAATCATATAAATTTCCTCAAATAGATTTAAAATTAGTAATGAAATTTTGAAATAAATCTAAAAGATTTCATAATTACATAAGTTTTTATATAAAAAAATTTGAATTGAATTTATCATATGTATTGATAATATGGTTTCTTCATAATTAATTCTATAAATTTGTTTGATAATTTTCACTATGAATCATTATTTATAGAGACACACATTACCATCCATGTTAGTATTATTTTATAAAAACAACTTTCACCCAACTGATATCACACCTTTAGGTTGTTTAATGAAGTGAAAACTTGATTCGTGTACATGGATCCCATTTTAGATTTAATATCATCTATCTATTTCTTATAATCCAAACAAATTATAAATTCATGATAGGTGGTAGGTACATAAATTATGAACATGAAATCATTAACATACAACATAATCAATCTATATCTATGGGGACCCTAACAAATATTACTAGTCATATTCAATTATTGAAATATGTAAATTAAATTTGTTTTTATAACTACTTGTATTACCAAATATATTTATATATTTATAATTATTATTATTTATTTGTCTTGAAATTTAAAAAGTTAAAATTGAATCTAACCTATTTGTTAATAAATGATTTTTTGTCTCATTAATTATTCTATATTGAGACACAAAGACTATTTTTTTAATTACAATGATAATAAACAATAATTTATTTGTTATATCTAATAAATAATAACATGTTGGGTTTAAGGTCAATTTTATCTTTATAAATATACTTAATATAATCATTGTTATCTAAAAATATTATAAAGGATAGTTTGGGATGTTTCTCAATCTATATATAATATGGTGTCATTGTAACTTCCTTAATTAGGTCCAAGATCATTATGAAATCAAGTATTTAAAGTTCATAACCCTAATAAAATATAATATTATTAAATAAACTCATAATTTATTAAACTATTTCTAACATTTTATAATTCATCCTTTTATATAAATCATTCCAATATTGTGTACTTGGAATAGTGTTATTAAAAAAAATTCAATCTCTCATATGATCATAAAATTCTTGACTTAATTATTCCCGACAATGATATAATTAAAGTATCATAATACTCTTTACAACCTAATTATGTACTTTTCTTTTTAAAACCATGAACATTTCAATAGCTTTATACATGTTCTTCATAAGAAAAAATAACCATACTGACTAACGTTATCTATAAATGTTATAAATTACTTATAACCACCTCTTTCTTATAAAATAATTATCCCACATACATAATTATCTACTAAAAAATATATACTTCTAGATGATTTATATTTTCTAATAAATGGTGTTTTACCTTTTTTTTAAAATAAAAAAGATTCTCATTTATCAAATGATTCTAATAATCCATCCTTTTAGTGTATTTAGATAAATTTATCATTTATATATCCAAGATGAAAAAGTGTAAAGTAATTATTATTTGAATCATTGACTTTTATCATATTATTTTAAATGTTAAATAGGATTATCTAAAAAACGGGCCTCTATGAATTTTTGACAGATGGATGGCTAGGATGCACAGTGACTTGAAGACCCATTTTTTGGCCAAATGGTACTTATTTAACTATATTTTGAGTACACATTAGTTTTTATATTCAAATATAGATGTTTAGGTAAATAATCATGTTATATATATCACATATGAATCTTGGATAAAATAATAGAGAACAAATTTTCCATATTTAATTGATAAATCATCCTAAAATAATTTCTTCAGGTACCTATAATTGAGGGTTAACTTTATAGGTGAAAACATATGTCCACAATCATATATGATTACCTAAAAATTTTGGTTGATTATATCCCACAATCCAGATGTTATGGAATCATTGCATGGTGTTTATTAAATAAGAGGGGTAAATTATTTAACTATCTTTCCATTTTCAATTTTACGATTTCTTGAAAAATTATCCACCATAACTTGTTAAATTAGATGATATCACTACTGAAATTCTTGCACACTAAATAAATTAACAATAAAAAACAAGACCTAACGTATAAGGTTCACTACAAAATTCAATAATCTACCTTAGAATGATTCAAAAATCCCAACATTATATATTTCTCTAGAATCACCATGTGGAAAAAAATAGGAAGGGAATATCTATAAAATCATATTATAATAATTCAATATAGTAGTCTGATGGCATAATACAATGGGTTTATTCCATGATCAATATTATTGTGTAGTATTATTTTATTCTTCAATGAGTTAGGGATTATCCTTTTTCATATGATTTTGTTGTATCCCAACAATTTATGGTGATCACACACTCATTAGAGATGTATAAAAACTTTTCATAATTCTTAAACTTTAATGAACATCAAAAGTGTGATAATCACACTCAAACCAAGTTTATACTCTTCTTCTTCTTCTTATTTTACAATTTATCTCTTTCACCCTCTTCTATCTTTTCATTGTAATCATTTATATTATCTTCAATATCTATACACTAATAAATAATCCATATTCTTATTTTATCAATGAAATTTGAATTTCAAAATTCAATAATAACTTCCACTTAAACTTCTACCACTTCTTTTAGAGAAACTGTATAAATCCATACTTTCTTTCCACCCTTGAAGTGTTTTGGGGGATTCAAGATTCAAGTTAGAGAATCCCATAATTTATCCAAAATCTATATTAGAAAAAGTATAAAATTTTGCACATTGTTATTTTCTATAGTGTTACCATATTCATTTCACCATGACCATGATCTTCATAAAATGACATGGTACAATGCGGCAAGATACTACAGTTTCCCACCAAATATATCAAACTATCCAAGTATCTTGTGGCATGATAAATCATGATTTTTGAGAGATCATTGAAAATCTACACAAATATAGAAATAATGAAAATTCATGGCCTCAAAATTATTAAATGATATTGATCTTCATAGTAAAATAAATATCTTTATGGATTAATCATGTTTCCCACACCAAATAGCGAAAACACAAAAAATCTCAACATTCCCTTTATAATGTTATCTTCATATCATAATGAACCAACACAAAATGTCTTCAGATTCCATAACCCAGTCATTCCTTGAGAAATACCTTTATAATGTGACTAACAATGTGTTACTGTAATTTAATATAATATAGAGTGTTTTTTAGTTTTATTGGGGTCATTATAGCATGATTAATCTTATCGCTTCATAAATATCTCTAAACATCATTGAATCACTCCCAAGCCATGGAATGAACTTCAACCCAAATAAACCACTATAAATCACATGAGTTTGAATGTAATTTATATATTGGCTAATTTTTTGAAAACATAATCCAAAATTAGTATCATAAACCACATCTACTTGATCTTGTCTTCACATTAACAAACTCCCCCTTTTATAAACATCTTTTCTTGAATAACTCTTTATTAACTTAACAACTCCTAGTTTGAAAGATCTTCTCTAATATTCTGGTATCAACAATACCCCCTATGTATTTTGTTCATCCATTAATACTATAATATTATTTTCAAATGTAAAACATAAATTACCCATCCCACTAAGAAATGAATCATCTTCCAATCAATCAAATAAAAAATGAGTTTAATTGGTGTAGGAAAAAAGAACTATAAACAAAAATACCAAAGTTACCTATTATGGTAACTCACTTCCACTTTCAAAAAACTTATTCCACTTATTACAACTGATTGAAAATTAAATTTTTATTAAAGAAAAAACTGTTGTGGAAAATGTGAGAAACCAGTAGTTCAAGCACTAAAAAAATAGATGAACCATTAAAGAACAACTTAAGAGGATTAGATTTGGTCTCCCTGCGTAGATTCCAAGAGATACTACTAACATGAGTATTGGAATCATCCTTCATAAGGTCTTTGAAATGATCCACTAGTTTTTCCCAAGCCTGAATGTACTCTTCTTGGTTGATATTCCCATAATTAGATCCCCTAATCAATATCAGATCCTATTTTTCAATCCAGTTACTCTTCTCCTCATTGGTAACCGCCCTCACGGGTCTTCCCATCATCCTATTATATTCTTCTTCGGTAGCATTAAATGTTAATTTTTTTCACCATTTCTTCTCTTGAGTGCATAATCAGATCCAAAGAAGGGTCTATCACTATACCGGACTCACACGGTTGGCCAATGTTAGCCTTGGAAGGAGAAAGGGGATCGCTGACCATCATCTTGTCTTTAGACTTCTTCTCAGATCTAGTCTCCCTTGGTGGTGGTAAATAAGAATAGTCTTTCCTCTCTTTCTGAGTTCCCCTCTGGCTCTCCACTTATAACAACTCATTCTTTCAAAAATATTTAAAAATATTCTTAAATGTTCTAAATAAAAATATCCCTATGCACATTCTCAACAAAAAATATAAGAATAGTTCAAAAATTGAATTCATAGCTTTTCTATTTAAAAAATTCCCCCAAAATATATACTCCCCTTTAATAAGATAATTTTACCCCATTTAAGAAAATATATACCTCTTTATTTATGTTGTTATCTACTCCCCCTTTAACAAACAAAATCAATAGAACATGTGATATGGGTGATGGGAATTCATATCTTATTATTTGATTAGTGAAGGCTGAGATTTATTTTTTAACCTATATACCTTTGTTTTCAACTCCCCATTTGACTAAAAACCTCATCGATCAACCAAACACTTATTTAAATCCAATTTCATAGTATAATTAAACTTATTCAGGGAAAATTCAGAGGTATAACATGTGAAAGACTCTCACTTCTTGCTTCCCTTCACTTTAACTTTATTCATAGAACATTTACATCATTTTATTAAAATTACATAAACATTTTCATCTATCTTTACCTAATATGTTTTTTTGAGATCACTCATTCAACATTCTTCTTGAGTAGACTTATTTTTACACACTTTTAGCATAAAAATTATATTATCCAAATATTTTGAATAATATATTTGGTTGTCATAATATATATTATTATGTTTTTTTGTTTGAAATATCCATAAAAAGTAATTATTTCCAAACATAAAATATGATTTAATAAATGGATAGATAATATTTATTAAGTTATCTAATTTTTCATAAGGTGATTTTATATAAGGATATATATATTAATTTTATTAACTTATAATGATATATAACATTTTTAAAATTTTAGAAAAATATTATAGCATGATATGAAAGAGGGGTGTGAATTTTTATTTTGAAATGAAATTTAGTTATTATAAGAATAATATAGATATTAAGCTTTGATCTTTGTTTAAAAATATATTATTAATAATTATAAATTTATTTTAGTAAAATTAATAATATATTTTTATTAAAAATTAAAAAATGAATAAAAATTATTTTGTAAATTTTTTATAAAAAATAGGATGTAATAGTAGATAGTAAATGTGATGTATAATCACTATTTTTTATAAAATTATGATAAAATATTCTAAATTATATGTTTAATTAAATTATTATATTTTAATATTTTAAAGTATTTATTTTGAAATTCAATGTTCTAATTTAAATAAATGTTTATTAATACTTTTTAATTAAAAAAATTCTTTTTAAAATAAGAATTTTAATTTAAGAATAATTCTACTTCTAATAATTATATTTATATATAAGTTGATATATCAAATTATAGAAACCTATTTTACATGTATAATATTATAATATAAAAAAATATAATAAAATTATCATTTAATTAAAAATAATATTTTTATATATAATTAAAAATTAAAATAGTTATCCTTGATGACGTAGTGCTTGTGCAACATTAGAAAATTAAAATTTGTTGTATTAGAAACAATATTGAAGAATTGGTAATTTTATGTTTATATTGAGAGATACATTTTAATATTAATAATTATTTTAATGTATACTCATGAATTTTTTAATTATAAAACATGTTAATCATTCAAATGTTTACTCAATACTGGGATAGTGTAAGAAAATCAAAATTATTGTCTTAAAATGTTATGATGATAAGGATGAAAATAAAATATATTACTAAGGGTTTATATGATAATAATGATTAATATTAAATTATTTTTATGTTAAAATATTATTTTTAAAAATTAAATAACAGGATAATTATCCAAAATGCATACATAGTGTTCACACAGTGTTTGTGCATAAAGAGGAAAATTGAAAATTGAGGTTATAATATATGTTAAAAAGTTAATTTTTTGATGAAATAAGGCTTTGTGTGAATTTTATGGATAATTACTAAATTTATGTAATTATATAAATATTAAAACATGAATTTTGTAATATTCAAGTCATTTTAAGATTAAATTAAAAAAAATAACCCAATATATATGATATTTTTTGTTAAAAATAATTTATAAATAAATAATTAAAAATAAAAATTTATATTGAATCAATTTTTTATGAGTAATTGTTTAAAATGTCATCTATTTTCCAATTAGGATCCACTTTCCTTTTGAAAATTACTTTGTTGATCCTTAAAGATTAAATATTATAGAAAATGGCATTGAATGAGATATTTAAATGGGGAATCATTACACCCTTTCAAAACACATCTAAAATTTGTTTTTGTATCAATATTAAACACAAATAATGATCTAAAATTCATTTTACACATCCATAAGGAAATTTTCTAGCCAAAAGTGCCTTATTTGAAAGAATAAGTTTCAATCCAAAAGATGCAATTTAAAAAACCAATCAAGGTTTCCAAACACAATCATTCCTTTCTTATTTTGGAATATTTTACCTTTAAACTCTTTTAAATCTCCATTTTCCAAAAAAAATTATAATATTCTGTTATAAACACCATGTTTTTTTCATTGTTAATTTTATATTATTCATTTCGTTTTTGTGAACCCTTTTTGATAAGTATAAATTATATTAAAGAAGGGTTTTTAAAATCTATGTCTTTCAATTTCCATTCTCATCTAACCATTTCCAAAATATGGATATCATTTAAAAATATTTTTTAAATATTTATATAATTCTTATAAAAAAAATTTTATGAAACTAAAATAGTTTTTAGTCTTTATTTTATTTTAAACTCTTAAAAAATATCAGACACCCATGGTGGTTTTATGCTACCTAATTGAACGATGGTATTTTATTTATAAACTAATCCTTGTAAAGAAATTATTGTAAATTAATTTCATGATTTAATATATTATAAATAATTAAAGAATTATTTTTTTATGATTATTTAATGATAAAATAGTCATGATAAAAATGATATTAAATGTAAATAATAAAAGTTATTTTTAAGTATCTAAAACAAGCTTATCGAGGAAGACTTTTTAAAATTGTAACTTTATACAAATATATTGACCAATTTTTCTTCTATAATGATATCAAAAATATACCTTGAAACTAATGAATATTATGTAACCATTTTATAAGGATATTTTACAAATTCTATTATACCAAAATTGTTTTGTAACTATTGACCAAACAACATCAAAATGACTGAGTCAAGAAAAACTATTCCAATGAATAAATAATGCATGAAAGTAAATGAATGAAAAATAATAACAAGGTTGAAAATGGTTATGAATAAAGTAAACTATTAATATAATTTTCTTATTCCAAAAGTTACGGTATGTACAATGCAATTTAGGAATTGCGATAAGGGGTTAAATTTCAAACCATTACTTTTAATGTTTTGAAATATTTATATCAATTAAATATCTATAATTCTCTAAGAATATTTCCTCTGGTATTATTATTTATATTTATCAATATTCTATGTTTTGTTTCCATTTTCCTATAAATAAGGTATTTGATAACCCATTCTTTTAAACTAATTTTTTGGGTGGTTTTTCTGAAAATTTATGTGCTTATGAGTTGAAATATAAATTTTTATGAGTTTTATTAATGGTATTGTTAAATATAGGATTAAAAGTGTTTTATTCATGTTATGTTTCATTTAAATTATATATTATAATCGGGGAACCTAATATATATCCCCCAATGCTTTGTTTTATTTAATCTCTAGAGAAAATATATTGGAAGTAACTGAATGGGTTATTCCATGGAATAGGTGATCAAAATGTTAATTATGAATTATATGTCCCATGAAACCTTCATGATTATTTTATTTCATTTACTCTTACATTGAATATTGTTTTATGGAATTATTTTAGAAAATAGGTTTGTTTCTGGGGTAAATATATGTTTATACAAGTCTAAAGTTTATTATTTAAAAGATAAAATTTTTCTTAGGTTTTCAAATATATCAATGGAATAAAGGGTTTTCTTTCTTTTTTTTACCCCATAATATGATTTATATTCTCACACCATATTTTCAAATGATTTTATAGTGTTTAAGGATGTGTAGGAATAATAAATAATTTAATGCTCCAGTTATAGAGATATTGTCTTGAATGGGGAAGGGTATCATTTCAATAACTTTTTTTTGTGGAAAAAAATTATATATAGTGAAAATGTGTATTTTTTAATGTAATGAGTTTCCAAATACTATATCATTATAAAAATAATGGTTTTTTGTTTCTAGTGATAAGATATTATTATAATACATGTTATTATGTAGTGGTAATGTTCGAACCTTTACGGTTGATATCAAAAAATATTTTAGATTAATTTAAAGTTAAATATATTGGTTAGAAAATAATGTAATGGTTTTTTATTGGTACTAAAGTAGTTTTTTTAATATAAAAAATTTATTTATAATTATATTTGTCTGATATTTTTTATTATTCTTTGGTTTTATAAATTATTTTATCTCACCTATGTATATTTTAGAAAGTTTTTCTAAAGAGGTAATTTTGTGAATGAAGTAAGAAGGGAAAAAGATAACAATACCCTTCTAAATAAGCAACCTAAAATTCTTGTTTTTGGAACTGGACATATTATAGTTTTATTAAATCAATTTATAGAGGCCATAAATTATGGTACCAATTCAACTAAATTATCTACAAAGTAATATGACAACAGTAGATTATTTCATGCGATAACATCCTCCAACATTTTGTGGAAACTCACACCCAGTGATAGACGAGGGATTCATAAAGGCTTCTTAATATATATTTGAATTTATATGTTGTTTGAATCATCAAAAGTTAACTCCTGTGATTTATCTTGTTGAATTTGAATTTTATTAATAGTGATAACTAATTAATAATACCAAAGAGAATAATGAAATTAATTCCATGGAATGGAAGAAATTTAAATATATCTTTCTTTAAAATTATTTTCCTATATAATATTAACATATAATATAAATTAAAATTCTAGAGTTGATGAAATAAGAATATGAATCAATTGGTTTTTATGAGAAAAATTTTACTAAATTTGGAAGGTATTCACTGAATTTGGTTTTGAACTATACTGGTAAAATTGATAAATTTTATGCAGGCTTGAAAATAATTTTACAAATGGATTTGTTTACTCAATAATTTGAGAGTTATGAAAAAATTGTTTTATGTGAGGAGAAGGTTTATATGGATTTTTATACTTATTATCTCATAAAATCAAGTAAAAGAAGTGGTCAATGTGGAATGTGATTTTGAAATAACTAAAAATATTATAGGTAAACTTATATCATATAATAAATATTATAAAGGAATAATATATTCATAATATTTAATTTTTAATGAGGCATGTCCATTTTTAGTTTTTATTTATACACATTGTGTTAACGAATACACCTACTATGTTTATGGATTTTATGAAAAGTGTATTATAAGAATATTTGGAAAACCTATAGTGGTATATATTAATGATATTATGGTGTATTCTAAATGTTATGAGGGTTATGATAAACATTTTAGGATTTTTCTCCTAACCATAAGATAAAATAAGTTTTATAGAATATTTATTAAATGTGTTCTACATATTTAATTGGTAATATTATAATTAAATATGGCATAAAAGTGGATCCTACTAAAATAAAAGTGGTAAAATAATGTCCATTACAAATTAATATCACAGAGATTTATTGTTTCATTCAAATATATGGTTATTACTGATGGTCCATTGTAAAATTTCCTTGGTTTTCTAATCAATTAACCAAAAAATCAAAATAGTTTTAAATTTATTTGAGAAAATGAATGTTAAGATTATTTAACGATTAAAAAGGAAGATTTATTAATGATCATGTATTATCTTGATCATCAATAAATGGGGAATTTTTTTATTTATAGTGAGGCTTTATAAAAAGAATTTGGATGTTTATTGATCCAAAATGATTGGGGGATGACATATATATTTTGATAGTTGAAACCCCATGAAAAAAATTATCGAACAAAAAACCTTGAGCATGCAGTGGTAACTATTTCTTTAAAAAATTTCAGGTATTATTTATATAGGAAAAATGTGATATATATATATATATAGATCATAAAAAGTATATATTCACTCAAAAATGATTAAACATGAGACAAAGTATATGGTTGTAATTGTAAAATATTATGATGTACAATTCATTATCATCCATGAAAAGAAAAAAAGCTAATGGATACTTTTATTCCAAATGATAATGTATCACTAATAATGTTATGTTTATATCATGATCTATTATTTAATGATTTAATGGAAATTGAATGGAAAATTTTTTAAAGTGTAAATGCCCAATTTTGGAACAATAAATAGTAAAATCAACCATGTTGGAAATAATGAATAATTCTCAAAAATAATTTCATGGATTATAATAGATGATAAAATTGATAAATAAAGTAATGTTATGTGGGTTTAATATTAATGAGAAAGGTGACATAAGATTTGATAAGAGGATATTTTTATCAAAAGACTCGCAGTTGAAACAAAAATTATTTAGTGAGGCACATATCACTCCATATTCTGTTTAGATAGATGGCTCAAAGATTTATAGATATATTTGGGAATATTTTGGAAGGGAATGAATATAGAAGGATATTACTTATTTTACCTTGAAATGATTGATTTTTCAATAGGTTAAAGATATGTGACAAAAACCGAAAGGAGTTATTTTGTTGTAATCAATTCTTGAACAAAAATAGGGACATCTATCCCTGGATTTAATCATGGTATTTCCAAATATATCTCAATATAATAATTTAATATGGGATATTGTTGAATGTTTGACCAAATCTGTATATTTTATTCACATTATAGATAGTATATTTTTGATCAACCTTCAAAAATAT
Source organism: Viscum album (assembly GCA_963277665.1). Classification (NCBI taxonomy): domain Eukaryota; kingdom Viridiplantae; phylum Streptophyta; class Magnoliopsida; order Santalales; family Viscaceae; genus Viscum; species Viscum album. The sequence continues at coordinate 1,893,966,655 of OY728159.1, forward strand.
TTTTTAAGTAGATTGTAAAATTATATATAGTTTCCATTTATATTGTTTTTTGTTGAAATACATGGTTTACATCCATATTTCTGAAAGTACTTCAAAAATTATTAGGTATTGAATTATGTTACATTATATATTTTCATCCAAAACATGATCAATAATCAAAGTGTAAAATTCAATCTTTTTATACACCAACCTTATTCATTTTAATTCCCAAGAGGTTCAAAATAAAACCTTTCATTGGATTAATTTTCTTATAATATTAATTTTTATTCAATTATACATATAGTTTCTTTGGAATAATTTTGTGTAGTGCGGTTTCAAACTCCATATTTCTGGGTTGATGTTGGGGGAAAGGAAGTTTTTTTGGTTCCAAATTAGTGAATGAGATGGTTGAAAAAGTAAAATTGATTCAATATAATATGATGAAGCAAAAAATAGGAAAAAGAGTTATGCATACAATGGAAATAAAGATTTTAATTTATGGTAAGGGACCGTATTTTTCTTAAAAAATCTCCATAGAAAGGTGTCATACATTATGGTGAGAAAGAAAAATTATTCCCATGATTTATTAGTCTATATGAAATCTAGGTGAAAGTTGGATCAGGGTCCTATAACGTATCATTTCGTCCAATTTTATCTCTTCGGTGCAAAATATGCTTCATGTTTCTTTATTAAGAAAATATACATGAGATATATCTCATATATTGAGCCTATCATGACCCATCCCCCGGGGCCCATACCGTGACTACCCCAATCCCACCTTCCATAGGGCAGGGGCTGGCGACTAGCACTTGAAAGGAATATCCCAAAAATTGGGAAGGCATTGCCTTTAAACTTGAAAACTCACCCAAACCAAGCACACAAAAAGATACAAACACAAGATAAAATATAAAGTAACCATGGTGTGTACAGTAATTAAAGGTGCTAGAATACAAGCCCAACTAGAAAGTACAAGTAAAACTAAAAAAGAACAGCTCCTGTGAACACCCACCAAGGACCCTAGATGAAGGGTAGGTATGACTCTCGAATGGTCATCCCTGTGGATCGTCTCATCTAATGTCCACCTCCGACCAGCCTCTAGTCTGGTACCCTCAACCATAATCAGCAATGTCCTGCATCTGCACAAGACACAGTAAGGTGTGGGCGTAGCTCGTGCAGGGGTGAGTATAACGATACTTAGTAGGGACCCCTAGACCCTCGTAGGTCTCTTAGAGTTCCAAAAAGGAAAAACCACAAATCACAAAGCAATAGTCATCAACACTGGTTAGGTATATGCCCATACATATACCTAAGTTATCAAGATAAACAAAGGTACACCACGAAGGTAGAAGTACCACACAGGCAATAGAATAAAGGTAGAATCACCACATAGGAGAATACCATAAAGGTAAGGACTCAGCTCACACCAGGTATAAGTGAAGTGTAGAAGTACAGATAATCAGTCGCGAAGATAGATCATCTTATTCTGTCAAGAGGCACTACTGATGATTATACGGAGTCTGACACACACATGATAGATAGGTACTAACACTCATAATGACCCACATAGGATCTGTATGCGCTGACCCACATAGAATCGTTGAGCGCCGACCCACACAGGATCTGACCCACATAGGATCGGTATGTGCTGAACCACACATGATCGTTGAGCACTGACCCACACAAGATCGGTATGCACTGACCCACATAGGATCACTGAGTTCTGACCTATACAGGATTTATAGGTACTAACCCCCTCAATTACCCACATAGGATTTGACCCGCCCAGAGTCGATATGTAACTAACCTCCGTATTATCAGTCTCCAACCTCCACCTCACTACCAGCCACTGGATTCCTCACACTCAGTGTGCTCGAGTTTCGTAAAATCTATCCCTAGAGATATTTGTCATACCTTGAACACCACTAATATCCACAAAGTAGTAACCCAAAGGCCTGTCATGTCATAAGGGACCCAACACAATAGACGGCGTGTCAATCAGATGCCCGGTATGTAAGTTATTAGAGTTTTCGCTCCAAGGGCCGAGTTGGATTCAGGTTCGATCCAACTCGGTCATACTCTAAATTTATCCAAAACTCAAGTGGATTACAACAAAAAGTACCATCTTGATCCAAGGATTCTAGTGTTGTAGAAGGTTCGTCAAACGGATGCCCGGTTCTCAAGATATGGCCACAAAGGCGAAACTGGGTCCGGATGGGCCTAGGTCTGGTCCGACCTGACCCGGTTCAAGTCGACCCGACCCGATTTGGGTCTAGCCTAGTTTTCCTGGGCTGCAGCAGGCCTAGCCTGCTGGGCCATGGTCCGGCCCAACCCGCGATGGGGGGCGGCCCGGCCTAGCTCACTGGCACGGCCCACGGTCGGGTAGCCCCCCATGGTGGGGTCTTCCCTAGCCGCAACCCGAGGGGGAGACACCCCCCCCCCCCGCAATATTATAAATGGACCGATGTCTGTTTGTTTTCCCTACTGGCACGTAGGACGGATCGACGGTCCCGCTCGGTGCCTCACGGCAGACCGGGTTCCTGGTCGGTCCTCCCTCCAACAGCGCGATGACGCCGCTGTCCCCCTGTGACCGTCAGCGTGCTGACCGCCCTCTGACCTTTTCTTAAGTGTGATTATCATGTCTCCTCCCAAAGGTATCCCCAGATGTGAGGGCCAATTGAATGATTTAATCAGAAACTATAGGTCTTGGAAAATATTCGTGGAAATACGAAATGATTGGTACCTATATCTATTGATACGGCAGCTAGTAGTAGACACATACCATACCTCTAATCATTCATAGAGTCCTTGGGTCAACTCCTTGACTGCATGAAGCTACTCTCTTCCTCTGTCCTCCAGCTCCCTGAGCCTGGTGGGGACCACATTGAGGTGGGTGTTGTAACATGTCGAAATGTACACCATCTCATGCTGCTCTCCTAGCTCTGCTTCCACGTCTTCAGCCATGTAGATTCATCTATCCCTAACACTTCTTCTTCCCAAAACATTTTTACATTCCCAAGTTTCTGAGACTGGTGCCAGTTTCTTGCTTTCCCACTACTAACATTCACTAGCTATATCCACTCAGCCAAAGAACATTCAACTGCAAAGGTTCTCTATAACACCCTAACATAGGTAGGAATGTATAGAGAAATAGTGATGGATCAGAAATCCTTAAACACACCGCACTCGAAAGTCCGAGCCCCAAAGCACTGATCATATCATATTCATCGAGTACCAAGAATGGTTGGTACACCTCGATGAATACTCAACTACTTAAATGTCATCTTTCCGAAGCTGTAGAAGCTCTGGAGAACTCTCATCCACCTCCTCAAGCATGTCCTCAGCCGCCTATGAGTCGGACTCACCTTAGAACCTGAGGGGTATCCGATACTGAAACTCATGTAAGGGACAAATCCTAAATGTGTCCTCTACCGGTACCACTGGTTGTAACTGCTGCCCAATAGGTAGTGATATAGCTGACACACTACCCGAAGGTACTATCTTGGGAAACGATCCACGTACCGAAGCCTCATCACTATGAGGACTATCCACATGGTCACTCACTAGAAAATACTAGAATCTAAGATCACCATTTGCTCTACCGATGTCTCCAATAGGTTGAAAAATCTAGCCACAACCTCCAGCCAGTCCTCACCTACCTAGGAATCTATCTCTCCTCAAAAAATCGGAGGCCACTATCACTAGAACTCATGAAACATGCTCAGATGGCATGCATACTCTACTGGTGGGGATGGTGGAAACGCTCATCCAATGGGTAGTGGTGTTGCTGATACACCACCCGAAGGTGCTAACATCGTAAGAGGGCCTCACAATGAGGCCTCATCGCTTGGTGGACCATCATCGTGCACTCTCTCAGGAAACCTGGGTGGCTATATAAGTGGTGGAATCCTGATAAGGAACATATGTACTATAGTCTTTAAGTTATACCTGGTGAGCTGAATCCAAAAAATTCAAAAGAAAAACTTTCCAAAAACACACACAATCAGTGTTTTCATGTGCTTAGTCGGAAATCAGAATTAAGGGTCTTGGTGTATGGATAAGTCAGTTGTCACACCAACAATGGACTCCCCAAACTGAAAACCACACTCAAAACACTTAACACTATTGCTCCACACAGAAAAGATCAGAGTCCTAGGTCTTTGGTAGAACCAAACTCCTCTAATAACAATTTTTCAGTTCCCGTCCCCCGGGGCCCATACCGTGACTACCCCAATCCTGACTTCCATAGACCTGGGGTTGGTGACTAGCACTGGAAAGGTATAACCCTAAAACTGAAAAGGCATTGCCTTTAAACATGAAAACTCACCCAAACCAAGCACACAACAAGATACAAACACAAGATAAACTATAAAGTAAATAGGGTGTGTACAGTAAGTAAAAGGGCCAGAATACAAGCCTAACTAGAAAGTATAAGTAAAACTGAAAAATAAAATCTCTTGTGAACACCCTCCAAGGACCCTATCTGAAGGGTAGGTACAACTATCGAACGGTCGTCCCTGCAAATCGTCTCATCTAATTTCCACCTCTGATCAGCCTCCAGTCTGGTACCCTCATCCTCGATCAGTGCTATCTATTTTCTGCACAAGACACAATAAGGTGTGGGCGTAGCCCATGAAGGGGTGAATATAACGATACTTAGTAGGGACTCGGAGGCCCTCGTAGGTCTTCTAGAGTTCTACAAAGGAAAAACAAAGAAGCGCGAAGCAATAGTCATCAACACTGCTTAGGTATATGCCCATACATACACCTAAGTTATCAAGATATACAAAGGTACACCAAAAAGGTAGAAGCACCACAGAGGTAACACCACAAAGGTGGAAGTACCACATAAAAGAATACCATAAAGGTAAGGAATCATCTCACACCAGGTATAAGTGAAGTATAGAAGTATAAATTATTAGTCACGAAGCTAGATTATCTTATTTTGTCAAGAGGCACTAAAACTGATTATAGGGAGTTATACCCACACATGATCGATAGGTACTAAACCCTACAATGACCCACAGAGGATCTGAACCACACTGGATCAGTATGCGCTGACCCACACAGGATATGACCCACACATGACCGGTATGCGTAGACCCACACAAGATCGCTGAGTGCTGAACCACATAGGATTGATAGGTACTAACCCCCACAATGACCCACATAGGATCTGACCCGCCTAGAGTCGATAGGTAACTAACCTCCGTATTATCCGTCTCCAACCTCCGCCTCAATGTCAGCCACTAGATTCCTCGCACCTGGTGCGCTCGAGTTTCATAGAATCTGTCCCTTGAGAAATTGGTCTTACCTCTACCTCTAATAATATCCAAAAATAAGTAACACAAAGGTCTATCATGTCATAAGGGACCCAACACAACAGACGGAGCGTCAATCAGACGCCTGGTCTGTAAGTTATTATCTTTTCCTCTCTGAGGGCCTGGTTGGATTCCAGTTCGATCCAACTTGGTTGTACTCTAAATTTATCTAAAACTCAGGTGGAGTATACCAAAAGGTCCGTCTCTATCCAAGGATTCTAGTGCTATAGACGGTTTGTCAAACGGATTCCTGGTTCTCAAGATATGGACATAAAGGTGAAACAAGGTCCGGTCCGACCCGGTCGGACCGACCCGGCCTGACCCGGTCAGACCGACCCGGACTGACCCAGCCTGGGCTAAGCCGACCTGGTTCAGGTCGAACCAGCCCAATTTTGGTCCGACCCGGTTGGCCTGGGCCGTGGCAGGCCCGACCCGTGAAGGGGGGGCGGCCCGACCCAGCCCACTGGCGAGGCCCGCTGGGCATAGCCTGCTGGCACGACCCGCTGGGCAGCCCGCGGTGCTGCCCGACAGTCTGGTGGCCCACTATGGTGGGGTCCTCCCTAGCCACAACCCAGGGGGAGGCACCCCCCCGATATTCCGAACGACCTAATGGCCATTCGGTTGCCCTGTTGGCACGCATGACCACTCGACGACCCCGCTATGTGTGTCACGGTCGACCGAGTTCTCAACTGGTCCTCCCTCCAGGTGCGCGACGATGTAGTTATCCACCTGTGGCTGGTTGGGTGCCGACCACCCTCCGACCTTTGCCGTGGCTAGGCGACCGAAAACTTCTGCTCTGGAAGCGTGGACGCGCGTCACCGCTTTCCCACGTAGCCGACCGGCGTGCAGGCTGCCACCCTGCTCCACTACGGTTGATAGGTCGCGACCTCCTCTTCCGTTGGCGTGGACGCAGGCCACCCTCATTTCATGTGGCCGGCCGGGTGTCGGCCCCCTCCGTCTTCCACAAGCCGTCACAGCTTCATTCCAAGCCTGAAAATTATGACGTTCACATCTTCATGATCCTCGGGTCGAGATCTCCGTGCCCATATACCGCGCTCAATGAGACATCATGTTTTTAGCGTCATTAATTATTTGGCGTCAAAGAATGCATGAAGAACACAAGAAAAAAAAAAGAAAAATGGGTAAGGTATAAGTATGTGATGATGGACATGTTTTTTTGGACATCGTTGTTATGAATCCAGAATATGAAGAATCAACAAAATATATTTAATCATGATTTAATGTAAAACCCACACCTTGACATTTATTGGAGGTGTCATGAGGAAGAGGATTAAGTTGGTGAAGGGGACGCCGACGTTTGTCACTTCCGCAACACGTTTTCGATCCGGTCTCATGCATCCTCCTCGTTCTTGATCTGGGGAAAGTTATTCGTTGGAGGATATTTCTCCAAAGGTTCTCCCAAGCTCTCCTTTCCTTTTCCAACGATTTCACCCACCAAAAGTGTTGTTCCAATCATAATATGTTAAGTTATTAAATTAATTAAAGTTAGCAATTTAATTAAGTTATGGTTAGAAAATTAGGTTGGGAAGATTCCAAGGGTTTTCCCACATAAAATGGGGGTTCGGGTAGACCCCACCACCATGAATTCAGATGGACAGTTTCAAAAGAAAAATAAAATAAAAGTTGTTTTATTTTATTTTTATTCTTTTAAATCTCCCACAAAAATCCAGAAAACTAAATTTCACCCTCGACCTACTATGGTCGAGGTAAAGGTATCCTTAAGCGAATATCGGCGTTGTGAGTTCAACGACATCCTCAGATTTCTATTCCAAGCACTAGCTCAAAAGTTACCAAACGCCGCTCATGCATTTACTGTACGTACCCGAAACAAATGTTCGGAAAATTATTAATAGTCACCCTCGACATGTATTAGTCATGGTTAGGCTCTGCCTAAGTGAAGCACACCGCAAAGAACCCAACGGTACTCTCAGATTTCCATTCCAAGTTACCATTTAAGAGTTATGTATTTTACAATAAAATAATTGTCACTTAATTATTTTATTTACGAAAAAAAACTAAATTTCACTAGTGACCCGCTCCGGCCATTGTTAGTATCTGCCTAAAGAGAGAATACCCTCATGAGTTTAGTGGTGGTATCATATTTTTAATCCGAGTTACCGTTCACGAGTTATAATAATTTAAAAAATAAAATAATTTTATTTAATTATTTTATTAACTGTTATGCCATTTTTGAGTTTTCTCACAGGTGGCCCGCGCCGACTAAACTTAAGTCACTCTTAGGGTAAACCCACAATCCAGAGCACAAAGGTGCCCTCTGATTTCTGATCTGAGTAACCGTTTAAGAGTTATTCCACTTTTTTATGAAAACTGCTTACACATGATAATTAGAGCTTAACAAAACTTTAAGGGACCATTCCGGGCATTCTGGGCCTCATAATCACGCACCATCAGATTTCACGGTCTCAAAATAATTTTATATTATTAATAAAAATTATATGGAATTTGTGGGACATTATAAAGTCCTAAATTGGTTCAGCTAAAGGAGAATCTTTATTATGTGCAAAATCCATTTTAAATTATTGATCAAAGATAGAAATTATTTCATAATAAGGTATCCTTTATGTTTAAGATTTTATGGGAAATAATATGGTTAAAGAAACAATATGTGAACCTAAAGAAGTTGTAAATGACAAGTATCTCCACCTATTTATCAATGTGTAAAAATTAAGAATTTGTAATTTATTTACTAGGGATAATATCGTATCCAAATATTTTTTAAAAATATATCAGCGTGTTTTAATATTAATTATAGAGTTAATTTATTTATAATTATACATAAAAAGTTATTATTTTATAACATAAATACTGATTTAAGAAAAGGCTAGATAGTATTCATTAAATCATCTAATTTATTATAAGGTATTTTATTTATATTAATTTATATTAATTTTATGAATTTATAATTATAACTATTATTTTTACTATCTTATAAAAATATTTTGGCATTAAATGAATAAGGGATATGAATTTGTGGTTTAAATTTAAATATATATTATTCTACGGAAAATGTGAAAATTATTTTATGAGTTTCATTTAAAAATATAGTATTTCATAGCTGTAAAAGTATTTTAATTAAATTAATAATATATTTTTAATAATCATGTAAAAAATAAATGAAAAATATTTTGTTAATAAATTATAAAAAAATAATATGGGACACTTAGTAGTAAATGTGATGTGTAATCATTGTTTTTTATTTTAAATTAAGATAGAATATTATGAATGATATTTTTAGTTAATTTCTTTAAAATTTATTAAATGACTTGTTTTATTGGTAATTTTTCAATTTTAATTTAATTTGAAGTTGAGTAATACTTCTGAATTAAAAAAAAATCCATTTCAAATAAAAAGTATAGTTTAAGTGGAATTTTACTTCTTGTTATTATATTTATATTTGAAGTGATATATATCATTATATAAAACTATATAATTCATATTAAATGATAATATACTAAAATATTATATAAATAGTATTCAATTAATATAAATAAATTTTTATTCCACAAAAAATATGAAAATAACTATTGATGCTGATGTAGTTCTTATGTAGCACTGGAAAAGTTAAAACTGGACTTTTAGATTTTATTTAAAAATGTGTAATATAATTCTATAATTTAGAGATAAATATGATGATTAATAAATTATTTTTTATGTATATTAATTAATTTTTAAATTATATAACATGTTAATAATCGAAATGTGTGCCCAGTGCTTTAGTGAGGTAAGAAAAGTCAAAATTCTTATCTTAAAATGTTATCATGATAAGAATGAGAATGGAAATATATTTTGAATGGTTTTATTTTATAATAATGAAAAATATAAAATTATATTTATATTAATAATTTATTTTTAAATTTTAATAATATGGTAAATATCCAAAATTCTTACACAGTGTCGATGCAACACGTGTTCAAGCAAGAGAAATGTCAAAAATAGTATTTTTAAAAAATTTAAATTGAAAAAGTTAAGATTAATTAACTTCATAAATAATTTTTTTAGATAATTATTAAATTTAAATAATTATATATATATATTAAAACTTTAATTTTTAAATTTTCAATTTATTTAAGAAATCAAATTAAAAATATTACATAAAAATTATATAAATGGGCTATTTTGTTAAAAAAAATTATAAATTAATAAAAAGTATATAAAACCTTATCTTTAGTCAAATTGGGATTATTAATGGTAAAAAATATCTTCTATTTTCAATTTATTAGACACATACCATTTTAAAATTATATTCTTGTCCCATAAAGATTGAATATTTCTGAAAATGTCATTGAATCTTATTTATAAAAGGGGAATAACCACAAAAAAACACATCTAAATTTAATTTTTCTCTAGATATTCAACCCAAATTCCACTCTATAAATATATTTACACATTCATAAAGCTCAATTCTATCCAAAATTCATTTATTAGAAATATAATTTTTTAATGTAAAGGATGGGATTCAAAAAATAAGGTAAGGGTTCTGAACTCTATCTTTCATCTTTTATTTAAGAATATTTTACCCAATAACTCTTTTAAAACCAATTTAGTATTTCAATTTTTTTTATCATTTTATAAAAACCTTTTTGACCAATTCTTTATGATGTATTACTCATTACCTTTTTATAAGCCCTTTTTCATAAGCCATTATTATATGAAAGTACTGGTTTCAAAATCCATGTCTTTTCTTTTCAATTATCCTCTTACACTTTCCATAACATGGGTGTGTGTTTTGTTTGGTTTCTTTTAATCCCATATACCTATAATAAATAAATAGTACGAGTATTATTAAAAAAATAATTTTTTGAAATATTTTTTTTCATTATTCTAAAATGTTTTATGAAACTCATATATTTTTAGTATTTATTTTCTTTTAAACTCTTTTAAAAAACTTCATCCAATAAGTGGTGGTTTTGAACTACCAAAGTGAACAATGATGTTCTTTTTAAATTAATTATTTTATAGATATTCATAAAAATTGTTTTTATGATTTAACATAACATTAATAAATAAATGATATTTTTTCTTATTCTGGAATGATAAAATAGCAAGGATAATAAATATATTTAATATAAACAGTCAAATTTATTTTCTAAGAATTTAAAAAATATTATCAAGGAATATTTTATAAAATTGAAACTATATACCAATATATTGAATTCATTTTCTTCTATAATGACATAGAACATATAAATTGATAATTCTAGAGATTATGTAACCATTGGACAAGGGTATTTTAAAATTATATTATACCAAATCCATTTTGAAACTGGCGACTGGAAAACCTCAAAATGACCGAACCAAGAAGAATTAATCAAATAAATTTAGAGTAAATGATAATAAATTTATAAAAATGAATAATAGTAATGAAAATAGTTCTATATCATGTAAATAATTAATATAATTTTATTATTCCTAAAGTTAGAGGATGTATGAAGAATGTAAAGACTCGAAGTATGGGTTTTCTTTTGCACATTCACTTTAATTTTTTTGAAGTATTTCTCTCAACTATATATCTCTTAAATATTTTATAAGAATTTTATTTATCATATTATTATTTATATTTATCACTAATCAAGTTTTCTATTTCATTTCCTTTGCATAGGGAATTCTTTAACCCATTCTATTAAGTTAACTTTATTTTTATAAGTGAATTGAAAATACTTGAGTTTATGGGTATAAATAAATGTTTTCATGAATTTTATTCATGATATTTTGAAACTAAATATACTATGAATTTTATTTATGTTATTATTAATGAAAATTATTTATTATTATTGGTGGGCCTGGGATATATCCCCCCAATGCATTTGTCAATAATTTATTTTTTAGAGGAAATATATTGGAAGTAACTGAATATGATATTCTTTTGAAAGGTTAATTATAAGGGTGATTAAAAAAATGATGTTTAAATAAAACTTAATTATTATTTTATTAAATTAATTATTAATTTTAATGTTTTATAAGTAATTATTTTATAAAATATGTTTATTTTGTAAGTGAATATGTGTTTATACGAGCTCAAAGATTACTATTTTATAGTGACACTTTTTATGGGGTTTCAATTATCTGAAAGGACTAATAGGTTTTATTTATATTTAAAAAAATTATTTGGATTTATATTATCATTATAGATGTGTAAATAATTATATAGGATCTAATTATAAATTGAAGTGATATCAAAGTCAAATATCTAGTTATAGAGATTTTCATTGAATGAAAAAAGTGTATCATTTCAAGAGCTTGTTTTCTGGAAATAATATACACTAATAACAAGTGTAGATATTTTAATGTAATGTGATTATTAATCCTATAAAACAATATACCTAATGGTTTTTGTGATTTGAGTGATTAAATATTTAAAACATGTTATTATGGTGTGGTTAGGTTTGGGTTTTTATAAAAAATATCTAATAGATTCTCAATAAATTCTTTATTCTTTTTTAATAGCATCTTATTCTCTACAATTTTTTTTATCATGTTTCTTTTCTGAAATACTCTTGGATTATGTTTTTTAATATTTTGAGTTGGTGATATTATGATGAACTTTTCAATAATATGGCCCTTTTGATCACATCTCTCACACACTTTATATAAGTCTTCAAAATTGTTCTTCAACTCCACACTTTGTTATTGAATAACATCCTTATTAATTTAATTTTTTTAAATGGTATTATTTCACTACATGTGTGAATTATTTATCCTATAATTGACTAAAATATAATTTATATGAACCAAAAACAACTCATCATATGCTCATAGACTTCGTAACACCAATAATGACCATTAAAGTATAATATTCTCAGTGGACAACCAATCAATCTATCACAACCACTTCTCTAAAATTAATCATTTTAAATCATTTTTGAAATGTATTTAATGGAACATTACTCCAAGATACTATATTCAAGTTCCTATTTATTATAAAATTTTCTATCATTCTCTTATCTTAAAACATAATAACACATACTCTTAAAAATATCAAATTTTGAATAGTTTTATCTAGTATGTTTCTCTTAATTTATTTATTATTCTATTAGGCACTATTATTCTTTCAAAAAATTATGTGACCTTTATGAATAATTGGTTTAGATCCTTATTGATCCAAAAAATATTAAAGTCTCACATCAGTGAAGATACATGTAGCTTTCTATGAGAAATATTATACTTTATGGTTGGACTTTTAAAATTAATATCTAAAATATTTGATATATTATAATACCTCTAATAATATCACCTTGAGAGATTAAATATATTTCTTAATATAAATAAACTTTTATTTCAAAAATTAAACTTCATTTTCTCCTTACTGACTATGCCACTTACTTTCTTAACTCTAAAGAGAAATTGGGATTTTTTCTTCATGAATTCAACCTTATCCACTTCATTATTATTAGATATATTATATATACCCTTATTTTATTTCTCCAACTTTATAATATTAGATATATGATTCTTTAATTTCTTATTCAACATGAATTACATTTTTTATTCATGTTAATATTTATATTTAATTGATGAAATCAATTCTTATTTCTTTAAGTCATATTCACATTTTACTCCTTAACATCCACTACAATAATGAATGTTTTCTCATTTATACCATGTGATAAATATTCACTCTCAAAATCATCAATTAATGAAATATAATATTTGGATAAATAATTATTTATTTTGGAAATTGAGTATTTCTTACCTATGAATTTTGATTCCAACTTTCCTTTTTCTAATGTTCTTAGTATTCTTCCTTGAAGAATAATGTGAGGATTATAATTTAACATAATTTTCATATTCTTTAAGAATGGGATGATTTATATAAAAATTTATAATTCCCCCATAGTAAAAACACTTCAAAGGTAATATTACATGAAATTTTCCTTCTCCTATTCTAACACATCTTTAAATGAGCGACATGAGATAATTGAACTTCACATCAATATATTCATTCTAATATAAACTTCCAACTATATATTCTTCTTAATACTTAATTTACATTGATAGTTTTCCATTATATATGGATTTGAAATATATTTCCTTAATTTTCCAACTCTTCTTATTCAGATTTAATTCATTTCTGATCTTATATTTAACTATGATGGTATAAAAGTCATCCCTACCAAACATGTTAAGATCATGATCCTATAATATTGATAATTTGGAATGAAATATATTTGGTATGATATAGAGCATATTTTTACAACTATTTAATCCTCAAGGGTCTCTCAAAATCCTTCAAATATGATCACTACCTTATTAAATCCTATAAATAAATAACCAATAGATTCTCCTTTTGGAAAACATATATCTTTATACTTAAATAGAAAAATATACGATTTATCTTCGTTAAATTTTATGTTTCTTTCATATATACTTTATATATAGTCACAAATACCATGTTCTATATTGATCCCTATGATTTTTATAAATTATTTCTCTACATGTGAGGATAATATGGTATTAATTTCATTCCCATATATCTCTAAATTATTTTTATCACCCTAATTCAAAAAAGAACCTTATTAAATAATTTTAAAACCACCAGTAACAATTCCTAGACCACCCATATCTAATTAAAGAAGGGATGGTATTATTTAATCCTTACAAACATTGTAATTTTTCCCATTGGATGTTGGAAGTCCTTTATTATTCACTGAATTGATATAATCTTTAAAAGATATACAGAACATAACTTCAACATAAAAAAATGTATTCAATAAAGAAACTAAAAACCATCCTCAAATCTAATTGAGATATAAAATTCAAATTCTAGTCGAGTTTATCGACAATCACAATATAAAACTTCAAACTTCTTTATTTTTCGAAGAAATATGTGTTGTTTTGACACAAATTGTTATGGCCCCAATATATAGTGCTAGATCACTTAGAGTGATGGTAAATCAGTTAAAAATATTTCAATTTTTTTAATTTAATGATTTCTTATGAAATAAAACTCCATAAATTTTTAGAATGAATGATATTAATTCAAAACTCTCACACACCAAGGAAAGAAACACAAGTAAAGATAACCCGATATACACGGTTCACTACTCAATATGATAATTTGTGTAATTAGAATGATACAAAAACCCAAAGATCACATAGTCTAATTTAATCACAATACAAATAAAATGATATGTAAATATCCACTAAATTTTATTAAAACAATTCAACATATTAATCTTCTAACACAAGGAGATAGGTTACCATATGATCAATCTTATAGTGTACTATTCTCTTTTTATTTAATGAGGCTGGGGTTATCCTTATTCATATGATTTTATTATATCTTGAAAATGTAGAACTCTACCACACTCATTCAACATGTATAACATGTTTGTGCGTGTTTGTGTGTTTACTTATTTAATATATAACACAAGTACGATAATAACACACAAAAACAATTTCTTCTCCTCTACCCCTCCTCTTCCTCATCACTTTCCCTATTCTACTCACTTATATCTATTCACTATATTATTTTATATTATATTTAATTTATATAATATTTAAAAATAACCTTTTTTTATTATATCAATAAAAATTAAATTTCAAATTCAAATTCAAAGATAAATTCCTATTCAAATTATCCCATATATTATTGAGACAATGGATTAAACTAGACCTTCTTGTCAGCCTTGATATGTTTTGCGGACTTGAAGATTTGAGTTAGAGTAACATATGGGTAAAAAATAAAGAAAAATTAGTAAAACAATGAAATTATATAATTTTTACTTCATCCATTAGTGACCATAATCATTATGACATGACTATGTTTTTTATAGCATAAGTACACTGCGACGTGATAGTGCAATTACCCACCAACTACTTCACAGTTTCCATATATCTTGTGGTGTGATAAAACTCTATTGTGGCATGGCCTCTAAACATATATACAAATATACATTCACCAATATTTCATAGATTCAAAATTATAAAATAATATTTTTATTTATATCACAATAAATACCATCATGGTGTAGTCAAGTTTCCCACACTAAATAATGGGTATAAAAAGAATCATATATTACATTTTATGGAATAATCTGCATTCTATAATGGACCAATAAAAACATATTTAGAGTATATAACCTAATAACAACATTGGAAATGATATTATGGTGTGATTAAATCTGACTAGCTATAATTTAATCTTACATGGAGTGTTGTGAAACATACACACAATCATTGTGGCGTGATTGCTTCTTTATCTTTATTAGTATCTCTAAGAACCTACAAACATCTTCAAATCACTTCTAAACCTTGTAATGAACTTAATATCTAATAAAACATAATGAATCACATGATTTTTAATATAATTCATATAATAACAAATGCATTGGAAAATAAATAATCCCAAATTCATAAACCATATACACTTAAACATTTCATGACTATAATTAAACCCCATTTTGGAAAACACATTTTCTTTGGGAAATCTTCATCAACTCAAAGAAATCTATTCTCAATAGTATCCTCCAACATTCTAGTCTCAACACCTTACCTGGGAAATTCACTAGAACTTATATTTTAGGGTCACCCACACTGAATGATAGAGTTCATGATGAGTATTTACATTGGAAGGAATATTACACTTAGTATTTTGAGGAGTTTTAAAGGTTTCACCCATTCTTATATATGTATCATGCATCCCATATATGTATGCATGATTCATGAAATTTAATTTATGTATGATTTGTATAAAACCAAATTAAAATGTTTTATCCATGTTAATTTATAACTCATATACAATTAATGACTTTTGTTATGCATTTATAATGAAAAATATAATTATAATATTTAATAAATATCCATATTCATCCTATAAATAATGTTCGTGGAACTCTTTCATGAAAATAATGTAAATAATATAACTCAAAAATATTATTCAAAATCATGTATAATTAAATAGGTATCCAAACCCACATTTCTAGAATATATTCACAAATCCTAAGCTAGTGGAAGTGACGACTAAAGTACAACTATATATAGATTATCACTTCTAAAGGATCTTGTTTTCAATATAAGATTAATCCAAATATGTAAAAAATGTTTTCATAAATCATGATTTTTAAATTATAGTAAATTAATAACTATTTTCTTTGTTTTTATGTGGTTTGTGTACTATTTTACATTATTACACACACACACACATATATTATTTTTAATAGAAGTTTCAAAGACCCCCTTATTTATTTGTGACTTATTTGTAAGTTACATTTGGTTGTTTATTTCCTTTTTCCATCAATTTGTTTGTTGGCCTTCTATAGGTCATCACCCTCCCCTTTAGAAGTGTGTTCTGTGTTTGATCAATGTATCCACTATTCACTCTTTTTTTACATATTCATCACTACAAACCTATGTCTCCAAATTCCAAACATCAACCATAGTCGACAATCACATAACACAATCCCAGGAAAAAGGCAAAAAAATGGGGGCTAGTGGAGATTGTGCTCCCAACACCCCCCCGCACAAAAAAAGAAATGTAGTGTCCAAGAACAGGCCACCAACTGAATTTCACCCCAATAGAATACAACATTAATTTTGGTTAACCATAAATTAAAAATTATTTTATAAGTGTCATGAAACTTAGTATAACACTTATAAGAATCAATTTAAACATTTTATCTAGAGTTTCCAAATCTTCATAATATAAAAAATTTATACCCATGAATATTAAATGGAGAATTAACAACTAAAGAAACCATCCAAATATTCTTTAAATGTAATTCAAACATTTTAAATAAAAAGATGGAATTAATATATACATTTAATTTAATAAATAATAATATAAATATTTTATATTTTCTTTTTTTATAATTTTCTAATACATTATAAATTATTTATTTAATTACAAAATTAATTTTAAAAAAAATATAAGAATGATTCTGATATCTTTATATAACAGTTCTAGGTGTAGATTTATTTAATAAACCTACCCCTATTATCTTATGTTGTTATATCATTAGGTCTCTTCCTATAAAGTGTGAATTTTCTACTATCTCTATGTGTTTGTACCATGAAATTTTCCATATTATGTTTTATGGATGGTGATATCTCTATATTTCACCCAATGATAAATGAAAACTAGTATTTTAAACAATAACACACTCAATAATATCACTATAATGTTATGATGCTCATTTTTAGTGCCCATAACCCAACCATATTGTGGGAAATGATATCCTATATACTTATCCATTATTATATGATAAATATCTTGGATTAGTCCTTGTTGATGATATTGTCATATCAAAACCTACATTATCCAATATTTTTCATTTTTCTATAATTTTAAAAATTATAAGGATTCTCCACTCCTTCTCTAAAGATGTATTTTATATAGATGATGTGTTTTAATGCCATCATATAGGTCTAAATGAAATATAAAATTAAGAAACATCATCTAAGATCAATGGTATAAGTAAAGAATAATAAATGATGTTATGGTTCTTTATCGATATGATGACACTTAATATAAGTAGAGAAAAGACATAGAATCCCTTTAAACCCAAGATCAACCATGCATGAAACCAAAAAACTTGAATATAAAAAAATGAATGAATAGTGAGTACCTTACACAAACATTGTTGATACACCATCTTTATATAATTTCTTTGATAAAGATCACCAATGTTCAATCAAAAGATTCCTCCCTATTAACTGTATCCATAGGTTGGAATTAATCACCCAATGGTCTAATAGGATACCTTATCTACCCAAAATATATCAAAATATCATATATTAATGGGTATAGTGATGAGAGAATAAGGTATGAAAGAATAGGCTGTAAGTAAGGTAGTATCAAACTACACTTACAAAGAATTTTGTTTTACCTTATATAGCCAATGGGATATTCCCATGAATTAAATTTTATGTTCGTAACTTGTGAGTTAATGATTCAGATAACCTAGATCGAATGGCCCGAAGGCGTTCATTTTAATTGATTTTTGAGAACCCCCCTTTAAAGGGATGAGGGGGAACCCTTACAAGGCCCGTAGGCTCAGAGATTACATGGCCCATAGGCTTAGTAGATCACATGACCTGAAGGTATTAGGGAATTCAACCAGACTATCTACAAGGAACAACCCCTCCCCAGCATCTGCATCATGATAGTAGCTCTCCACCTTCACATGTCCGTCTGGATAGGCTTCCCGTGCAAGCACCGACTGGTCCCGATGGCATAGCCATACCCTCTCATTTTGACAAATCCATTTGGCTCTACTCTGGTGAGTGAACCTGCTCTGAATATTCTTCTGGGGTTTCAACATTTTTTGTAGTGTGTCTGTTGCAACTGCATGTGGCCTGAAGGCCTTGAGGTGGCCCAAAATCCCTACTGACCTGAAGTTCTGGGTGGGCCAAAATCCTTAAGGCTTCCAAACCCAAACCAATGGCCCAAGGTGAATAGTTCTAGCTACTACAGTACCAAACAATACCTGCTATAGTAACTATTACAGTGCCTGATACAGTACCTGCACAGTGTGCAGTTCTGCACAGTGTACAGTTCTACATAGTACCTGTATAGTGTACAGTTCTGCTACAGTACCCGCACAGTGTACAATTATGCTATAGTACCTGCTATAGTACTGCTACAATACCGAAAATATGCCTCTACCTGGTTTTGAACATGGGTCATATGGATGCACTTAAGTATAACTAACCAACTAGGCTGAGGATAATGTGCAGATTTAGATAACCTACATTCATCATATGCATGTGTAGTGCCCAGGTCGGTTAGTGACACTAATAAGGGGGTGAATCAGTTGACACTTTTATAGTTCTTTCATTTCTAATTAACCTATATGAACTATTAAAGTAATGATCCTCTCAAATTTAATCACTGAAAATAACCCATGTATACAATATAAGTAAATTAATCATAGCACACTGTGATTTATAAAGCTTGTCCTTAAAATCCTACTCCTATTCATGATTGGTTAGTCCCCCGAATCATAGATTTTCCACTATAAACCCATGTAGTTACACCAAGGACCTTCATACTCCAATAAACATAGAGTATGACTGTGATCCTACTCTAGATTCCCACTAAAAAATGAATCTTCCCACTATCCACTAGAAATGTTTGATCCACAATAATAAATATATTCTTCAACTCTAGGTTTCTTTCATATCACTTGATGTTAATCTCCCTTTATAAACACATTAGACCAACTAGTGTTCTTGTTCTTCTTTAAGAACCTTCATAGCCAATGATTAGGTTTTTTTCTCCCTATCATGATCACTATTATTAAATTCTTAAATTAATAGAATCTGATTAGAATCCCTAAATACTCAGACACACAAGTTTCCTCCATTTTGAATGGATCTCAACTTTAATCTCTTGTTTTTATCATTGATTCTACAGTGTATCAATTTATCATCTTCTCAATTCCCATGAAATATTATTCTATATTTTTTAAAATATATATTCATAGGATAAACATGAATATAATTTTTATATTTTTATTATATAAACACCATGATTTTTAGAAACAAAAATTCTTATATCTTTTGAAATCATTCAATAGAATCCTGATTTTATTCTCTCATTTAAACTCATTTTATTCTTGGTAAAAATATTCATTTTAATCGTATAATAATAATGTTTTTTCATTCTTTTAATCCTTATGAGATCCACCATATTTAAATTGAGTATAAATTTAATCCATGTGTGCATGGAAGAATTCATCATTACCATGTGGCTCCCATATTTTGGATATGGAACACATCTCAATACATCTCAATATTATAGCTTGGATCAATTACCACTTACTCTATTTTTTATTCATTGAATATAATTTGTAAACCATATACTAATTCATATTTCCTAATATTTTTTGAAATAAATATTCTATAAAACATAGTTTTTAGAATTCAAGAATCTCCAAATTTCCCAAATTATTTTACTCTTTTGAAGTATTCATTTACTTTTCCAAACTCCCTTATTACTGTTATGATGTCAAAAAAGAATCTTCAAAATTTGGGATTTACCCTTATGAACTCATTAATTACTCTTCTGAAGTATCTATGTACTCTTATAAAGTCAAAGTATAGTCTCCTAAACTAAAGATAGACCCTTTAAAACCGCTTTTACCCTCCTAATGTTAGGAATTATCCATTTTTTATATTAGAAAAAAGAATCAAGTTGTCACTTAATATTAATAAGAATTCCTAAATTAACATCAAGGTATTATTAATTACTTAAAATCAAATCAAATAAGTACCAACTCTAATTTTTAATCCCCCTTATAAATGAAGTTATTTAATATTCCCATTTTTATAATTAGCATATATATCTTCTTATAAGATGTTATGGGTAGTACTCTTAACCATTTAGTACTTATCTATGACATGTGGATTAGTTAAATGATTATCAAAATGACATTATCAACACATATTTATAGATTAATAACACTAAGGAAGCCTTTATAATTTACAAAAAATATAGTTCATTTGATGTCCACTTCAATTTCCCCCTTTGGATTTATTATCAATACCACCAAACACCATTAATGTTAATATGTGTGATTTTTATTTCTCCCCGTTATTATCAATAAATTAAAATGAATAGATGGGATGGGTATTCTTATCAAATATTCAAGATTCTTAAATTATTATTCTCATCTATTTATTTATAATTTCACCTTCATTCACCTATTGATAAAATTATATACTCACATGTTTCCTTATAATTGATCCTTTAGTAAGTTAACTATAAGTTTATGTTGGAAAACCTGGTGTAGTAAAAAATAATAAATAACCAAGGTGATTTTGGTTTCCCACAAACTATAATACATGTGATACCTTCTCAACATAACTCACATTAGAGCCTACTGAGAAAATAACCCTTTATAACCTACACTTATCATTAATAAATCCATTATAAAAGATCAAGTGCATGATAAATAAATCCCTTTTTCTCTTAGATTTTTATCACCTAACACTCCCCTTTATAAACATATTAGATAAAATAAAAAAAAGGATATATGTGGGATTGGATAACTTTATTCTCTAGTTTAAAAAATTTGTCCAAAAATTTCAAATTCACATATCATGTGATATGTTGACAATTAGACATCATCATTTCTCTACCTCAAGGGATACACTCACTTCATCTTCCTCAGGGAAGTTCGAACACTCTAGGAGGAGCAATAAATTTTTATTAAATTGTGAATGACTTAGTGAAATACTTCAATTACATATATGTTTGTAAAAATTAAACATGAAATAATGGAATAACGAGGGACCACTTAATTTCTTAGTTGAAACAATATGTATGAGAGTTTTCTCTCAACCAAGACTTCTCATCCTTATAATCTCATTATGTAATGATTTATCTATGAATATAATTTGGTTATGATTTTTAATATATTTCATGCTATTTTTCTTCCCTTGAACTGATTCCTTATATGGAGCAATTTTATTTACTTTAATCAACAAGGAAAATCCATTGGATGATTCTTTCATCATCTTTCTCATCAATTACTCTTGGATTATAAGAATGGTCATGTAATACTTCATACCATGTCCATATTTTCCACAACATTTACCTAAATTTTATTGAATTTTTGGGTAATTACTTGTAGAAAACATCTCATATAGAATTATTTTCTTTTCTTTGATACTAGAACAGATTTATGAACTCTCTATGTTTGAGTTATGGACAACTGATCTGGATAAAATATTAGGAATTATTTAATGATATGGTAAACTTATTTTTATTTCTCAAATGAATTATTGGAATTATAAATAAAATATAACTCACCACCATTTAACCTTTAAACTTACTTCCCTTTCACATCACAAGGTATATGTCTTCGTAAACTAGCCATGAATTCCTCAAAAATATTAGTCTCTTATTCAAAAATACCTTATATTTCTTCTAAAGAACTAAATTTTGTCTTTGTTGATAGATTTACTATAATTACAGTCATAAGTTTCCAATTCTATGAATTTTTCCTCATATTCTCACCACATCTCTCCCATGGTTTATTCTGCATCCTTGGAAATTTCATCTTGAACTAAAAAGAGTAGGTTTTGTGTATGTACCTTCAACAACACCAGTAAAAACCTCTTAACATTGATATTATATATTTATAATAAATATGTCCAGAATTTTTTGTTAACCTTATTCAAATAAAGATTGATTTTTTCATGTGGAATTATCCTTTTTGATATATTTCTCTCTTCCTTTAATATAATATAAGGACTCTCATTTTTCTTATTTGACAAAACATGTTCATATTTGTTTTCAAAACCAAAATTGTTTGGAATAATAGGTATTTTATAGATTTATTAAGATTATGAGTAACCTGAACTTTTGAATAGATTTTGTATTGGTTCTCTCATCTTCCATTATATCTATATTATCTTTAATATATTTCTATATTTTCTATTGATCATTCACCTTTAATTTATGTTTCTTAATATAATCCATGTATGCCACTTCTTCCTTTAAATACTCATATTTTCACCAATTATCTTATTGTTTTATTTTATCAATTTTTACTTTCCTTTCATGAGATTTATGATCTACTAAATATAGAATTAAAACTTATCTATTATTCTATATTCTATGTTAGTCTTTTTTTCTAAATAATAATCGGTTAATGTATCAAAACATATCTCAATATGCACCATAAAATTAACTTCATCTAATAACAGAATACTTGAATATGTGTCATATTTTTTGTTATTTCTCATAAAAAGCCTTCTCTTGTTTCTTAAATGTCAATTCTTGATTTTACCACATTTATATTTTTAGGTTTCTCATTTTCCTCATCAAATTCTGATCCATCATCCTTATTCTTTCATAAATTAATATAAAAGTGTCCAATATAATTACAATTATAGTACTATAGTAATTTATTTACCTTTTCTTTAAACATACCCTTTGTCAACCCTTTTGAAATAAGAAAAATAATTTTGTTGAAATATTTATTATCTTAATTATTATTGAAATCACTTGATTGTACAATTTATTTATCCCTAATTCAAATATTTCTCATGGATTTAGAAGTTATCTCATATCATTTTTAGATAAATTAAATATTCCTCATTATATAACAAATGAGATGATTATGAAGTTCATACTAAGAAGGATCCTCTATATCCTCCAAATATAAAATCATTAGATCAAACATATCTAGAAATTTTCTCATCAAATTTTTAGTAATAATTGAATCATTCATCTTCTCACTAAGCCTCTTGATATTTTTGATAATATTATTGATTCATGTAAAGAAATCATCGATACTTTCATTAAAAAAACCCTAACTTCAAGGACTAGTGACAGTAAGTGGGGTAGCATCATATTTTTCCAACAATGATAGTTCATATCAATAATTATAGGAATTACATGCATCTTCACACAATTTTAAATATCCATGCTCAGAAAATTCTTGGATCATTTAGAGGGAACCCAAATTTTCTCTAATACAACTTGTAGTGCATACATTTGTTTGTAACATCCTGATTCTAGTAACCCAAAACAAGTGGTTATTTTATTACAATGGTATATAATACATAGATCATAATACAAAAATTGCAGTAGTTTAGATATCCCAAGAAATAGGATACATAAATGAATATTACATTACATTTAAAACTTAAGGTTTATAAACATAATACAAGACATTATTTATCATTTCGAATCCATATGTCACATGTAGTAATTTTCATGGTCTTCTGGTGAAATTAGATCCAATATAAAAGGGTGAGATTAAATTCTTAGGAAGGGTAAGTATACAATGTAATCTATCTTACATAATCATGGATTCAATAATATGACATGAATAAATAAATTACATGACAAATAATATATCCTTAGATTTTATAATAATAAATAAATACATGTATAAGAATAAAAAATCTTGTAGTGATGGAATGAATAATTTCAAACATCAAACATATAATATCATGTCTATATGAAAATAAATTGTACAAAAATATAATTAGTATACCAAATACCCATCTAGTTTGTCTCATGAGACCTATTGATGCATTAAGGGGCTATATAACTTTGGTCCCCACCGATCTCATTATAAGTCTAGTGAATCTATTATATGAAGAGAATAGATAAATATGCACATCATAATGTTCCCTAAAAACCCTCAGACATAATCAGGGCTATGTAATCAATAGGTATCCATGTAGAAATAATTTACATATAGAATGCCAATATTTCCATATTTAATAGAATAATATGTCTATCTAGGTGAAAATTGAATAATAAAATTAAAACCTATAAGATATTCATAATGTAATATAAAGTATACTGATCAATAAAATTTTAATGAAATAATTGTGTAGGTTCCTTTCATGGTTCAAGGATGTTAACATAAAATAGTCTATATCATTGTATTTAAATCCTTTATTATGGATTTTAATGAAATTTTAAAAAATCCAAAGCATGTCCTGGGGGAGTATCAAACTAGGTTTTCTATTAGGTCCATTTTTCCACACCAATTGAATGTTAAGTTACTAACCAACCAATATTTTTCAAGTTTATTACCCCTAGGTGCATCTATGAAAAATCATGTATCCACTTGTAGTATCCATAAAGGGATCCCATTTCTAGGAAACTACACACTCTTTACTTTGAAATGTTTTTAGGAGTGTTTACTATATTTTTATTCATCCCTTGGGGTTTCAATAAATTTTTAACATTATAAAAGATTATAATAGGAGAGAATGGTGATCTATCACTGGTAATTTGATAATGAATTTATAAAAAATATGTATAAAAAATTATCATATTTAAATAATTTTTTTTATAGGATTATAGAAATAATTGATTAAAATGAGTTAGGGGCCCTTCTATTAGCATAATAATGGCATAATAAAAGGATATAATGAGAGGGTATTTGTAATATATCATTAAAAATTTATCAAATATATTTTAATAAAATGTAATTAAAATAATGGATTTATATGAAAAAATAGTTTTAAATAATATTATTAAATAATTAATGTAATTAAAAAAAATAAAGAGAAGGATTAGGAATCTATAACTTGTAAATTAGCATCTTAAAGCTTGATAGGAACACATTAGAATCATGGAAATTATTTATAGAGACTCCTAAGATATAATACATGAGAAATTGTTTTATTAATTAATTTATAGTTTAGTGGAATGAGATAATAGGTTGGAATTTAAAAAAAATGAGTGGGAATTTTTTTATTTCAAATCATGGGATTTGGACCTTAGGTTATAGAAAATAGAAAATAATTGGACTTTAAATATAATTATAAAATATTATTTAACCTATAGATGCTTGTTTTTTAGGATTTTATTAATTTATGAACTGAAAACCTTTAAAATTTATCTCTTTGAATGTGAACAGAATCCTTCTTCCTAAAGAATTTATTTTAAAATATTAAAATATAGTTCAGGTTTTGGAATATTTTGTTTAGGTTTGGGAAAAAAAATTATTTCATTAAAATAAATTATTTTACTAAATAGATACATTTTTTTGTCAAAAAATCCTTTATATTACTTAGTACACCAATTTTAAGTCATTTATTATGGCATAATACTTACTATATATTCGTACAATATTTTACTTTTTACCCAAAAATTCAAATATCATGAAAAATTATGGAAAATTAACCATTGTATAATTTAAAATTTATAATTCCAAAATTAATTTCCTTTATATGATAATAATTATATTTACATGTAGAATTTAATTATAAAGAAAGTATTTATTTATTTCAAAATCAATAATTTAATGCTAAAGATTAAACAAATATTCTTCTAGTATATTTTATTTTACTTTAATACATACGTGTGTAATTATATCTACATTCCTTAATTGATATAAATTTTAAATAATAATTAATGAAATTATTTAATTAATTTTATTATAACTTGAATAAATAATAGTTATGTTACTATAGTATAATCTAAGGTCTTATATTTCCCCCCTTAAATATTTTCACCCTTTAAATTCAGGGTGTACATCAATCTAGGAACAAATAAGGGTGATTATTTCTCATTTGTTCCTCCTGATTTCATGTTGTTTCTTATAACTTTTGATTCCTCTGGATAAATTTTATCATTTAGGTTCTCTAATTTCGTAATTATTTCTCTTTATTGTTAATAATATATACATACTCTTTTTTATATAACATGTTATGCTCCATATCTATTTCCTTAGGCCTTAGTATATGATTAGGGACAAAAATTTATTTACTTAACCTTTAAGACACGAAATACTCGCTGAAATTTAGAGGTTGATTAGAGAATCCATACAATATGTTATAGCTCTAATTATCTTGAAAATTTAAAAATGCCTAATGTACATCAATATTAACTTCCATTTCTCACCAAAACTTATAACTTAATTCCTTAGTGATAGTTCAGGAAGACATGATCCTACACTTTCAATTCCAAGTCCTGCCTTTGATTTTCAGAATATATTTTTTGTCTTCTTAGAGGTTTCTTCATATGATTCTAGATATGTCACACCTTTTAAGTTGTCTTCTCAACAACTTTTGAACTAGCATGCCTCTTTTCCCCAACTATATCACAATATGTTGGGTTATGAATTTTTTTTACAAATAAGGCCTAGTATGGTGCCATTTGAATACCTGAATGAAACTAATTTTAGAATAAAAATTATTCTAGAGTTTTTTACTGGTCCCATATTCCATTTAAGTAATTAGAGAATGAACTCAACATGTCATCAAAGGTTTGGATGGTCCATTTAGACTTCCCATCAGTTTAAGGATGATATGCAGCGATCAAATACACCTTAGTGTTAAAATACTTTTAAAGGATACACCAAAATTTTGATTTAAATTGAGGGTTATGATTGGATACAATAAGAGTATGATAAATTCTCATAACATAATTGATATAAATCTTTGTAAGGTTTTTAAAGGGTATATCTTTCTTTGTTTCTAGAAAATATGAAAACTTGGTAACTCAATCTATAATGCCCCATATAGAATTATTCATCTTACATGGCATATGTATTTTAGTAAAAAAGTATATTGTGATGTTGTCTCACATCCACATTGGTATAGGGAGAGGTTTCATGATACCATTTGGAAGTTGTCTCTCGACCATTACTTTTTGGTATACCAATAATCTTGAAATGTACTCTACATTTTCCCTATTAATGTTTTCCCACTCAAAGTTATATTTTATATCCCTATAAATCTTGGTATTTCTATGGTGTATAAAGAAGTTTTAGCTTTGAGATTCATCAAGTAATTACCTCTTCATCTCATGTGTTGCTGCTACACATAGTCACTTTCCAAATATTAACACACCATCTTAAAACATGAACTCTTTCAGTCTCAAGTCATATATGGATTTAATCTTATATAATAAACCCTTATCATCTTATTGAAACCTCTTTATCTTATTTAGAAAACATGGTTGGGAAATTACTTGTAAAAGGAATGATTTTTCCCCTTAATAAATATCATATATAACTTTAATAAATACATTGATATTGGATCCTTATCTAACCTCATCAATGATAATAGTCCATGATCCTTTATATGAAATGCATCAACCACTTTTTTCAGACTCCCAAAGTGATAAAATATTGAATCGTTGTATTATTTGAGTAGTTCTATCCATCAACTCTATCTTATATTGATCTATTTCTATGTAAATATATACATCAAAAATTTAAGGATGGTATATAAATAAAAATTATCCCTATAAAGATATTTTCTTTATATATTTAACACAATGCTTAAAGCCTCCATCTCAAGATCATGAGATGGATAGTTTTTTCATGGTTATTCAATTTCCTTGATAAAAAGGTAACTACTCTATCATTCTATATAAATACACATCCTATTCTATTATTTGATTCATCAATATATATAAAAAATGTTCCTTTATAGATAGTAAGGTCACTATCGATTCATGGATCAATCAATTATTTAATTAATCAAATCATTCCTAACACTCCTCAGACAATGTGAATTTAACCCCTTTACCTATCAACTTAGTTAACAGATCAGGTAATTATGAATAAATATCAAAAAATCTTAAATAGTAACTAGATAATCCAAAGAAACCATATATCTCAGTTATATGTGTTGGTGTGGACAATTCCTTATCAAACTTTTTCTTTTGTAGGTAAACTAATATTAAATTCATTAATGTAATGTATAAAATAAAATAGACTATATAAATCCAAAATTCACACTTACTAAATTCCCCATATAGCTCTTTATCACTAAGAGTTTTGTGGAAAATATGTAATTTGTATTCATGATCTTTAGAGAACATAGAATATATCAAGATAACATAAATAAAAACAAATAAAAATATCAATATAATCCATGAATACTCTATGAATCATATCCATAAACACATATGGTGAATTTTCATACCCAAGGGGTATTACTATGAACTCATGATTCTCATACATTGTGAAAAATTATTTGTTTGGTATATCATCCATATTTAATTTTAATAAATGATAACCAAAATAGATATCAATCTTATATAAGTGTTGATATATTTGAAGTTGATTACATAGATCATCAATGTGAGATAAAGGATACTTTTTAGTGGCATTTATTTTTCTATAATCAATCCACAACCACATAGGCACATCCTTATTTTCAGAAATAATATAGGTTCCCCAAAAGTTGAACCACTATGGTGTATTAATACCTCAACATAAAACCCTAGGAGTTTCTTCATTATTTCCCCAAATTCCATAGGATCCATTCTATAGGGATGCTTAGTTATGTATTTTTTCTTAGATATAAGGTTGACAGAGAATTCAACTTCACTATCAAGTGGATAACTAGTTAGTTCCTTTGGAAATATATTAACATAATCCATCCCAATATATACATCTCCTATCCCATGGATATATTTCTCATTAATTATTTCTTCTTCACTAATAATTTCATTAAGATGAGCCACTATAGGTGGTTCTTAACAGGACTTGGTCAATTAAGTCTCTCCTCTAAAAATATTGGATTTTATTCCAGCCTCAAATTTTATAATCTCATTCTCATAGAAATAAATTATTTAATAATACTTTTAGATCAAATATAACCCAAGGATTATATAAAAGTCATCTATTAGTATTACCACCAAATTTTTAGTTAAAGGACCTCTATTCATTTTTATAGATATACAAAAATATATATTTCTTCTATAAGATTTCAATAATAGGTTATAAATGACAACTCCATAGTCAATTGAAGGATGATTCAATGTTATTTGAAAACATACAAGATATAAATGATTGTGTAGATCTAGAATCAAATAATATATTATCTAACTTTTATTTTTTGATAAAAGTACCTATTATAACATAATTTGGGACCTTAAATTCTACTTTTACAATTAGATAATGTTGACCTTACTCTATTGGATACTTCTAGGGTAGATTCCCTTTGACAGCTGAGGAATTTATTTGAATAGTATCCCATCTCCTTGAAATTAAAGAATTGGAAATTTGTGGGTTCTTCCTTTCCCTTTCACTCACGAGCTTGATGATCCTTATATTCACAATTACAAAAAACTCCTGTTCCATTTGTGAAAGCCTATTGATTTTTCTTCTCACTATTATTTCATGTATAAAAGGTTTTCCCAAGTATGTCCTGGAAGGTATGTTACAAGAGGGGATGAATTTTGGTTTAAAAACAACCTACAATTTTTTAGCACCCTCTTATTTTATGTCTATTGGAAGTACAATATTTCAATCAAGATATAAATTATTAGTGTGTATTTATAAAAATAAAATTAATTAATACTATAAAAAATGCAATAAATTTTGATAAATCTAATTATATATAGAAGAAGAAGACTATACAATAATTTCATGGAGTTTCTAAAAATAATATAAACACTCATATAAAGGATATTATCTAAGAAAATTTTCACGAACTAGGCCGGGTTTTCATCCAGCTCGATGCCCGACCCAGTTCACGGCATGGACAAAGGGCGTTCTCGATCCCCACGGGCTACCACAAGTGCCTGGGTATCAAATGAAATGCTTTGGGAATGATTTACCCATATTTACCAAGTTAAAATAACTAATAAAACCCAAAAACAAGATATGAAAAATGTAACTGAAAGAACCTTTAATAAATTCAGAAATAAAAAATTTTCAACTAAACAAATTCCAAAAAGGACAATGAAACCAAGGGAAACTAAAATGACCCTCAAACATTCATGTAAAAAAAGGAGAAACATCCTCAAGCTGTCGCTGCCTAGATCCCAAAACCAAGCCACTAAAAAAATTAACTCCCAACCAGACACATCTTGTCTGAACCTGAAACAAAGAGACAACAGATTTTTCATACACCCAAAGGTGTATGTAGGGTGTGAGCCAAAAGCCCATTAGAATACCACCAAATAAAAGGTTCCATACCAAAACATCTAAGAGATAATTTAATGTGCTTATTCAAAATTATACTTTTAAAATGATTTTAAGGAAAACATTTACAATCTAAAAGTTAAAAAGAAACACTTGAATAAAACTATTTCACAAACACTATTTTAAAGAGAAAGAGAAAAATTCATTAAGAACACACACACACACTCAAACATACACAAGTGGACCTTTATATACTAGTGAAAGGCACCTCGTAATGGTTAGTATAGAACTATGGGCAAATCCTCTAAGGTTCATCTAGCTCGAGTAGGACCCTAGAACCTCATGTCTCGATGATATGTGTCTTAGAAACCATGGCCCTCAGAAAACATGGCTTAAAAATCATGACCCTCAGACAATGTGGCTTAGAAACTATGACCCTCAGTCATTAATATGTTTAGTTAGTGTTTCAATCATCAATCCAGCCAAGTGAAATAGGGACTATACCCCTCCAGATCACTAGTGCACTAGTTCTAGTCTGCCCACCTAGATACCCAAGGTTATCCCTTGTGCTCAAATTTTTTTACACATTCACATATCACACTCACCACCACTTTCATAATTAAATAAATATGTTTCGTAGTTTACAAAAAAACAATTCTAACACTCAAAAAAATGTTTTACATTTGGAAACCATAAAATTATTTTAGGAAACCCCTTTTTATACCACCCGCACACCAAAAACCATTTCACACCACAATTCACATCACATGCATGACATGATAAATTATTTAAACAATTTAAAGAACATTTTTAAAAAGAACATCATGGGTTTTAACATAAAAATGTCACTTTAAAACCTAACACTTTTTTAACACTGTAAAACACTAGTTCTACCCATCACATTTGAGTAAATAAATCCATTTAAACAGTTAATTAAACACTCAAAATTATCACATGAGTTTTTACACCAAAAACACACTTTATTCAATATGGAAATGTTACTCTAAAACCGAACGCATGATATAACCATAACAAAACATGTTTTACGTCATTCAAATATTTTACAATTTAACTCAAGATGCACCAAAAAGATAACATGAAAATGACAATATGTTTTTGAATGGAAATCTCATTTAAATACACACGCACCTAAAGTTTCTTGAAAACACATTTTGCACATACCAAAAAACCATTAGAACAGGTTCTAGAAACATCACATCAAAACACACATCAAAACACACATCAAAACACAACCAATACCCATATTAAAAATCCAATCACGACCTTTAGACACACCAAACACTTTAAAAACATCATACACACCACATTACTATGGTAATAAATCATTTGAATAATTCATAAAACATCCAAAAATTGTGAAACCAAATATTAGACCAAAACATACCCAATTTCACATAATGAACCACTTTAAAACTAAACACACAACACCATCACACTAAAACATGTCTCGAACCTAACAATCAACCCACAAAACATTTTTATAAAACAACGCACCTGTTTTCACTCACAAAACAAAGCAATTTACTTTACTAAAAATCCATTCTCAATCAATAAGCACTCCAACTACTTCGAAACACCTAACACACCACACAATCAAAACAAATAACACATTTATAAACTTAAAAAAATTATTAAATTTATCTAGACATGTTAAGGCACATAACCACCTACCTCGGTTGAAGAAACCCTCAAAATTTGGTGCGAAATTAATATGTGCGTTAAAGGCACCACGACCGAACCAAAGGTGAACCCTAATCCATGAAATTGAATAAAAATATGCAAAATTAAGAACCTAATTGATGCCCTAAATGATAGAAACACCAAATACCCAATGAACCCAAACAAAACTCTAGATTTGTTGAAGGGATTACCCAGAAGGGTTGCGCCTGCAAGGTGGAGGGAGGTAGGTTCGTGACAGGGAAAAGGGAGGTGGTTGATGGCTGGGGGGGGGGGGGGTATTGAACTAAGGGGGTGCACCGACGGTGTTCGTGTAGGCCCAAGAAGGGGAAAAGGTGTGATAGGAAGGCGGTCTCTCGTTAGGAGAAGAAGCGTGCCAGTGGGCGGCGCTCGGCTAGGAGAAGCGACGCGCATAGGACAATGTCGACCAAGGGGAGAAGTGCGCAGGTGGGTGTGCCAGACAAGAGGAGAAATGCATAGGTGGGGGGGGGGGATTCTTGGAAGACCGGGGAGGGATAGAGATAGTGTAAAGGGAACCCTAGAAAAAAAAGTAAAATAGAATAAATAAATAAATAAATAAAACTAACTTAAAACAATAATAATATTTATAATCATAATGACAAAAATATTATTAGTTTAATTAAAACTAAATTCTTAACCCTAAAATTATATTATTAATGATATTTATGAAAAATTAATATTAGTAATAATAATAATAATAATAATAATATTATTATTATTATTATCATTAAAAACAAATTTTATTAAATTATTAACAAATCTTTCTCATTTTATTTTTTTTATTTTTATTCATCCACACATTTAATTTTATTTCATTATTATTAATTCATTTTATTTGTTTAATTGAACAATGGGTAGGTCACATGGAGATATTGGTGAAGCCCCTTGGCTTCGTAATTATGCTTCACCCATGAAGCGCATGCTGTCACGCCCCGAAAAAACTCATTTATCGCCAAAAACACCAAATTCAACTGAGACTTAGTTCGTACCTCAACGGAACATTTCAAGGGAAAATAAAACAAAATAAAAAATATTAACTTAATTCAATATTAACAATAATAATAATTATTACAATATTAATAACAACATAATTAATTTTTTTTTCATATTCTTAATACTATTAATAATAATAACAATAATATACTCAAACAATATTATTATAATTAAAATAGTCTAATAAATTTTATTACACTTATCATTTTTGTTTTATTTTCATTTTACTATTCATTAGACTCTATTAATCTGCCTTGAACATCAAACACGTCGTGCAGTGAGTCAGGCAAGGTCGTGCAATGACTCTGGAAAGTCCGAGCGACTTTGATCATAGTGCACTAGATGCAGTCAAGGCCAAAACATTCATTTTTAAATTAGAACTCAATGATTTAAGTCAGGCTTCAACCTAAACTACCTGATACTAATAAAATCAATAAAATAAATAAATAATCTAAAAACAATCATTGTAGAAATTCTCCCCACCATAGCGCTTTCAGTCCCCGGAAAGCCACAACTCAGGCTGAAGCCCTCAAGCAGATAGTGTCACCCCCTTAAGGTTCAAAAAGAATTCCTATGAAAAATGATTAAAAAGAAGAAAACACACCGTGCTCATAGAAAGTGACTTAAACGACAACCTAGAGAAATCCGTAAAAGACTTTTCAATATGTATCACCTACCCTAAGAAGTTGGAACACCTCCAGTTTATTGATCAAGGGAGGGAACTCGTGCACCCATGGAAAACAACTTCATAGACCGAAACAGTATTGGGGAAACTGAGACGAGACTGGGAAACCGCAATGGGGCAATTGACATGGGGAGGCCTGGGTGGACTCCCCAACATAGAAATAGGCTAGCATCTACTTACTTCAGAGACATTTGTGTAAGACCCATCGAGGGTCTACCTACCATTAGAACTGATAGAAGGTACAAAACCTTGAAAATTTCCTAATAGTGACAAGACCAAACACCCCACTAAAAGATCTCCAAACCCTCTTTAGAAACATCCAAGTCATTTCCACATAAAAAACCAGTTTTTTATAAATTCTCAAATAGAGGTTTTCAAAATAATTCCCAAAACCCAAAGGGACAAAAGAAAACACAAGGGGAAATTAGTGTCAGTGGGTGACTTAGACATATGGTTGGTGGCCATACGCCAATCACTCCACCATCACAGAGACCATACTAGGGTAATGTCCCCAGCTCCACATGGCTTGCTAGGCCCTAAGAGCTTGATGAGACCATTTACCCTACTCCCTTTTCATTCCCCCCAAACAAGATTAACCGCAAGGACCTAAGACTCAGACAAGCCTCAACTTACCCTGGTAACTTGACTCCCTCCACGAGGTGTGCTGGCCAGAAACCTTACTCGTAGCTAGAACATCGAGTTTTGAAAACCTTAACTCCGATCTACCATAACTCTTACTAAAGGAAAACGAACCAAGAGAGAAAACCTTCCCTCTGATACCATTTTTTTCACAAACCAGGCCGGGTCGCTATCCAAACAGACGCCCGACCCGGTCCGCGGCATGGCTCGAAGGGCATTATCAATCCCCACGGGCTGGCACAAGTTCTCTATTATCGAATGAAAAGATTTGGGAATTATTTAACCATATTTACCATGTTAAAATAACCAATATAATCCAAAAACCAGATCTAAAAAATATAACCGAAAGCACATTTAATAAATTCATAAATTTAAAATTTTCGAATAAACAAATGCCAAAAAGGACAATGACACTAAGGGAAACTAAAACGACCCTAAAAAATTCATGAAATAAAAGGAGAAACATTATCAAGCCACCGCTGCCAAGATCCCAATACCAAGCCACTAAAAAAATGAAATGCCAACTTGAAACATCTTGTTTTAAACAGAAACAAAGAGACAATAGAGTTTTCATAAACCCAAATGTGTATGCAGGGTGTGATCCAAAAGCCCAGTAGGATACCACCAAATAAAAGGTTACATTCCAAAACAACCAAGAGATAATTTAATGTCCTTATTCAAAATTATACTTTTAAAATTCTTTTAAGGAAAACATTTAAAAGCTAAAAGTTAAAAAGAAACACTTGAAGATAACTATTTCACAAACACTATTTTAAAGAGAATGTGAAAAATTAATTAAGATCACACACACTCACACACAATAGTGGTCCTCCATATACCGATGGAAGGAACCATGTCATGGTTAGTAGAGCACTATGGGTAAATCCTTTAAGGTTCATCTAGCTCGAGTGGGACCCTAGAGCCTCATGTCTTAGTGAAAGGTAGCTTAGAAACCACAACCCTCAGAAAACGTGGCTTAGAAACCACAACCCTCAGACAACATGGATTAGAGACCACGATGCCCAGTCATTCGTATGTTTAGTTAGTGTTGAAATCATCAATACAGCTAAGTGAAATAGGGATGATACCCCTCCAGATCACTAGCGCACTAGTTCTAGTCTACCCACCAAGATACCCAGGGTTTTCCCTTGTGCTCAAACAAGTTTACACGTTCACATATCACACTCACCAACACTTTCATAATTAAATAAATACGTTTATCACTTAAAAAAACAATTCCAACACTCACAAAAATGTTTTGCATTTGGAAACCATAAAATTATTTTAGGAAACCCTTTTTTATACCACCGGCACACAAAAAACCATTTCACACCATACTTCGCATAACATGCATGACTTGATAAATTATCTAAAAAATTTAAATAAAATTTTTAAACAACACATCATGGGTTTTCACATAAAAATGTCACTTTAAAACCTAACACTTGTTTAACGCTATCAAACACCAGTTCCTCCCATCACATTTGAGTAAATAAATCCAATTAAACAGTTCATTAAACACTCCAAATTAGCACATGAGTATTTTCACCAAAAAAACACTTTATTCCATATGGAAACATTAATCTAAAACCAAAAGCATGATATAAACATACCAAAACATGTTTTCCATCATTAAAACATTTTAAAATTTTACTCAAGATGCACTGAAATGATAACATGCAAGTGAAAATCCATTTTCAAATAGAAATCTCATTTAAATACACACACACCTAAAGTTCCTTAAAAACACATTTCACACATACCAAAAAACACTTAGAACATTTTATAGAAACATCATATCAAAACACACATCAAAACACAACCAATACCCATATTAAAAATCTAATCGCGGCCTTTAAACAAACCAACCACTTTAAAAACATCATACACATCACATGATTAGTGTAATAAACCATTTGAATAATTCATAAAACATCCACAAATGGTGCAACCAAAGATTACACCAAAACATACCCAGTTTCACATAAAAAACCACTTTAAAACTAAACACACAACACCATCACACTAAAACATGTCTCGCACCTAACAATCAACCCACAAAACATTTTTATAAAATAACACACCGGTTTACACTCACAAAATATAGAAATTGTTTTTACTAAAAATCCATTCTCAATCAATAAGCACTCAAACCACTTCAAAACACCTAACACACCACAAAATCAAAAAAATAAAATATTTATAAACTTAAAAAAACTTATTAAATTTATATAGAGATGTTAAGGCACTAAATCACCTACCTCAGTTGAAGAAAACCTCAAAATTTGGTGTGAAATTCATTTTTGTGCCAAACGCACCACGAACGAACCACATGCGAACCCTAATCCATGAAATCGAACAAAAATATGAAAAATTAAGACCCTAATTGACACCCTAAATGATGGAAACACAAAATAACCAATGAACCAAAACAAAAACCTAGATCTGCGTAAGGTATTACCCAGAGGGGTTTCACCCGCAAGGTGGAGGGCGGCGGGTTCGTGACGGGGAAAAAGGGAGGCGACGGGTGGCTGAGGAGGGGGGGGGGGGTATCGAACCAAGGGGGTGAGCCAGCGGTGTCCATACAGGCCTGAAAAGGGGACAAGGTGTGACAAGAAGGGGGTATCTCATCTAGGATAAGAAGCGTGCTGGTGGGGGGCGCTTGGCCGAGAGAAGCGACGCGTAGGGGAAGGCGCCGACCAAGGGGAGCAGTGCGCAGGTGGGTGCGCCGACCAAGAGGGGAAATGCACAGGTTGGGGGAGCTTCGTGGAAGAGATGGTATGGAGAGAGAGAGAGGGTAAAGAAAACCCTAGAAAAAAGGAATATATAAAAAAACTAACTTAAAAAAATATTTATAATAATAATAATATTATTATTAGTTTAATAAAAACTAAATTCTTAACCCTAAAATTATACGATTAATGATATTGATAATAAAATTAATATTAGTAGAAATAGTAATAATAATAATAATATCTTCAAATAATAATAATAATATTATTATCATTAAAAACAAAGTTTATTAAATTATTATCAAATCTTTCTCATTTTATTTTTTTTATTTTTATTCATCCACAAATTTAATTTTATTTCATTATTATTAATTCATTTTATTTGGTTAATTGAACAAAGATAAGGTCACACGGTGGCATTGGTGAAGCTGCACGACTTCACAATTATGCTTCATCCATGCATCACATGATGACACACCCCCAAAAAAACTCATTTATTGACAAAATCACCAAATTCAACTGGGACTTAGTCTGCGCCTCGATGAAACATTTCAAGGCAAAATAAAATAAGACAAAAAGATATTAACTTAATTTAATATTAACAATAATAATAATTATTACTATATTAATAACAACATAATTACTTTTTTTACATATTCTTAACACTATTAATAATAATAACAATAATATACTCAAACGATATTATTATAATTAAAAAATTCTGTTAAATTTTATTACACTTCTCATTTTTAGTTTATTTTCATTTTATTATTCATTACATTCTATTCATCTACCTTGAACATCAAATGGGTCGTGCAGTGAGTCGGGCATGGTCATGTGGTGACTGGTAAGGTCGCATGGCTTCAACCACAGTGCACTGGACGCAGTCAAGGCCAAACATGCATTTTAAAATTAGAACTCAAAGATTTAAGTCAGGATTCAACCTTAACTACCAAATACTAAAAAAATTAATAAAATAAATAAATAATCTAAAAACAATGGGTGTGAGACAAATTGATTTAACATTAAGAAGTATGGATATATGTAAACTTGAATTTAGGTAACCCTAATTTTAAATCTATAAAAATTTGTATCATCCAATCCCTATAATACCTTAATAAAGATCCATAAGGTTGTTCTCTATATTCATATAATTAGAATCCCTCAATCCAGAATATCAGATGATCTATATTTATATTCTTGGATTCTGTTGATGTACAGGTCAGTTGTAGCTTCAAAAACCATACGTTCTATCTTCCTTACCAAAATCCCTCATTCTAAGTGATTGAAAATCCAATTATTACAAAATAAATAATGATATTTTAAAAGTAAAACCTCACAAAACATAAACTCATAACAAAAAATATTAGAAAGGAAATTAAAACTAATTGGAAGTGATATAATGGAAATAAGTAATTTTACATTTTAAAAATTAATAGATACTTTATTAAAATCAAGTAACATCAAACATCTTCTCTATTAATAAATGGGTTTATTTATTGGAATAATTGTAAGTTAAACCAACATTGAAATTCATTTTTCTTCAAGATTAGTTGTAACAATAATGGAATATTCTTTGTCATCTTTTTATGAACTCAAAAAATCTCATCTTCTGATAGAGTGATTTCTGTACCACTACATTACCTGTACATATAAGGAATATAATCAATTATGGTACTTTAGATCACTGTATTTTAAAATCTAGTGATATAAAATTTTATTAAATTAAAATTCAATTCTTCATAAAAAAAATATATCTAAAAAAGGAATTCAGGTTAAATAAAATTATAATAAATTGCATTGTGATTTTAAAAACAAAATAAGTGATTCATTTAGTCAATATTAAATTCCCCCTTCCCTTATAATATTTTTCTAAATTATTTTCAACATGTTCCTCAACCTTCATCTTCATCTCTTGCTTCCATTTGAAAGTAAAATACTTAGATAACTTATTTTCAGTCTTTATGGAATTATTCCTTATCTCTTTAAATGAGTAAAACTTTTTATATACTAATTAACTTTGAAGTCTTTTCCATATCCAATCAAAGAAGATATTTATCGTACTTATTTTATTACATACATACTCTGTTGCATGTCCTTCTAACCTTGTGATGTTATCATCATAATCAATAACAAATTCATCTTCCTTCTATCTTAGATTTAGTAACTTCATTTCCATGTCATCTCATTGCTTAGTAGAAATGTTATTCTCAAATAATATCACCATGAATACTTCCATTATATATTATATATCCCTGCTTCCTTCTTATTGTTTTGAAATAAAGACCATCATTGATAAACATATCACTTTAGATAATATACACCCACGATAAACTTTTCCCTTTCAATGTATACCAATGAAAGGAATACCTTATATAGGGTTTTTTTCTTCTATTTTTCAGATACTAATTTGTAACACCCTAGGATTTTATATTTATATACACTAAAATAAAACTTGAAGCATTCAATATCATTCCATAGAGGACACCTTGAGTCTATATAAACCACAATATAGTAAATTAATATAATATATCGATTAAATTTGAAGGTATAGATAGAAATAAACACTATATTAAAAATATTTATAATGGTTTTTATTAGAGAAAATTTATTTATTATGTGTACAATTTTTAGTAAATCCATTTTACGCTTCAAAAATATGATTTCTTTAAAAATGGTATTTATCATATTTTTTCACATAAACATTATAATTAATTTCTAAAAAATTATAAATTATATTTATGAAAATTAATACCACTTTCAAAATCACAATTTCTATATTTTCTTAGAGATTTTTTTTATTTCTAAAAGGATTTATTTTTCAGTGAATAGTTATAAATACCAATTTTTTTAAAAACTATCATTTCTTTCAAAAGGAAAAGTCTGATTAATTTTTGAATTTTAACTTAAAGTAATATAATTATCATTTA
The DNA here is from genome assembly GCA_963277665.1 of Viscum album. Taxonomy (NCBI): domain Eukaryota; kingdom Viridiplantae; phylum Streptophyta; class Magnoliopsida; order Santalales; family Viscaceae; genus Viscum; species Viscum album. The sequence continues at coordinate 1,894,006,993 of OY728159.1, forward strand.
ATTATTAATAATATAATTAATTACATAAGAATTATAATTATACTTTATTCTGGTATAAGTTTTTTTGGTCTTAGAAACACATTTTTCCTAAAAAATATTTTTCAAGTGCAATGTGTTTATTATCTTAATAAAGAAAATTATTTTATATTAATTAATTATTTTAATTAAATGTATAGATTATATTTTGAATAATATATATTAACATTCATTTCATGGTTTTACAAGTAATTTAATGTAAATAATTTCAGTTTTATGCTTCAAAATTCATTTTTTGAAAAAAGGTTTTCATTGCGGATTGTGTGGTTAAAACTAAATTATTCCACTTAGAGAAATGGAATATGATAAAATTTATTCAATATTTTTAATCAGAATAAATAATATAAATTAATAGTTTCATTACTTTTTTTCATAGGGAATAGTAAAAATAGTAAAATTTGGTTACCACAGTTAAGGTTAAAATGGGTTTACCAAGGGTTAAAGCATGATATAATGGTATTATTTCCAAAAAAACCTATGAAATAAGTATTTATTAAATATATTTAAGCCCTATATTATACAATATTTTAATAACTAACCATTTTGATAATCTACCCATTGAAAGTGACCTTAAATAATTAAAATAGTTTTTGAAATTTCATGCGTGTCCCTCCACTCACTTAGAAAAGGGAACCTCTTATCCTCCCTTATTTACAAAATTTCACCATTATTAATCAAAACAACCTACTCCAAAAACATTATATAATCCTTAAATTCATTATATATATTCTTTTTTTCTCCTATGAATAATCCATCATGTATTATGGAGTAAACTGAAGGAGGTCCCTCAATGAAGGTGTATATAATTTAACCAAACTCTTTCAATTTTATTTATTCTGAAACATTTTCTAAAATTTGTTATAAAAAAATTATTAATAAAATATAATAAATATACTAATATGTTTTTCTTTTATTATTGTATAAACATTTACCATCACTTCTCAATCCAATGGGGGATGAAAGTATCGCTCATGTGTATATGTGGACTATCGCCTCCACGTAGCGATACGACTCATTTTCCAACACCACAATTAAATGATGGTTATCATCATATATTTAGTGTTTAGATATGTTATTTATTTTATAATAATGATTCAATTAAGGTTAATTTTTATTTACCTTTCTTTTTAAACATCTATCAAAAAATGGAAATATCACTCAAAAGTACGTATGGATTATCATCTCCACGTAATGATGTAATACATTTTTTATCACTAATGTATATAAATGTATATAAATATGTATATAATTAATATATAAATTATATTTATATGAGTATTGAAATAATATATATGATTTAACCATGATCAATGTAAAAATACCATAACGTTCGAACCAAAACATAAATGAAAGAGTAGTTAACACACGAAATGATGATGATAATGAATGATTTCTAAGGAAGAAGTGATAAGATATTATAAGTAAATAAGATTTGATATTTTATGTATTATTATTATTCATTAATATAATTTTAATAAATATAAATTTATTATACATGAGGTTATAGAATTTACGAATCAAGTAATATATAGGGTAAGGTTTTCTTTGCCTCATTTTCTAATTTAGGAGACATGTTTGATATTGTGTACCATAATTTATTTTATAACGTGTGATTACTACATAATGAATTTATTTTTACATATAAATAATATTAATTTTATTTTATAATCCATATCATGTTCTTTATTTACATTTCCATTGATTCAAAATATATCAATGTTGTTGAGGTTTTTGTCTCAATTTATCTTTATTGAGATATGTTTTATTTTTATACACCAATTTCTTATCTATATAATGTATATAATGACAAATAATTTATTTTATAATAATATATGTTTTAATTTATGGTATTTATATATCTAAATTATTGTATAGAATCTAATTATATTTGATATAAATATTACTAAATTCATAAGAGTTTCATATTACAATCTCATTTTTACTAGGATTGTTTCTACTTAAGAATATGATGATGAAATTATATGATATATCCATACCAAGTATTATTTATTATATTATATTTTTTTATTTATGGATATTTATTTTTTTTCTATCATTTATCTCTATTTATGTACTGAGAAAACCAAAAGTTTTTTTTATGTAAAACAAACTTCATTTAGCCAGGAATCTTTTCTACCAAGCCTATATTTTCTTTAATAAAATTCTTGGAAGTTTTTAATATTCTCAAAATACTATTTAAAGTAAAATTTAATTATATTTTACATTATTTGAAATTGTTTAAAAGAATTTATTATCATTTTCCAAACATTTTATTTTCTATTTCTTGTAAAAATTTGAAAGGATTTTTTGTTTTAATGCACACCACATGAATGACTTTCCCCACCATTACTAATACTATTTTACTTATAGATTTATTTATAAGTTTACTTTATTACAATCAATTTTTTACATAATATTTTGGATATTTTTATATTTTAAGTGATATCGAAATTAAAATTTTATTTTCCTCAAGAAATTTTCAATTTACCTTTTAAAGGAATTTTCGTCTATAAAAACATCCATTGATGATTCTTATGATTTATTGTAGTTACCACCCAATGTTACCATATTTATTCTTTATATAGATGGTTTATTATTATTATTATAAAAATTTTATGAAACCCATATCCCTTTTAGTTCTTATGTTATTATGATATGATGAATTTTTTATGATCTTGTGCCACTCGTATATATGGATTTCATTTTGTGACGAGTGGTCCCATAATTATATATTCCTCCAATGCATTAGGTAAATAAGGGTATCTAATTAGATAATAAGGACTAAAATTATTAGTGAACTTAGTTTGATACTGGCCTTTTTCTAATTATATTTTCTTAGTTGTGAACCTCTACCAAGGAAATGATATAATGGGGAGTGAAACAAATCCATTCTAATTGCCTTAGAAGTGAGATTTGACTAAGGAAATATTTTTCTATGCTTATGTGTATTACAAAAAAAATATTACTTATTATTTTTTTCCTCATGGATAATGATAAATTATTGACTATTCTTCACTCTTATGTATTATTTCATTCAATTAATATATTTTTATTCCATGTTTCATGATTATGATATATGAATTTATGGGTATGATTTTATAATTTTTAGATCTAGTTATAAATCCCTTATACTTATATTATTCTAAATTATGATCATTGATTGATATCTATTATGAGTAACTTTACTAGGCATCTAAGATCAACCTTTCTTATGTTTCCTTTCCACAGGTTATGGAAAAAGGTTTTATGTGTGTTATATATAAGAAGGGTTCTAGTTGTGAATAAATAAATGAGAAATGATGCTGATATTTTATATACTAGTTGTGTACGAATCCAAGTTTTGGAATACACTAAAACCCTTTGGTTCTTAGGAGTGTATTATTATTAATTTTATTTAATACTCATATAAAATGATTTAATATTTTTTTATGAAATTTATGGGGAACTGTATTTGGTATCGAATCCAAGGTTTTGTAACTTTTAGAAACTATGATGAGGAAATGTTAGTGAGAACCCTTATGTTAATCTGAAGTATAGGATAGAATCCTATGTTATGGAAAATAATGGAGTTTGGTTTCCAAAATAAAATGAATCACTATCTAGATACTACAAGTGGTTGTGCTTTTGGAACTAATGCATCTAAGGTTAATCAGCTCAAAAATATTTGGTCAAGTAGATCTCATCAATCATTATGGTGAATAGTTAATGGTCTCTTACTACACACTTAGTTTGACACTTCTATAGGATATTATTAGGTTAATTCACATTTTATTTATAATGCATTCCGAAGTATTTAAATAGGTGATAAACATGGATGACATAGGCTAAACCTAAGGTGTCATATATTGAAAATAAAGTGTCAATAGTTAGATATTCCATGATTTATTTTTTATGATAATCACTCTAATTAATAATTATCTATGGCCATACTAACAATTTTTGTTTATGTAAGGGATCAATGATAGAATGATAAAGTTGAGGTTGATACAAGTATGCTTAAATATTGAAGTACCCTATTTGAATTTTTTTATATGAATTCAAGAATATCAAAAAATTTATCAGGGAATTTTTATTCATATCCTCAATGAATATATTATGAAATGTCAATAAAAACGTATGATGATCACATCTTAAGTTTATGAATCCTCACCAATTGATGTTTGTGGGAATATGATTCATAAAAATATTATTATTATTCCTATTGTATAATTTGGTGAAATTTTGGTAAATGATTGGTTTTATTTATATAAATCCCATATCACTTTCCAAGGAAAGGATGTTACAATTATTATTATTAACCAACCTATGATTGTCTTTCACTGTGAGGATAAATGTAAAATTTAGAAGGAAATTGCATCCATTTTAGGGGTCTATATTTCTATTAAAGGTTGTTATTTATCTCATATGGTTGTAGAGAAACTAAATATAGATGATATGTGTATTATATGGGAGTTTGTGGATGTCTTTATGGAAAATTTTCTTAGTATCCATCAAAATAATAAAGTCGAGTTTTCAATAGAACCCATACCCGATGTTACACCTATTTAAATGAATATATATAGAATGGAACCAGTTTTTTTTATAGAAATTCAAGAAGAAACTCAAGTAAAATCATGAAAATGGATTCATTTATTCCAATATTGAACCATGTGGAACACCTGTACTTTTTCTAAGAAAGAAGGATCAATGAGACTATGTATTTATTATGAGGAACATAAAAATATCATGATCAATAATATGTATCCTCTTCCCCATATTTATGATTTGTTTGTTCAATTACAAGGATTCCAATAATTTTCCAAGACCAATCTTCAATCTGGATACTATCAATTGAAGGTCAAAAGTGGATACATACTCAAGACATATTTCCATTTGAGGTATAGACTCTATGAATTTATAGTGATTCCATTTTGTATTACTAATGTTCCTACTATATTTATGGATTTAATGAATATTATTTGGACATTATATTGAAATTTTTGTGACATTATTTATGAATGATATTATTTTATATTCCAAGATAATGCAAGAGCATGAATATCACTTAAGGATTAAACTTAAGACCACGAGGAAGTATAATATTAATGAAAAATTGAATAAATGTGAATTTTGAAAATAGTAATTTTCATTTTTAGGAAATATATTCTCTAGAGAGGGTATATTAGTGGTTCCATCAATGATGGAAGTTATTAAACATTTTCTTAGTCCAGAAACTATGACGAGATCCATAGTTTTCATGGATTTAAGGGATATTATCGATAAATTGTGAATTATTTCTCATGGATATCTCATCCACTATCCAAGTTAACTTGTACGAGAGTTATGTTCCTTTGGACTGATGAGTTTGTAGAAAATTTCAAGAAACTAAATAGAAAATTAGTTAGTACATATGTGCACACACTACCATATAATGGATAAGGGTTTGTGATTTATCATGATGAATCAATAAAAGGGTAAGGATTTTTTCTCATACAAAATGATATGGTGATATATTATGACTCAGTCCAATTTAAGGTTCCAAAGAAAAATCACTCGACTTGAGATTTAGAGTTATCATTTGTAATATTTTCATTAAATATATAGAGCCATTATCCTTTCATAGAAATGTGTGAAATATGTTCTGATAATAAAAGTTTAAAATATATTTTCACCTAAAAAGACTTTAATATATTCCAAATAATGTGGTTGGAGTTGATTATAGATTATCACTAATCAATAAACTACCACCCTGGGAAAGTGAAGAAGGTGGATAATGATTTGATTCAAAAGTATTATGTTATCTCATCTATGATCAGGTTTATAAAAGATACAATATTTATGGATTTTCAAATTATGGAACTTGAAATGTTGAAGTAAGGGGGTAAATATTATCTTTCTAAATTGATTTTCAATCATCTATTAATGTAAATATTTAATAATTGAAACATGAGGATATAAAGATAAAAAAGAACGTGGGAAATTTTCATGAGTTCAAGATTGATTGTGATGGAATGATAAGGTTTCAAAATAGAGTATGTGTCCCATTAATATTATACTTCATGAAGGAACTATTGTAATAATATCATAGGTTATCACCCCTATTCATCCTAAAATTATAAATTTGTATAAATATATGATAGAGTATTTCTGGTGGGATAACATAAAAAGGCACATTGCATACTATGTTTATCAATTCTAGGTGTGTCTGAAAATTAAGCTTGTACGACAGTAGACTAACGGGGTCTTAGAACCATTAATAATACCAGAATAAAAATGGGAAAACATCACCATGATTTTTTTTTGAACTCCCCAAAACATTTGAAGTTCATAATGTTATTTGGTTTTTAGTTGATCCCCTTAAAATGATATCACACTTCATTACTATTAGAGAAGATTTATCTCTTGACCAGATTTCCATGATACACATTAAGGAATTGGTAAGGGTTATGGGTTACCAAATTCTATTATATTAGATCTGAATTTGAGGATTACCTAAATGCTCTATATAAGTCTTAAGTAAGATCTTGACATATAATACTGTTTTAGTACTTCTTGTCACCCTTATATATATGGTTAGTCTAAGAGGGAAATTAAGACACTAAATGATATTTTGAGATTTTGTTCTCAAGATTTCAAAGTTGGTTGGGATCAACCCCTTCCTGTAGTCAATTTTTTCTTATAATAACTTCTTTCACTCCATAATTTAAATGTATCCTTATGATTTCATCTATGGATATAAGTATATAACTCTAAAAAAACTAGGATAAACTTAGATAAATAATGCTACTAGGACCTGAGCTATCCAAGGAAACGGTATAAAATCTTAGAGTCATTGAACATCATATGAAGGAGTCTCAAAGTCAACAAAAGTGTTATGATGATAATCATCAATGTGATATAGAATTTTATGTTAGTGATAATATTTTAATTTTAATTTCTCAATGGAATAAGTTAATTATATTTTTAAATAATGGAAGCTTGATCCCTAGATATATTGGTCCCTTAAAGATTAATGATTAAGTAGGTATTTTATCTTATCACTTGACATACCTATCAAATATATCTCAAGTTTCTAATGAGTTCTATGTATATCTCTTAAATAAGTACTTTCCTAATACTTCAAATGTACTGAAATCATATGTTACACCACCATATCATGATCTTTTCTATATAGAAAAATTGGTAAAAATCCTGGATCATAGATATAATGTTCAACAAAACCAGACTACTCACCTGGTTGAAGTACTTTAGAGGAATCATAAATTCAAGGGAACTATAAGGGAACCCGATAACGTAATGAAGCATATATGTACCCATTGGATATTCTAGACTCATATAATTTCAAGGTAAAAAATCATTTTAGTTGGTGTATAATGTAGGATCCCAATATTTTATATGTATTTCCTTTGAAATATAACTTAATGTATTTGATATCTTTCCTTACAAGCAACCCCGAGACTATATCAACCATAATATAGAAAACCATTATAACCTAGCCATTAAATTATATATTATAAATAGTAATAAATATTTTTTGAAAAATATGTATATAGTTTTTTATTAATTTAAATGTATTGATTAAGTACTCAATTTTATTAAATTCATTATTCACCTGAAAAATATGTTTTCTTAAAAAATGGTTGTTATCACATTTTCAAAAATAAAAATGAAAATTTATTTCTTATATTTATAAAAATTTTATTTTATTAAATGAATATCATTTTTAAAATCATCAGGTCAATATTATCTTAGGATACATTTTTAGGATTTTTTTAAAATATTTATTTTTTATCGAATAGTGAAAAATGTCGATTTTTGTAAAAAATGTCATTTATTTTCCTGTAAAAGTAATATTATGAGTTGAATTTATCTCAAATTAAAATAAGACTCATTTAATTATAAATAATATAATTATTTACATAGTAATACTAATAATTATACTTTAATTTTTTATAAGTTTATTTTTGGGATTAAAAACACAGTTTTTCTAAAAACTATTTGTATGCGCACAATGTGGGTCTATCATAATAAATTAAATTTTTTTCAACTAATTAATCATTTTAATGAAATTTATATATTAAATTTTACATCATATATTTTATAGTTTTTTTATAGTTATTACAAGGGATGGAATATAAGTAAATTTTCTTTTATGCTTAAAATTATTTTTTTCGAAAATGAGTTTTCATTTTATTTTATAGGATTAATTAAAATAAAATCTACCACTTATATAAATTCAATCTAGTAAAATGTATTCCAAATTTTTAATCATAATAATTATTATAATTCAATAGGGTGAACTTATTTTTGTATCATAGTGAATAGTAAAAATAGAAATTTTTTTGCTACCACGATTAAGGTTAAAAAGGTTTTACTGATGGTTAAACCTTGATATATGGGTATTATTTTTACCCACACCTATAATATCATTATTGTTTGAGGTTAATTAAACCATATATTGTCCTACTATTAAATACCAGAAAATTTTGAGCTATATTCCCATGAAATTTACCTTAAATATTTAAAAACCTTTAACAAATTTCATATGTGTCCCTCCACCCACATATAAAAGGGAACCACTTCTCCTACCTTTTTCAAACCATTTGAGAATTAAATATTTTAAAATAAATAATTTTAATCCTTCACAAAATATTTTAGTTCAACCAATATCTCATTTTAATCTACTAAGACCAATCATTCAAGACTTAAGTAGTAAACCAAAGTAGGTCTTCCAAAGATGATGTATAAATATTTACTAATATCTTTCCATTTTATTTCTTATTATACATCCTATTGAATTATTATATCAAAAAAATTATTTATCCAACATTATAAATTTTCTAATATGTTATCTATATTATGACACAACCACTTACCACATCTTTTCAATCTAATGGTAGATGAAAGTATCACTCAACATACATGTGGACTACCGCCTCCACGTAACGGTACAACTAATTTTCCACAACAATCATTCATGGTTGTTTATTATGATAGATTTAATATTTATATATTATATTTATGTTATAATAATTATTTTCAAAACTTTAATTAATAATTTTCTTTCTTTATTTCTATTCGTCAAAAAATTGAAATGTCACTTGTGTGCTTGTACAAACTACCGTCTCCACATATTGATGCAATTAATTTGTCATAAACACTTTAAATGAATGGTTATAAATTTTAATGTAATGAAAATATATAATATATTTATCAGTAAAAAATATTTCTATGTGTCTCCCATATTTGTGGAGGGGAACTAATCACACCATTTTACAATATTATATATAGGATCATAAACCACTTCTTTTTTATTTGTATTAATTAAATATCAATTAGAAATCATGGGCTAATTTTTATTTACACCTAATTTTTGAAAATAAATATTCTAGAAAACTGTGTTTTCAGCATTCAATAAAATCTCAATTTCCCAAATTATTTTATTATTTTAAAGTCTATATTTACATTTTGTAACTCCCTTATTACTCTTCTCAAGTCAACAATGACTCTTCTGATGGTGGGATTTGCTCTTATAAACTCATAATTTACTCTTATGAAGTATCCAACTACTCTTCTAAAAAACATGGGTACTCTTTTTCAACCAAGAGTGAATATTTTTAAGTACCTTTATTCAATTTTTATGTTGTGGATTAACCATTTTTGCCTCAGAAAAAATATTAAATAATCCAGTTAATATTATCCTAACTTATTCAATAAAATCTGAAGGATTCTCAATTAATTTAAATTAACATCAACTCTAATATTTCCTTCTTCTTCTTAATGATGGAATTTCATAAAAAATACATAATAATGATATAAAATATGGAATAATTGAATGTTATTCTATTAAAATTTTCATTTCATGCCATGATAGTGAATTATTATCATATAAAAGGCCTTGTGATATCCCAAAAAAGTCATATGATATGACTCAGTTTTTATGAAACTCTTATATTATGTCATAAAAATATTGTATAATATAAAATAAACTTATTTAAATAATATATATATGGGATTTAGGGAATATATCCTTTAATATTCTACTTTCACTAAAGTATTATAGAATTTTTGTTATTTCACCTTATATTGTAAAATATACAATAACTTGTGAAACCATATCCAAAATTCCTTTTGGATACTTCAAAAAAAAAGAGAATTGATAATAAATTTAACCATTTATCCAATAATATAATATACCTTTTGAATACTTATAAAAAAATCTTTTTTTGGATAAATTCCAAAACAAATTTATAAAATCCCTCTGATTAAAAGTCAATCCATATTTATCCAACCATAGTGTGTGACCCCATAGAAAATTTTTCATTAAAAACAAATATATATTATTGAATCCATAAATGCAATAAATGATAATACTTTGTAAAACAATTAGTTTTTCTCAATATAGAGATTTATATTACATGATATCCACCAAACACATGTATATTGGTACCATTTCCCACCAACTGCTTTATATGAAAGAATTCATTTTCTTATGATTCCTATGTCTAATACATCAAGTGACCGTGGGACATGGAGTTTTCTAATCTCATATATTCAAATCATATGTTCTTTATTATCTAAGTATAGACTAACTTGGTTGATGAATTCATCGCATTTCATTCATCTTTAGGGAAGAGAACATCACATCCCCCTCACTAGATAGAAAAGAACATCATATTATTTTATCTAGGTATCGTCTTATAATTCCTTGGTATATCTTAATCAAAGGATTATATTCCATACTCATCATATGAGATGAAATTTCCCATCTTAGTTGACCTATAATAAATGAAATGATTAGAGACATATCCATCCACTCCTTGATTATCTAATCCTCAAGGATTTCATAAGAAATATATCAAATAATGAAGGTTCATATTCTAGGTATATCTCTATTCTCTAGTATTGGGGACCCTAATATTAATCTATCAACTATTATAACTATTACATAGTGTATTTCACTTCATGTTGTATATTTCATGAGTTATACTATGCACTAAACTTGAGTTTTTCTATATGAAAAAATTATATATTGTAATAAAAGAATCATAATCATGCTGACCTTAACATTTCATCACAATCTATAATACTCCATGATAAGAATCAGTTAGGGATAACTCAAAGTCATAATTTTAGAGTTAAATTTTCATTCTATTTCATGGTATATATATAAATCTATATATTTATATATATCCAATGTGAAATAATGATAAGTTGTGGTTTTACTTTCATATAACATGATATATATATTTTTCTTTACCCCTTTTAATTATTTAAAGAAATCCATACATAATAACTTATCTCATTATATCACATAAGATATAATTACATATAAAAATTATGTTTAATTCACTTTTAATGGTTTTTTTAAAACTCATTATATGTATTTGTAATTCCTAGCATAACACTTTGTGACAACCAAATAAATCCCTCCAACTAAACTCTTTAGTAACATTTATAATTCAAGATAGTTTTAATAATGGTTATACTTAGGAATAATAATACCAGTGTACAACTACTTAGACATATTAAAAATTATTAACTATATAAAATCTAACATTATAATGTTAATACCTTATATTGTCTACTTATAACTCTTTATAAGTTTATTGTCATCATCCTTGGAACCCTATCCATAAAGAAATCTTGTAAATGATTTTCAATTTTTACTCTAACTAGAATAATACTTTATTTGTAAACTTTTAACTTCCCAAAGTCCAAACATACTCTCACCAGTATCTTTGACACTAGATTCTCTTAATAATATAATTTTAAGATATATTAACTCCTTTATGTTGGGAAATAACACTTATTTTCTAGTAGGAATATCAAAAAAATAATTTTTTTCATATCTCATATGGTATTTTATGTTTTTTAGAGTTTTTTCTTGATAAAAATATTATTCTTTAAAATATTACACTGATTATGGTGGGACCAAATACCTCATATTTTAACAAACAATTGAATACAAACTTTTATCCTAGTTAGAAAATATCATTGTATCCTTTTTAAACAAGTTATAAAATCTAATGAATCACAAACCATATTTATTAAATCCATCATAAAACACTTTTCATAAAAAAAATTATTAAGAAAAAATTTATCTTGTCATAAAATAGATGTAAGAAAAAAGGTACACATACTTTATTTAGATTCATCTGAGTTTAATATATTTATTTGAATTCAACTCTTTGATATGAAAACTCTTTACTCCATCACTTAAAATAAAACTATAATTTTTTATGAATTATTTTATTTTTTATCTATTATATATTTATAAAACTTGTGAAACATACATTTAATATCATATACCCATTAAAATCATTGAATTGATTTCTATAACATCAATACTTAACATAGTAATTCCATGGAGATTCTCAAATAGTTCAGGTATTCAATATAGTTCCATCCTATAGAATCATTAATCCCCCTTCCTATAGCATTTTTTGGTTTTAATAACCTTAAATAACTATTTTAAGAACATTATTAGACTTCATAACTATCTATTATTCTTTTAGTTTGAAATTTTACTCAGTTTAATTATTGATATAGAATTAGGACAAGAACATAGCAGACCTATTTCATATTTCCTAAACACTTTGAGAAAATATTGTAAACCTTTGATAAACACATTAACAGTTTCACAATATTCCAAAAATAATAACAGAATGAATTATTTAACCATAAAAAGACTTAAGGAAACCATTATTGTATCATTTTATGATTTTTATAAGCATCTATATTTGTTTTTTAATTATTTCAACAATTGGTTACATGGGAAGGGTTTTCTATAACATAGTGAATTTTTTTTCTAAAGAACGATATATTATTTTTTACTAGTGTAAGAAATTTCTTACATTAATTTTCTTATTTCTAAATATTGATCTCAAAGTTAACTTTTATGGGGATGCTATCATTTATATACAAAAGACTATTTTATCATATTATTATCATGTTTTACATTCATTTAATAAGTAATTTCATCAAATGTTCTCCCATTAAAATTATAACCCCTAAAAACCCATCAAATCCATGAGTGGACCATGATCCATATTCCACTAAGAAATGAGTGAACTATGGAATTCCTCTCAACAAATAGTTATCTAGGTAGTTCATCATTCCAAGAATATCATATAATACTCTTGAATGGTTAAGTGGAAATTTGTTTATCTAATCCATCATATGGATAAAATCAACATCATTCCTCTGGTATCCTAACTCTTAGGGTCTTCCCATTAAGTATAAACCAAATCTCATGGTGGGATTTGGTTACCAACCTCTTATGGTTTTCCATTCCTTCATGCCTTACAAAATATAATCCATTGACACCTTGCTTCGGTAGAACCTTCCTAGTTAAATTATTGAGGTATTGACTTGTATTTTCCTTGGGAGGAATCTAATAATTAGTATTTTTATTCTGTATTTATTATCTCTCTAACTTATCTTATGTAATTCTCATTCCATGTATCTATGCTTCTAGTGATTTAGTTTGTAATCTTATTCCTTCCACCAAATCAATATCTTCAAAACATATTAATGAATAAATATTTACAAAACTATTATCTTGTGTTACTAACTCAAATTAAAAACTAGATAAATTAATATATATCCAAATGCATCTTATTCATAATGTTCATGAAACCCATTCATGAAAAGTTTTAAAATCATATGAAATTTAAAAACCCCATAATATTTATCTTGATGCGACCAATAGACAACCCCTAATTTTATATACAAGTCAAAAGTCTCTAGGCCAGTGAGTGGTTTGACCCTAAGATCCTTTACCGAAGTACACTTTACTCAGGAGATACATTAATTCCATTATAATTTCTACACCTATTATATATAAATAATAACTAAATTCTTAATTCAAACTCATACACCCGTACAATGTAAAGGCAAGGTAGAAGAATAATATATTTGTTATCATACCAAGAATGTAACTCCTTAGATATATATATGAAAATTTATAAAATAATTTTAAAAAAATAAACCAAAAAATTCAATTTTCACAACATAAACAATTTATATTCATGAATAATTAATAATGGAATAAAATACATGAATGAAAAATTCATGAATTTAAACATGAGATAAACATTTACAAACAATTCAAAAATGATCTTGACTATTAATATTGTATAATTTTATCCTTTCTTGTAGAAATTTGATAGTTAAATAAATACAAACACTTTATATTTATTCCAAATATGAACTCATTCAAATTATTCATTATATGAAATTTACTTTAAATATATGATATTATATTAAATATAAATATTTTATATTTCAATTATATTTTAAAAAAAATTATATAATCAAAATATCACATATTTAACGTTATTTAAATATTTGATCATATCAATAGTAAAAACTCATTTTGTAACAGTTCAAATAATTTTATAAAAAATTCATTTTTTATTAAAAATTTTTAAGTTCGATATTTTTGAAAAATTCATAATTTAAATATGTACCATGTTATATTCTACCTTATTTTTTAGTTTATAAAACTTTTATAAATTATGGTTAAAATTTAAATATAAAAACATTATATTAAAACTATAATTCATTCCATATAAAATAGAAAAGGTATTTCAATATTAATATTTAATATTTATGAAATATTTATTAATTAGTTGTTTTATAAAAATTTAATTAATATATTATAATTTTTTTATAATTATTTAATTTCTAAAAATATTAATAAATTAATAAATATCCCAAAATACTATTTCATGATGATTTATAAGTAATTTATAAACCATTTATATCATTTCTACATTGAAATATAGAAAAAACTACTTTTTCTATAAATACAATTTATAGTGATATAGGCATATAATAAATTACATTTGAGAGGTCATGGAATGCATAATTCCCCCATGCTATCAATCATTTTTAATGATAGATGATAGGGCTATATAGGATAAAAATGGATCTAAGAGGCTCACATAATATAAATACAGTATTTCAGGGTCTATGTATGATTATTATAGTGTGTCGTGGATATCACAACATAGGATATGATATTTCATGAGATTAAACTCAACACTTGACAGCTTATTTACAATTATCGTTGTGCTCTAGCAGTCACAGAATATGACATGTGGCCTTGAAAAAGATAAACACAGTTCATAGTGGGTTGAGTGACATTAAATTATTGGTGAATACCCACATAAGAGTAACTCAATATCTATAATTGTCAAAACTTATGAAAATCCACTGATTAATATTAACACACACTTGGAAACCATTTTATACAATATCTAGCATATCGTATTAATGGTGTGACTCTATTTTTCTTTCATAGATCAGTGCTTTCATACTATATAATCCTCATGTCATATATTTAAACATATTGAAATCTAAAAGTATTTAACTACATTGCTAGATATTATATCACATGTTTTATGAAAACCCACATTTCAAAATTTTTACCATATAATAAAATATTAATTTTAATATGTATTGGAATTGATGATTTCTTTGTTTTAACACATGATTTCATGAATAAAACTTAATGGTAAATCTTAGATACCACTAATGTGTTTCTTGGGATACAATTAATAGGCATAAAAAACATTAAGAAACCCTTTAAACCCAATATCAACCGTGCATGAAACATAAAACTGTGAATATACAAAAATAAAGAAATTATATGCACCTTACACTAATGTTGTTTCTAATTCATCGTCAATTAGTGAGATTTATAAATATAACTAATAAGTAATAAATATATCCCCCCTCCCATGGTGTATCCACAGGTTGACATAAATTTCCCAACCCTCCAGAAGGATACTCTATAAACCCATGATATAATGGTATCTCATATAGTAATTAGAGGTAGTGATGATCACTTTCAGTATGAAAGAATATTTAAGAAGCAATGTGGACTCAAAAAACACCAACTTGATGGTTTTTTCTTCATTATATATAAAACTGAATGTTCCCATTCATTAAATCATATGTTCACTGTAAGAATCCAAATCTTCATTCTAGGTATGGATCTTGATTTCATGTGTTTTTGAGAAAAGGGGGGAATTTTGTAATTTCATAAGTACACGCCACGTCCTTAAGAGTACACACCGTGTACTCAGTTTCCATGGGTAGCTGTGTACTAGACATGTAATGAATGAATATATGGCTGTGTGAGGTGAGTTGGAGACTACCTAAAGTAGGGCCCGATAATGACCTATACATGCGGTGTATCCTCAGGGAACATGCTGTGTATTTTTATTTTTAATTGTTATATCAGATCGGGGTTGCGTCTAATTGAAAAAACTGTCTCCTTCTAAACCTGTATCATCTAGGAGTGAAGGATATCACCAATTATTCTCTGAGCCCCTGTTTGGTTGTCTTTTCTCAAAATCAAACACCATTGATTACGTTGGAATCAACTTGGTGAGTTCTTCCTTCTTTTTGATCCTCTAATATTGATTTCTCCTCTTATGTGAGTTATTCAAGGTTGAACATTTTTGACATTTTTACAGATCTACGATGTTCTATATCGAATTAAAGGATGAGATTCAACTATATCAATCATACAATGTTGAGGTAGGTGGTTTGTGCCTTTATGTAGATTGTCTTTGAGTATATGTGCAAAAATTTCCCAATACCCTAGTTTAAGATATTGCATGTTTAGGGAATTTAACCCTGTTAATTCCTTCTATGCCTTGTTTTCCTAAGTATGGTTTTTTGATTGTAAATAGGGTTATTTACCTTACTATGGATGTTTTTGCCCATGTTTGATCTGATATTGGCCATTGGGTCTAGAATTTCCTATTAGGCTACTCTGTTTTCCATGCCTAGTGATGTTAGGATGGAGTTATATTATCTGACATGCTTGTGTTTTACTTTTTAGCCATTTATCCAAGTAGTATTTATGATTTAATTTGGTTTCTAAATATCATTTTTGCATGATTTCTTTACATAGGGATGTGTGAACCTTGTATAGTGATACCATAGGGGGAATTGACTTTGAGGGCTTCCCCAGAGTGTCTTTTTTAATTTTCACACTGCAAAACCATAGAGGGGATTGACATTGAGTGATCCCTCAGAGTGTATATAGTTATCATTATGAGACCACAGGAAGAATTGACATTGAGTGATCCCTCAGAGTGTCTATAGTTATCATTATGATACCACAAGAGGAATTTACATTGAGTGATTCCTCCAAGAGTCTATAGTTTATCTTTAAAAGACTATAGAGAGAATTGATGGTGATTGATTCCTAAGAGAGTCTTTTTTTGAATGATACCAAAGGGGATAGACTATGTGATCTTACCCAGAGGGTTGTTAATTCTTTTTTATAAGTTAAACCAGAGGGGTTAGGCTGTGTGAAATTTCCCATAGGGTTTCTTGTTTGTGTTTGGCTGAATAATTGATAATGCAGATGAATGTAGTTGAAACTATAGAACTATTTACTTTTAAGTACTTCCTTGTTAATTAGTTTATTTTTCATATTTTCCTACTATATATATTCACTGATAGTTAGGAATAGATCTTTGGGTGGTTTCCCTCTAGGATTCGTCTTACACCCTATTTGGTCCATGCTTTTGGGCCCAAATAGATTATATTATTGAAGGTATAGATAAGGTAAATCACCCTTCTGCATCATGTACTTGATTGATGTAGAGAAATAGATCATGTGACCAAGATAAGTCTTGTGATGCTGCTGGATTTTATTTGTTTTCATTGTACTTTGGTTTAGTACTGTATTTTATGCATTGTGACTTGTTTGGCTATTTTCCTAAACATATATGACATGCATAACTTATATATGTACTCCAATTGTCTATTTACTTTCATTCTTCTGCTGTTTACTTATTTTACAATATTACTGCTTCTGCTACTATTGTACATTTATTTCTGCTATGTTACTCTGCTAATGATGGCATAGTTTTCCCACTATCACACCCAAGGATCTTGCTACTAGTTGGAAACCTCTGGAATTCAGGGAAATGTGATTGAGGACATGTGACCAACCGGGTACGAGACACCTTTGGGCGGCACCCAGAACTAGGATGTTACAAAGTGGTATCATAGGGAGGTTCACTTCTTATTTGACTTACTATTTGGAGACTATAGATAGGTATAAGGAGGAATAAGAAGTTGGTAATAAGCTTTGACCAGGAGTATCTAACCCGTGTACAGGGAAATGCCAATATGCCTTGATTACTACAATTTTCTGGTTTTTCAATTATTACAGTTGATTTGATTTCAATATTAGGTGATTCACATATTTTGTGATATTATCATTGCTATTATTGAGGTTCTATTTTTGTTGCAACCCTATGAGATGAGGGTATTCCATCTCATGCATCGTATAGGCACTTT
The DNA here is from genome assembly GCA_963277665.1 of Viscum album. Lineage (NCBI taxonomy): Eukaryota > Viridiplantae > Streptophyta > Magnoliopsida > Santalales > Viscaceae > Viscum > Viscum album. The sequence goes on from OY728159.1 coordinate 1,894,025,344, forward strand.
CTAGAGATCACATGTCATGCATTCTTGTCATGCCATTTAGGGTGAATTATCTATATGCATGTTGTTGTGATAGATGTTGTGCTAGATATTCATGTTGTTGTGATAAATGCCTTGATATAATACATTCTATTTGATATGGTATTGCTAATTGTGTAAGGTTTCAATTGAATGAGTGCTAAAATTTGATCCCTGAGGTGTTATGGGCCATAATGGATTGGAATTTGGTGGATCATGTGTTTTCTTATTGTGTTATACCTTTTATGTGACATGAATATGATGCTAATTGTTGATTCATGAGGAGTATGGCCCTCCACGGATCAGAATTTGGCAGTTTAATGTTCATTTCGGTGTTTTTATCGGGTTCCAGAGTAGTTTCTGAGGTTTACTGTTAGAAAAAACCTAAAATACATGGTGTGTATTCATGAATACACGCCATGTATCCTTCTATTCAGTAGGAAAAAAAGTTTATTAAGTACCTTCTATGTACTATATGTACACTCTCTGTAGTCCTTAACCATGTTACTAAATGTGTGAGTAGGAATACGGGGTTGGGAATTTTTTAGCGAAACACACCATGTACTGGAAGTACATGCTGTGTTATAAGAGTCATGTATCCAGCCGTGTGATGCATGACATGGGTGGATGAAACTCAGGTTGTACATACCATGTTTTGTTCTTACACACCATGTATAGTCGACCGTGTCACAGACTGTGTGTCTGACAACACAGATGGTTATGACTTAAGGGATACACACCGTGTCTAGGGTTGAAACGCCGTGTATAGTTACCTAGGCAGGATCCGTGTGTATAGTAATATAGAGGAGCTCGAGCAAGGGGGAAATGATTCAAGTACATGCTGTGTCTCAAAGAGAAGACGCCGTGTGTAAGGGTGTTACACGACCTGGTTTGGAAAAAGTACACACCCATGTAAAGGTTTAAGGTAACACACGGTTTAGTGGTTATACATTCCATGTATACATTTTTTATAGATTGTGAATGTTTTCTTTATCATATTACATTCATTCACTTATAAGTTTCAGTCCTTTAAAATCTTAAACTTAGGTGTGTGCTTGACCTTTCAAAGTCATGCCATCAAGACATCCAACAGTTGTACACCAGATACAATGAAATGATCAGACACCGGATATTGTAGATCAGAGACTACTAGTATATCCTACCGTAATTCCTATCATGGAACTAACCATCATTCTAGATATAGGTGTGGATGCACAGTTCTGAGAAGGCTTCCTGAAAATTATGCAGATCTTCTAGGGAGCACTACATCCTGCCCCATCTATGGTAGAGTTGACACGAGTTTTTCAGTAGCAGCATCCTACCACTTTCTCAGGGTATGGAGGACCTTAGGCTGACGAGTCATGGTTATAAGTAATGTTGTCTATCTTTGATCATCTTGAGATGCCTCCAAAGAGGAGGGTGAAACTCTCCACATACATGTTTCATGATTCTACCAATAGATGGTGGGATGTGACATCACATGCGAGATGCCAGCAGGTTATGGCTTGGGATGAGTTCCAGCATGCCTTCAATGATTACTTCTACCTGGATACTTTGAGGGCCAAATGATCTTGAGAGTTCATGAGTTTGGAGTAGGGTACTCTCTCAGTCATGGAGTATTCTTCTTGATTCACAGAGTTGCAGCGCTTCACACCCATTCTGGGGGGTGATGAGTTATTTCTAGTGAGGAAGTTTGAGGATGGTCTCAGGCATTACATCCAATATCAGGTGAACATATTTAGGTTGGTGACCATATCTTCCATAGTCACCTAGGAACTGATCACAGAGCACAACATGAAGGATTCTGGAGATGTGGGCCAGGGCGGATCAACATCTAGAGTTGGTGTTTCTCTGACTGATAGTAGGAAGCACCGCAAGGAGTCTATACATAGAGATATGAGTAGGAAGGATACACCTTCAGGTATCCAAGTGGTATGATACCAGTGTGGGAAGGGAGATCATACAAGGCCACATTTCCCTAGAGTCCCAGTTGAGTGCCAATATTACAGAAAGATGGGTCATCTTTAGCATTTCTATTAGTTTTTCTCACCAGCAGCTGGTGACAAAGGTTCTTCTTTGAATTATAATTCAGAAGAAGGACCACTGGTTTCCCATCATTCTAGGAACTGGAGTTGTTCTGCTATTTAGGTTGAGGAGAGGTCATGGCTGTGGTAGCCAGTCACCAGGCTTTCAGCAACAAAAGGGTGGATCAGCTCAGGGTGGTCTGGTAGGGTCACAGGGCCACAGTACAGATCAGACTTTTGCAGTGGAGCAGAACCAACAAGAGAAGGATCTCAGACCCTCTACAGTTAAAGGTATGATTCTAGTTACATTGGTTTTAGCTTATGCACTTTTAGATACAGGAGTTTCCCGTAGTTTCATATCTATTTCTATTGTGGAGAGACTTGGACTCTTTATCTTTACCTCTGCTGATATCTTGACACTAGACACTCCATTGGGGACTATAACAGCTTGTGTACGTCAGTACAAGGAAAGAACTCTTGATATCGGTGGGTATCACTTCTTATGGGACCTCTATGTCTTAGAGATGACAAGCTATGATTTCATTCTCAGAATGGACTGGTTGGTTCTCTACTAGGCTGTTGTCAACTTCTATCATCGTAGGGTGAGTTTCACATCACTAGAGGGCAGTTTGTTTCTACATAAGAGTGAATTGGATGTCCAAGAAAGCAGAGCGTGACCCGAGCATCATGGGTTTGGAGGAGTTACAAACCAGATTACTAGTCTATATCTAGATGAACAAGGAACTTCATAGATGGACTTTCCTCTAGTGGTGAATAATTTCAGGGATGTCTTTCTGGAAGAATTTTTAGGTTTGCCTCCAGAGCGAGAGGTAGAATTTTCTACTGAGATTATGCCAGGAGTGGCACCAATGTACATTCCTCCTTATAGGATAGTTACACCAGAGTTACATGAGCTCAAGAAGAAGTTAGGGGAGTTATAGAAAAAGGGTTTCATCTGACCTAGTACTTCTCCTTAGAGTTCGCCTGTCCTATTTGCGAAGATGGCAGATGGTACCCTCTGACTTTGTGTGGATTATCATAAACTGAACTAGTTGACGGTCAAAAACCAATATCCCTTGCCAAGGATTGATGATCTCTTTGATCATATTCGATGATCCCGGGTGTTCTCGAAGATTGACTTGAGATTCGATCATCATCATCTATGCATTAGACCATCTGATATACTTCTTATAGCCTTTCAGAGTAGTTATGTCCTATATAAGTATATGGTTATGTCGTTCAGTCTCACGAACGGGCCTGTAGTTTTTATGTCACTAATGAACCGAGTGTTCCATCCATACTTGGATTCCTTCATGGTGGTTTTCGTGGATGATATCTTGGTTTACTCTCACACTCGACATGAACATGCTACCCATCTTGAGATTGTTTTGAGTACACTGAGAGAGAATCAGTTATATGCTAAGTTCTCAAAATGCCATATTTGGATGGACCAGATTCACTTCTTGGGACATGTTATCTCAGAGAAAAATGTATCATTAGACCCATAGAAAGTGAGATAAGTAGTTTCTTGGGAGAAACCGAAGAACATATTTGAGGTACAGAGTTTTCTAGGGATGTATGGTTAATACAGACGTTTTATACAAGACTTTTCCCACTTAGAAATTCCACTGATGGGCCTGACTAAGAAGGGTGCGAAGTACTTGTGGACAAATTCTTGTGAGTCATCCTATTAAAAGTTGAAAGGGAGGTTGAATTTAGAACCGATACTAGTTTTTACAAATCTGGTAAAGAGTTATACAATTTTCTATGATGCATCAGGTATCGGTATGGGAGAAGTTGTTATGTAGGGGGAATGAGTCGTTGTGTATGGGTCTCGACAGTTGGGGATACATGAGAGGAATTACCCAACACACGATCTTGATTTGGCAGCTATTGTTCATGATTTAATCTGTTTGAGACATTACCTTATGGGAGATAATTTTTTGGTATATACTGACCAAAAAAGGCTCAAGTACATCTTTACCCATCCTGACCTGAATTTGAGATAGCGAAGGTGGGTTGAGTTCCTGTAGTCCTTTGATTTTGAGTTTGCCTACATGTCTGGAAAAGGAAATGTAGTGGCTGATGCATTGAATAAGAGGACTCATATACAGGTAGTTTAGTAGGCCAATAGTGAGTGGAAAATTATGGATCTATTCTCTGAGATGTATTTGGAGGTGCACGAAAAACATTGGAATGTGTTTCTTTATTTTGTAGCTGTTACCTATACTATACATGAGTGGGTGAGAATGAGGTAGCTATCAGATTCTAAAGGACTAGTTCTACGGGAGAGCATATCAGGAGAGGAACCTATTTCTAGATGGATAGTAGGTGAGGATGAGATCTTGTGGTTTCATGGTCATGTATGGGTATCAACAGACATACACGAGGAGATGATGCAGGGTTTTTATTTCTTAGTTTTGGTAATTCATCATGGTGTCACCAAGATGTATCGAGGTCTACACCATCAATAATGGTGGCCCGATATGAAGAGAGATGTCATTGGTTTTGTGATGAGGTATTCCACCAGTCAGCAGGTGAAGGGGGAGCACCAGCGACCAACATGAATTTTTCATCAGTTACCCATTCCCGAGTGGAAGTGTAATGATTTGGAAATAGAATTCATGATAGGTTTACTGAGGTCGCCTTGAGGGAATGATGTAGTTTGGGTTGTCATTAATAGACTGATGAAGGTTTCAAATTTCTTACCAATCAAGGAAACCTTTTTGTTGAGGATCTAGGAAGGTTTTACATATGGGAGATTGTTCATTTTCATGGGGTTCCACACTCTATCATTTCAGATAGGGACTCCCAATTTACTTCTCGGGTCTGGAAGGGACTATACAGAGCTTTGGGTGCACAAGTACTTCTGAGTACAACATTCCATCCCCAGAAAAATGCCTATTCCGAGCATACGATATAGGTGATAGAGGAATTTCTTCAAGAATGCTTCCTAGATTTTGAAGGTTCTTGGGAGAAGCACAAACCTATGGTGGAGTTTTCCAACAATAATAGTTTTCAAGAAAATATTCAGATGGAACCTTATGAGGCTTTGCACGATAGGCAATACCAATCACCCCTATGTTGGCTGGAGGAAGGAGAGGTAGCTATGCTAGGACCTCATCTTGTCCAGAAGAACACAAAGCAGATATAGTTGATTCAGAAGAGGATGGATGTTGCACAATCATGATAGAAGTATTATACTGATTGATGGAGATGACCTCTGGAGTTCTAGGTTGGATATCAGGTTTTTCTACGTGTCACACCGAGGTTGGGACACAGGAGGATTAGGAGACATGGTAAGATTTCGTCGAGATACGTTGGACTGTTTGAGGTTATGGAGAGAGTCGGGCCAATTGCCTATCAGTTGTAGTTATCTCGGAGGTACTGGGCTATGTACGATGTCTTCCACATTTCCCAACTACAACGTTACTTCTTAGACCCATCTCATGTTTTTCAACTAGAGGATGTTGAGTTAGAGGTAGACACATCATTCGAGGAATATCCTATCCAGATTGTTGATTGTAGTGAGAAGGTTCTCTGTGGCTAGTCTATTCCTTTTGTACAGGTGCTATGGCAGTAAGGGTGAGTACATGACGATACTTGGGAGAGGGAGGATGATGTGTGATCGTAGTGGCTAGAGCTGTTCGAGGATTCTTCTTCGCCTACTTCTTAGGGAAATTCAGGAACAAATTTATTTAAGGGGCGAAGTTTTTAAGAACCCGAATCTTCATTCCAAGTATGGATCTTTATTTTAGGTGTTTTAGAGAAAAGGGGAGAATTTGGGAATTTTATAAGTACAAGCCATGTACTTTGGATTACATGTTGTGTACTCGGTTTCCACGGGTAGCTGTGCATTGGCCGTGTAACGGTCGAGTACATGGCTGTGTGAGGTAACCTAGAGACTACCTAGAGACTACCTAAAGTGGGGCTCGATAAAGACCTATACACACCATGTATCCTTAGGGAAAATGACGTGTATTTTTATTTTTAATTGTTATATTGGACTGGGGTCACCTCTAATCGACATAATTGTCTTATTCTAAACCCGTCTCGTCTAGGAGCGACAAATATCTCCGATTGTTCTCTGAGCCCCTGTTTGGTCGTCCGTTCTCCGAATCAAACACCGCCGATTGAGTTGGAATCACCTTGGTGAGTTCTTCCTTATTCTAAATCCTCTCCTCTTGATTTCTCCTCTTACGTGAGTTATTCAAGGTTGAAATTATTTGACGTTTTTGTAGATCTACAATGTTATAGGTCGAACCAAAGGTTGAGATTCAACTATATCGATCGTACAATGTTGAGGTAGGTGGTTTGTTCCTTTACATAGATTGTTTTTAAGTAATATGTGAAAAACATTCCCAATACCCTAGTTTAGGGTATTTCATGTTTAGTTAATTTAACCCTATTAATGCCTGCTATGCCTTGTTTTCCTGAGTATGGGTTTTTGATTGTAAATAGAGTTATTTACTATTCTATGGATGTGTTTTCCCATGTTTGATATGATATTAGATGTTGGGTCTAGAATTTACTATTAGGATACTATGTTTTCCATGCTTAGTGCTGTTAGGATGGAATGATATTATCTGAAATGATTTTCTTATACTTTATATCCATTTATCCAAGTAGTTTTTGTGATTTAATTTGGCTGATGAATATCTTTTGTGCACGATTGCTTTACACAGGGCCATGAGAACCTAGTGTAGTGAGACCATATGGGGGAATTGACGTTGAGGGCTTCCCTAGAGTGTTTTTTGTACTTTTCACGCTGTGAGACCATTGGGGGGGGGGTTGACATTGAGTGCTCCCTCATAGTGTCTATAGTTATCGTTACAAGACCACAGAAGGAATTGATATTGAGTGATTCCTCAGAGAGTCTGTAGTTTATAGTTAAAATACTATAGGGGGAATTGACAACGAGTGATTCCTCCAAGAGTGTTTGTTTTCATGAGACTAAAGGGGATAGACTTTGTGATATTACCTAGAGGGTCATTATATATTTTTTATAAGTTGAACAAGAGGGTTTAGGCTGTGCGATCTTTCCTAGAGGGTTTCTTGTTTTTGTTTGGCTGAACAATTGATAACGCATATGAATGTATTTGAAACTATAAGAATGTTTACTTTTGAGTACTTCCCTATTAATTACTTCATTCTTGCATATTTTCCTGTTATATATATTCACTGACATCTAGGGATAGATATTTGGGTGGTGGTCTACTATGATTCATCTCACAACCTATTTGGGCCATGATTTTGGGCCCAAATAGATTATATTATTGCAGGTATAGATAAGGGAAATCACACTTCTACATTAGGTACTTGATTGCTATGGATAAGGAGATCATGGGACCAAGTTGAGTCTTGCGATGCTGCTGGAGTTTATTTTTTTTCCTTTTTAATTTGGTTTAGTATTTTATTTTCAGCATTGTAACTTGTTTGGATATTTTCATAGATATATGTGACATGCATCACTTATATATGTGCTCTAATTTTTTATTTACTTTCAGTCTTTCGTTGTTTACTTATTTTATGGTATTACTGCTCCGCTATTGTTATACGTTTGTTTCTGCTATGTTACTCTAAAAATGAGGGCATAATTTCCCCATAATCACACCTAAGGCCCCCACTGCTAGTCGGAAGTCTCTAGTGTTTGGGGAAATGCGCTTGAGTCCATGTGACCAACTAGGTACGGAGAACCTTTTGGAGGCACCTAGAACTGGGACATTACATTCACAACATATGAGTTATTTCTTTAGATAACCCACATTCATTACATCAATGCAGTGATCATCCATGTCATTTCATTATATAAAACATCCAAAACAATGATATCCAATGTGTAATAATCAAACCTTAATCCTTTAATATTACACTTCCATGATAAGGTAGTGGCATGTTATTATATAATAAGCATTATAATATCCTAAAAATTTCATATGACATGACTTAATTTTTACACATGTTGTACGCTACAAAATACATATATCATACAATATTATATGGCACAGTGCATATCAAATAGTCATGGGATTTAGGGAATATATCCTTCATGATAAACATAAAAATGGATAACAATCCTTATTTTTAGAGAAAATTAACTCATGTTGTTTATAATGAGTACTTAAAAACAACAAATAGTTTCTTTCTACCAATGGTGATCCACTGATAAAGGATTCTTAAAAACACTTTTCAAATACATTATTTTAATTAAAAAGGTATGATAGACCCCTTTGCTTAAGGAATATATCAGTAATATATCTTTATTATGTTATATCACATAATAGTTCAAATATAAATGAAGTATTGAACACCCTTTAATACACCTCCTTCATTAATAAATATTCTTCTTTTAGTTCCAGAATTGAAAAAAACTTGGTTAAACCTGATATTAATATGTTATACATCCGTAACATGTACTTTATTTAACTCAAGTTATTTTTAAACTCTCCATTCGTCAAATATAAATAATAATTCAATAAATTTATTATCACAAGATGTGTAAGCTAAAGAAAATGACAGTTCCCATAGAAGACACAAAATGTGATATTATATATTAAATATATATCATTTCATGTGATCCTTGTCATAAATAGTGATATAGAACATATTACAATATGTAATATGGAATTTAGTGCATTATATATTTCAAAAACATGTTAAATAGTGTTATTATTCATTCCAAATGATAGGATATCACAGAATTTAACATTCAAATCAAGAATTTAAAATTCCTTAGAAGTAAATATTTTCAAATCCTTTATTGATACATGTTAAGGATTAAAAATTGTAATCTAATTAAAACTATTAAATATGATATATGATTATAGTTTATCCTTTTGGTATGTATAATCACTACTATCAAAACATATTTTTTTCATTAATTGTATGATAATTATAAAATGTCATCGGATATTTCCTATTAGCTTATTATATTTTCTACGTAATGACCTTTGATAATAATAATGTAATTAAGGGGTCATAAAGGGTTTAAATTTAGAATTTAAATATTGAAAATTAGAACTTTTTTAAATTTTTTGATTTGGAATAAGAGTGAGATTACTCTTAGTTTCTATAGAGAGTTTAAATCAAGTTATTGGAGAAGTTTAGGTCTTTAAAAAATATCATAATTTTAAATTAAAGCGTTTTGAGAGATGAAATTAAGGAAAAGGTACAGTTGTATGCTAAAAGATACATGATAGAGGTTCACGAGGTATCCAGTGATCCAACTACAGGGGTATCCCAACTTGACTACCAATAGAATCCTGGTGAGCTTCCAATAAACTTATGATAAGGTACTTCCAATAGAGGTCCAATGAGTACCGAAAGTTCCCAAGATATTTTTTTAATGGTGATGGAAGGATTTATTACCTTCTAATATTTACCCCCCCCACCAAAGGAGTTTTATAGACCTCACTTCATGATTGATACCTTAATATAGGGTAAAAGATCCTTATTTTCTCCCCTTTCTTCTCATTATTCTTACCTTTAACTCATGGTGTTAAGGGTTTTTTATTTAATGAATTAAGTTAAATAATTTTCCTTTTTGTTCCTTATCTTTCCTTCTTCGTTATTCTTCAATTTTTATTTCTTGGATTATTGATTTAGGTTTTTTATATCAACAAATAATTTTGAAATAACCTAAAGCCTTATGAATTTATTATTTCATTGTTAAAGGAATATATGAGGTGTTTGTTTTATTACATCATGTATTTTTTTGGGATAGGTAGTGGTTTGATGAATTTTACTAATGATTTATTGATTACGGGTTAAAATTAATGTCCATGTATAGTATATAAAATAGGTATTTTAGTTTTTTTATATTCAAAAGTTCTTATTAAGTTATTTGTCATATATTTACCTTATTATTTTAAAGGTATGGTTTATAGAGTTTTCTTTATTAATATAATGATTTATTTTAGTGGAATCCATACTATAAGAATATCTTTTATGGATGGTTTTTATTACTCGTATCAACCCTCAGTGTTTTAAATTAGTTTCTATATGTGATGTTCATTATATTATTTCCAAATTCATAATAAAACTTAAATATTTATTTTGGAAATATAAATGGGATATATTTCTTGATATTTTAATACATAGTACCATGTTTTTTTCGAAATAATATTATATAAAATTGTGAATTATTCTTGGTTTGTCAAATCTTTACATAAATTTTTCATGTTGCTTTTTTATTTTTGATTATTTATAAATCTATTATTTCCCATGCTCATAACTAAATATTTTACAGTATATTTAATCGATAATTTTTGTAACATAAATGTATTTAAATAATTTTTGAATGTTTAATTTTCATTGGTTTCTTTCTATACCCTCATAACATTATCAAAAGATTTTATTATTCATTTATAAACTTTAATTATTTAAATGATAACCTTAATTATAAGGAATTTTTTTAATTTTTCACATTAATATGAACAGAAATATGGTCAATCATGTTCTTGGTTAAATTATTTTATTCATATAAAATGAGTTATGAACTAATATTGAGATAATATTCCTTGATATATATTTATATTTTCTTTATTAAGAATATTTCAATTGAGTTCTAATTAATGACATATAGTGTATATCATCTCCTTACATATAAGACTTTAATGAATTACAAGCCAATAAAAAACTCATAACCTTTATTTTATAGGTCACTCTAGTAGTGAGATATTGTATGGGTTAATAATTTTGAAATGGATTATTTATTCACATGATTTTTAAAAAAAAAATGTTTTTAATAAAGTAGTAATGTCTTAACTAGAGCAAAATTTTCATCCCGACTATCTTGTATTATAGTATGTGTAATTGGGATAATTACTTATGTATATAGGTTTAGTTTGAGAATTCCCATTCTCTTCTGGAGAACTTATTTGTTTTAGCATCCTTTGGGAGTATTATTTCTGACCTCTTGATTAATTTTTAGAGATTTCATTGTGATATAATTGTTTTGGTTTTATTTTTACTCATATTTATATTTTATAACATTATAATTTGACTATTAGGATATCATGTCTTCTTAAAAACTATCATATATTTACATGGGTATAGATATTAAATTACTTTATTGAATTTATTTTCTTTTTCTTAATGGGTTTCATGTTGAGTATTTTTTATATCTAATGGTATCAGAAATATATTATAGTGTATGATGGAATTATTATAGTATAATTATGGAGGTTTATTGGGATAGTAATGTAAATTAGTATATAGAGGGTGGTAATATATTAGTGATAGTAATTGAAGAGTGGTCTCTACCTCCTCACCTGACCTATTTTGATTGTTTTTTTGTTATTATTTTTCTTATTTTGGTTATTATTATTATTATTGTTATTGTTGTTGTTCAACCAAATAAACATCATCATCATCATCATTATTATTATTATTTAGAGATTTTTCCCTATTAATCTCTGTAATTATTTTTTTTGTGTCTAGAAGATTGATAAATTTGTATATGTGTAAATTTTGTAGACACACTCACTTCGATACATATGAATAGAATATGTTGGAGTTGATATATTTGGTGGTTCTTATTGAGTCATTATTATCACACCCGGTATATGTACCATGGTGGACATGTCATTTGATTTTTTATATTTTGGATACAAGAAGATATTGGGATAGTTACTTGGATACTTTATCGACTAGTTGGTATTTATTAACACATTAGCAGGTCATATATCCATGAGGTACTAGAGCATGGGAGGACACCTTTAGAAAGAGGTTTATTTAGAACATCACCACATATTTGTATCTGTATTTTTTAGTCTATTAATCTATCATATAATTATATATTGATTACTTTTATGTTTTTATTCTCTTAACTATATTTATATTGTTTTATTTAAATTATACACAGGTAAAATAGGATTCCATGGTGTTCATGTTTTTCTTCATTTTGGAAAATGTCTGATATATGGACAAGTAATGCCAATTTTTCAGTAGAAAATTGTATGTAACTATCTTGATTATAACAGAGAGTGAATCACTCCCCAAATAAATACATTAGACCCTTATCACTAGTCACCACCCCCTATAGATTTTGGAATGTGATCGGGGTCAGCAGAATTATAAACTAGGTTAATGTGTTACCAAGATTGGGTCATTTCAAGTGGTGTCAGAGTGGTTTTTTGGTTTTTATAGGATATTATAAATATGATATAGGATTATTGGAATTTATAGGTGACCTATAAAAATAATTATCAACCAATTTAATGGGGAATATTAAGTTACGAGGGATTTTCAAGTGATGAGTGAGCTCTGATTTTCATATTCCTTGTATAAAATGGGTAAGAATTAATATGAGTCATAGGGATCATCTGGGAAGATAATTTTGATTTTTTTAATTCATCATATATAAAGTATTATATAGAAAAATGGTATTTTATATATTATAATTTTATTTATATGGATTACATTAATTAATTATAACTAACTAATGAAGTAATCAATATTTTTTGAAGTAAGGTATTAGTGGTGATGTAATTAATTAAAGTCACTCACATGTATGATTATATTGTTTCTGATTAAAAGTTTTTTGTTATTAATGAAATTTTATATCTATTTTATAATAATTATCCTTGATTAGTTTAGAAAAAACCATTCTAATTTTTAAATGTAAATAAAACCAACCACAAAATGTTGTGTTTTAAATAGAAGTGAATTTGGAAATGTGTTTTGATTCTAGAATTGAAATTTTTTATAATGTATAGTTATAAGATTTTAAAAAAATATATTTATAAAAGAGGTTTTTCTTGTATGTGTGGGGGTTTTTTAAACTAAGATTTAACTTTGTTTTAGAAATTAAATTTAACTTTAATTATTTTTTTTACTGGGTGTATTTGGTAAAATTGGAAAAACTTATGACAAGATGATTCTTATAGAGGAGAGTACCATAAGGTATACATAAAATGGATAGACTGTATTTAAGTATGATATGTGTATTAGTATGTATGTTGGGATTTAGAATGTTGGGTAATATGGTTATGTGTTGATTAGTAGAATTTTTAGTGTTTTGTAGGAGGGCATTCCAGTGAAGTGGTAGAATTATGCCACTGAATACTCGATAAAGGGTCACTAGAAAACTAGCGATCCAAATAGAGTGGTTATCCCCATTGGAATACCATATAAAGACCAATGATATTCCATTAAACTTATAGTGGTCCACTATATGGTTCATAGAGGGCCACTGCTCGGATGTCCCTATAACATATTTTTTAATAGGGGGATGGATTTTATAGTTATTATATATTAATCCTCAAAATGGGATATTTTAACATCACTTCTCTTAATATTATTGAATAGCAGGGAGGATATACTCTTTATCATTCATTTATACTTCTTCTTATTCCCTTTAATTTGTGGTGTCAATGATAGTTTGATATATTGACTCATGTTAAATCCATTTACTTCTTATTCATTATGTTTCCTCATTACTTATTATTTTATTTCCCATGGATAATTTAGAGATTTGGGTTTTTTATTTCAACAAATCATGGTGAAAAAAACTTAATGATTAATTCTATATTATATCATTATTAGAGGAATCTATAGAGGGTTAATTTTATTCAATGAGGTACAATTTTGGTGATATGTAGTGGTTAGATGAATTGGTCTATGGATTTGTAGATCATATGTTAACATTAATGGTTATATAAAGTTTGTAAATAAGGGTTTGGGTTGTTTTGGTGTTGAAATTACTTATTCATTTGTGGTTTTATTTACTTATTATATTAGATACATGGTTTATGGATTTTGATTCATTAATTTTAAGGTTCTACTTTGGTAATAATTAGACTAGAACATGATTTACTACATATTTTTTGGTAGATAACATCAACCCTCCTCATGTAAATTAAATTAATACATCTGATGTGAATGTTACTTGATTTTCAAATTCACAATAAAAAATAAATATTTAATTTGGAAATAATAATGGTATATTTTTATGAATTTTTTTATATTCAAACCTAGTTATTTTGTATATAATTATACATTAACTAGGGTGTTTTTCTTGATCAATACTTTCTTTACTTACATATTGACATGTTTTCTTATGGATTATTGGGTATTGATAATTACTTTATTACCCATTCTCATCATTAAAATATAGAAATATATATAATATAATTTTTTTTTGTATAAAAATATTATTATATGATATTGGATTGTTTTATTTGAACTTTTTTCCTTCCATGACCCTATACAATATCCATAGGAATGTTTTTCCCTTGATAAACACCCATAATTTAGATTATTCCTATGATTATAATTTTAATGTTACTTGTTCACATTTATATAAAAATAAAGTTGGTCAAGAATGATCTTGGTAATATTATATTGTCAGTCACACATGAGTTATGAATGAATCTTGAACCAGGATTCCTTAATAGATATTTAGATGGTTATTTGTTAAATAGTTTTTTTTTCTAGATTTCTATTTTATAAACTAATGACTAAAATAATTTACTTATAAATTGAACCTAAATGAATTAAAAATAAATTGACAATATTTTACCTTTGACTAAGAGTTTGTATCAATGGTGAGTTGATATATGGGTTAGTAGGATAAAAAAAATTTATTTATTCTATGGATTTTTTAAAATGGTTTTAATAAAATTATTAATGGATTAATAAAAAACAATTTTCCATAAAAAATATCTTTTATTATGGTATGATTTATTTGTATAATTTCTTATTTATAGAGTTTTAGTCTAAAATATTTCTCATTATCTTTTTGACTACCTGTTTAGTCTCACATACATTGAGAGTATTCTTTTTTACTATTATAACATAAACGGTTGAGTTGGATTTGTTGAAAATAATTTTTTATTTCAGAATAATAATAAGTTGAATAATTGTTTTATAGATTTATTGAGAGAATTTGGAAAGAAGAATTGTAATTGGTTTGGGGGATTTTACACCAAAGGAATGGGAAGTCATAAATTCATCTAGAAGTGAACCTCATTGAAGACCCGGAGATAGTTGATGATAATACCTAATTCTTAGAGAATTGGTTTAAAATATATATATCATGTTATTATAATTGGATTTATTGACAATGAGAGTTTCTTTATTGTGTTATGTTGTACCTTTTTATAATAACTTTTAGAAAAAGTGATCAATAATCATAGTTTTAACATTATTTTTTCATACGAAATATTAAAAGTGTCACAAGAAGATTTTAAAATTGGTTTGATAAAAAATTGACTTTAAAAGATTTTAAAAAATATAATTCTTATAGACTTGTTTTTATTTTTTTAACATGATATTTATGAAACTACCATCCTCTAAACTCTAAAGGGAACCTGAATCGTACACAAACTTTGTTTTTCATGGAATATTCAACTAATTTTTATATCATTTATCTTCAATCTTCCATCCTTCATCCTTTCTTCATAACTCTCGATATTATCTAGTCTATGGAAACCCTAATTCACTCAACCTGCAACCGCTTTACAAGGTTTTTCTTTGTTCAACTATATACATTAGTCTTGAAAGCTTTATCTTCAATCTTGAATCAATCTCCCTATTTACACCACCCTCAAATATATTAATTGTAATTTAGTAAGTATTTTCTATTATTAGCCTCTATATTTTGTAAGTTATTTTTTATTTTAGGAAGAATAATTAATTATTATTTTCATTTTAAGTTACATTCATAAATTCATTTTTTTGAATGAATATTATTATAAATTATAATTTGTTGTTTTAAATTTTTTTAATGTTATAAATTTTTTGTAGTTATAATTTCTTTATGATTATAATTTTTTTTGTTTGTAACTATTTGTATTTATAATTTTTTGTAAGTATAAATATTTTATTGTTGTAATTTTTTTGTTGTTGAAATCGTTTTTTTACTAAACTATTTTAATTTATAAATTATTTTTGTCATTATAATTAATTTTGATTAAAAATTTATTACTCATTGTAATTTTTTTTCATTTTAAATTGTTTTTCATAAATTAATTGTTTTCTAAACATTTATTCATGTTTATATATTTATATTATTATATGGTTTGATTTTATATATTTATATTTATATTTAGATGTTTATATATATTAATATATTTATCTTTTATATTATGAATTTTTAGGTTATTAATGTATCATAATTGGATAAATTCACGAAGAACTAGTGATGAATATGAGAAAGGGGATAAAAATTTATTATAATTTTCTAACCAAAAACTTGAAAATAAATATTTTCATTTTTTCGTGCATAAAGTGTTTAAATATGAGTAAATTAGTGTATAGATAAATCAAATACCATCTGATTTTTTATGGATTTAGTTATAATTATACACACTAGATATGGTATGGTAAAATATACAAAAAATAAATATGAGACGATGATGAATATGTCCATTATTAGACAGAGGATCGTAATAAATAATTATTTCATTTTTTTGGTGTTGAAACCATTGAGAATAAAAAAAATATTAAAAAACTGTATGGTTGTGCTGATAAACCAATGTTCTTAGGTCACACTAAATTTATAATGTTATCAACGGTTCTAAGATTAGTTATCTTGAAATAAATACATGGTTGGAGTGATAAAAGTTTCACTTTATTATGTAAACTATTAAAAGGGATACATACAAAAGAAAACTGGCTTCCAGATTCCAATTATGAGGTAAAAAATCTTATGTCCAATGGGATGGGGCTATAAAAAGATACATTGTTTCTCTAATGACTTTGTGTTATATAGGATGGAATGTGATAATTTATCATAATGTCTTAAATGTGGTACATCATTATATAAAATAGATGAAAAATATAACCCTGATTCATTCTCAAGAATTGGCACAAAACCCACCACTAAATTAATCTAGTATATTCTAATAATAATCATTTTCAGAATCTATCTGAAAATTAAAATAATTATAAAAAATAAGATGACATATAGTTGAGTGCATCTCTGATGGAAACCCGCATCACCCTATTAATTCACCATAATGGAAGATATTTGATTATAAATTATCGAATTTTGGAAATGAAGTTAAAAATCATCGAATGGGTCTTTGAATAGATGGAATGAATCCATATTTAAGTCTTAGCGGAAAACATAGATTTTTCCCTTTTATTTTGGTTGTATATAACTTATCCCCATAAACATGTACGAATAAGAAATATGTGATGATGAGATTGATGTATTATGGAAAAAAACAACCTATAAATGATGTTGATGTTTATCTGTCACCATTGATTGATGATTAGAAATTTTTATGGGAGATAGGTGTTGTAGTATTTGATGTATACAAGAAAGATTATTTTATTTTATGTCATGTAATAATTTTCAATATAAAAAAATTTCCAATATATGTAAACTTATTTGGATATAGTGTTAAAAGATATAAAGCTTGTCCAATTTGAAAATTGGGGACTTCATATAATCATTTACAGAATGGGGTAAAAACAATGTAATTTTGACATCATGGATTTTTTTAATGGATCATCCTTAAGGAAGATTGAAAAGACATTTAATGGTTTAAAAGAGTTTATTTTTTTCCCTATAATCATTTTCAGTGGAATAATTTTATGAAAAGTTTAAAAACATTGATTTCACGGTGGGAATGGAAGGAAGTGTTGGTAATAAAAGAAAATTCATAGAAGAAAATATTTATTTTATTTGAGCTACCTTATTAGAAATTTTATAAGTAAAATATAAAATTGAAATTATTAAAGTCAATAAAAACATTTTTAAAGTATTATTGGAAAATTGATAAACCTAAATGTAATGAAAGAATATGAATTTCATGCAATAATTTACTTAACAACCATGGGAATAATTTTGGAGTTATCTTCTACAAATAAAGAAAACACAACATATTTTTCACTAACTTTTCAAAAATTAAGGAAGAGTGAGAAGGAAATTTTTTTCAATGATTTCAAGGTATTAAAGTACTTAGTGGGTTTATTAAAATGTGAAAAAATTGGTGTCATTGAATTATTTAATTTTAATAGGTATGAAATCTTGTGACTTTCTTATACTGATGCAATAGTTTCAAACAATTTCACTATGCATCATATTACTTATACCTATCAGAAAGTATTTCATTATGTTTTATACCTTTTTCAATTCATTTTTTTTGTAAATTCATAGATATATATTTTTTATATGTGTTGTAGAGTAATGTTTTCCTCATACTATGAAAACTAGAAATGTATTTTACTCTATTTTTTGATATAATGGTTCATTGGTTGGTTCATTTAGTATGAGAAATCAGAATATTTGGGAATGTTTATCTATATTAGATGTATCCTTTTGAAAGATATAGGAAATTTTTTTATGGATATACTAAGAATCTAAATCGACCAAAGGTATCTATTATTCAAAAATATATATTAGAACTGGTAATTAAGTTTTATAATGACTATTTTTTTGAAGTGGAGCATGTTGGTCTTATTATATATTGACATTTGATTGTTGATAGTGAAGGTAAAGTGATTCATGGATTAAATGTAAAGTTAATTCTGTGTGATGAAGTGATGAATTGACATATATACATTTTGAACAATATAAGTGAGGTTAATCCATATATATGATCACATATTACTGGATTTAAGGTATGATATATGATAAGAAATGAAAAGTGGATGACGAATGAACGTAAGAACGCATTTTTTTCATGGTTTAATGAGAAAATCAACAATAAATTTTCTACATATGAAATAGTGAAATGGTTAGTAGGGGGGAAAAGTGTTAATGTGATCATGTGGTTTAGTTTTGATATTAATGGTTATATATTTTACACACACAAAAAAATGTATGATAAGGGTACCATTCAAAATAGTGGAGCAATGGTTGTCGGTGAATCACTACATTTTTCGAGTGCTAAAGATAAAAAAGGAATTTCAACTTTAACTTAAAATTTTAGAGTCATTGAGGATATATAGGAGATTTATTATATAAAATGTTGGGTACTGGTATTTAATTATAACTAGGCTTATAGTAATAGTGGTGTGAAACATGATTTGTAAAGATTTACAGTTGTTGATTTGAAATGATTTAGTATAAAAAAGAAATAATTTATCATGGTGATGCATGAAAAAAAACAAATTATGTTGTTGACCCATCAAATGATCAATAGTCTATTTTTAAGGGAAAAAATTTATTTTGGTGACAAGAATATTGATAATGTTAAATAATTATCTAAAATTTCATATTCTATTACATGATTACCCAAGTATAACAACGAATTTTATGTGGACGTTGTCCACATAATTCAAAATGACCATACAAAAAGGATATGGGAAAACCCCTAATTACTCTCCAAATTAATCAAGTAAATATATATATTTTTATGAAACTGACACGTTTAAATGAATTAATTTTTAACTTTGATATTTAAATATAAATATTTTCAAAAAACTTGATAGTTTTTATAATATTTTTTATTTTACTTAGATTCATATATCCATATTTTGGTCGAAACATTTTATCTTCGTCATTTTATTTTGAATATTTTATTAATATTATTTGTTTTTTAGTAATCAATTTCATTAATAAAATATTTATAATTTTATTCCAATTATAAACAATTACATTTATAATTATAACATTTATTTATTTCCAATCAAATACATGTATAAAAAATTTCACATTTTTAGATGATAATCATTTTTTCGTTTTATTTTTTTACTTATTTATTCACTATTTTTTGTTACATATTTTTTGTTTGAAAATTATAAAATTCAATATTTTATTTTCTATTTTGAACAATAATTTTTTTATTTATTATAATTGTTTAATTTAAATCAAATTTGGGTATACATTATAACAACCCAAGCTTTTCATACATGGATATGACATTTTTTTTGATTAATATTCAATACATTAAAAAAAATCATGCCTAAGTACCATAATAGTTTAGTTCCTTTGAAAAATTGGAAGATAATATTCTTATCTCATGAATGATCTTTAATGTCTCTAATAAATATCTCCCCCTTTAGTACTCTTTACAAAAATACCCTACACAAACCTTTCTTCATAACCTGGGGAAATGACATATAAGAAAAGGTGATCTTAAATGATCAGTAGGAGTAAGAAAATGAAGATAAGTGATCATAACATAATCATAAGTGTATGATAACATGAGAATAAATTTTTAACACCAAACACTATATATCAAATATAGCATTCTTGAGTAATTGCATGAATATTATCAGTTCATAATACACGAATCATAAGGTAAATAAAAGAACATGATACATGAGAGCATAAAATTGGAATAATACATTGATTTGTGACATACACATGATCTTATAACATTAAGAACATGTGAAAATAGAAATAGGTTCATTCATTAAGTTAATGAAATGAAATTATGACCTTTTTTAAACTTATGGACATGAAACTAGGTCCATGCATAACATTATGGACATGAAAGATAAGTACATGCATAACAATACAAACATGTAATCAGGTTCATCCATAAAATTATTAAAATTTAATTAATTTCATACATAACATTGTGAACATGTAATCAGTTTCATGAATAACATTGTGAAGATGTAATTAGTTTCATGCATAACGTATTTACTCATGATTTATCCATATAAACCCAATGCATTGTAGGGAGATATAGGTCCCACCCATCTCATAATGAAAACAATATTTTTGTGTTCCATAAGATTATAAACATTAATCATATCATATCCCATGAATCGAAATGGGTTTAATAAACATTTCATCATATCATAACCTATAGAAAAGAGGCAGGTTTCATAATTATTTCATTATTTCTTCATAGAATAGCCCATAAAAAATGATTGGGAATGGGAATGGTTTCCTAGGATAAACATCATTCCATCACAAACATAAACCACTCAAATAAAGAATGTGAATGTTTTCCTTGGATCATATCCCTATTAAAGCATAAGTAACATCAACGGGTGTCATATTAGGTGTAAATTTATTTTGATCAATTATTTAAAACATTTCTTGAGGAAACTAACCTTCCAAATTTATAAAACACTTTTTAAAATATAAACCATTTTAGAAATAATTTTATTTTAAAATAAACATGAAAATTTATAAATTAATCATCAAATAAAATAATTTTCATGACAACAAGAAGTTTCATGCTTGTCATACATGTTAAAAAAATATTCCTTTCTCATTTTCAGTAAAATACAAATGAGCATTTTCTAGAAAATGAAATGAATATTCCATTAAAAAAAATAGAATAATTAAAACATGGTTATTTTTTTTTAAAATACATAGTATAATAATAAATTTTTTTTGAAAATTTTTGTATAAAATATGATTTTTTAAGAAAATAGATTCCTGATTGAAGAGAGAAATAAATTAGGATTTTATTAAAAAAGGTTTCTAAATTATTTTAAATACAAAAGAGTGTAAAAATGGTACTATTAGTAGAAAATATCATGAATAACTATTGGAAAATAAGACTCATGATAATTATCTAGTGGTAGATCATAATATTTCAACATTGGAGACTTAATCATGAACAATCTCGATAAATGATTAGATTATAACATATAAATCTCACCACTTGGAAACTTTAAATTATAATCCATATAAAAGGATTAAATTAAATGAAAATTAAAATATAATGAGAATAAATGGATTCATTATATTAAATTTCAAAGGGGCTTTATATTCACCAAATAAAATAAGATCGGTGCATAACATGACATAATTCTCAAAGAAGGAAGATTGAGCCAAAAAACCCTTATCACTATAGTAATATTTTGTATCATAATCCCCAATAAATAATAAAATGAAATGAAATATTAAATATCATGAAAATAATTAGATTCATGAAGTAATATTTCAAAGTTTCATTATATAAACCACATAAAATAAGGAGTGGTGAATTTTCTTATGTCTCCCATAAATAAAAGAGAGACTATAAATCACTTACGTTAAGTCTTGACTTCCTTCATACACATTAAAAAATCATCTATTATAAATATAGGTATGATAAAACTATTAAACAACCATTCATATAATATCATACCGCATATGATATAATTATTCTCTTTTACTACCTACTTATTAACAATTTCATGTTAAAGTCACATTTTGGGTGACAACCGCTTTGTTTTTTGTACATGTTTTGATTGGGTATTTTAGGTCCTCTTGATCATAGTTACATTATCTATATTATAATAATAATAATAATAATAACAAAAACAATATAATTAAAATATTTATAAATAAATTATAATCTTAATACCAATCATGAATTATGGTATTGAGAAATGAAGTAAGTTACGATTGTGGAGGCGATTGGTCGTATGTACGTATGAGTACTATTTCCATTTCTCAATTTCCATTATGGAAATAAATTAAGTAATATTCTATCTTTAAATAATTATCATAATATCATAAATAAAATATTATTTTTAAAAATATATTTAAAAATAGAATCCATATGGGGTGGTGATAAAAAGAGAGGGTCACATCACTCCGTGAAGGCTGTACTCCACACATACACAAATGATGTTATCATCTTTCAATGAGTGAAAAGGTAAGAAAATAAATTATATTTTATCATTTAATAGTGATAAATATGTAATTAATATCATAATTATTTCATGTATATCGCACATATTTTTCTGTATTATCTTCCATGAAAAGCGTTAATGAAAACATATCACATCGCTTCGTGAGGTGGTAGTCCACTGTACACATGAATGACATTATCGTATAACTTATGGAAAGGAAATTAAAAAATATATGATATAATTAATCTAGAGGTATAATTAAGTTTTAAATATCATATAAATACTCTATATTAATTATTATAACCAACCTTGAGAGTTGGTAATGGAAAAATGAATGACATCGGTTTGTGAGGTGAGAATCTGTCGTACACACGAATGGTGATTTTATAACCCATTTTATGGAATTATAAATGATTTTATGGCATGAAATTAACACATAAAATTATTATTATATGTTATATAATAAGTTTTTTATTTCATAATGATATTATAATAATTTAAGGAGGTGGATAGAGAACTAAAATAAAAATTCTCATTGAAGAACTTTTCCTCTTCTTTGGGTAAACTTGTTATGTTTTCACAAAAATCCTACCTAGGTTGGATTTATGCCAAAAATAAGGCTTATAAGATGATATTATTGATGTTTTTAATTGATTTAGGTCAATATTTTCTGAACTAAATGGTTGTGAATGTGTGAATAAGAGAGGAGAGGGGTTGCCTTTATAATTAAGGTGAGTGGCACACTTGTAATGTTTTGAAAAGATTCAATCATACACACATTTTTATCATGAAACAAGAATAAAAATGGGATATTATATAAAAATGAATATATAAGGTCTAAATATGTCTATAGAGATGGTTATGTTAGTAAGTTATTTTTTACCATTGTCTTCATACATTAACCTCCCGATAAATCCATTTTTACCTTAACCGTAGAAATTTATTATTATTGTTTTCACTATTCATTTTAGTCAAAATTGAAATTGAGCATATTAGATATTATAAATTATTATTATTCCAAATTTTGAATCCACTTTTTAAAATTTAATTCACAGAAGTCTCCAGATTTAGTTTTGAATTAATCTCACAGGCAAGATGGTAAAACATATTTTTAAAGAGAAAATGTCCAAAAGTTTACAATGTTTTTATATAAAAATTAAATATGAAATTGATTACAATGAAATAAATTGGATTAAAGGATGTATAATTGAACTAATTTTAATTTAAAAAAAAGTTATAATATTTTTAAATATAATAAATAAATTAAATTAAAAGGAAGTTTCAATTAAAATTCAGTATTTCCACTATTCATCAAAAAATAAAAATTTCCAGAAAAATATAAAAAAAAACCATAAAATATTTTTTACAAAATTATTTTAAAAATGAATTTTGATTTTTCACATTAATTTTCTCAAAGTGTGAAATATTAATTTTAAAATAATTGCTCCAAAGTAAAAAAAACTACTTTTTATAAAAATACAAAAATTAAGTGTAAGATTTGATTCATTCTTATGTCTTGTATACAAAAAACATAATATTAATGATAAAAATTATATTGAATATATAATATATAAATTTCATTAATATAGTTCACAAAAATTGATTCATTTAATTTATTGATTTAAAACTCACCTTTTCACATAAAATAGTTTTCCAGAAAACTATTTCCTCTTATTTTCAATAGGTTTTTATTATTTTAAATTACAATTAATTATTCACCAAATAATTAATAATATATACATATGAAAACCATATTTTCATAATTTAGTTAATATTTTTCATACCCTACATTCCATCGGCTAGGTGATAACTATCATATTAAATAATAATATTTTAATAATAAGTTATATTTTGTTTAAACTCAATGTTATGTGTAACATAAGATAATATTGGTTTTGAGTATAACTAAATCCAAAACTCAGTGTTTTATATAAAAAAAGCTAAATTCAGTGTTTTGTGTAACACAAAATATAAAAAAGATTAAATTAATTTGAAAATATATTCATAAAATATCAGGGTGTTACATTCTACCCACTTAAAATGAATTTTCCTTCAAAATTCATCTCAGTCATAAAAGGTTTAACATTCAAAAACTTCTTCATAGAAACTAATATTATAAAAAGTGTTAATAAAACATTATTTTGAATAAGATAAATAGATATTTGGAAATCATCTCAAATAAAGCATATTAGGTTTCTAAATAGGAAAACATATGTGGGAAGTGAAAACATGGACATAATATAGAAAAATAACACTCAAATACTGATGGGGAGTGATAGAGAATATTGATCACCAGAAAGTGGGTAATTCATAGAAGTTTAATGAATAAAAATATATAAACCAATGAGTCATGGAAAAGTTCATTGATATCATAAAAAATTATTATAATAGGACAACATTTTATTTCAAGATCATTTTACTAATGTTGGGGAATTCTTTTTCTATATAGATAGAGAACAAATTAAAATGTACTTATTTGATATATTTTTATTTCATAAGAACAATTTCATCCTTTGTTTGTTCCTTAGTAAATTTCCCCTTCATCGCTTACTCTAAGAAATTATTTTGAAATTTTTTATGCTTGAAGAACTAATGGATCCCAAGATCCATAATAGAATGATAATTCATTAAATCTATCTCCACAAAAAATTGAACACTAGTTATCCAATATGGATAAACATCTATAGGTTGAATTAATTTGTTAATATTTAAAACCTCATATAATTTTAAACTTAAACCACTCCATAAATGGTTAACCATATGAACCTTTCAAAATTCAAAATTTATTAATAAGGTCACTAAATTTCTCAAAATTAACTTAACATTAATCTCCATATATCATAAAGTGTTTATTGATTATCACATAATAAAAATGTGAATACCTCCATCATGTATTCTATTAAAACATGGTAATAACTTGAATTAACATCAAATATTATTGAAAATATACATTCTACCTCATTCCTTACATAAAACACAGATTATTGGATTTATTCCATAAATCCAGAAATGATGTAAACTAAATCTATGATAACATAAGCCACTTTTTCAACAAATCATTAATCAATTCCAATGTAATAAGTATTATCTAATTTACTTATTCATATCCAAAATATATTTATCCCAACAACATTATATCAACATCCAAAATATATTAATGGTTATCTTTTCTTAACCAAAATATCATCATGCCATTAAATATCTTTTCTAGTCCATCAGTACCATTTATCATATTCTTGAAAATATTTAATGCAAAACTTCTACAAACAAAAAAATTATAGAATTTCAAAACATAAACACTTAAATTATTCCACCGCATCCTTAAGACAATAACTAGGCTTCCTCATATTCTTCCCTAATAACTCTTTCTTCTCATATATATTATATAGTATCTTCATTTTCAGTAGTGTAACCATTACTCATAACATATTTCTTGTTCTTTTCTTGAGATATCCACCTAAAAAATAGATTTTCATAATTTCCATACATTCTATATTTAAATCATTCATCCATTAATAATACCTTAGTAAGAACAATATTCTCATTCATTATTTTAACTTAACTTTTCATTTTTCCCAATGCAATTGATTACTCTATTACTTTCTTCCCCAAACATAAACCATTTTATCTTTCCTTTGAGACATTCCCAGGAGTGATTCTTCCCAAATTCACAACATATGGGAAACTAAATATTCTTTCATCAATGGTCCCCACTACCTGAACTCTTAGGGAAAATATCTTTATCTTCTTTACTGATTTTGGGAGTGGGTTAAGGTGCACATTATTAATCATTTTTCATGATAACTTATTAGTCATAATCAAAATATCTTTCACTCCTAATATCATCCAACTTGGATGTTAATCAGAAAATTATCCATCACATTCAATTCTAACCAAGTTCCTTCTGGTTTCCACCATTGACTAAAACCAAAAATCATAGTGTGACCAAGACTAATCGTTGTTGAAAACCACATAATCTTGAGAAATTAATTATAGGATGTATAAATCATGAAACCTTATATTAAATATATGACACCTTAGGCTTATCCTAGTTCATCCTTGATCATGATCTATTTAAATCCTTCATGATTGTTCATAGAGAGTTTTTGAATTTCCAAAATATATCCCCCAAGTGTGTCAAACCAGGTGTGAAAAAAGCCCATTGTCATACACCAAGTGAAAATTTATTCCAAATAAATACACCCTACTGAGATTTATTACCCCTAGGTACCTATGTTCTAGAACCACATAAACTTGTCATATCCAAACAAGGATGTTATTGATTGGAACCCACTCTCTCTATAATTTACCAATATTCCTTGATATTTTCCTACACACTAACTCATCAATAAATACATCTCTTGTAATATCCTTAGAAATATACAAATGTGTCTAACTAAGATTTTCTTATTCTAGAATCAAAAGGTTAACTAAAACTATCTTCTAGTATGAACTATAAAAACCCAGGATTTTCATACATGGATATTACATATTTTTAGACAAATATTCAATAAATTACTCAAACAGATGCCTAAGAACCATAATAGTTTAGTTCCTTTGGAAACTTGTAATAAAATATTCTTAACTCATGAAATATCATAAATGTATCCCATAAATATCTTCCCCTTTTTTAATATTTACAAACATACCTTACATAATCCTTTATTTATAACCAGAGGAATAGAAACATAACACAGGGTGATCTCAGATGCTCGGTAAGGGTAAAAAGAAAGTTATATAAGCATAACAAGAGAATAAGGGTATGAGAACATGAGCATAACATTTTAAAACTACAAATTTCATATCAAATAAAATACTCATGAGTCATAGAATAAAGATTAGTAGTTCATAAGAAATGAATCATGAGGGAAATCAACGAACCTGAGCCATGGGATCATAGCATTAGCATAAGACATAGATCTGTGGAATACATATCAGCTTATGAAATTATGAACATGTGTAAATGGAAAAAGATTCACTCATTATGTTAAGGACATGAAATCAGACCCTCACATAAACTTATAGACATGCAACGAGAACCATGCATAACATTGTGGACATGAAATATAGGTTCATTCATGACACTGTGAACATGTAATCAGGTTCACACATAATATTGTGAACATGTAATCAGGTTCACAAATACAATTTTGAACATGTAATCATCTTCATTAATAACATTGTGAACATGTAATTAGGTGCACAAAGAACACATTTACTCATGAGGTATCAATATTTACCCAATGAATTATAGAAATATATAGGCCCCACCCATATCATAATGAAAACCATGTTTATGTTTTCCAAAACATCATAAAAATTTATCATATCATAAAATATGAAAAATTGTGGGATTTATAAATATTTCATCACATCATAACCTGTGGAAAAAATATTGGTTTCATAACTATTTTATCATTTCATCATATCATAACCTGTAAAAAAGGAGCGGGTTTCATAATAATTTTATCATGGTATAACCCATGGAAGAAAAATAGGTTTCATAAACATCATTCCATCATAAAAATATATCATTTTGAGAAATAATGGTAATGGTATCCTTAGATAATATCCCTAGAAAGGAATAGGCAACATCAATAGGTGTCATATTAGATGGAAAATGATTTTGATCAATCATTTAAAATATTTATTATGTAAAATATCCTTTCAGATTTGAAAAATAATTTTTAAAACATAATTTTTTTTGAAATCCTTTTATTTTAAAATAAACTTGAAAAATTATAAATTATTCATAAAATAAAATAATGTTTATGATGACATGATGTTTTTTTCCATGTCGTTCACATTAAAAAATATTCCTTTCATGTTTTTGTAAATACCCAGATGGGAATTATTTGAAAATTACATGAATATTAATTTATTTTTTTTTAAATTAAAAAAAAGGCAAAAATGTATTTTACAAATTATTAGATTATAATAAGTCATCTTTGAAAAAAATTTTAGAAGACATTGTTTTTTAAGAAAATGTATTCCCAACTAAAGAGATAAATAAAGTCATATTTTCTTAAAAATATTTTAAAAATTATTATAAATAAAAAAGAGTGGAAAATTGTAATATTATTATAAAATATCATGAATAACTATAGGATAAAAAAAATCATGAGAATTATCAATAGTCATATTATATTATTTAAAAATTTGAAACATAATCATGAACAATCTCGATAAATGATGAGATTGTAACATATAAGACATAAAAATTGGTGAATTTAAATAATAATACCCAAGAAGGATAAAATTAAATGAGAAATAAAATATCATGAGAATAAATTAATTCAAGATTTTAAATGTAAAATTGGATTCATATTCACCTCATCAAATAAGATAGGTGTATAATAAGATATAACTCTCAAATATGAAAAAAAATAGAGACAAAAATTCGTTATCTCTTTAGTAATATTTTGAATCATAATCCCAAATAAAGAATAAAATAAAATGAAAAATTAAATATAATTAAAATAATGGAATTAATTTTATCATATTTAAAAGGTTTAGTATATACACCACACAAAATATACTAGTATTGAATATTTATATTTCTCCCTGAAATAAAAGAGAGGATATAAACCCCTTACCTTAAGTATTTATTTATTACACCTTAAAATAAATGTATAAAAAATATAAGTTTATTTTAAATATATTGAATAAAAATTATTATATATATCATACCATATATGATTTACTTATTCCATTTTATTAACTATTTATTAAAAATTTCATTTTAAAGTCATGTTTCAGAAAATAATAACTTTGTTTTTCATATATGTTTTGATTTTATATTTTTGGTCCTCTTGATCATGGTTAAATTATCTAAAGAATAATAATAATGATATAATTATCATATTTATACATAATTTATACTCTTAATACCAAATTTTAAATATGGTTTTGATAAATGAAGTATGTTATGATCATAGAGATGGTAGGTCATACGTACACATGAGTAATATTTTCATTTATAAATGATCATTATGAAAAGAAGTTAAGTAATATTTTATATTTTTGTGATTAAAATAATTTCATAAATATAATATAATTCTTTAAAATATACTTATACATATCATCCACATGGTGTGGTGATGAAAAGAGAGATTCATATGAATTTTTGAATGTAGTAGTCCACACAAACATGAACAACGTTATCAACTTTCATTGAGTGAAAAGGTAAGAAAGAAAATGATATATTATCCCTTAAGAATGGTAAATATTTCATTAGTATCATAATTATTTCTGTATATCACATATATTTATTCTTATTATCTTCCATTTAAAGTGTTAATGAAAGCATATCACATTGCTTCGTGAGGTGGTAGTCTGTCGTACACACGAATGACGTTATAATATCCCTTACAAAATAGAAATTAAAAAAACATATATATGATATAATGACTAAAAAGGAATAATTATTTAATAAATATCCAATAAATACTTTATATCTTATCATCATACTCAACTATAAGAGGAGGTAATGGAAAAAAATTTCATCAGTTCACGAGGTTGTAGTATGTTGTACACATGAATGATGAGTTTGTTACCCATTTGATGAAAGTAGAGACGATTGTAAGTAATGACCATAATATAAAAACATATCAATATATTTATTATATTGAGGATATTATTTCATTATTTTTAATAATAATTTAAGGGTAAGGATTAAAAATAAAATGAAAACACTCGTTCAAAAATGTTACCTCTTCTTCACGTAAACTCATTAGGTATGCACACAAATCCATCCTAGGAAGGATTTATTATGAAAATAAGGATTCTAGGATGATATTATGGAATTAAATAAATGGTTTGGACTGGTATTGGCTGAACCAAAATGGTGTTAAGGTGTTAAGAAGAGAGGATTGTAGGTGGCCTTTTATAAGTGAGGTGAGTAGAAAACTTGTAATTTTTTGTAAAGATTCAATCATAGACACATTTTTGTCAGGAAAAAAGCATAAAAAATACCCCATTATAGAACTTATAAGATATAAGATCGACATAGGGCTATAAAATGGGTGTTTAAAATGATAGTAGGTCATTTTTAACCCTTATCTTCTTAGTTTAACCTCTCGGTAAATCCATTGTTATCTTAACCATGATAATTAATTTTTAGTACTTTCACTATTGATTTTGGTCAAAAATTAAGTTAAAATTATTATAAATTATAAATTATTATGATTAAAAATATGAAATAAATTATTCCATATTCAATGCACAGAATTAGAAATTTTTAATTTAAAATTAATCTCGTAGATGTGGCGAGAAAACAGGTTATTAAAGAGAAAATGTCCTAACATTTACAAAGTTTTTATAAAAAAATTAAATATGAAATAGATTTAAATGACCAAAATTGGATTAATTGTTTTATAATTGAACTAATGTTACTTTATTACCAGTGTAAAATATAATTTATCTTAATAAATAAATTAAAAAAAGTCAGTTTTCAATTAAAATTCCTTATTTTTCACTATTCATCAAAAAAGAACCTTTTTAAAAAAATCCAAAAACATCCCCTTAAGATAATTTTTAATTTATTATTTCAAATATGAGGTTTATTTTATCTAATTAATTTTCTAACAATTAAAAAATAATTTTAGAATAACTGCGCCAAAGGTGACAAAATTACTTTTCTGAAAAATACATTTTTAAAGGTAATATTAGATTTATTTATTTTTATAATATATAAAACACATAATATGAATTGTAAAGACTATAATGAATATATAATATATAAATTCAATTAATATAATACATTAAAATTTATTTTTTTAATCTATTTATGTAAAACACACTTGTGCGCATAAAATAGTTTTCTATAAAAATATTTGCTTTTATTTTCAATTTTTTTTAATTTCATTTCTAGTTAATTGTTCACCAAAAAATTCATTATATATACATGTGAAATCCATATTTTCATAATATCTTTAATCATATTAATACCCACCATTACATCATTTAGGTGATAACTATCATGTTAAATAATTATATTTTAATAATATGTAACATTTTTTTAAACACATTATTGCATCTAACAAAATCTAAGATTGGTGTTGTGTATAAAACAAGACAAAATTAGTGTTGTGTATATTGAAATCTAAAAATTTTTTTGTGTGTAATTAATATTTTTGAAAATATTAAATTAACTTGATTTTTTTTTCATAAAATCTCAAGGCCTTACAAACATACTTTTATTGAAGTAGAAAATATCTTTCTAAATAACAAACATAGAGGCAGGGGACTATTGGTATATACATTTTTTCATATAAATATATATCTAGTAATTAAATTATTTAATTAAATTAAACTTATATTTATTATAGTAATATACACCTATTCTTTATCTCTAGATATTATAGTTCCTAAAGATGGTAGGAATGAGATTATGCATTACCCAAAACATTCACCTACACATGGAGAGAAGAGTTTGATTATTAAATTTGATGATAATGACAACCATAATGGACCATATTCAATGAAATTTGGGAATTACCTAGATATACAGATTCATTAAAAGAAAATTATTTTATTTATTGATTGGAGGATCAATGACCAATACGTGAAAGATATGTTATGGGAGTCAATAATGGTATAATTTCTATACGTATTTATTTAGTTTTCCAATGGTTTAAATATTATAAATTACATAATATTTAACCTATTCAATTATAGATGATATTTAAATTTAAAGAGATGAAATCAATTAGGAAAAATAATCTATGATTTTTGGAAACTAAATAGAGATATTTTAAGTCAAAATTGACTTTATTTAAAGACAATTGCAATAAATACCTTAAGAATGGGTTTATAGAAACATATAAATGGAATAAGTTTATATCTAACCGGAAAGGGGAAACCTTTATGGTAAGTTTTTTTTTGTAAAATTAATGTTATTAATTAGTTTTAATTACCTAAAAACTTATTAATTTTTTCTTATATAATATTCCTCAATGAAAAATCTCCATAAGATAAAGTCTCAAAATTTATACCCTCATACATTTTCACATGGAGGGTATCCTTTTTTAGAAGAATAAATTATTGCTAAAAAATTAAATGAATTAGGAGTTAATCCTAATAGTAACTCTGAAGAGGTTCCATATGACCCTCTATATCCACCCCCCATCATCATAAAAATGGAAAAAGTGAAATAATGAAAAATTTGAGCTATACTACCAATCCAACAATAGAAATAACTAATAATATTTTAAGTAATTAGTCATTAATTTTATTCAATGTTAATATTTTTATAAATTTATTCACTAATAT
Source organism: Viscum album (assembly GCA_963277665.1). NCBI lineage: Eukaryota > Viridiplantae > Streptophyta > Magnoliopsida > Santalales > Viscaceae > Viscum > Viscum album. The sequence continues at coordinate 1,894,058,139 of OY728159.1, forward strand.
AACATTTAAAAATGTTATTTCATGATATATTTTAGGAGAAAACTATATAGAGGAACTATATACTTGAGGGTAGGATTCACATTCTTACTAATACTTAAGGAAATCCAAAACACATAGGCCATGTTATAGGGTATAAGGAGGATATCTATTTTTGAAATGTTTTTGGTAGCATCCCCTATGAGAAATTGATGGGGGTAAAATATAAGAGTGAATTATATTATTTAAAATTTGATTTGTTAAATTTTAATGATACTATAGATGATATAAATAAATTATTTGTAGAAACTATGTTTGTAGAATTGATGAAATGGATGTAACATGTCCAAACTACATATCCAGATCCTCCACCTCCTCATTCAGACCTAACCACGTATTGTGAGTTACATGATAGGGTTCCCCATATACACATTATATCATATAAAATTATACATAATTTGGAGGATTATGTATATCATAATATTATTCATTTTCTTTAGGTAAGAGCAGAGTTAAATGATATTATTGATCCAACTGCTCCAGTATCATTGTCTACTGGGGATGTGTCCATAGTTAGACATTTTATTGGTCATTTTGTTATATTGTCTAGTTAATCTTTTTTATTAGTTGATATTTTGGTATTCATTATTTTTTATTTTTTATTTATCATTAAATTTAAAATTACTTATTATATTTCATAAAACTTACCTTATATGAACATATCTAGAGTCAATGGAATCACTATAATTGAAGAGAAAATTTAAGTTTCTATCACCACCAAATACTCCCTAGGATGTAAATGTGGTAAAAAAAATTAATGTTTCATGCCATATTGTCTTGTTAATTTGTTATTTTTTGTTGGTTTTAGAGTGTTTGGTGTAGGCTTGAGGCAATTTTGGAGTGTTCAGTGGAGGTTGGATCTGTAGGAGTGCTACAACAGGTGGTTCACAATGTAAACTAGATTCAAATAGTGAGTTAGCAGTCCATAGAATTTGATGTCACTATAATTGATAGATTTTATAAGTGTTAAAGAGGATTTCATGAAATGAATTCCCATTATGAAAGTGAAATTCATGGTTTGTAATTAAATCAATCCTAGGCGGTGTGAATTTTGGAAGGAGTTTGAAATATGTGTGTTTTTTTGAACTGTAAGGTATTCACAACTTATAATCCATGGGACCCCATGGAATTCAAATCATGAATAGAATTCATGACATGAAAGGTTAGAGTTCGTGGTTGTTATTAGGGTTTTTTGGATGATCCTTTATTAATTTTCTACCCTCCATTCCCTCGTTTTTTGGAAAACCCTATGTGATTTTTGAGGATCTTCCAACCCATATTATCCCACCTTAATCATCTGGTTCTAGTGGTTTATTTTTAGTAATCAATGGTGAGATATCATCTTTTCCTTGTGGTTTTTTTAATTTTTTTTATTCTGGTGGATCTGCTATGACATTGTGGTTTCAGTTTGTGGGTGATTTGGGATACAAATTTATTATCCTTGGGCGTGGTGTTGGTTTATTCATGAGTCCCTTATGTGGTTTGGGGTTGTGGTCATTTATTCTTCTCCCTATAGCGTGTAGTGATATTAGAAAGCTCCTTTGAGGTAGGTAATCCATCATTTATCATTACTATGTATCATGTGGGAGAAATTTTCTCTACTTTATCTTTGAGGAGATAGTTTACACTAGCTTAATAAAGATAAATAATTCATTAATCAAAATTAAATGGTAAAGGGGGAATAAATCGCTCAATTTTTAATTATTTTATATAAATGCTGATATTATGATTTTATGGGATAAATTCCTAACTAAAAATGGTTTCAATTAGAGGATTTTGTTGTGTTCTAGTCGACGAGTTGTGTAAATATTTCTTTTTTTTTATTTTTTTCATCACCCTAAATTGGAAATTGGTTAATAACTTATATTTGGATAATAAAATGGTTTCCCATAGATTATAGATTTTGTGATAATTACCTAAATAAAGAAGTTTAATGAGATAAAAAAAACCTTGTTAATCCAAAAATGTCATGTGATGTAATTTTTGTGTGACTGTGTTGTGGGAGGTGTAGGGATGAAGTGTGTTGATATGTTACTATGCTAGGGGTGGTGTGGGGATGATGTGTGTTGAACGATGATTGTGTTGTAGGGAGGACATGTGATCTTATTTTTGTTTGACCGTGTTGTGGGGTAATTATGTGTTTTTATAACATGGTTCGATATGGGTGAGAAAGTTAAAGTGACATGGGTCTAGTTTTCTTGATGAGGAGGATGAGTGGTTTGTTCATGTTTTATTGTGATTTTTTGTACTAGCTGCCCTGGTAGTAATGGGATTGGTTAATAGTGGTTGAAATGGCATGGTAAAAAATGAGTAATGAATATCAAAATTAAATTGGATGTGTGGTTAATTGTGAACGTGTTTATGAAAGAAATAAATGGGATGTAAATAATGGAATGTTTGTGATGTAATAATTGGAATCGGTTGGTAATGTGAACTGTTTCTTATGTCTAGTGTCATGTTATAAATTTAGTGGTAGTAGGAAAAGTGGTATTGTTGTGAGTTGATTAGTGATTTGCGGTGAACCCATTGGATGGTCTTGTGTGTGGATATTATATATACATTGTACATTCCTTATTATTTTTATATTAACACCCCACATACCTTGAAAACTGTGTTCCAACATACATATATTTATATGGGAGTGTTTTTTGAAACATCCCAATGATAATGATTGATGAATGGATACCTGTTCTTTCTTAATCTCTCATCGAGGAGACGTCGACATGCATGGGTTCTTATAGTCATAAACCATAAGTGAACTGTTGAGATATGTATTTGGTGTGAAGAACCAGGTGTCTTCAGGTGATATATGGTGTAATAAACATGTTATGGGGTGTAAAGATGTGATGATATGGCTTATGGTGGAGCCGTACATGGTAGGAGGAGGGAGTGAGGTTAGTGTCCTTCATGTTCCTTATACCATTCTATTATGGATATGTTTTTAATGTGATGTGTTGGTCTAGTTATTTTTAGGTAATATGTAATGTAATGGTATTTCATATGATGGTTGTGTTGCTGGGTGGAAAGATACATTATACAGAAACGATGGGAGAACCAAGATGTAATATGTTGGGGTATAAGGATGGAAAATCAGAGGGAAAATAGTGTGGGATATCCTTTAGTGATATCATTCATATTATAGAACTATAATAGGATTTTTTATTTAGTTGGCATGCCATGAGGGAGGTTTGGGTTGGTTAGTTAACCAGTTTAGGTGTTGTTTGGTTTTGAAATTTTATCATCAGATCATTAATATTCTTATTTAAATTGTGCATGAGAGACCTTGATTTTTATACAAAGTTTACTTTTATTCTAAAACTATATATATAAACTAACTTTTAGGTTTCCAAGGGGACTATGTAAACTGTGTAAAACATTACTAGCTTGGACTGTTGGATAATTTTCGTGGCACTACTATAAGTTTTCTTTTGGGTATTTATTTTTGAATACTTTTATATGTATCTATTCACTTTATTCAGGAATTGTGGGATGGTTATTGTGTTATTTTATACTATTTCATCAAGTTTTCTATGATTGATTAAACATATATCCAAATCCTATTTTATTTATATTGGATACTGCCTCCCATATGTGATATTTTTATACCCTCAGTGCTAGTCACCAACCCGAGTCCTATTAGAGGTCTTAATTCAGGGTAATTATATCTCTTCCAACATTGTGGTATCTTTGGAGGGTGGGGGTCAAGGAAGAGTTGTATGAAAGGATTATGGTTGAGTTATGTAGAGGATTTTGGACTTTGGGACTTTGAGGATTGCATTGATTGGTATGTAAATGGTGCTAGTTGATCTTGGTGCATGACATAGGCCATGAATACATACTAGACATGGAAATTTAAGGCCCCCCATTATTCAATACATGGAGGAGCTGGGTGTGGTCAGCTGTAGGAAGTGCAGTCAGTAGCACCGAAGGGGATAAAGATTAATGGAGGTATGATTATCTTGTCATGTACCATTATTTATTCCTTGTTTTATTCGATAAGTTTTCACTACTATATTGTTTCCAATCTATTATTTTATTTAGGGATATAAATAGAAAGTATTCTCATGAACCTTGTGTTGAATTTGTATGTCCAAGTCCAGACTAGTTAGTTTGATGTGTGCTTGGAATGTATACTGATTATGGGTCCCCATTAGTATAATGGGGATATTTTCTTACTTCAGATTCAGTTGTATGATTTCATCCTCAACATCAAATGGTTATTTTATATGCATTCTATTATCTAATGATACTAGAGGATAGTATTGTTCTCAGATGTGGATGTCCAGTGTGCCATTTTTTTACTGAGAAAAGTTTTCAAGTGGGAGGTAGATATGTGGAGACCTTATTTCTTTGATGGATGATTTGTCTATGGAATATCTATTGCAGGGATACAAGAGGATCCTCGAATTTTCAGGGTTTTTTAATGTTTTTTAGTAGGATGGGATGCTACCCCCTCTACATGATGTGGATATTGGGATATACTTGAAGAAAAATGATTATCTAATATCAATAGATCCTTATTAGATAGAACCTTTTGTGTTTTTGGAGTTAAGGATTCAAATAGATGATATGTTGAAAATGGGATTTATCCAGCCCAATGTGTTACCATAGGGTGCTTAATTGTTGTTCACTAATAGGGAAGATGGTAGTTGTAATAAATGTATAGACTATTGTAGGTTTAATCTGGCGATGATCAAGAACATATGTCCTATTCTGAGGTTCGATGATCTTTTCAACCAGTTGAGGGGAGCTATTTGGTTCTCCAATATTGTTTTGTGATATGGATATCAACAGTTGAGGATAAAGGAGGGTGATATTATGAATACTACCTTCATATTCATGTACGAGAACTTTGAGTTCATGGTTGTGTCAATATTTTTCATTAACACAATTTTTTTTACCATTGGGATCATGAACTCTATGTTCCATGAGTTCCTAGACCATTTTGTAGTGGTGTTCATCAATGAAATTTTATTCTACTTGAGGTAAGAGGAGGATAATTCCATTCATCTCAGAGTTATCTTGTAGGTTATTCAACCCCACAATATTTATGTAAAGTTTTCCAAGTGTAAGTGTTGTACATTATAGATGTATTTATTTGGGAATTTTATAACTTATAAGGGTGTGTAAGTGGACCTATAAAAGATCAAGGAATTTCTTTATTTGGAAGCACCCAATATTGTGCCATAGGTCCATAGCTTACTTGGTCTTTCAAACTATTATCAAAGTTTTTACCCTATTTATCTTGATTTTTATCCCCATTAACATCATTGACCAAGAAGGAATATTATTTTTTATGGACTGATCAATGTCAGGAAGTATTCAGTTTTCTGAAATAGATGTTGATCAACACTTGAGTTCTTCAGAATCCATAGTAGGGTGTGTTGCTTGAGTTTTTCTATGATTATTTATTTCTATTCTTGGGATGTGTGATGATGTAGGATATTGTAGTGATCTATTATGGGTTTCAAAATTTACATCCCCATGATTGTAACTATGTCACCCATGATCTTTAGCTAGCGGTGGTTGTATTTGTGCCGAAATTGTGGTGACATTACCCAATTGGGGAGCACTTTATGTTCTTCATTGATCAAAATATCTTGAGTTATATATTTTCTCAGCATGATCTAGATCTAAAATAATATAGGCAGATGGATCTTATTTAGTATTATTATTTTTATATCTCTTATACCTTGATAAATGGGAATGTTGTGGTTGATACTTTGAGAAAGAAGTAACAAAAGGAAGTTGATCAATAGTCCAAATTTTCATGGAGAGAGATGAAAGAGTTGGGATCCCTGCACTTGGATGCAAGGGTGGTTGATAGTAGAGGTTTCTTATTTCAAGTTATAGTTTAGTATTATATGATACAGTAGGTGGATTATTCCTATGGTGATACTTGGAGGTTGAGGTGATACACAATAATTCTGGCCATAGAGATGCTCCATAGGGGTGGCTGGATGATGTAAAGAACTAGTTGTTTTTTTAGGGGTGGCTGTTTTTTGTAGTTTAAATTCACAAGGGAGTTCTTCATGAGTTTCATAGATCACCTCTAGCATTACACCCAAAATTATCCATGATGTAGTGTGGCTTGAGAGTACAGTTTTAGTGGTTAGGGATAAAATGGTTGGTGGTGGATCTTGTGGTGACATGTATAGTTTTTTAGTTAGTGAAATAAAGACATCATATATTTAGTGGTTTATTATAGCCTTTATATATTCCCAAGTGGAAATAGGATTAAAGCTCAATGGAATTCATCACAGGGTTACCCCGAGCTTAGGGATGTTGTGATGTAGTTTTGGTAGTAATAACCACTTGATCAAATCGGATCACTTTTTTGTGATCCATGAGTCGAGTACCATGTATTTTTTGGAAAAGAATACTGTGGATGAGATGGTGCAGTTTTATGGGTTCTTTATGACCATTTTATATGATCTATATGCACATTTAACCTTGAATGTCTGGAGGGTATTGTTTCATTATTTTGGAACTCAGTTACGCCTCAACACTACTTTTCATCCTCAGATGGATGAGAACACATATCAGACTATCCAGATGATTGAGTATATATTATAATCACGTGTCTTGGACTTTGGGGGATCTTTGTCATGAAACTTTCCTTTTATTGAGTTTTCTTATAATATTAGTTATCACTCATCCGTTAGTAGGGTTCCATTTGAGGCATTTTAGGGTAGTCTTTTTTCTCTTTATTGTGCTAGATAAAAGTTGGAGAGTATATATTTCTTGGTCCTAATTTAGTGGATAGAATCATATAAAAGGTTTATCATGTCTATGAGAGGATAAATTTGCACAGGAATGGAAAAATTATTTTTTCAATTCTAGGACGAGTTCTTTGGGTTTCAAAGTTGGAAATAATGTGTTCTTGGTGGTCTCCCCTCAAAATGGGTGGTAGAAGTTTGGAAGGGGGAGTAAGCTTTATCCTTGGATTTTTGGGCCCTTTGAGGTGTTTGGGTGAGTTGGTAAGGTGGAATATTGGTTGGAACTTTCTCAACGGTTGGATCAAATCCATGACATCTTCCATGTGTCTTAGATTCATCAATATCATCTTTCCATGTCACCAAATGAGGAGAGTTGGATATCAAAGATGATGTGATATTCATGGAGTGGCTGGTATAGATCTATTATTAATAAGATAAGGTATTTTTTTTTGATGGACCATTCCTTTGTTTCATGTATTTTCGAGGAATTTTGTCCTAGAGGAGGGTACTTAGGAGTGATAGATGCATAAGTGAGCCTAGTACCTACAATTTTTTTTGATTTTTTATCTACTTTTTTTAATTATATATTGTTTATACCATAATTTTTTATCAGATGAGATGTTTTCCTTAATATTTTATGTGTAATGAAACTTACATCATATGAAAAAGGGTGTAAATTATTCCTAACTACGATGTGTTATAGTTTAATGTGATTAAAATGATGTGGGTGAGTCATTGCTAAATAACGAAGAAATTATCTTGACATGGAAGATGGGATTCCCTTGTTTTTATTTTCAAGGTATCTTTGATTATTAGTTTTAGTAGTTTTTTCTTGGTATATATAGTGGTTGAGTTGATTGTTCAATGGTTGTTTTAAAATTTGTTTATGTGAGTTGTTTTGTGATTTTTTATTTGGTGAGTTTGGTTGGTGGTAGTGTTTGAGGGGTAATGAGAGCCTTGAATAGTATCTCATTGGGTGGTTATTCGGACCCATTTATTTTCAACAGGTTTTTTTTGATTCTTTAGGAAAAGAATCATTTTATAGGTCTCTTATGTAATTGCTTATGCATTCTCATCTGATTACATCACCAGTCTTGGTGGTCAGAGAGTGTTTTAAGGAGGCTTGAGGAGGTTTCAAAATGTTCGATGGTGGTTGGAGCTACATGAGTACTGAAACAGGTGGTTCAAAACATGAACCATATTCATGCCATGTGTAGGCAGTTCATGGTTTCTAAACTAGGTATAATTTATGGCTTGTAAACAAGCTAATGGAGAGTCCATGAAAGGAATTATTTTCATGAAAGTGGAATTCATGATGTGTAATTAAAACAATAAAAGGTAATGTGAACTTTAGAAGATGTTATAAACACTGAGGTTTCACAACCTATTATGGATTCACAGATTATAATCCATAGTTTCCCATGGATAAAATTCATAACACGTAACTAGATACTTTCAGGTTTTAAATTATTTTTGTTCATTTAATCCTTGTTTCATTAGTTCACCCTCCCTTCTCTTAATTTTTGGAGAACACTAGGTAGTTTTAGAGGAACTTCCATCCTGTTTTCTACCAAATAGATCCTTAGGTTCTTGTGGTTGACTTATAAAAATCAGCGGTGAGTTATCCTCTCTTCCCTATGGAGTTCTCCACTTAGGGGATCCATTTTTTATTGTTGTTTCCATTTTGGATATTTTTTGATGTGTTTTGATGATCCATGTGTGATGTGTAAGTTCATTCATTAGTTTTTTTATGTGGTTCTATGTTGTAGTAATTTCTTCTTCATTCTGTGGTGCACAACGAGAATAAAAATCTCTTTTGAGGTGAGTAATCCCTCATTTATCCTCACTTTTATCATATGGGAAGCGTTTTACCTTGTTTATCTATGGTAATGTAGTTTTCACCAGCGTCATGAAGATCAATAATCATTTAATCAATATTTAAGTGTAAAGGGGAATTGAATTTCTTGTTTTTATAGCTTTGATATTATTTTTGAAATTGTGATTGTATGAGATAAATGTCCCACTGAAAATAGTGTTCATTGGGGTTTTTTTTGTATTATATTCGATGATTTATACAACGCTTTCTTATTGTGATTGTTTGGCATCACCCTAAATGAAAAATTGGTTAGCCACATATATATGGATAAAAAATTTCTTCCCCTGGATTATGGATTATATGAGAATTACATAAATAAATACACGGAATATGATAAAAATTCCCTTTCTAATCTAATAATGTTATATTATTTTCTTGTTATGTGAGCGTGTTTTAGGGCGGTGTAGGGATGATGTGTGTTGATATGTGACTATGTTGTGGTGTGGTGTGGGGATGATGTGTGTTGATATGTGATAGTGTTATGGGGAGGTGATGTTTTTTTTCTTGTTTTGTGACCATTTTTTGGGGCGGTGATGTGTGTTTGTGACGTGGGTCGAATTGGCTGAGAAAGTGGTGGTGATGTGGGGATAGTTGGTTTGATGAGGATTATGAGATTCTTGTTCTTTTTTTGATCCATTGTGCTAGTTTACTGAGTAGTAATGGGATTGTTTAATATAGATTGAAATGTAATGGGATAAAATGTTTATTGAATGTTGAACTAAAATTGATAGTGTGGTTAATTGTGATTTTTTATGAATGAAACAAATGGGTTGGAAATAATGGAATGTTTTTATGGTTGTAATTGGAATGTGTAGTTAATGTGAAGTGTGTATTGTGTCTAGTGTGGTGTTTTTCATTTATTTTTAAAATAAAAAGTTGTGGGGTTTTGAGTTGGTTAGTGATTTTTGGTGAACCCATAGGATGAGCTTGTGTGTTGATATTATATATACATTGTATGTTCCTTGTGATTTTTTTTATTCACCCCACCCTCATCTAGAACTATGTTCTGACACCTGTATATTTATACATTAGTTTTTTTCCAACATCCCGGTGATTATGATGGATGGATGGCTACTTTTTCTTTCACACTCTCTATTCCAGGCGACGTTGACATGAACAGTCTATGATGGCCCGATGGAAAAAGTAAAATATCAGGATATGGTTGTGTTGTGATGGACCACATGTCGGTGGGTGAGATTTGGTGTGATAAATATTTTGTGGGTTAGTGGGATATGATGAGATGACTTTTGATGGGGTCTTGAATGATAAGAAGAGGTAACTGAGTTGATTTTCTTCACATACATGATACCTTACTATTCTGGTTAAGGTTGTGATGCGATGGTTCAGGTTTCTTTAGAAGGGATGTGATGTGATGGATGAGTTGTTTTTAGGAGAGATGTGGTGTGGTAGTCATGTTATAGGGTGGTGAGATATGTTATACATAAGATATGGGGGAACCAATACATACAACGTTGGGTGTTGAGGATGAAAAATTAATGGGAAAGTGGTGTGGGTACACTTTATCAATATGATTCATATGATGATATTATACATGGCTTGTATTATTTTGTGATCATTCCTTGGTGAGGTTTACATTGGTTAGATGACCTATTTAGGTTCTCCTTGGTTCTTCTGTTTTATCACTAGTTTATTAGTACGATTCTTTCACATGTGCACAAGAGACCTTGGTTTTCCTACCCAGTATACTTGTATGATCACCCCACATATATAAACTAATTTTTAGGTTTATATGTGGACTAAGTGGACCATGATATACATTACTATCTTGGACCTTTGGATACTTGTTGTGCCATTTCTTTAGTTTTTATTTTGGGTATTTACTTTAGATACTTTTTTCTAATTCTATTAACATTATGCTTGAATTGTGGGATGTTTTTTTTTTCTTTTATATTATGGAAGGGAGTTAATTATAGTTGATTAATATCATTTCCCTATGTTGTTTTATTTATATATGGTAATGCCTCCCATACATAAAATTTTAATACCCTCAGTGCTATTTGCAAACCTGGGGCCTACTAGAGGCGGGTCTCAGGGGTCATTGTATCTCATACTTAATTATTGTATCTTTGGAGGGATATGTTCGTAAAAAACATTAACACATGTTTTTTTATAAATTTAATAATTATTATAATTTTCCAATTATTTTAGATATATGTCGAAGAGATCATTCATTAAATATATTTAAAAAGGGACATCATGGATGTTATAAAGGGTGAGGATCTCACTGTACCCATGTTGCGATTATTTTCCATGTAAGTAAATTTCATTTATTAATTTAATTTATTTAAGTATTAATATTTCATATTTACTTCATAATTAATTTTCTAATTAGGTGTCTCCAAACTCTTTGCATTCAATATGTTTTCACTACTTTTTATGTTTTTATGGATCCAAAATAAATTTCAACAGCTATAAAATAATCGAACCGAAATTGTAGAATTCAATATATATATACCAAAAGGATTAAAAAACAAAGATTACATGTTAAAATTTCCCATTAATTGACTAGTAAGAACACATATATAATTATATACCACTAAAAATTGTACTATTATTAATTCTATTTTTTTTAAATTTTATTAGATAATGGTGGATATGAATATTTTTCTCAAATGAATGTAAATAATATTGGTTATTACCTTTATTTTGCAGTGTTAAGAAATTTTTTTCTAAGTTGTTATAGAAATAAGTATTATTCTAGTATTTTTTTCTTTAATATAAATATTTCTATTTTATATAAGTTTTGATAATTGATATTTAAAACTATAATAGGTCATGGATTTTGTTCAATAGGGATCTCCTTTTAATCGTCGAACAAAAATAATTGAATATGTGAAAGTTCAGGTAAATAAATTTTATATCAGAAAATACTTGTTTTTTCTTACAAATATAGTGCTTATATTTTTAAAATACTATTTCATAAACATAGTGTCATAATTAATGATGTAATTTTTAATGCAAGTATTATGTTTTATTATTTTCAATGATAAAATCCTAGCCCAAACAAAAAATATATTTTGAAAGGATTGGTTTTATTATAACACATATAATTTAAGCAAATATGTTGTATTTTTTGATTTACAATACTTTATATTGTAGGGATTTTATAATGTTTCTCAGTATTAATCAAACAACTTAAAACAACATAAAAATTTATTTTTAGACTATTTTCTATGTTTGAAAAATTTAGAGATTTGGTTTTATTTAGTTGTATATTTGTAAAAAATGTCATGAAAGTTTAAAATTATTTAACTACTGGTTATTTGGTTTATGCTGTTTGTTACTTCTTTTTTGTGATTCAATTTATTTTTCATGATATAGAATTATGTATTTAACAATATTTTTTAAAAAAATTATTAGATTTCAACATCTCTTTTAAAAAATTACATTGAAATATCTAGTGGAAGGGATTTGAATGTCATTTTTTCTTAAACACAACATTGATAGATTTTCTAGTAGGGCTTTCAATGTGGGTTTTCTTAAAATAAAAATTGATAGTTATTTCCTCATCGATTTTAAATCGACATGGAAATATTAATTTTAAGGATTTCAATATAGGATTTTAGTAAAACTTACTTTGAAAGAATTCTATATTTCATCATTTAGAAGGATTTTGAACTTTGGTTTATAAAAAACAGTGTTAAAAGTCCAAATTTATATGTTTCTGAAGGACCCCAGAACACCCTGAGATGGGAGGGGTGAATCAGGGTGTCAACTTTTTCTTTTTAAAGTTGTGGATCTACTTCCCACGTTGGTAGGAACTTGTTAAATCTATCAAAAAAATGAGAGAAGAAAATTGACACAACACTTTTACTTGGTTCACCACAAAGGGCTATGTCCAAGGAGTATATGCCGACAGTGTGTATGTCATACCAAAATCCCCTAATCTTCACAAATTTATGGATTAAAAGTTTTGATCACAGTCACTCTATTCCTGGCATACTGCCTTTTCAAAGGTTCAGGGAACACTCACTGCATCCTTCAGATCACTTCCGTCTACTCCCCCTAGCTCACTGCCTTGAGAGTAATCAAACACAGTTTATAGACATGAAGGTCTCTTCAATAGATTTTCATTGAAGTCTTTGTCTCTATTCAGCATGAGACACTTCTTACATTGAAGTCCTAAATTTATGCACTTGAAATCACTGAACCACTGGACCTGAAATTCAGAACGTGCAAACAGG